>CM053749.1:31376211-31419175 GCA_028658305.1 Pachyuromys duprasi
GTTTCATGAGGTCCCATGTATTGATTGTTGATCTTAGAGCCTGTGCTATTGGTGTTCTGTTCAGGCAGTTGTCTCCTGTGACAATGAGATTCAGGTTCTTCCCCACTTTTTCTTCTAAGAGGTTTAGTTTGTCTGGTTTTATATTGAGGTCTTTGATCCACTTGGACTTTTAGTTTTGTGCAGGGTGATAAGTATGGATTTATCTGCATTTTTCTACATGTAGCCATCCAGTTAGACTAGCACCATTTGTTGAAGATGCTATCTTTTTTTCCATTGTATGGTTTTGGCATCTTTGTCAAAAATCAGGTGTCCATAAGTGTGTGGGTTTATTTCTGGGTCTTCTAATTGGTTCCATTGATCTATCATTCTATTTCTATGCCAGTACCATGCAGTTTTTTATTACTGTTGCTCTATAGTACAGCTTGAGATCAGGGATGGAGATACCTCCAGAAGATCAACAAAGAAAGAGAATTTCAGGCCAATCTCCCTTATGAACATTGATGCGAAAATACTCAAAAAAATACTTTTAAACCAAATACAAGAACACATCAAAAATATCATCCACTATGACCAAGTAGGGGTCATCCTAGGTATGCAGGAGTGGTTCAGTATACAGAAATTCACCAATGTGATCCACCATATTAACAAATTGAAAGAGAAAAACCACATGATAATCTCCTTAGATGCTGAAAAAGCATTTGACAAAATCCAGCATCCATTCATGTTTAAAGTATTGGAGAGATCAGGGATACAAGACACATACCTAAACATAGTAAAGGCAGTATACAGCAAGCCTATAGCTAACATCAAACTAAACGGAGAGAAACTTAAATCAATCCCACTGAAATCAGGGACAAGGCAAGGATGCCCACTCTCTCCATATATCTTCAACAGAGTTCTTGAAGTCCTTGCTAGAGTGATAAGTCAATTGAAGGAGATCAAGGGGATACAAATCAGAAAGGAAAAAGTCAAAGTATCACTATTTGTAGATGATATGATAGTATACCTGAGTGACCCCCAAAATTCTACCAGGGAACTCCTACAGCTGATAAACACCTTCAGCAAAGTGGCTGGATACAAAATTAACTAAAAAAAAAAAATCAGTAGCCTTCCTGTATACAAAAGACAAAAGGGCTGAGAAAGAAATTAGGGAAACAACACACTTCACAATAGCCACAAAAGACATAAAGTACCTTGGGGTGACCTAACCAATCAAGTCAAAGACTTGTAAGAAAAAAATTTCAAGTCTCTGAAGAAAGAATTAGAAGAAGCTATCAGAAGATGGAAAGATCTCCCATGCTCATGGCTTGGCAGGAAGAACATAGTAAATATAGCCATCTTACCAAAAGCAATCTACAGACTCAATGCAATTCCCATCAAATTACCAACACAATTCTTTACAGTCCTTGAAAGAAAAATTCTCAACTTCATATGGAATAACAAGAAACCCAGAATTGCTAAAACAATCCTCTACAATGAAAGATCTTCTGCTGATACTTCTCTTAAGTTTTCAATTATTTTCCTTCTCTTTTTCCTTTTCTTTCTTGCCCTCCCCTTCCCTTTTCTCTCTTCCCTTTCCCTCCCCTCTTCTTTTCTTTCATTATACCTATGTAGTCTGTGTCTGGGGATGTACACACAAGTGCAGATGCTTTTGGAGGCCAGAAGAGGGCGTCATATCCTCTGGAGCTTGAGTTAGAGGCAGTTGTGAGTTGCCTGGTGTGGATGCTGGGAGCTGAATGTGGACCCCTGCAAGAATAGCACACACTCTAAACTGTTAAATTACTGTTTTTACTAGTGTGGTATACATATATTTGTGTGCACACTTACATGTGTGCACATCTGAACTTATTTGCTGGCCCAGAGGTCAGTTTTTGTAATCTTTCTCAATTGTTCTTTATTTAAGAAGGGTTTTTCATTGAGTCTGAAGCTCACTGCTTTGGCTAGGGTGTCTTGCCAGTGAGCTTCAGGGATCCATCTGTCTTCTTCCCCTCTCCCCAGTGCCATGTCCAGTTCGGTACAGTGTTGGCTATCAAGTCCAGGGCTTCATGCATGACTCATAGGCCCTCTGACAATTGAGCTGTATCCCCAGCCTTTTACTTACAGAATTTTTAGCCATTATTAAAGAAAAGTACTTTTTCAGTAGTTGAATTAAAATGGAAGTATATTAATAGATTTACGTTTTTACTAATGTTGATGGTCATTTGATAGGTTTGAAGTAAAAATAAAACATTTGTTTTCTACAGAGGACTCTTTATTAGTATCCACGACAGAGGGCATATTGCTTCAGTTCTTAATGCGTGGCCAGAAGATGTTGTCAAGGTAAGTTACCAGTGATTTTGCCCTGAGGTACTTTGTTCCCTTTTCTGTCATATGAAACAGTTTATATCATAGCCCAAGGAATAAAAGTTAAAGTACAACAACAACAACAACAAAATGCTTTCAAAATCTTCATATTTAAGATATAATTCTTTTAACATAGATGTGCTATTGAGTAGATGACAGTGTGTACTATTTGAAACTGGGTTTCCTGTGTTGAGTAATGCATTTATGAGAGCACGTCTTGTCAGCAATGCATCTAAGTGCCTCTCTGTGTGACAGCACATTAAATGAAGCAGTGTCTATTAAATAGACGCCTGAATTATCTGGACACTGAAAAACGGCTGTGAACTTAAAACAAAGTTATAGTGCTCAATAGTAGCGTATATATTTCTGAAAATTAGAGCTGTGTTAAACATGGTAGGTGTTACCTTTTCTGTAAGAGCATGAATATATTCACCCATTCCAATTAGGGGAAATGGTGACTCCTTTTAATTAGAGGGAAAAGTTTTCAAAATGGAGTTTATGAAATAATTTTACCTCTTTTAAGTGTATTTCCTTTTTTGCATATGGATTTTATTTATAATAAACTACATACAGTAAAAACAGTTATGAAACAATTAGGAAAGCCATATGTAAAACTTAAATTCAAAATGTTTAGCTCATTTCTATTTGGCAACCTTGAAGAACATGCTGTCTGTCCTATTTAGGTGAGCCCAAGTTTTATACATAAATCATTCTGTATCATATCTTGTATTTATCACCTTTAAAAAGCAGCTTTTTAGACCTTAAAACGTTTTCTTAATTCCTAAACAACTTAAGCCTAACTGAAACTATTAACTTTCTAGTCTTCAATCCCATCGGAGACTTGAGAAGGAATGAAATAGGAAGTGCAGGCAAGCAGCTTCCAAAGCTAAGAGATGACACAGTTATTGCCTGGTCAGTCACCCATTCTCTCTCTATAATGTTGGAGCATTGTCTTGGCCCCATATATCCAGACATAATGTGACATAATTGTGAAGCAGGAAATATAAAGGACTTACTTAGTGTAACTGTCATGGCGGAGCTTGACAGTCAACTCAGCTTGGTGTCCAAGTCTTGTCCATTTTGGACAGCATGTTGTCTGTAGAGAGAGCTGGGGCATTTTTGCCCAGTGGCTAGCCTGCCATTAACGAGGCTGTATCCAAAAGGAGATTCCATGATGCTCATCATCTTTGTTGGTGTAGGCTGGACGTGTTGCCAGGAACTGGCATGCCTCAAGTAAAAAAAAGGCCTTAAATTAATAAAAAACATCTTTAAGTGGCATATTCTGTAGGTCTCTGAAGTTTTTGATGACCATCTATATTTATATTTACATAGTGTACATCTATCTTTATCTACCTCTGTCTGTCTATCTATCTGTCTGTCTGTCTGTCATAAATCTGAATAGGCAAACATTGCTGATTTCTACATTTTTGCTATCTGTTCAACCTTGGATGTGTATTTCTGTGATATATCAGACTAGTACCTGACATGACCATGAGTCTGATTGATTAATCATTAACTAGTTTAAGTTAATTAGCATATTTACTTTTAAAACAACTTTTCAGTAGTTGTATCTTACAGGACATGAAAAATTAAAACAGCAGATCTCAGCAGTACATTTTTCATTTTCATTTTTATTAATGACAGTTTATTCACTTTGTATCCCCCCTGAAGCTCCCTCCTTTTCCCCCTCCCAATCCCGCACTCCCTTCCTCTTCTCCACCCATGCCCCTCCTCCAGTCCACTGCTAGGGGACCTCCTCCTCCTCTTCCATCTGATTGTAGTCTTATCAGGTCTCATCAGGAGTGGCTGCGTTGTCTTTCTCTGTGCAGCCTTATCAGCAGTACATTTTAACCCATATCTGGCAATACAGAGTGGTAGAAAGAGCACAGTGTCCAGAGCAGACCCAGCTCCCAGTTCCTTGGGACTGCCTGGATGGCTCATCTAGGCAAGGTGGTTTAGATTCTTGTGATCTTTAATGTAAGAAGAGGGATGTGAGTGTACTCCAGAACCCCAGTAAAGTGCTATGATTTTTTGAGGATACGAACAGTAGAGCCATGTTTTTTTTGTTTTGTTTTGTTTTTTTTTTTTAGAAAGTAAAATACAAGTACTGTGGTAAGCTTTTTTATATATCATGGTTTCACTCTTTGTATCTGTGGATTTATCTAGTACCTCCTGGCTGTCTACTGAGTGCTGTTGTACCAGATTCTGGGATTACAGTCGTGAGCAAACAGAGCCACTCTGAAGGCACACCATCAGTCTCTTTTTAAACTAAGAAGAAGAGGGGCTAGAATGGTGGCTTAGACGTTAGACTCATTGGCTACCATCTCAAGACCCCAGGCTTGATTCCCAGCACTCAAAACCACCCAGTCCAAGGGAATCCAGTGCCCACTTCTAGCCTTGGTGGGCAACCAAGCATGCATGCCATACCCAGACGTACAAGCAGACAGAACACCCATACATATAAAATAAGTGAATTTAAAGAAAATAAGTAAGAAATAAAAACTTGAGTTAATTCCTTTATGTAGGGTCAAATAACTGCTATCCCATGGATATTTTGTGTACAGTACTTTAGCTTATCTAATAAACTAGGTTTGTTTTAGTTTATACTATGACCAAGAATCATAGAATGAAGACACAATGCATTCATTCTAATGCATTTCTGATGATGATATTAAATAAGTCCTCAACATGAGTACTATATATAATTCATTATTATTCTAAAGAAGTAGAAACAAGCCAAGCAGTTCTAGGGAAAAGTCATCAGGCTGTCCTGGGCATGCTCTAGAGATAACAGCACAGTGTCAAGGGCTTCTGGGAGAAAGAGGTCAGAGCGTTCTGGAGCGGAGGTGCGACTACCCAGCACTTACGTCATTAGGGACGCTCCTCCAATTGCACTGAAGGGCACTGGCTGCTTTATGCTTTTTTTGTTTGCAATTTGAGCTCTAATTTCTCATTTCCCCTCTTAGTAAGTTATTTGGGTTGCTTGAATTTCTATTTCACACCTCTTCTTTTTACAGTAATATAACTAACATACATATACTTTTATATAATGCTCAGCATATATAGATAAAACCCATTTCTTTCCCCTTCTTCCCTCATGGCTATGATTAAATATTCAATATATGCATATTTAATGTATATTTTCTTGCAGCTCAATGTGTCATTGCAGGGCATTACCATCAGGATTAGAGACCAGGAATGAATATAGATTTTTTTTTTCTTTTCTTTCTTCTAGGCTATTGTGGTAACTGACGGAGAACGTATCCTCGGTTTGGGAGACCTGGGTTGTAATGGGATGGGCATCCCTGTGGGTAAACTGGCCCTGTATACAGCCTGTGGTGGCTTGAACCCACAGCACTGTCTGCCTGTCACCTTGGATGTGGGAACAGAAAATGAGGTAATCATTTTGAGTGCAAAAAACAGCAAGCTGTCTTTAAAAATGATGTCAAAGTTTGCATTATGAGATCATATTTCTTGAGCTTCATGAAATGCATTCATTTTTTTTTCTAGGTTACCCCACTCCCCTCAGCTCTGACCCCAACTCTTTTCTTTAAATACATTATTCTGCCTGCATGTGTTCCTGCAGCCCAGAAGAGGGCACAGGATCTCAATATAGATGGTTGTGAGCCATCATGTGGTTGCTGGGAAATGAACTCAGGACCTTTGGAAGAACAGCCAGTGCTCTTAACCTGTGAGCCATCTCTCCAGGCCTGCTCCCAACTTTTATAAGAAAATAGCTTTTTGTTATTTTCTCATTTCTATAAAACGATCATGGTTTATCTATCTTAATGGTCTCAAGTGCTTTGATAAGTATTGGTGCCATTATTTGAAGCACATGAATTACTGTACAGGAACTAATTTCCTAGGTCTTATTAAATTTAATCAGCTTGGGATCTTACTATTCAAAACATCTGTGTTGAACCTGGGATAGATGATTTTGGAGTTCAATTTTTCTTCCACATTAATATTTTAGAGTCTTTCCATCATTAAACAAACAGTTGTTATGTTTATCACATATGAACAAAATCACATTTGGCTTCTGTATGTGAATACTTATTTAACCTTTATCCATGGAAATATTTTGATTTAAAATACGGTTTTTCTGATATTTTCTATTTCAATACTAATAGAAATGACTTAGCTATCAAAACTAACCTGTTTTAAAATACTCTTATAAATTTTATGAATATATTAAAAATAAGATTTTACTTTAGTTTTCGTATTTTTAAAACAAGCTGAGATGATATATGGAAGTCAAATAAAATAAAACCTACAAGATCTATGATGTATCTTAAATTCTAGGGGCTATTAAAGAAGAATGAAAATTATTAAATAAGCATATAATTATATGCATATAATAAGCATATAATTATTTGAACAGTTTTAAACTTGGGCCTTTAAAGTGATTTATTTATTTATATTCATTTGTATATGTATTTT
Organism: Pachyuromys duprasi; assembly: GCA_028658305.1. Taxonomy (NCBI): domain Eukaryota; kingdom Metazoa; phylum Chordata; class Mammalia; order Rodentia; family Muridae; genus Pachyuromys; species Pachyuromys duprasi. The sequence goes on from CM053749.1 coordinate 31,382,995, forward strand.
GTTTGCGTGAATATGTTTCCACCACATACTGCCTGGTATCCATGATGTTAGAACTGTTGCCTGGAGTCACAGATGGTTGTGAGCCACCATGTGGGTGCTGAGAACTGACTCAGGTCCCCTTCAGGAGTAGCTAGAGCTCTTAACTAAAGAGCCATCTCTCCAGTCCCCACCTGGGCTTTGTGTGTGTGTGTGGGGGGGAGGTATGTGTGTATAAGGTTATCATGTGGACATATAGAAATTTAATCACTGGCATCTACAGTGGATTCTTCAATTGGTAGAATGCATGAGTTATCAGAACCAAATGTTTTCTTCAAGGTGAATATTAGACCTGTCAAGTTGCTTGGTTATCTTGGATTTTTCACATTGTCTGCTTTTTAAATGAATCGCATTATATTGAAGAATTCTACCTGCTTTCTAATTTTCACTATTTACCTTCAAATTTGTCCTGTTGTATTCTTATTTTTGCATGTGTGTATGGATGTGATGTACATGTGTTTATTATGTGGGAGCACATGTGTGTACATGCATGTGGAAGTAGTCAGCTTGAACTGGGTGGCTAGTCACAATAAGGTTTTCATAATGCGAAGTATTCATGGCATGTCCTTTTGTGACAGCCTGTATACTAGAATAATCTATTCTTTTTTTTTTTTTTAGATTAGACTACTAAGTAATTGGTTCCATCATTGTGTCTTCACACATACATGACATTCAAACTTGTGTTCATTCATTCCCTTCCACCACTGTCCTCCTGTATAACCATTGCCCTCCTCTGGCTTGTTCACTTTTAAATCACATTTTAATTTTTTTTGCAGTTAAATCTCTAAAAATACACTAGCTTTTAAAATTAAATTTTATGATAATTAAAACAATTTCTTTTAAATACGTTATCATAATTGAAGAATTATATAGCATTGTAATTCATCTGAAGACTTTTTTTCATAAGTCTTTTTTGTTGTTTATCAAGACAAGGTTTTTCTGTGTAACCTTGACTGTCCTTTTATAAAGAGCATTGTTTTTTGTTTCTATTTATTTATTTATTTATTTATTTAAAGACAGGGTTTCTCGGTGTAGCGTTGGCTGTCTTGGATTTACTTTGTAGACCAGGTTGGCCTTGAACTCACAGAGATCTGCCTCCTTCTGCCTCCCTGAGTTCTGGGATGACAGGTGTGTACCACTGTGCCCAGCTTCATAAATCCTTAAATCAACTATTACAATTATTTTTTTCTTTTTTCCATTTATTTGTGTGTGTGTGTGTGTGTGTGTGTGTGTGTAAGAGAGAGATGACAGCCTGTGGGAGTTGGCTCTTTTTTTTTACCCTGTGCATTCTGGGAACTGAACTTAGGGCATCTGGCATAGTGGAAAAACGCCCCTACCCATTCAGCTGCCTCAGTTCTGCTTCTTTATGTCATGTGCTTCAGTTATCAGTGTGGGAAAGACTGGAAGAAAAGAGAAGGGGCACAGTTTTCCTCAAGTGTGTTTTTCTTTCTTCTTTTTGCTAAATCTTATATTTGGAGGCTAAATATATTCCAGACTTGGAGAAGGTATTTTAATATTGGCAGCCATTAGTAACACATTGGCAGTTTAACCTCGGCTGCCCAGAAGCCTGCCAATGGGTTGTTTAAAGAAGTTTTATGCCTTAAGGAACAGCTGGACTTTACAGCAGTCCTTGGTTTCAGATTTTATATTTTACATTTGTGTGATTTAACATGTTAGCTTCCAGTGAGCAAAAAAACTTAACTACTTGTTAAGCAGTGCATTGCAAGTAAGATGTATTGGTCAAACCAAGGAGATTTCACAATGAGAGAAAATGCTATTAATAATTACCCCAGGACAACAGGTAAGCTCTTGGCCGTGGTTTCTTTTGGCTTTAAATAAACCCTACTTCATAAGATTCAAATAGTTGAACCAACTTAACATCACCAAACCTGAAAGCATGTACTTGTGTGTCACAAAGTACCTCCAGTCCCAGTGGCTTAAAATTACTGTTTTATTAATGTTTATGATCATGTAGGATGTGGTTTAGTCTGGATGATAGGAAAGTTTGGATGGCTGGGGCAAGTGTGCTTTTCTTCATCTAAATTCTCATTCTTCATAAGTTGCTTGCATTACACCTACACAATACAAGGATTTCCATCTCAGACCCTAAAGTTTCCATCCCAGTAACAGGGTTGGGTCCAAAGTTAAGGTCCTCTCGTGCAGATCAGGTCTAGATGTAGAGGATGCTTGCTCTTTGCTTCCCCCTGTATGATTATTTATGTCTTCTCACATACCAAACTTACAGTGACAAATCAGGTACAGAATACTGACTGCCAACATTCCCAGGCAAAACTGGAGAAATGGGAATCCTTCCTATGGTTCTAGAAGGTCCATAGCCAATACAGCCTCTCTGTACATCAAGCACACCACCTGCTTATGGCCCAGTTTTGTTGGCCTCAGAGTAGATTTATGTAGCTCATTATTCTCAAGTTTTCGCTTTGGCCTTCTTGTGAGTTCTTGATTTTGCCCTCTGAGGTATCCCCTCCTTTTCATAAGAATTTGTCTATAGTCTGCATTTAAAACTATTTAAAGGTTTTCGAAAAGCAGTGCTTTGTGGTTTTTAGTGTTCAACTTTTATGCACATATTGATAAATATTTCACTGTGAATTTTGTGGTTTGGATTACCATTATAAAATGGAGTTATATTTTATTTCAACTGTTCACTACAATTATATTTGTATCAGTGCATTTGTTTCTGTATGTTCTTACATCTATGACTATATTAAATTAGTTTAATTTAATTAAATTAGTTAATTTAATTATATAATTAATAAGTATGATTACATAATTTAATTTACAATTAAATTAACTAATTAAAGTCTATTTATAATTAAGTAAATATAAATTATATTAATAATATATAATAAAATCATATTTTTGATGGTTATTGGCATTTCATATTTACATAATTATGTTTATGCAAATACAAAGTATTTAGTTCTTCCCTTTCTAGTCTGTGTGCTTGTCTTTTTCTTGCCTTATTGTAATGGCTAGTGTTTCTAGTGTAATGATGAAGAAAAGTGATAAGGACAGATAAGTCTTGATTTGTTCAGAATCTAAAGATAATTCAGTCTTTCACTGTAAAGTAGGTTGTTAGCTATGCTTTTTCACAGACATTTTTAATTATTGAGACCTTTTGCCACTAATGGTCATGTTTTACACTATCTACATTATACCTCAGTTGAAAAATTGATTTATTAAAATAAGTGTTATTTATGCCAATACTGGAATAGAATAGTGGTATCTTAGCTCCATCAGTTTAAGAAAGCAAAGTAGAAAGTTTAAAAAGCTTAAGAAAGCTGGTCATGGGGGCACACCTTTAATCCCAGTACTTGGGAGGCAGAGGCAAGTGTACCTCTGGTTTGAGGCCAGCCTAGTCTACAAAATGAGTCCAGGATATCCAGGGCTCTTGTTATACAGAGAAACACTGTCTTGAAGAAAAATTTTAAAAAGGAGGAAGAGGAAGAAGAGGAACATTTTAGGCTGGGTGGTGATGGTGCACGCCTTTAATCCCAACACTCAGGAGGCAGAAGCAAGCAGATGTCTGTGAGTTCAAGACAGCTGGTCTACCCAGAGTGAGTTTCAGGACATCCAAGGCTACATAGAGAAGCCCTGTCTGGAAAAACTATGAGAGGGAGAAGGGAGAGAGAATGAGGGGAGGAGGGGAGAGAGAGAGAGACAGTCAGAGAGAGAGAGAGAGAGAGAGAGAGAGAAACTTGGTCAAGGCTGAAAATATTCTCTCTTAAGTTAGAAGTCATATAACAAGTATACTCAAAATGTTTGAAGATTTCTGTTTTCGGAAATGGAAATAAATCTATGAAAAGGATTGTTATCTTTGCATTTATAAGGTGTAAATCTTTAAAATTCAACATTATTTCCATGTGTGACAAATTTTACCTATAAAATCTGAGTGGAGCTTTTCTAATGAGCACCACTGACGCATTGTAATTATTTTTCTTTACCCCAGATTAACCCAGAATCTTTTAACATTTAACAATTATTTTTCTTATTTGGTTTGTGAACAAAATGGTTGAACTCTATAAAGTATTAGGTAAGTAGTGACTGAGCTACTCTGAATCCGTATGTCAGGATTTTTATTTGTTTCTGTCTCTTACATAGATGATGAAACAGACTAAGGAAAGGTAAATGACTTTCTCATTGCTAATTCTTTCTGTGTCATCTGATTTTTTATTTTTTATTTTTATTTTTAACACTAGGTGTTACTTAAAGATCCATTGTACATTGGCCTGCGGCAGAGGAGAGTCAGAGGTCCTGAATATGACAAGTTTTTGGATGAATTCATGGAGGCAGTTTCTTCCAAGTATGTATAATCTTAATCTATATAATTCAAACATCTTATGCCAAACTATAAACCTATTAAAATCTCCTAAGTTTGATTCAGTATGGTTTAATACTTACACCTGATAATGAATGAAATCAATTTTTCTCTTTTTGTCTTCTTTCTCTCTCTCCCTCTCTCTATCCTTCTCTTCTCCCATCTTTTCTTCCCTCCTCTCCCTCCCCCCCCTCTCTCTTTTCCTCTCTCTCTCTTCACAACTCTGTATACACCTAGCACCATGTATCTTTCCTCCAACACTATCTCTGTTCATGTCCCCCGAGGAGCCTTGTTCTTAGAAGCATCATTGTTGTCATTGGAATACATGCTGGTCTCCGCCTTACAACACTGAACCCACAGAACTCATCTGAAATGCATGCTGATGGGAAGTAGGGAGCTTGGCAGTAACAGTAAATACAAAAAGGAAGCCTTTTTATTTTTATTTTTTTTACATTTTTGGCAGTCTGCAGTTCTTTTTGGCTGCCAGTAAGATCTTCTCTTCATTCATGTTTACAGCTGATATTGGACCCTTCTGTAGTAGAAGAAGGAAGAAGTGAGGACTGTGAGCTCTACAAGCCCAAAGCTTGTAATAGGGGGAGAACCAGGCTACTAATTGCAGTTAATGCATCTCTGATTAAGTCAGCAGTATTTGATTGAATATACTAGTGTGTTTTCATCTACTATAGTAAGCATTTGATTTCGAGCCTAGTGGTACCATAAGATGTTCCAACATGGAGATTCTGCAATAATTTTAGTAACATATTCTGAGGGAATTTTGTCATGCCAACTGACTGTCATTCATTTTGTTAGTGTGCAGCCACAAAACCATCATTGTTTAAAAATACATATGTGCTTTGGTGGTTGTACTTTGTGTGTAAGTAACTTTATCACTGGTATCTCATGTAGCTAAAGATGTTCTTCTGTTTCTTATAATTTAAAGTCGTAACCAAAAGGAAAAAACGTTTTTCATCACTTTGCATAGGATTTAAATACATTGAATTGTTCATGATGGGATTGAATGCAGATTTAAATCAGTATGGACTACTTTTAAAAGAATATGCTTGATTAATTTGTTATTATTCTACTTATACATTACATTATATTTATTCTTAGAAATAGTTGAGAAACTTCAGTTTTAGGCCAAAGTTATGTGATGGCATTCATTTCTACTTGTTATTCACAAGCACTTTCAATGGTTTTACCCTAAAAACTTATCAACTTTTTAAGTAACAGCATAATTCAGAGAGTGTTCAGGTAGTGCCATGAAGCCACTTAAAAGAAAAGGAAATGAAGCTCACAACATATTTTGCTTCACTGTCAGTTTTGTAAATTTAAAATCTGCCTAAATAAGACAAGTTCACTATATTTACAGAGAAATTATAAAGCAAATTATAAGCACCTAAATGATGGTGACTAGAGAAAAAAGTGTATAGAAACAATGAAAAGCTTTTTGGAGAAACTAAGATAGGAACCAAGTTGGAATGATCTTTTTCCATACAGGATCAGAAAACAACTTACATTTTACATATTAAATTAAGGGATTGCTTAAGATACATGAAAGAGGATCAACAGATTCAGCAGTAATTTTTAACGCACGAAACATCAATAGCCAGACATGCTTGCTCATGCCTGTAATCCTAGGAGTTTGGAAACTGGAACAGGAGGATTACTCTAAGTTCCAAAATGAGACTCTGCTGAAAAAAAAAAAAAGAAAAGAAAAGAAAATGGGGAAAAGGAGAATATATCTGGAAGAGGTGAGGCGTTCTACTTCTAGGCCCTTCGTAGAGAAAAATATCAGAGACTTAAAAGTATATCGTATTGATACTGTCCCTTTAGAAGCTGTCCAGGAGTGAAACCAAGCATTACTCAGTTAGGGCAGTACAGATACGTTCACTTGAAAAGGAAACGTGACTTAAATTCACGGTTAGGGAGTAACTATTGCAGCCGGAGTTCCTGTACACCATCTGAGACGGAATATGCACTGAGTGCTATTGGGACAGTAGGAGGAAGAGGGAAGAGGCAGTGGACAAAGGGCGGAGCTGTGCCGCAGTGTAGACTTGGGTGATAGCTGAGGACCACTGCGTGCTCCTGAAATTGCTAGCAGCCACTAGCTTGCCGTGGCCCTGCCACCAAAACCATCCTGGCTTTTTAAGTTCCTATATTGGCAGAGATGCAATGGGAGATGAAGAGGTGTCAGGTCCCCTTTCTTTGTTCTATGATTGCTCTTATCGTATAGGTCAGGGGCTTGTGAATATAGTGACACACTTAGGAAGTATGAAATTAGAACATCTCAGTGGAGAAATCCCACACAGGACAGAATTGTGCTCTCGTCCAAAGTGTTTTGAGCACCTGGTTGGGCCCCCACTTATTAATTGCCCTTCACATTGCTTCTAACAAGGGGAGGAGCGGGAGCATCTGGTGATGTTTCAAATCTCCAGATACTACTGCAGGCTCTGTGGCCTCAAAAGAGCTGAGCCCTTTCTGCCAGTGTAGCTACCTGATTAAGCATTGTAGATTCCTCTGAGGAACTGGGTGAATTATTGCCACATATTCTTGCCCAAGTATTACAAAGCCTTGTCTTCTGGAGAGCAGGTCTGCTCTTTCTGTGAATTCTGGGTAAAAGATTAGCTCAAGTTTGGAAATTGTGCACGCAATTGCACCCTTATTGTGTTAACTGCTTGCAATTGTGTAGCCATTTGTCTTTGATTTCTTTTGGTAGCAAACAATGAGTGGCAGACTAGGCAAACCTGTATCTGTTATCGTTCATAACTGTGGGTCATTCTCTCTCACACACGGTGTTGCCCCTTGAGTGACAGCTGCACGCATCAGGCTTCTCTTTAGAGACCTATACCCCTCTCACTACTTATCAACAAATCTGCTTATATGTCAACTGTGTCTTCTGTCCATCCTGGCCTTCTGAAAAAGATTTTCAGTAAGTTGGGGCTTCTCATCAGCATATTCTATCTGGCTTTTGTTTTGTTTTGTTTTTGGCTGTATATAGTTTGTATATCCCAGAATGCCCTTCTCTGAGCCCAGTAATCCTTACTTCTGCTGTCCATGGCAATGTTTCTGCAGCTCAGTCTCACTTAATATAAGCTGTTGGTTTGGGTAGGCATCTAACAATTATTTTAATAGTCACTTTGTGCCATCTCTGGGGATTCTTGCCAGTTGTCAAATTCTGCATCTCAAGAAACTGTCTGAAAAATCACTACCTAACATTAGGGTCCCATATCTGATCAAAGACCCTCAAAATTAAACTCACTTGGACTTCTCCTGGCCAACACAAGCTGTTTAAATCTGTTCTTTTGGATACAGTTGCTCTCTTTCTTTTTGAGCCCCAGCATGCTTCACCTGGCTTCTGATATGATGTGATGCTATCATAAGCCTGAATGGGTTCTGAAGAAGATTCAGGAATCAATAGGTGCCTACCATCTCCTGGAGGAAACGTCTCTTCATCAACAGTGACGAGAGAAATGCAGACTGCTTCCTTGAGTTCAGAAAATGGTGTTGACTCAGAGGATTCAAGATTTGGGAGATGAAGCCAAGTATCACTTCCATGTAGCAAGCACTCGCTCACTCTACTGTGATATGCATTACTTAGGAATCTTGGAGGTTCACTGATGGCTAAAGCACCCTCTTCTTGTCCCCAGGGTCTGCTAAGGAAGTATGGAATCTGAAAGTTTCTGTATGTACAAGAGAGGTCTTTGGCCCTTGTTTTGGCAGTTATTTGTGTTATTTTCCTATTCTTTTACTGTGATTTCTCAAAAACTCTGAAATAACATTCCAGTTAACATTCTCTTCTGTCTATATGCCTAGCAGTTCACCTCAGGAGAGCATTTTAACATCTGGACTGCCATCTTGTGCCGAGGATTAATTACTACCAGTGACAGGATCCTATCTCCATCAGTGACTGACCTAGATCAAAAAACCCATCCTCTTTTTCCAGACCAGTCCTAGTACCAGAGGTTGTTGACTAGGTTACCTGGGAAGCATATTCTGAAATGAGGCTCAGTGTTTAAGGATTTTGTAAGATGTGCTCTTGAGATTAGCTCCCAGGGAAGAAAGACAATGGACATAGTTTTGAGCGGGAGAGATTTAGTGGCTCTACGTGTATGGCAGCCTCCACTCACTGCCCACAGAGAACTCTCATGGTTACGGCTGCTCTCTGGGCTGCACTGGCCAATCCTGTGCATTTCTGTATCAGTTAGTAACTGGACGGAGGTCACCCTGGGAAAGAATAGGCCGTGCTGCTTGGTGATGTGCATCTGTGGTGAAATGTTTCTCTGGCTAAGATGATCCTTGGGATAATAGTAGGTAATCTAGGTATCATTTCATGTGTCTAGCACAGTGACTGAATTCAGGAAGTGTTAAGTAGTTTCAGTCTTAACTAGCATCTTTAGTAGTGTAGCACATACCTACTCCCTAATACTTGCCTATTTGCTGCTGGAGAAATGGCTCTGGTTAAGAGCACTGGTTACTTTACCAGTGTCTACATGGGAGCTCACAACTGCAACTCCAGTTCCAGATGGCCCAGCCCCTCAGACATACATGCAGTCAGAACACCAATGCATATAAAGTAAAAATATAGTTAAGAAATACTTGCCTGTCCAACAGTTTTATCTCTTGACCCTAGTAACTATATCTGAGATTGTAGGTTAAAAAATAACTTACTTAGAATATAGATAAAGAATTTCAATCTCTAGATGAAACTTTTCTATAAACTATCCATCTTTGCCTCTTTGTGATCTCATCCAATCAGAGATCTTTTTATTTGTCACTGTTAAGTTTGTAATTTTAGCTTGGAGATCTCTCCATTCCATTAGTGTGTAGCCAGTCTCCTTATTGACATTTCTACTGGAATCTGTAGTAGATCAATATATAAACCATATATAATGTTAATTATGTTTACATAATTAAAATAAAATATAATGTACATTATCTAATATATAATATAATATTAGCATATGTAATCTAATCTAATATAAAATAAAATAATTAACATTACATATGGTATAGTAATATATGTAATTGTGGATACCTACTCTTACCCACCCCAAAGCCAGCTCCTGATGCACCGTTTCATCATCTCTCTATATGACAATTCATTCTTGCTGTCCCTCAGAACAAGAATCACCACTCCATGCACAGTTTATCTGCAGAGCTTTCACCACTTTAACATGTCTAGGATTTAACCGCTTTTTCATTGCCTGTTGCTTAATCTCTCTTCTCTGGATTGTTGTAGTTTCCTAACTGGCTTTGCTGCCTCCCCACTTGATGCCCTCCAGTGTGTTCTTAACACAGAGGCCAGGATGGTTCTATGTTGAGTAATTTCTCTGCTCAGAACTTGGCAATTCTCCCCATTGCATTCAGAATGAAATGGGGCTTTATACTATATATAAAAAAAAGGTCCGTGCCACATGCTTCTCCGTGCCTTCCTGACTTTGTTACTGTTTCCCTCACCATCCTGAATACAGCCTGCTATTCTTTTCTGACTAACGTGAGGTCAAGACATGTTGTGCCATCTGCTTGTGACTCTGCCGTCGTCTGGGGTCTCTCTTAGTTTTATTCTAGGCTAGCTGTATCACCTTTGAAATTTCCAGAGATCCCGTTTTCCTCAGTGAAGCTTACTTTGACCAATGTGCTTAAAATGTTCCCTCAACTCATTTTTACATTATGTGCACTGATCAATGCCAGATTACATATATTTAGCCTTTTGATTGCTACGTAGATTCATAACCAATATGTTCTATGAAAACAGCACCTCCTCTGTCCTTCACTGCCGTACCACCAATTCTTAGCATCATGGGTGTCATGAGTACTCTGTTTGTGAGAAAGATGATAAAATTTGATTCATTTCATTTAGAGACTGAAAAACCAGAGGTATGAATGGAGAAATTCTGACATTAAAACAACCTTTTCATGTGACTTAATTTTAAGAATTAGGGAAGTATTCGCTGATGCACACATTACTAAGGTTATATTAAAATCCACACAGATATGAACCTCTCTGCTGTGACTTTGTTTTGTAATTCTTCTTCTTCTACTCTTCCCAAAAAACTGGGAAAGTAGTGACAGCGTCATCTCTTCTGCAGTGTTCTCTACATGAATTTCTCTGAAGATTATTAACTAAATGAGTAAACTGAAAACTCACCTCAAAAAAATAAACATACAAAACAAACAAACAAAAAAACCTAGCACTGTTTGTTCTTTAGACAGGGTTTCACTCTAGCCTGGAGTGGTCTCAAACTCACAATCTCCCTGTCTCAACCACTTGACTGATGAGATTATGTGGGATTATTGTGTACAGCTTCTAAGTTTTTAAAATAATACTAAAAGAGAACTGTTCAGCAGGGAGCATAGCTTGAAAATTTTTCTTCTAAGTGTTTAAAATTAAAACTCATGGGGAAGCACTGGGAATTACACTAAAATTTCCTGCAACCTTGCCTGCCTCGTGGATTTGATTTAGTTTGTTGTATAACATTTATAAGGAATGATCTTTGTCTGAAGCCATGCTGCCTGCGCCTGGTGCGAGGGGTGATGATGCTTTTTTTTTTCTTTGCTGGGTTACTGTGGTGTTTGAATGAAAATGGCCCCATAGTCTCACAGGAAGTGGCACCATGAGGGGGTGTGGCCTTGTTGAAGGAAGTGTGTCACTGGGGATGGGCTTCGGTGTCTCCATCACTAACTAGAGGGACAGTGTAGTGAAGACTTCTGCCTGTTGTGGGAAATGGGTTGGAACTAGATGTTTCTCAGAGTTCCAGTGCCCCCTTCAGGGGGAGCGCTCACTGCATGTGTTTGTGCTACCCTGACTGGCAGTGGTCACAGCATTGGTGTGTTAGTCAGTTGGAAGTGCTAATTACCACATTATATAGTTAGCTCAGAACAGTTCTCATTCAGCATTTTATACTCTTCATAAAAATGTCTGCTTTCCCCTGCTGCCTGAAGCTTTTCCTAGAACTCAGGCGGCAAACTTGTCAAAACAGTTGACCCAAGAAGAAAAACTTCTAAGCTTTGCTTTGTGTTTCCTATGTTTTATGTCAGTTGCACAGTAATATGGAAAGTTTATAATAGAAATTTTATTGTAATCAAATTTTTTCCTTTTATTAAAAATAATTTTTTCCTCATACATGATATATTCTGATGACAGTTTCCCCACCCTCTATTCCCCCCAGTTCCTCCCAATCTCCTCTTGCTCCTAGATCTACCCCCTTTCTGACTCATTGGAAAGTGAACAGTTTCTAATGGCTAATGATATGATAAAACAGAAACTATTACAGTGGGATAGGACAAAACAAACAGAAGGAAGAGCCCCAGAAAGACACATGAAACATTTTTTTTCCTTTTTAATATTTTTAAAATTATTTTTAGGAAAATTTTATGCATGAATATTGATTGTATTTACATTGTTTCTGTCCCACACTTTCTCCCTCCAGTTCATCCTACATATCCCCGCTCCAGTCAACTTCATGATTTCATCTTTAATTATTATTTTTACATGTATATGCATACACATACACAAATATATATATATATATATATGTACTCACATACATGCACACAAACACACTCGCCCTTCTGAGTCTGTTTAGTGTTGCTCATATGTATATATGTTTAGGTCTGATCACTTAAGTTTGGGTAACCTATCAGGGGCACTCATCCACAGACAAGACTGATTCTCCCTTTTTTAAAATCCGCATTAATAGCATTAGCTCTTTATCTAGAAACTGGGCCTTGTTAGATTTTTTTTCCCCCATCCACCTTGAGATGTTAGGTCGTCCGGCACATGAAACATTTATCGACGCAGAGACCCACTTGTTTTTTTTTGTTTGTTTGCTTTTTTAATGTAATTTATTTATTTTTATATCAATCACAGGTTAGGTACTTTGCATCCCCGGCGTAGCCCCCTCCTTCATTCCCTCCCACTCTCCCCATCCCTCCCTCATCTCCTCCCCGTCCCCTCCAAGTCCACCAATGGGGGAGGACCTCCTCCCCTTTTGTCCTACCCCATCTTGAGAGACCCACTTGTTAGCACACTAAGAAATCCTATAAAAACACTAAATTAAAACCCATAGTATATATGCGAAGGACCTGTAGGATAAAAAGAGAAAGTATATAAATTAAAATGAAATACAAATAATAGAAATAAAAAGACTAAATAAAAAAGCCCAAGGGACCTCTGACGACGCTGTGGAGTTTGTTTTCTTTGAGCTGGGCATAGCCAGCTCTTAAGAGCAGTCTGTTTCTCCAGTGCCGCTCCTTTGGAGAAAACTAAATTTTCATTTCCAAGTCGTTTTTCATTGGAGATATCTTCCAGGTTAGGGGATGTCAGTTTTTTCGGCTCTGACACCCCGTCTGGTGCAGCCCCATGATGGTCCTGTGTGTACTGCAGCAGCCTCTGAGTCCATTTGTGCTTCTGTCCTCTTGATTGGGAGGGCCTTGTTTTCTTGACCTTCAACCCCCCTGATTCTTAACACTCCTTCCACCCCCACTCTCCTGAGGGTTCCCCGAGTCCTGAGAGGAGAGACTTGATAGAGACATCTGTCTAGGGCTGAGTGTTCCAAGGTCTCTCATTCTCTCATAATATCTGGCTATGGGTCTCTGTACTTGCGCCCATCTGGTGATGGTGGCTGAGGAAGGCACTGATCTGTGGGTGTAGCAGAGTGCCATTAGGGGTTGTTTCATTGCTACTTTGTTTGTGTTTTCAGGACAGTAGTATTTGATTTTCCTTAGGTCTCTGTGCTATCTAGTCTCAGGTTCTTGTGGCCAAGTGGTGTGGGGCCCATCTTGTGAAGTGGGCCTTAAATCAAATATGGTACTGATTTGTTACTCCTATGAGCTTTGTGCCACTATTGTGCTTGCAAGCAGGACACCACTTTAGACAGAAACATTTGTGGCTGGTTTGGTGTTTCCATTTCTCCTTTGGTAGCATGCAGAATACCTTCCTGTACACTAAGATGTAGGGTGAAGGCTCCATAGAGGCATCAGCTCGACTTCTCCATGTTCAGTGAGTTGTAGGTGTTGTCTTCAGTAGTGATGCCTTGCTGTCAGTGTGTGGAGAGCAACTTATATATAGTCTTAACAATAGCCTGGGTTGCTTGGGGGTTCCCATAGAACCCCTTTGGCCAACAATTCAATTAAATGTAACCCAGTCTTAGTACTGGAAGCTGAATTTGGAGAGAAGATATGCCCAGTGAGGTCTCTGTCTCCCCCATTATTTGGCAATTTCATCTAGATCATGTTCATATATGTACATATTTCAAGAAGCTTCTACTCTCTTAGGTCTTCACACTACCTCTCCAATAGCCCTTAATTTTAGCTCTCTCCCTCTGGTTACCTCCCTCACCTCACTTGACCCTCCCATTCCAGTTCCCCTCATCCACCCATATTTATTCTATTTCCCCTTCCTAGAGAGATTGATCTGCCGCATTCTGTCCCTAACCCCTTACTCTCTACTTAACCTCAGTGGTTCTGCAGGTTGTAGCTTGGTTATCGTAGACTTAGCATCTAACAGCCATGCACAAGCAAATATATTCTATATTAGTCTTCCTGGGTCTAGGTTACCTTACCTAGGATGGTTTTTTTTTTCTACTTCTGTCTACTTACATGAGAATTTCCATTTTTAATGGCTGAATAACATTCCATTTTCTTTATCCATTATCTAGGATATGAGAGGCATCTAGGATACTTTCAGTTTCTGGCTACTATGACCAAAGCAGCAATGAACATGATTGAGCAGGTGTCCTTATGTTAGCATGACACATCCTTTGGGTACATATCAAAAGTGGTATAGATGAATCTTGAGGTAGATCGATTCCCATCTTCCTGAGGAACCACCACACTGATTTCCATTTTCGCAGTACAAGTTTGTAGCTCCACCAGCAGTTTTCTGTTTAATTTTTGTTTGGATGACCTCTCTATATTGGTGAGAGGGGATACTGAAGTCTCCCACTAGCAGTGTGTGAGGGTCAATATTTGATTTAAGCTTTAACAGTATTTTATGAACTTTGGGTGCCTTTGTGCTTGGTGCATAGGTGTTAAAAATTGCAATGTCGTCTTGGTGTATGTTTTCATTTGATGAGTATGTAGTGTCCTTCCCCATCTCTTCTGGTTAGTTCTGGTTTGAAGTCTCTTTTTTCAGACATTAAAATGGCTACGTCAGCTTGCTTCTAAAGTCTTTTTATTGGGGAATTGAGACCATTGGTGTTGAGAGGTATCAATGTACAGTTTTTGTTGATTCCTGTTATTTTGCTGTTGTGGTATATATACCTGTGTGTGTTTGTCCTTTTTTTGATTTGCTGATTTGGGATTATTCCTTGTGCTTCTTGGGTGTGGTTAGCCTCCTTAGGTTGCAGTTTTCCATCTGGTACCTAGGGTAGATTTATATATGGATATTGCTTACAGTTGGTTTTATCATGGGATATCTTATTTCCTCCATTTATTGTGATTGAAGGTTTTGGTGAGTCCAGGTGGACATCTGTGTTCCCTTAGGGTCTGCAGTATGTTTGTCTAGGCCCTTCTGGTTTTTAGAGTTTCAATTGAGAAATCAGGTGTTATTCTTGTAGGTCTGCCTTTATGTGTTACTTGGTCTTTTTCCCTTGCAACTTTTAAGATTGTCCTTTTTTTAAAAAAATTATATTTTTATTTTTAACTATTATTATGTACAATTTATGTCCTTTGTTTTTTATGTTTAGTGTTTTTATTATGTGCTGAGGGAACTTTCTTTTCTGGTCCAGTCTATTTGGTGTTCTGTATATTTCTTATACCTTGATAGGCATCTCCTTCTTTAGGTTAGAATTTTTTTTTCTATTATTTTGTTAAAAATATTTTCTGTGCCTTTGACCTGGCTTTCTTTCCCTATTCCTATTCTTAGGTTTTGTCTTTTCATAGTGTCCCACATTTCCCAGATGTTTTGTGCCAGGATTATTTTTAGATTTAACATTTTCTTTGAATGATGTGACTATTCCTTCATTTTCATCTCTTGTATTCTGTTGATGAGGCTTGCTCCTGAGATTCCTGTTCAAGTTCTCTGACTTTTTCATCTCCAGATTTCCCTCAGTGTGGTGTTTTTGTTGTTGTTGTTTGTTTTTGTTTGTTTGTTTTTGTTTTTTAATTGATTCTATTTCCACTTTCAAATCTTTAACTATTTTATTCATTTCTTTCCACTATTTGTTTGTGGTTTCATAGATTTAAGAGATTTACTGGTTTCCTCTTTAAGGACTTCTATCATAGTCACTATTTTGAGGCCTTTGTCTTGTGCTTCAGCTGTGTTCAGGGCCTGCTATGGTAGGGTTACTGAGCTCTTAGTGGAGATTATTGTCCTGGCTAATATTGGGTAGATTTTTATGCGTTTGGTGTTTAGGCATCTGGGTGTGGGAAGATTGTGATTCTCGGTGCTGATACCTGTTTTTGTCTTTGTTGAATGGTTGTTTTTTTCCATTGTTTTTTGTTCTCCCCTATGGTTCTTAGGAAGTTGTGGTGGTTGTGTGTTGCCTAGTAGGGAATTCTTCTGGGATTCTGATAGGTGTGAGCACTGGAAGTTCCTGGTAAAATATGTGTTTCTAGGTGTTTGGGGCTGACACTTAGGAATGAAGATAAGCTAGGTTGTGTGGGGAGAGGCAAGGAGTCCACAGGTGGGAAGAAAGCAGGATGCCCCACCAGGATCTGCTTAGTCCCCTGGGAACTCAGGGTTGGGGTGGGGAGTGGAGGCAGAGAGAGAGAGAAGAGGCCACAGCTGGTAGTCTGATGTAGAGCTAGGGATGACACTAGGGGTTGGAAATGGAAGAGAGGAGGGTGAAGATCTGTAGTTAGCCTACCTGCTTCGCTTGCCTACTTGCTTCTCTGGCAGGTTCCCAGGTAATGACTGTTGAGATAATGGGGGCCGGGCTAATGGGGTGAGTGGGGGAAGGAAGTTTGGAGGGGAAGATCCAAACTGCAAGGGGATCAGGAGGAAGGGAGGCTGCAGCAGGTCTGTTAAAAAGCTGGGACGGAGACTAAGAAATTGGGTATGGAGGAGGGGAGGAAGACATAAGGATGTACAATTAGCCTACCTGTCCAGAGTGCTAGAAATTGCTTTTAAGGATTAAAACAAAACCCCCACCAGAACCAATGCACAGTACATATGTAGTAAACCTATTGAGTCTCGAGAAGATTAAAAGATGGGAGCTTACAAAGTCATCCGTGCCAGGTCTTGATTCTGTCACAGACGGTGGCAGGTGTACTAAACGCTGCACTGACTTTAGCATCCTTGTTACCCTGGTGTTGTACTGTACCTGCCTCTGTGGTTCTTTTGTGCTCTCCTCACACATTTCCAAAATTGCAACCTAACTCCATGACCACAGCCCAACCCGACCTTGTATATCTGCCACCACTTCAGCAGTGGTTGTTAGTATCATATTAACAAGTATGTATAAATGTATCTTTCTACCTTTATTGGTTATTTCTCTCTATATACATCTCTTTGATCTGGCTTAAGACCCTTACCTCCTGTCATGTTGCCTTCCACCTTCCATGTAGCCTTTATGCTGCTTGTAAACCACCCGTTTCTAGTTGCCAGGAGTACATTGGAGACTACTTGAAATGAATTTTGATTCTGAGAGAGCACTTCTGTTTCCTATGGCTTTACCCGCAGTAAAACTAACAGTTCTGAGGCTGGAGAGATGGCTCAGAGGTTAAGAGCACTGCCTGTTCTTCTGGAGGTCCTGAGTTCAATTCCCAGACAACCACATGGTGGCTCACTACCATCTATGATGAGATCTGGTGCCTTCATCTGGCATGCAGGCATGCATGTGGGCAGAACACTGTATACATAATAAATAAATTTTAAAAAATTAAAAAAACAGTTCTTCATAAAATAACAAAAATATATAACTATTTTTCAGTAGTTTTGGGCAGAGATATAATTATAGGGTAAAAATCATTCACTGCACAGAAAAATCAAAGGTCAGGCTTATATATGTCCTCTGCTTAACATAGAATTCAATATGCAAGCATTGTTTTTAGTCACAAGTAAAGATGAGAATCAATGAATAAATGCTAATTTTATTTTTAGCTTTATTAAATTTAGATGGCTCTAAAGTTGAATGTTAGGCCCAGCCTGAGCCTGTCAGGCCCGGCAGGTGCCTAGCTACCTGAGAGGCGACTGAAGAAAACTCCTGGAGACCACCATAGATCGATGCAAATGCAAGAGGTATATTTTAACCATTGCACAATGGGGTCACCCCTGCTGGTCAGCAAAGAGTGGCACCGGGAGACAAAGGCCTTGGTTTTTAAAGGACAAAGCATGGGAATTTTTAGGGGTTGCAGTCTTGGCAACTCAGGATTGGATGAGGTATTTAACTTTTAAAATAATTGGTTAGTCTTAGGTGCTCAAGTTTGGCCAAGTGCTCAAGCACTGTTTGTCAGCGATGTACACATCAAGTGTGCACAATGCATAACTAAATGCAAGAGAATTATCATGAAGTTAGCTCATTTTAGTGATGTTTGTGATAAAAGCGATGATAGAGAATGTGGACTGTAGAGATTTTTGGAAACAGAAATTGAGCAGAAGGATGAAAGAACTACTTTAAATTGAAGACAAAGACAGTGAAACAGCTGTAGATGTAACCTTCCTCCTGCTTCATCTACCTGCTCCTCCTCCTCGTGTGTGTTCACCAGGCAGGAGTTTGTATTTGTTCAGTTAATTTTAAAAAACAATTTTTGTTCACATTAAAGTTCTCCATCTCCACCAAATCTACACTTTGAGTAGAACATGATATGTAAAGTTCTTCCCATAAGAAGGCGTTAGTGTGTGATTCCACTTTGCGATTCCTGCCAGGGTCAAAGCCACAGACACAGTGGGAACAGAAAGAAAGGTGGCGTCCAAAGGCTGGGGAGAGAACAGAGGACCTGTGGTCAGTGGGGGTAAGGCTCCAGTTTTGTGAGGTAAAAAGCAATGGGGTCTGTTAAGACAGCACTGCAAATGTAGCTAACAGTTGAGGTTGGCTTGATGATAAGTTTAATACTATATAGTTTTTACCAAAATAAGAACTTGTGAGTCCCTGCCTAGAGCCCACATTTCCTGTACTGTTAAACATGATATCTTTTTAGACATCTGCTTGCTTTTCATGCTCCCAAACTCCCCTTCTTCAAGTGCACACTCACATGTTGCCTTCTTAGTTAAGCCTTCTTTACAACTTCCTTTAAAAATATTTCCACCTCAAACTGTTTCCTTTAGATGCTTTATTCTTTCTTTTTATTATAGATGGCTCATACCATGCCAATAATTATTATATACATAGAAATATAACAGAAATCTTGTAAAGGAATTTTGCCTTTTATTACCATTGTATCCCCTGAACTTGGGTCCTTGGAAAAATTTAGTAATTTTTTGTTTATCTGGGGTGTATAGTCAACTGTGGTAAAAGCTTTTGGTAACCCCCAAACAAATTTAGGTAAACTGTGGGAAAGATGAGCTAGAAAGTTAACTGGGGTAA
The DNA here is from genome assembly GCA_028658305.1 of Pachyuromys duprasi. Classification (NCBI taxonomy): domain Eukaryota; kingdom Metazoa; phylum Chordata; class Mammalia; order Rodentia; family Muridae; genus Pachyuromys; species Pachyuromys duprasi. The sequence goes on from CM053749.1 coordinate 31,401,838, forward strand.
GGAGAAATAACTACTGTTAATTCATTTTCTCTCATGTCTTAGCCTGCCAATTATAACTTTCATTAAGAAAATGTTTCTGGGCTGGAGAGATGGCTCAGAGGTTAAGAGCACTGGTTGCTCTTCCAGAGGTCCTGAGTTCAATTCCCAGTAACCACATGGTGGCTCACAACCATCTTTAATGAAAATTGGTGCCCTCTTCTGGCGTGCAGGTCTATATGCAGACAGAACACTGTATACATAATAAATAAAATCTTTAAAAAAAAAGAAAGAAAGAAAGAGAAAAACATTAAAAAAAAGAAAAGAAAAGAAAATGTTTCAATGGTTGCCTCAAGAGTTGGCAATAAATAGCAAACTTACAATATAGTTAATTCAAGTCTACTTCCACATAACATAATGCTCCATAGGCATCTGGGTGTCTCATGGCAGCATTCCCAACTCCTCCCAGCTGTTCCTTATCCAATTATTTTACTTATCCATAGCACGCATTGTTATTATTTTGGACAAACTTAACTATTAGACCAGCTGAGGAAAAGAAAAAGATTTTATTTCACCTTTACTTACTCTTTCCAATTTTTACCCTTTGAAAAGTTTGGTTTTTTTTTTTTTTTTTTGGATTTATGTCTGTTATGTGTCTGAGTGTTCTGTCTTCGAATGTGTCTGTGTACCACATGTGCTGGGGTTTGAGGGGGAACTTTCCAGGTCCTTTGCAACAACAAGTGCTCTTAACCACTGAGCCAACTCTAGTTCCCATCTTTTCTTTATAGCTGTGGCTGTCAACCTTCCTAACGCTGTGACCCTTTAATACAGTTCCTCATGTTGTGGTGACCCCACCATAAAATTATTTTGTTGCTACTTCATAACTATAATTTTGCTAATGTTATGAATCGTAATGTATTCATACATATCTAATGTAAGATATCTGACATGTGACCCCAGTGACAGGGTTGACCCCACAGGGGGTCAGCCTGTGACCTATAGGTTAAGAATCACTGCTTTCTATGGTTTCAGTATCTCGAATTTTCTACTTTATATCTTCCTTCTCTCTTAAACCCTTCACATTTTAAACATTTTAATAAATTCCCTTCTTTCCTGTGTTTAAGACAGTCTTTATTTATGCTATACTTTTGAAGGAAGATAATTGCATTAATTAATTACTGTTGAATAGTGGGTATTTTTTCTCTGACCACTTAAATATCTCTCTTTATTCTCTTGCTTACTTGATTTCAGAAAGAAAGTCCAGTGTAGCCTTTGGCCTTCTTGTGTGAAAAGATGGGGTTCCTCCCACAACTTCATTCAAGATTTGCTCTTTGTCTTTAATTTCCTATTTCTTGATTGTAATATGCCTACATATGAATTTTAAAAATATTTGTTCTAATTTATGTGTGTTTCCTGCGCTCCTTGGATGGATGGATTGATGTTTGTCATTAACTTCCTATGATTCTCAGACAGTATCGCTTCACATGCTCTGTTCCTTTTTTTCTTTCTTGACTTCTGTGTGCAAATGCCACACCTTTTGTAATTGTCCAACAGTTCTTGACTCTTCATGCTTTTTATTTCTTGCCTTTTCTCATTGCTTTCCAATTTTGGGAACTTGTACTGGCAATTTTTCAGGCTTACTTATTCTTTCCTGTGCTGTGTCTGGTTTGCTGATGAGCCCATCAAAGGCACTTTTCAGCACTATAACTTTGATTTCCAGAATTTCCTTTTGAATCGTAGAGTTTCAGTGTCTGCTGATGTGACCCATATGTTCCTACATGTGTCTATTTTTTCAAATTAAGCTCTTTGTAACTGAGTCATAGTCATTTAAGTTCACAGTCTGATTGTTCCAAAATTGCTGACCATCTAGATGCAGTTCTGTTGTTTTGCTTTGTCTCATGTGACTGTGCATCTTGTCTTGTTTCATTTTTTGTGATTTTTGTTGAAAGCTGCCCATGGTCTTTGGGGTGACAGGAGCTAAGGTGCTTCTAATCTTGAGCTGACAGTTGTGGTGATCTGGCCTGATTGGGTTATTTACTGTTCTTCAGTGCCTTTCTCCTCGTCCCACTCAGTGTTTGCCTTTGGATTTTCCTTGAGATTTCTCATACTGTGTTAGAAGGTCACTGAGTTGTCATCTTCTATTATCCTGCAACCCTGTTGAGGTCAGGACAGGGCCCATGTAGCTTAGCCTCATGCTTAGGTCTTTTTTAGTGGATGAGCTAGAAGACGCTACAGTTGAGTATTTTTCCCTTAGGTTGCTTAAGTTTTGGTAAAGCCTTAGTGAATAGCCTCAGTTGAACAGGAGTCTCCCGAGGAAGTCCTTATGAAAACAACACTCTTGCGATTTTTAGCATGATCACTTTTCACTTGCTCTGCTGGAGGTACCAGGGAACTGTTGTTATGAAGGTGAGGCTGAGGGCAAAGCCCCCTGATAGTGTCTGTCTCCTGCACCTCAATAAGATATGTGCTCCCACCTTTGGCCCTAGCACCTGTGCTTTGCTCCTGGCTTTCCTTTGTGTTTACCCATTCCTTGCAGTTTAGACAGCACAGTGGGACATGAGCTTAGGAGGAGTTGTTAATCCTGAGTGCTTGGGTTTTCTGTATGGGCTTGGAGTGATGACTTTCAAGGATTTTGCCTATCAAAACAGGCAGCCCTGGCCCTAGATTCAGGAGTCTGGACTTCATGGAGATTCAGAAGTCTGCTGGTGTCCTGAGTTGAATTCTAAAGCTTACCTTTGTTCCAAGCTTTACTTTCATCATCTAAACTATGTTCTTGCCTTGTTGTGTCCTGTATGAATCTTTCCGCTGTTGTATTGTGTTAGACCACATGGCTCCAAGCAGTCTGCTGTAAACCTAGCTAAGCCTCTGATTTTCACTGGCCAGTGACTACCATGTACCTGCTCCATGAGCTGAAGACGCAGACTGGACATGTGGGTGCTGGATTTTAGAAGTGGCTTGTTTAATCATGGAATTATTACTTAGTTCTGATTAAACAGGCTGAAGCCAGTACAGGTATGGAATTGATGCTCAGGTTCTGGGGACAGGAGATACCGTATAGTGTATAAAACATTTGTAATTCAGGGTCAGTATTAGATATTGTACCTTATTGTAGCCAAATACGAAAATAAAGGCACAAATGGTGTTGCAAAAAAAGGTTAATATATACCTAGGTGTTTGGGCTTACTTTAACTATTTGGTTCACAAGCTATTTTTAAAATTATATCTTAAATAATGAGTGTGGCATACTTGCTTGTGAATGAGTATCTTATACATTCATCTCATTCAATGTCTGAGCTTTAGCCTCACTGGAGGAAGAGCTGGCCTCTGGAAAGGTGGACGTGAAGTTGAAGGGTTAATTTTTTTTATAGCGCATTTAACCTTACCACCACCACTAGTGAATCAAACAAGACAGGGATCTAAAAGTTTCCACAGGGGCTACCGATGGCTCATTTGGACTCAAAGGGAGGGAGGAGCTCACTGCATAGTCCACCCGCCATGCAGCCAGGCTTTTGCTGCATTTCCCTCTCTAGTAAACCTCAAGGGAGGAACCATCTCTAGGACAAGAGAGCCTAACTCACTCATGAAGTTGTCTGTCATTGTCATCAGACTTTATTCTATAAAAAAAAAGATAACGGAAAACAATAAATGTCCATTTATGAATTTTGGAACCATGTAGCATTGCTGTGTAATAGTCTAGTGTTGAAAGGAGAGCTGTAGTTGAAGAGGACTCTTGAGATGAGACTGTTTCCAGGTCAGGACCCGTTCCTTCTCTCCAGATTGCTTTTGTGTTAAGATTAAAAAGTCTGTCAGATTTTTGTGTGGCATCTCTAGTTAGATGTCTTTTCCTCTTTTCCTCTTAGTTTAATCACAGCATCTGTTCTTTTGAAATTAACTGAAACTTTGGGCCTTCATGATACATGAAGGCTATTTGGTGACATTCTTATCTAGTAGCAGGCAATTGTAACTGATGCTTCCCGGGTCCATTACCTTCATTATAAACCTCTGCACAATTTAGAGCTTTGGCTCTCTTTTAAGGGTTGCTTGAGTATGATCTTTTCAAATCTTCTGGGCCTTGAAAGGCAGTTTCTAAATAAGAAGGAGACAGTGCACATATATTCCTCCCCTCTCGGGGACTCCTAATTTAGATTAGCAGGTTGAGAGCCCTGAGGACTCAGATGCTGAGTGGAGAATTGTGTTTTGTTTTGCCTAGAGCTTCAAATACCATTTGGACAGTATTGCCTTTTTTTTTTTTTTCAGATTCCTGCTTAATGTACTGTAGCACACAGTCCTGGGGACTCACTTTCTCGGGTGTTTCTAATCACTGAATGATAGAGAACTCAATCACTTTGACCAGGGACCAAAAGCAGAATAGAGTTGCCTTTCATAAGCATCAAGTTTCTGCTTATTACAGGCAGATCTTAGAGAAAAGAGGGATCTTGAATTATAGTATAGATCATTTATTTAATCAGAAAGACGGGGCTGCTGTGTTCTCGAGGATTAGCTCGCTGACAACTGTAAGAAAGAATGAAGGGTGGTGAGCAAAACACATAGTAAGGAAAAGCAGACGAGCTCAGATGAGGAAATGTGTTCTAAAATAGGCGGTTTTCGTGCTTTGGAGTTGACGTGTGGTGGCAGCTGGTTTTGGACTTGGAAGACAGGATGGGGTTTGGGTCTTTTCTCACCACTTGTTGCACACTATGAAATTGTTACGTGTGCTGAACTGCATGAGGCATTTTTCTAAGGCCTACAGAGAACGTTTCTCAGATGTTACAGTTAAGATTCTTCAATGTATATATAGACGTTTATGTATAGAATATTACAAGCAAAACTCCAAGAAAACACAAACCATAGAGACACAAGACTTTAGAGTACATGCTGATTAGCAACTGAAAAGTAGTCACACTGGAAGAGCTTATTACCACTGAGTATTTTTTAAATAATCATGCTGCCTTTTCCCAGGTTCTGAGATAACAGTGTATTGGGATGCATGCCCTTTAGACAGAAACATGTCACTCAATCACAGTTTCATACATCACCACATGTAATCACAAGTCCAGTGATAAATAACAAGATCTCATTGGTCAAACAGTAACTAACATTTCTGTGTCAGAGGTGTTTGGCTCTCTCAAGCCTGTGACATGGTACTAATAGTAGTTTCCCTTTAGAGATGGAACTGAAGGAAACTGAATAACCTCCCTGTGCTGTGAAGCTGTGAGAAGCAGACTGGGGTACCAACTAAAGCAGTTCAAGTAGAGGTTCAAACTGTACAGAGTCACTCATGATCTCAGTGTATGTTTTCATTAAATCTGCTGAGAGTTATCCCTTAGGAGATACATTGGTAGAGACAGACAGACAGAGAGATTGGTGCTAACTGCTGGGAAACAAGCGTGGGTTGACTAGGGAAGGCCTTCAACAGTGTTGAACATTTGGAGGAGAGAACTGGACAGGGAGGGACTCAGACCGTGATGTCTATGTGGCAAGATTTCAGACAGCACAGCAGGTTCTTTATCAAAAGGAGATTTTTTTAAGATGTGTTCCCACCCTGGGTAGAAATGATTGGCTCCATTTTCAACTGCCTGAAGGCTCCTCAGGAAAATGGCTGGGGCGGGAATGCTGCCCCAGCCATGTATGTCATGATGCATGATCTCACATGCATGGGAAATGGAGGCAGGAGGACCAGTTTAAGTCGTTCTACCTATGTAATGAGTTTGAGATCAGTCTAAGACACAGGGCACCCTGTCTCAACACAAAACAAACACAAGAAAATGCTTTATAGCTAGAGACAAGCGTCTGACCCAATCCACAGGAAGTTCTTTGATGAAGGGCATTCTGCGGGCACACTTACAGGGTTCCCAGCATCCTAATGCCACGTCACAGATACCAGGTGCCATTTTACAAACCCACCAGACTTCCAGGAAGGCTGGGAAGGCAGACAGTGCAGGTGCTGAGGAAGGCAAATCCAGTTTGTGCACCATGCTCTCAGGAGGATACATCCATGAATCATTGTAGGTGTGTAGTGAAGTTACCAGCACAGTACTGTGTACCCAGGGAAACTCCTCCATAAGAAGACATGAGCAGACATTTTGCAGCAGCACTGATAATAGAATGAAAAGCTGGGTAGAGTCTAAATTGACATGAACAGGCGACTGGGGTGCATAAGTTGTTCCACATTTGCAGCATGTAATATAGCACAAAGCTAATGTTTCATGTAAGCCCTTGAGTACATCTAAGACTCAGGGTTAAGGAAAACAGTACAAAAAGACATGCATCTCAGCTGTTCATCCTAAACTCTTAATAATAGCACCATAAGAATTAGATGTTAGTCAGGTGGTGGCGGCGCATGTTTTTAAACCCAGCACTTAGGAGGCAGGCACAGGCATAGCTCTTGAGTTCAAGGTTAGCCTGGTCTATAAAGTTGAGTTCTAGGACAGTCAGCACTACACAGAGAAATATTGTCTCAAAACAAAACAAGAAGAATTAGACTCCCCCTGAGGGGAGGGGTCAGCCTTACCAGGCCACAGAGGAAGACAATGCAGACAGTCCTGAGGAGACCTGATAGACTAGGATCAGATGGAAGGGAAGGATGACCTCCCCTATCAGTAGACTTGGGGAGGGGCATGGGAGGAGATGAGGGAGCTAGGGAGAGTAGGATGGGGGAGGGGGAATGAGGGAAGAGGCTACAACTGGGATACAAAGTGAATAAATTGTAATTAAAAAATTAAAACAAAAGAATTAGACTTCATGCGACATCTATCCTCTCTGTATAACTTACCCATATATAGAGAGCTTAAAAGCAATGCTATACTGTTTGGGGATATAGAATGACCTTTCTAAAGGAAGGGATGGGGAGGTTATCCCATTCTTTAAAATTTTGGGTTTATTTAGTTGTATATGGCTGTTTTGAGTGCATGTATGTATATGTGCTCCACATGTGTGCCTGGTACCTGTGGAGGTCAGGAGAAAGCATTGAGTCCTCCTTGGCTGAAGTAATTGAGTCCAGGTCCTACATAAGAGCAATGCATGCTGTTCACCATTGGGCCACCTCTCCAGCTTTTCCCATTCTTTTTTATTCATCTAAAATTAAAAAAGAATTCTCTCAAGAAGAGCAAAAGGACAGATTTTTGACCCAAAAGACTCAGTCTGTAAGCGATAGAGGCAGAGTTCAAATATAAGTAAATACTGATTATCTCCAGTTAAAAAAAAAAAAAAATCCGAGATCTGGAACAGTCTAAACATGAAATTTGTCTTCATGTCACCACAAATAGAAAACTCCATACCTAACCTTATGATGGGTCACATTTAAAACTAACAGTATTATATGAAAGTTTCCTTCGAGGGCTTCCCCCAATAACACACCTCTGCTTTAGCCCCAACTTTTGGATTCTACTCAGTTTCCCAGTGCTACCAGCTGGGGACTAGGCCTTCAATACACGAGCCCCTGGGTGATAGATACAAGCGATAGCTCTGGCCTTGCTTGTTCTCTCATTTTTATCTCTAGATCAATGATAGCATATTCTGTCAGATGACTCCTCATGGCCAGATCATGAGCTTTACCTTCATCTGGCTGCTCTAGCTCTGAGACAACTCTGAGCTTATACATCCTAACTTCTCATAAGTTTATTTTGCTCCTGTATCTCTAAGATGGCTTTAAAACAGTATATTCAAAGCTGAGCTCATGAACTTTCCTACTATACCTGCTTTCTTTCCTGCCTGAGACTTTGCCTTGCAATGTGCGTGTGTGCATACAGGCGTGTGTGTGTTTTCGAGTGCTCAAGGTCAACCTCTAGTGTCTCATGAGCCATGCACTTTGTTTTGGAAGCAGGGTCTGTTGGTGATTAGAGCTCTAGCTGGCTGACCTGCAAACCTAGGTATACACCTGTGTCTGTCTCCTCAGTGCTGGGATTACAAACACAAACCTTCAACCCTGGATTGATTCTAAGGATCAATCCCAGGTTGCCATGTTTGCATAGCAAGCTCTTTACCAACTGAGCTCTCTTCCCAGTGGGATCCCTATCTCTTTATACACCTGCCACCATCTTTTCACATACCTACTTCGTGTCTCTTTATATAACTACTTTCTGTCTTTTTACATACCTGCTTCCTGTCTTTTGTGTTCACCTATCACACTGCAGGGCCAGAAATTTGGAATTTGTTTTTTATTTCTTCTACCTTATCGTCTGCTTCTCTTTACCTAATATTGTCCATTCTGTCTTCTGAATATTTCTCAGATCCATCTGTTTCTGTTGTCTGTGTTCTTGTTTCCAGACGGAGACTTGGAATTCAGCAGCCACCTCCTCGGTAACTCCTGTGCCTACTCTTGCCAATCTCCAATACATGTATACCCCGACAGTGATTCCCTAGTGTAGGTGCTAATTGATCATGTCATATTTCTGTTTTGCTTCTTCCTTAGGGAGCCAAGCATGAACTTCCTTAACACAGATTTAAAGGTACAACATTTACACAGAGAAACCCTGTCTCAAAAAACAAAAACAAAAACAAAAAAGGCACAATATAATCCAATCCTATTTACCCCTCTATTTTTAATTCTTCCTTTGTTTCCTTCGAAATTCTGTGTTTTCAGTCATCATTAATTTTCTTCACTTTCTAGAATTGAACTGTAAAAGTGACTTTGTTCTCTTTGTGGTTGTCTCAGAAGCTTACTGTCACTGTCTCCTCTGTCTAGGCCCAGTGCTGGAAGTTTGTAACCCCCGCATAATCTAATCTAGGCTTAGATTTTCAGCCTCTGAGATTTACTGCTGAATTAGCTCACCCTTTCTAATTCATTATCTCTAGGTTTTGCTGGCTGGTTCAGCTCAGCTATTCTTTCTCAGACTCTTCTCCTAGCTTACTGATTCAATCTGGTGTCTCTCTACTTCTGACTCCATTGCTCTGCTTGACCTCAAACTAACTGTAGCAATCTGTTCTAATCTTCTGGCTGCTTCTTATTATCTGGCTTGTTTTGTCTTCACCAGTACTAGCTTGTTCTCTCTCCTGGTAAAACTGCCTCTGAATTCCACAAACTGAATGCCACAAACTCAACTCCACAACACTGCCTCTCAGCTGAACTGCTTGAACTGGACTCAGAGATCTGCAGGCCTCTGTCTCCTAAGTGCTGCGATTAAAGGCATGTTCCGCCACACCTGGACCTAAGCTTTTCTTTACCTGGGACTTGCTCTATACCAGGATGGCCTTGAACTCAGAGATCTGTTTACCTTGGTCTCCTGGGATTAAAGGCATGTCTATATTCTAGTCAGATCACACAGACCTAGAAGGTCTTTGGATATTTCCTTTGCCAGAGCAGCCATGTTCTGAATTAAAATTCTCCTACATTGAACATGGTTTAACTGCCTCCGGAATTATTATCCTTTCTTTTACCAGAACTGTCCTTCTCTCTCAGGCCTCAGCAGCCTTTTGAGGGTCTTGCCAATGCACTTGCCCTGCTCTGTGCCTGGGTGCCCAGCATTTCCCCAGAGACAGCACTCAACACACTTCACATTCTTTATCTCTGTGTGCTCTAAGAGGGAGAAATGAGCATGTAGTAGCTGTTTAGAGGGCATTTAACAAGCAAATAAGGAAAGAAAGAAAGGCAAGGCTTCTTTTGAGGAATAACAGGAAATAGATAAGGTCTTATTATAAAAAGGGCCTACTTTTAAGTAATGTGATTCAGATTTAATGTAACATGTTTTCAGTGAGGAAGGAAAACATTTCCTTGCATTCCACTACTGAATCCTTAAGATACATTGGATGAGTTGAAAGTAGGTGCAAGAAGGATAGAATGGATAATTTCAATGTAATCTTTATAATGCCCATGATCATACAGAAAAATCGAGAAATAACAGCATAATGTAGTTGAAAGAATGGTAAGAAAGTGGCAGGAATATGTACTTGTGAAACGGTACAGATAGCTGGAACTAGAGGCATTTCATAGTGAATTTGCTAAGAAGCGAAGAGCATTCTGTTCTTACAAATCTAGGTGCACTAGATGTGAGGGGTGCATGGCCAGAGACAACTTGAGTCAGTTTAAGATCACACTTGCTGGCATTCAAGACTACTCAGAATCTGAAACTTGACTTTATTACATTTTGCTTATTTTCTGTATTGGGGAGGGGCGCACATGTGCGTATGTGTGGAGGTCAGAGGACAGCTTGCATGTATCGGTCATTTTACCAGGATCTGGGGATTGAATTCTGATCATCAGGCTTGGTGGCAAGTGCCTGTATTTGCTGAGCCATGCCCCTGCACTGTTAGAATCTGAAGTCTGATGAGCACTGTTCAGTTCATCTTCTGAACTTCTTCAAAGTGATGTTATTAGCATCTCCCAGTACAGGCTCTGGGACCCTTTTGCTTCCAGTTTATTCCTCCTTCACATCTTACTTGAGTCCTCCCCAGGGCCAAACTTAAGTCTCCGTTACTTATGCTATCTTCCTTAAAGCCTTTACTGGGCTCTCTGTGTGACACTGGTTTTGATTTGATTTGGATTTTTATGGCGCTGTGGATTAAACCCAGGACTCTGTCTACACTTAGCTACTTCTCAGTCCCACTGATTGCTTTTAATCTAAACCTGTCAAGATTTTTTTTACTTACATTCTTTGTCTTCCTGATAAGTCTGTTTCCCAGTCAGCATTTTAAGGGCAAAATTTGTGTTTTTATTTGCTGCTAAATTTATTAGGTATCTTTAAACCTCAACATATTATCAAAGTGAATCATCTGGAATAAGTCCCCCCCCTGAGGAATTCATCCAATATAAAGTACTATAGGTCTTGGATACTGTGTGGTACCATGCACATAATACATCCTAAAACATAATTTTACCCCATCTCTCAGGAAAAGCATGCATGATCAAGTTTGTTAGATGAACCCTCATTATTTTAAAATCAGAGACAGGCTACTGTTTCCACCATTATTTGTCCATGTGTGCCTAGTCATGAGGTGCCTGGTGTGTTGAGTGCATACAAGTGCCATCTTGCTGGTTTGATATGAAAGTTTTGCGTGTAGCTCTGTGTCACAGTGCTTGCTTAGCACATGGTTTTCCATGGCCTATAGTAAGCCCATACCTTACCACTCTGAGCGATATAAGCTCATTAAATGCTCAGTCCTTAGTCATGAGAAACCACAGTTTCTTCATCTGCAAAATGCACACCAACAGTGCCTTCCTTGCTGAATTGCTGAGAGAATTAAATTAGATAATCCCTCTGAAATGTGGATCATACTCTCTGGTGCTTAGTCAGTTCTGGCCACAGGGATTAGTCACTGAAGTAAGGCAGTTTCCAGACTTAACACAGCCACAGAAAACGCAAGTTCCAGGATTTTTACATGTCAATTTTGGAGTATTTTTGTTAGCTTTTAAAACTATTTATACCAGCTAATTTATGCCAGATTTTGATTATAAAATAGTAGGTTCTTTACACAGTTACGTGGAGGTAAACTGGCTAACTCTCGAGAGTTCTATCACTTCTGATTTCATAAAAATCTAGCTGATTTAAGCTAGAACAAAGTATCCCTTCCATGGCTTTCTTTCTGTTACAAGATGCAAACATTACAGGACAAATTCAGAAAGCCTCTTTTTGTCTCAGACTTAACTACCAGGTAGGAAAAGTCACAAAATTAAGATGGGTGTGTGATATCTTCCAGGGGATGGTTCTAGCATAGGCATGTGAAAATGATAAGGTGCCCCACAAACCGATTTACTACGTAGGACTCTTCCCAGATGGCACTGCGGAAACATAGTAGATTTATAGCTTCACTACACTGTGTCCCGAACACTGAAGGCAAACCACACTGAAGGGACTCCCATTTCAACCACAGAGAAAATGTAACGAGCCTCAAACCACCAGACCAAGTAAGCAGTAGATCTGGGAATAGAATTGAGAAGGCTCTGATGCCGCCTCACAGACCACAAGCCGCTTCTTCTGAACATAATGACAGAGCATCTGCTGCTGTTCATTCCCCAGAATATGACACGCCAGGAGCAAGCCATACGAGGGCATTGTCCAACAACACACGGTTTTTGGTTTCTAAAGTCTCCTTAGAAACCAGAGAATTGGAAAGTCGCCATCACAGACGCTGGATGGTTGTTGACTGATATTTGTGTTTGGGCTACTTAGTTGCCACCACAAAGTTTACTTCTCTGCTGACATTTTCAAAAGTGGCAATTTATATAATTTTGGAAATGCTTCTTTTCAGTTCTTTATAACATTCTTATAATTTTAAGGAACGCTTTCTTGGAATAAGAAGAAGGGCCCCATGTGTATGAGTACAGTTGTTTTGTTTATGACTTACCTCCTCTCCCCTAATTTCCTCTCAGCTCTTTCCTCCTTTCTGCCCTCAGTAGATTCTACAGCACCAAAACAGTTGCTCTAAAAGTCTGTCTGCTTTGGCAGATTTAATTGGTCAGCTTCACTCTGTCAGGATGAAAGCACTTCTATCTGTCACTACTCTGTCATCTGATGGAATTTGCTTGTATTTATGTGTATTTCACCATTTTATGAAATGGTAAAAGAGCTTTTAATGCTTGGATTATTTTCTTTGTGAAAAATATCCTTTGAAGTTCCTTTAGTATCTTTAAGCCGTCTTGTTTTAGCTTTATTGCTAAAGAGTAGTTTTTAAACTGTACTACGTAGGTTGGTAGTGATTTTCTCTTAGTCTTTGAAGACATTATCTCACATGTAATAGTTTGTTTTGTTACCATTAAATAGTTTTGAAAGTCTTGAATATAGAGTACTTACTGTCAGTCATTGCACTGAACACACATCATTTCAGACAACCCGCATAACAAATCTATGACAGATGTGGACAATATTCACATCTTTCTTGATAGGAAAACATAGGCACAGAAAAGCTGAAGATGTGAAGATGCCAAGATTTCAACATGGGAGGTCTGACTCCATAGCCTATGGCCCAGAACCACTGTAGCAGCTGAAGTAAGAAAAGAACAAAGGAGTAACCAGCCATATTCAATATTAAGTTACTTGAGAACAATATTGATGAGAGCAAGTAGGCATTTTTTATTGATACATACATCAGCAGTCTGATCGTTACTATCCCAGTTGTCATTGTTATGCCTTGTCGTCATGTGTACCCATGTTCACATCTGTAAGATGAGAATAATGACGTGGTCCATGGCATGGTTCTGAAAGTAATTGTGTGCCTTATATCTTACAAAGTGGCAGAACACATTTGTTGTCATTAGCAGTAATGTAGTAAAACAGAAATAGAAGCTGACTGTCCTCTGTGTCACATGGTGTATGAGGTGAAGGGAGAGGATGGAAGATGAAGTGAATGGTGCTGGTGTGGCCAGGCAAATAGTGTAGAAAATAGATACTTTCGTCATTAAAAGAGTATGGACTAATAAAAGTAGTAACAGGTTTTGAAGTTAGCCATTTTCTAAATCCATGATGCGATTAGAAGAAAGTTTGTATTATAAATTAATGCATGTGCAAGGGCTGTCATAGGCTTGCTCTCCAAAGGTGAGTCCTTCCCTAAAAACAGCTGGTAATCTTATTACATAAAACCCTCACACTTCTGTTGTAATAATAGCAGAAACACTATTGTGGTTTCATTTTTGTTGCCAAAATCAGCTTGGGAGAGGAAAGGGTTTATTTGGCTCACATTTCCAGGTCATGATCCATTATTGAGAGGAGTCCAGGCAGGAATTCAAGGCAGGCCTACTTGTTATTCCACACAGCATTATCTCTGACCAAGGAACTCAATTCACAGCCAAAGAAATAGAGAAGGAACCATTGAGGGTGCTGGTTGTTAGCTCACAGGGCAGCTCCTACTGAGCAGGCATTCATCTACAGCTCTTAACAGCCACCTAGACTGCTGCCCACAGTGAGCTGGGCTGTCCTACATCATTGAACAGTCAAGACAGTCTCCCTCAGATGTGCTCACTGGCCACAAATTCAGGCAATTGCTCAATTGAGTCTTCTCTCACATGGTCTTAGACCATGTCCAGTTGACAAAGTTATGTAGAACAAACATCATCTAAGGGACTAATGGCACAGTATAGTAGATTAAGAAAGCCATTTGTATCTATAACAGAAGGTACTGCCCTTAAAATAGAACGACTTCTTATTAAAATAATGAAAGGGCAACAATGAACCAAAGAAATACAGTTTTCCAGAAAGAATTAAAAATGATCAAGATACAATACAAAAAAATAGAAAACAATGTTAAGTTTCATTAGTAATTGAAAATGAGACAAAGAACCTCCAGCCTCCTACCACAGTGGCCACTGAAGAGCAGCCCTGGTCTCTGTGCTGTCCCATGGCCAGGGTCTTAATAAGGCCACAGGTGGCCAAGATCCTGGCCATGTGAGGTATAGCCATTGTGGTGGGTACCTCACCAAACACATCAAGTAAGTGTTATGAGGTCTGAGAGGTGAGGCACACCAGGGAAGTACTCAAGCTCTCCAAAGGCGGTCCTAAGTTAGTTCATCAGCACATGGGTTGAGGATGTACCAGGGGGAATCAAGAAGAGGCCTGTGGTCTCCTGGCTGCCTTGAGGAAAGTGATCTCAGAAAGGACTCAGTCCTCACCTCTTCTATATGTAACAAAAACTTCATAGAAGAAGGGAAGGAGGAAAGGTTGATTCAGCCCCAATTTCACCGATGAATGTTAAGTGTTTTTAAGAGGTAGCTTATTAAAGACAAATAAATGATAATAGTATATGAGTATATAATGAATGAAAACAATGGGATGATGGACCTACAGAGATCTTAGTTATGGTGCTAGGGAGAGGTGGAGCAGGAGAGAGCTCTGACAGACTTCATCTACACTGGTGTGTAGGGAGTGGGGTTTGCAACTGTCCTCATTGTTGGAAGAAGTTAGAAAGGAGGACAAAGTTTAGTACCCTGTAGTGAGGATTTTGACACTGGGAGGGTGAACGAAGCCATAGCTTTGGTTTTGGTACCATGTGAGGTAGTTTTAAAATCACCGAGTCCCAAGAATTCTTGCAGATAGGAATGAGCCACTGGAGAAGGAGACAGTAAAGCTATTATATAGAAACATAAGTCTGATGGAGTAAAGTCCAGAGCGAATGGACACAAAGAAGTAAAGCCCTTTCTCCCTGCCTTTGAGAAGTATAGAGGATGGTAAGGAGTTGAGCACTTGTGGACAAGGTGAACAGCAGGTATGTTGAAGCTTACCTGAATGTCTGTGTCCCTCCAAGATCCATACTCTAGAACTGAACCCCAATGTGAAGCTCTGAAGAGGAAGGGCCTTTTTAGGGCCAGCCATCGTGACTGGATTGGCGCCCCTTGAGAAAGAGGCTGAAGGGAAGGGCTGTGCCTGCTACCTCTGCTATGCAAGCGCACAGCAAAGAGATGCTGTCGGTCAGGAGATGGTCCTTCCCAGACAGTGTCTGTGGCCACCTTGACCTTGGATCCTGTGAGCTGTAGATTGCTCTTTTGTCTATGTGACCCAGGGCAAGTTCTCCTTCAAAAGCACAGTGTGACTAAGAATAAGACTTTGGGGTTTGCATTAATGTCCATACAAACAGGGGAAACAAATACTCAGGACTTCTGTGATACTGGCCAGGCCTTACAGCTGGATTTACCTGCTGTCTTGGTAGGGTACAGTGGTATTGAGAGTCAGAAAAAGCATTGGGACCTGGGAGTCAGAGAGCTGTCCCATAAGCTGTTCCATACTGCCTTTGGCATGCGTAGATGGAGTGGATCGACTGAGCTCAGAAGGGCTGGGAGGAGGGCCAGGCCTTGAGCTGCACTGCAGGCCCTTAGTGAGCATGACATTTCCCCAACAGGGTTCTCCTCCCCCCCACATTTCATTTGTTTGGCTTCTACTTTTCCTTGATGTGTAGACCCTTCATCTCAGCTTTCAAAATAATAGACAGTTAAAGCTTCATCAGTTTGTCAGTTGGCTTTTAAGTGTAGCTAGAAGCGCTATTTTCTGAATAACTTTAATCCTTTGTTTATATACAGTTTTTATATTGCATTTTGCATACCTTTCATTTAACTCAGAGGATTTTTGTTTCTACTCAGTTTTAAATTCCTTGAGGATATAGATCATATTTTGGACTGAGTTTTTATCATTAAGGTATTTTATCACACAGTACCAGCCTAGTCTCTTTTCTGTGGTAAGCATGCTGTCTTTCCTTGCTGATAATGTGTTATACATGTATGCTAAGCATCTAGGTAGGACTTTTAAAAGAAATTGGTGTGCCTTTTCTTTGGACTACTTGTAAATGCTTCTCGAAATGTTATTTTATTAACCTCTAAAATGCATGTTTTTACCTCATAGATATGGCATGAATTGCCTTATTCAGTTTGAAGATTTTGCCAATCTGAATGCATTTCGTCTCCTGAACAAGTATCGAAACAAGTATTGTACATTTAACGATGATATTCAAGGTAACCACATTTCGCTGTGTATGGATGAAGAATAACTTATGAGAGTCAGTCAGAAAAGAGAGAAGTGCGACAGCCTGTGTGAGCGGAGGCAGGAAGTCTACGAAGATCACGTCACAAAGTGGTTTAGACAAGACACACAAGAGCTTTGCAGTCAGCTCTAGGCTGTTTCAGGATCTCATCCCTACCCATCCATGTGCATCAGAAAAGGAGGGGGAAGGTCAAAACCTGTATGTATGCACAGGTGACTATTATAAAAAACACCAGAAATAAACTGAAGGGCTGACGTTGTAGGCGATTAAAATATCAGAGTGATCCAAAGGGGTAAGTGTGTGGGGGTAAAATGTGAGAGGGAGAAGGATTGAGCTGAGAAGGTGGGACAGGCTGTAAATAGTACACTCTCATTCAAACCAGAAACCCGTATTTTCACAACTTTGGGAGCTCAGTAACTTTCAAAACTAATTATCTGTTCTAAAAGTATTACAGTGAAAAAATTTATTCCTTAAATTTCATCTGCATTAAATAACTTCTATTAGATGTAAATTCTGTTAGTAATAAAACAATAAAGCTGAAATAAACAGCAACATTTTATTATTTTATATAATTATGTACCTGTGCATATATTAAAAACACATATATAGAAACTTAACAAAATAAATAGATGAGAAATAATATCTGAAATTAGTTTGCAGTTTTTTATTCAAATCCAGTAGATATTAGTACTTGTCAAAAACCAGGATTTATGTTGGATGATTTAGTCATAATTTCTGGTTCTCTTTCACATTTTGGGAAACACCCTATAATGTACTGAATTATACATGAGCTCCCAAAAGTCTGATAAAATATCCAGTTATTAGGACTTAATAAGAAGGGGAATCCATGAAAACAGACTGCCTGTTGTTCTAGGATTTAAATGTGTGTTCCCCTTAGCCATAGTTTCTAAGTCTTACTCCAGTAAACGCCATATCTCTGGGGTTTTGTTTGTTTGTTTGTTTGTTT
>CM053749.1:31419275-31429336 GCA_028658305.1 Pachyuromys duprasi
GAGTCCCCTGATGTCATAGCCTAAAACCTGGTGTCTTCCATTGATTTATCAGTCGCTGATAAGAAGCCTCTTCATGCACTCTTGCTTTGTCATTGTGCATAGTTCCTGGATAGTCACTTTACACACAGCTATAGAGTTCTTGGATCGAGTATTTAGGGGATTTCAGGAGGAAATCCAGAATTTCCAGGTCTTAAGTGTAAATGTGAGCTATACAAAGGAAATTGGTTTTAATGTGTTACAGCCCTAACTTTAGGATATCCTGTATAATGATAGACTGTCTCTAGTGCACACACACACACTGTACTCTGCAGTGCAGGCTGACATCTGCAAGTCACTCATCAGATCATTTTAAGATGGTCTCTATAGCAGCTTCCAGTGTGATCCCTGGAATAAGCCTATTTTTTCAAGGGTTGGGGATATATGTAAATGAACACTCGCCTAGCACATTCAGTGCCTGGGGTTTATCCCCAACACTTCAAAACAACATAACAACACACTGACATTCCTTCCCCTATCGTATTTTATACCCTTGCATTTTGTGATTCTTACAGAAATACGGATACGGATGCTAAGGCCAGTTTTATATGATTGAGAACCATTATGTGGAATAAATGGGAACCAGTGTTTAGTTTAAGAAAGCTAAATCACCAGACAACACAGGAATTTGAGTGACAGTTTCTGTCTATTGAGACCAGTAATTAAGGTTAGGACTTGGGGCACATCAGAAGTGAAGCCTAGAAATCAAGGCAGGAGTCAAAGTCAAGGCCAGAGAAGTATGTGAGGCATGCTGAAGATGCTGGAGAATGCGCTAAGCTTGCCAATATGGATTGCTGGATTTTCACCCTAGCTGCCTGTACACGGAATGCTTGCTTATTTCCTTACAGGAATTTCAGAACAGTATCTACCCTCAGAAAGGAAAACACAGGTTTGAGAAAAATTTGTGCAATTCCTTAGTAAAGAAAGCCAAAGGGAATCCTTGAGTTTTGACTGTAAATGAGCAAACCACCCTTATTATTTCTCCACTTTCCATTGTGCCCCTGGATGTTGTTAATGAAAACAGTTACGGAACTATTTCATCCTTGCATGTAGATAAGTGCCTTTGCATCCTGTCTTTGAAAGGACTTTCCCCTCTTCTTTTGAAACAGATGTCTTCTTTTTAAAAATAAAGTATTTTATGAAAAGTATTTGATTAAAGAAAAGCATGGTTAACTCTACCAGTAATGCGAAATAATCTTAAATGACATATAAAATCTTAAGAAAGAGTCTATCTCTGGGCACGGTAATCCCAGCACTCTGGGAGGCAGAGGCAGGCAGATCTCTGTGAGTTCAAGGACAGCCTGGTCTACAAAGTGAATTCAGGATAGCCAAGGCTACTCAGAGAAACCCTGTCTTGGAAAACAAAAACAAAAAAGAAAGATTACATTTCTTCAGTATTGTTAACTGCTTTAAATCTTCTTTAGCACCAGAAGTTCAAGGACAGACCTCCTTCTGTCTGATTATTTATTAAGTGTAATTTCAATATTAAAATTTAAACGATTGTGTAATTTATTTTAAAACACATTTATAAAATTTTAGTTTTCTACACTAGTTCTCTATAATGAGATTTAGAGTAGTCACAGGCTGTGTAGAAGACTTGTGTGCACATTAAATTTTTGGTGATGCTAAACTGTCTTTCTGATCTTACTGACGCTATAAAGAGAAGATTAGATATTCCATCATGTCACTAGGAAATGCTGCGGAATATACGTATAATGACTTGGGATCCAATACAGTGAGAGGAAACTCATTCTGTTCAATTTATGGTTATCATGTCTGTAGTAAAGCATTTTGAATTTTAGTAGAATGAGCTAGCATCACCACACAACAGTGGCACATTGGAATAGACAAAGCAAAATTTCTGTGTCTGTCTTCAAGTATCCAGTTACATGAAAAAAAAAACCAATAAAGAACAGAATGATAATACCAAAGTATTATTATTGTTCCAAAGTATTATAATATTCCAGCATTGACTCTTCAGCTAGTTAAATTGTATAACCTTGGGATAATTAGTAGATACCTTGGAATCACATGATCTGAGAGTTGGAAGTGAGCTTACAATCCCTTACATCTAAAGTTCAGACTCACTTTCATCAGAAGAACCCAAGAAGATCTAGCTTGAGACATTGCTTGTGAGTAATTACTTACAATGGTAACTGGATATCTGTGCTGCCCTGATTTCATCTGGTAACAGTTCTCCTGAGTCTATCTTGGTGTATGGGACAGACATCGTGGCATATTTCCTATATAAATCAGCCATATTTTGTACAGAATTTTTTTTGTGGTTTTGGGGGATTTAACTCAGGCCTTATGTGCACTAGACAAACATTCTACACTGAGTCACATTGTCAGCTCTTTAAACTTTCATTTTAAATTACATACAGAACAATGGGTTTGCACAATATATGACTTGCCACAGTTTCTTAATATTGCAGTGGTCTTACTTGTATCTATTCAGATGTAGGTTTTCCCTGAGTAAGGTTTTTAAAGTTTGGCTAGACTGTCCTGCTCATCTGGATGATCTTGAGACAGTAGGATGTCACTGTGGTATTGCAGGGAACTGCATTGTGTTTCAGGACTGAACTGTGAAGAGACTGAGCTGTGTAATCACATTCAGAGAAGAGCACTAGTGTGTAGTCTGCCTACACGATGACGCCATTTGATTAGAACAATGGCTAGAACCTGTGAGGTGATGAGAACAGCTTTACCCTACTTTACATGTGTTCAGTCAGCACCTAGGGATCTAATAGGAATTACTGGTAATAGAAAGACAAGTAAAGAATGCACTAAAAGGGTTGGAGAGGTGGCTCAAAGGTTAAGAGCACTGGCTGTTCTTCTACAGGACCCTGGTTCTGTTCCGAGCACCTACATGGCAGCTCATGCCTGCCTGTAAGTCCAGTTTTAGGGAACTGACACCTGACACAGGTATATATGCAGGCAGAAAACCAGTGCACATAAAGAACTGAAGAAAAAAAAGAGATAATTTAAGCTGGGCATGGTGGCACACACTTGCATTCATTCACAGCGCTCTGGGAGGCAGAGGTAGGCGAATCCATGTGGATCTCAAAGTGAGTCCAGGACATCCAAGGCTACAGACAGAACCCTGTCTCAGAAAACCGAAAAAAAAAAAGTCAATAAAAACCAGATTTTAATTGCTATTAATGCTTAAATTTTTAAATTTAAACATGAAATTCCAAATGTATTTGAAACATCATTGCCACCCCACACACACTGCAGCAGCCATTTACTGTGTACATCTTTTGTGTGGGAGAGATCAACAGTGAATTTCAAAGCTTCAAGAATATTTAGGTAGAAAATTCAACAGCACTAATACGTCTTCTGTGACCCAATAAAATAATTTTTACAAATGAGTGAAATAGATATACAAATGTACAAAATAATTTCTCTAAGTTCTTCCAGCTAGTGAGCAGGTGGCATGAAATCCACATCCTGTCCAAACTCAAGCCAGGTGTGGTGGCATATGTCTGTGATCCCAGCACTTAAGAGATTGAGTCAGAAGGGTTGCAAATTTGAGGCCATCCTGGGCACATACAGAGTTCTGCCACATCTACATGTGACGCTTCCTTAAAAATCTAAAACCAAAATTGAAGCCAAGCAGACCCCAAAACCATGCTGTTACCCAACATCAAAATGAGCCCCGGCGTACCCTTTTTGAGGCATTTTTAAGGATTTAACCTGTTGTACTAAAATACTGATGGTCATAGTCATATGCCAGAATGGGAACAGACAAATAGGTTCTCTTTCTGTCCTGTCCTATCACATGGTCATTTGATGATGTGAACAAAGGCTTAGAGTCTGGCAGAGTCCAGCTGAGGGTTGCTCAAGGGTGTTTCTCTCGTTTTAGGAACAGCGTCTGTTGCAGTTGCAGGCCTCCTTGCAGCTCTTCGAATAACGAAGAACAAGCTCTCTGATCAGAAGGTGCTTTTCCAGGGAGCTGGAGAGGTACTTGTCTTGCGTGCTGTTTACTGCATCCCAACTAATGTGCAGCTCCAGTAGCTCAGGTCTTTCCCCATAGTGTTATATTACAGCTGTAGCCTGAGGAGTCTAAGTTTTAAGGCATCGTACATCATTGTAGGAGACTTAGGAAATGTTAAAATGTTTTCACTGCCCTATATTTGTGAGATTATCAGTTGTTACGGTTGACTTTGTTATTTATTTTTAAGGCTTGATGCAGAATGAAAAGTTTCCAATGTGTGTTGTATACATTCAATGTATTTAAGTTATTATACCTATTCCCCACTGTCACAGGCAAAAGTATTCATAGCTACGCACACAGTCTGGCCTGTACATATACATTTTAAGAAAGATGTCAAATTAAAGATACATACTACATCAAAGCTGTTCAGCATTATAACCAAGACATTTGAAATCATTGGAAGAAAATTGCATAAGCCCAAATTTCTTGAAATCATTGTTAATACTCATTTAAATGAAGAAGTCCAATTTACCTTGCAAACAGAAGACAGTTAGTTGTCTTGTAAGAAAACTTACAAATCTCTCTAGAGTTACAGAATTCAAAAATGAGAAAATGCTATGGCTAGATGTTCCACAGGTAGAAATGTGTACATATTGTGTTTTCATTTTCTTTTAAAATTTAACATAAGACCTAGAACTAAAGGGAGTACAGAGAAACATTCAGAATGTAATCACAGATCCACTTTCAAACAAATTAAAACCCAGTCCACCTAAGAGCTCTGATACATTAGCTTCTCATTTTGTAGATAATCACTTGCTACTACCTTTATTCTGGTAAGCCCCTCGGTGTTTCCAGAAATTCCTGGTGAATGACACAGGTCAGTTCCTGATTCTCATCAGGAAAAGCAATATTCCTGGTTAGATGACCTATGGGCCCTGGTCTTCCTGAAAAGATGGAGTCTGTGGCATGTCCCACATTATCGCAGACTTCATCAAATTCTAAATAAGATGGTTTCTTTAATATTGGGATAAAATTTGTAATATCTTCTTTGCCTAAATTAAGAAACACATATTTCCTTTCAGTTTTATGTTGCTGTCTAATTAGTCAAGGAACCCATCCAAATGAGATTCTGTAAGTTTTAAGACATCTTAAGACTTCTTTATTCAAGTTCAATTGGAGGAGTGTGTTCCTGACAGGAAGTCAGACACCCAGTGAGCCAGGCTGATAGGTTGACTGTGTTAAATGTAGTGTTTTCTTATTGTGCCAGTCTTGACTCTATAACTAGGATCAGATATACTGACAATCAGGGGTGTCACTGGCCTAACTCCTGACTACCAAATTGTCTCATAGAGGTTGTGTTGTAATTAAAAGGGAGTAAATGGTGGTCATTTTGCACACCCAAATGTGACAAAAATGCTTAGCTCCTAGTGTGATTTAATGACTAAAGCTCTGAAACTCATTGGCCAGAGCTGTTTTGCAGTTCCTTACTAACACACAAATGAGGTGGTGCGTAGCCCTTGATAAGATACATGGAACAAGTTTTACAGTCATTATTTTCATACCTTCTCTTCAGGCTGCCTTGGGGATTGCTCAACTGATTGTTATGGCCATGGAGAAAGAAGGTCTATCAAGGGAGAAGGCTATAGAAAAAATATGGTTGGTTGACTCAAAAGGACTAATAGTTAAGGTAAGAAAAAAAAAATCACGTGTATGCCGGTCCTAATGACCATCCCAAAGACTGCTCATTGTTCTCACTGCCCCTTAAGACGCTGTGTTAAAGATTAGCATGCATAGGCTGGGGGACCAGTCAGGAAAGCCCTGACAGAGCCAGCACAAGAGCCTGCACTCGGTCCCCAAACCTAAACTTAAAAGTCCAAGCCCACATTCAAGCTGTTGATCCCAGAGCCGAGACAGGTGCATCCCCGAAGCTCATACCTACTGGGTACATTTCTTGGTCAGTAAGAGAACCTGTCTGAAACAAGGAAATGATAGGTGGCATGTAAAGAACTATTCCTGAGGTTTTCCTTTGACCGCCACATGAACCTTCACATACGTATGCACCTGCATACCTGTACACATGCGCATGCGCACACACTTGCACACAAGCTGTTCCATTCAGATTTACTGATATGCTTCTGAATGAAGGAGGAAACTGTCACAGGAATAGCTTTCATGTGTGAGTAGAATCATCACCACTCTGGATCATCAGTCTGCTAGAGTTTAGTGTTTCGTGGAGGCAGTTGGATGCAGACACTGACAGAACACCCACACAGCACACGCTCGGGAGAGCTGTCCGTCACACACAGCAAGGTAGGAAGGCAGGGGATTGGGAGAGCTACCCACTTACCTCACTTTGCCTCAGTTCTTGAAGGCTATCAGCATGAGTACCCATTTACACTTTATGGTGCCAGAAGGGCCTCCTCTGTGTGGTTCTTGTGCAAACCTAGCAGGGACAGGTATGCAACCTGGCTGCTGTATTACTTCTGCCACCTGGCATTTCTCAAACTGCTATATAATACACACAGTCCCCCTTTTATGTGAAGATTGACCCGTGATACACTGTGTCTTCCACAGTACAGTACGGAAGTGACCTGAGTGTGACTTTGAGGAAAGTTGTATCCAGAGCTTTTGAAAATTTATACTGCTGAGCCAATAGTTTCCATTCTAGGAAATCTGTCCAGAATTAGTATATATAAATTGTTTCAGATGTGAGGATATTATTTAGACAATATTTGCAATAGTTATGCTTGATCATATATTAATTTTAATGGTGATTTGCTATACTTCCAAAATATAATTGTCAAATAGATTGTGAAATAGCTACAGTGTAATAACAATGGTTAAGATTTTCAAAGAGCAGAAAATGACCCCCCCCTCCTCCCCTCCCAGTCCCACCTTCCCTTCCCCTTCTCCACACATGCCCCTCCCCAAGTCCACTGATAGGGGAGGTCTCTTCCTTTCCTTCCTTTTGCTCCTAATCTATCAACTTGCTTTTGTAGGACCCTGTTGTATATTCTAAGTTCTTAGCCATTGTAATTCCTTTTTAAATTTTAATTACAATTTATTCACTTTGTATCTCCATTGTAGCACCCTCCCTCATCTCCTCCCAGTCCCACCCACCCTCTCTACTCTCCCCCTATGTCCTCCCCTAGTCCACTGATGAGGAAGGACCTCCTCCCCTTCTATGTGACCATAGCCTATCAGGTCTCATCAAGGTTGGCTGCATCATTTTCCTCTGTGGCCTGGCAAGGCTGCACTCCCCAGGGGGAGGTGGTCAAAGAGGCGGCCACTGAGTTCATGTCAGAGACAGCCCCTAACCCCTTATTAGGGAACCCACTTGGAAACTGAGCAGCCTATAAATTGTAGACAAGCTGGAAAGTTAGCATAGTCTTGCTTTCAAATGTACCCAATTCATTTGTTTGCTGGTTTTCATCTTTAGTCAATCATTATGTATCTTCTACGAATAATAGTTTCATTAGCTTATAATAGGCCTGTTCATAATATATTAAAAGAATCATGAGGCTTAAAGTAAAACATTTTCTTGGTGAAACTTTTTCTATACCTTAAAAACTTAAAAAACCCCAAAGCCTAAAAGTAAGGCATGCCAACTTGACTTTAGAGTGTTACCATCATTAGACCAGGTGGTTTTTTATTGTATCAATAATGTTTTCTGCCTACATTTTTAATGTCATGGCTGTAGCCCTTCCTACTATTTGCCAATAGCCATAAGTGCAAAAGGAGTTTTGTGCTACAGAATGTCAGTGATATATAACATAATATATAAATAATGGAACTCATCAGTACTAGTGTAGGTGGGATCAATTATTTGGTTACTGATGATCCTCAAATATCCTACTTTAATATTTTGTAGAAAGAAATAATTGCTGTCAATTTAGTCACCTAAATTAATACCTTTTAGTAGAAATAAGCCAGTACTTACTAAAAATACATGTATATAAACATCTCCCCAGATGAAAACAAGAAAGAATTATCTGAGGGACATGGCTATTGGCTGAGCAATCTCACAGTGTCACCAGCTGAGCATTGCCAAAGAGGACAGGAGACCACAGCACAGGCCGGGCCATACTCAGCCTGTTGCCTAGGTGGCTTCCACTAATGAGCTAGTTCAGTGTTTAGACTGACCGTTAAACTACAGTGTGAGCTTACATTCATGTAACCAGCTGGTCTGGAGGTGATTTTGACTTCAGCAACCTGTTTATTTTTTTCTAAGTAATATACTTCATTGTGTTACTTTACAGTTTAATGATTAGCTCCTATAGAAAGAGATAGTGAATATGTTATGTGCTATAATGACAGGATAGTATTTACTTTTTGAAAAATGTTTGGGGTGAGGAATTCAAGGCTCTGTGAAGTATGTCTGTCTGTCTGTCTTTCTTTCTTTCTTTCTTTCTTTCTTTCTTTCTTTCTTTCTTTCTTTCTTTCTTTCTTTCTTTCTTTCTTTCTTTCTTTCTTTCTCCTTTTGTTTTGTCAGAATCTAAGAGTGGCCCTGCACCACTTCAACATTGGTTAACACTTACATATGCTCTGATTAAAACTATATACCTGCTGTGGAACTCTGTAGCTTAGACACAAGTATCCAGTTTGATAACTCTTCCTTTTCAATTCAAATGGAAGATGATCTGTGCATTTGTAGATACTCATAAGAACAACAGTCTTTGATTATATGTATGGGTTTTTAAACAGCAAACAATGACTACTGATATTTAACATGCAGAATTATTATTGGTGGCGTTCACTTCCTACCATCTTACATCTTAGGTACATTTTTAAAAGCAAGTTTAATCTCGTAGCATCTTCTTGTACTAAGAGTCAGCACAAAATAAGGAGAGAATAGAGATTAAAGAGGCAACATGACAAAGAAATTTCTAGCTATCCCTAATATGTTTGTCACAAGGACAGAAGGAAGGAAAGAAGAGAGAGGGTGGGAGGGAAAGAGGGAAGCAGGGAAAGACACAGGCAGGAGGGAGGGAAGGAAGAATATTTTCTATTAAATGTCCACCATTGCTTTGCTAAAAGAAGGCAGAAAGTAAATGTTCCTGAAAGAAAAGATTGAGGCTGTGGTAAGAGAGTAGGGTGTGTGTGTACATATGTGTACATGTGTGAGCTCAAATATGTGCACGCGCAAAAGCAACCACTGACAGAGTAAAAGAGTGGAAACCCCTTCTACCAAATGCTGGCATGTAACAGCATATGCAGAAAAAATGCTTATCATGATACAGATAGCTCAATCTGCTGGGCACAGACACAGTACCATTAGGTACATGCATATATACCTACACGTACACACATTATATATACACATACATACACATATACATACATACACACACACAAAATTCCTTGCTGGGAAGTGCCATCTTTGTGAACCAGATGTCTTATTTTTACCATGTCTGTGGGTCCTTGGTCCAATTCCTTGGACACAGAACCTGGAAAGCCCATCTGGGACCCCCCCCCCCCAGATTCTACTATCTGCCTTTAGCAAAGGAAAAAAGAGAGTTTTTCTATATACAGCTCAAGTGACTGGCCTAGGAGTATGTCTAAATCAGGTTTTTATTTGGGGTAGGGGCAGGAAGGAGGAAAACTTTAAAAAAATGAGAGTAGAAAGTTACAGGCAACAGTGGCAGCAGACAGGGCTACTCCATTTTGGTTGTTTCTTTAAACTTCACCATCAGATCACCTATGAAAATGTCATGGAAAATACTCAACACACTGTTTTTTATCTCTTGGTTCTGTTGTGTCCAGGAGACCCTTCGGCAATGCTAATATTACTGTTCCATAATTTCCTGGCCATCTTTCAGTGTTCAGTCAGCATTTGTAAGTCACACCAGGAAAAAAAATCCATGGGGACAGGGTTGTTGGAGATTTATGCTTCTTACTAGTTGGAGTATATTCTGCCAAGTTCAGGCTTCCATAGCCAAGACCTGCCAGTGGTTTCTGTGATTAATAAAGTAAGATGTCTGTAATAAAACACATCTTTCCATTTTCATGGAGATAAGCGACAGATTTATTTAAAAGTATATACTGGAGCAGTTTGGAGATGTTCAATACAGTCTTTATGATTCTTTAT
>CM053749.1:31429836-31647644 GCA_028658305.1 Pachyuromys duprasi
GAGCTGGTAAAGGAAAAGCTGTTATGACTAAATACCTGTTCTCAGATATAAAAATTATGTAAGGTCATGATACAATTCAACCAATATTACATGACACAATATTGAACAACAACAAAAAAAGAAATTACAAGAAATTTTGAGAATGAAGCATGTAAGTAAAGTAGCATGGTAGAACTTACATATTACAAATCTTAAAATCATGTAGACACAATTCTGTTGTTGTTTACACCAGGGTATTGCAGTGTAGCCCAGGCTGGCCTTCTATCCCTACCTTAACCGTTCTGTGTACTGGGATGGAAGGCGTGCTCCATCATGCCCAGCCAGACACTTTCTTGATTGTAGATGTTTAATTATTGGCTCTCCTGGAAGAGAAGCGCTTATTAGGATAAGGTCTCCTTGATGTTATTTTCAGATATCCACATGAAGAAACTAATTTTTAAATTTAACTGTGTAGCAAGAGAGCCCCCCCCCCCCAGGCATGGTGGTGGAGAGGCAAGGGGATCATCTCACAGTATAGACAGACTGCATGTGCCAGGAGCAAGATGCTTCACAGCTGCCTCTGCCGGCCACTGAGGGGTGCAGACGGTACTGGGATGCTCTGCTTACTAAGGCCACAACTCAGAAATTCAGCAGTTCCCATTCTCCCATTCGTCCAGATGCGGTCATGTCATTCCAGGCCGCAAAGAAACGAGGGAGTATAGCCTTTACCCCGTAGTCATGTTACAGACTAAAATGGAAATGATATCATTAAAAATTAGAAAATAGAAGTAAATAGTTAAAAAACAAGGTGGGGGAGAATGGCTGACACATAATTCGGATTTCCTACCATCTCATGGGAAAGTTTCCAATATTTGGACATAAAATAATGCAGCATAGGTACACCCTGGAGGTGCAGCGTTTTCTCAGCTTATTAAGCCCCTGAGATCTATCCCCAGTTCTGCAGTACATAAGGAAATATGTAATAAAACAATAAACATACGAGTTTGTTATCTAGACACTTTTCTAAACATTTAAATTTTTCCATTTTTTCAGGTGGAAAGTCATGGCAAAGTGCCAGTGGGCAGACAGTTTCTTGTTCTCTGGGTGGTAGCCATTTTCTCGGCATCCTTTAGGGCTGTAACATTCCTCTGTATGGATAGAGCTCATCGAAATCTACTTTTCTCTATTAAAGAAGGTAGTGCAGTTAGGCAAGTTTTCTCAACTGTAGAGACAAGCCTGAAGAGCAGATCCCTGAGACAGAGGCTCATGCTGAGCCTTGGGAAAGTTTTTGTGATGCAGATTTGCATTAGGAAAGGATGCTGTCTATCCATAGTGCTGCCCACGGTTTCACCCACAAACAGGAGAGCTGATCCACACAGTGTTACTTAGCAGCCATCTGTTGCTGGTCACCCAAGCCCTAAAGCCTGCTGGGCCACCTAAGCCAGAATACTACATGACTGCCACTTCGTTATCTCTGTTCCTCATTTCTCTTTCAGTGCATAGGGAGGGTGCATCCACTTAGTGATTTGTGTGTTTAGTGCAGAAACTCTGGACAGATGATGCCAGCCGAGGAAAGTGGTGGATGTAGCTTGGCTTTTAACTTTGAGCATAGAGGTCAGGATAAACGCAATGTGGTGTTCTGTAGCACTTGTTGCCTGGGGCCACAGAAGCACTCTTGCTTTCAAATACAGCTGAGGGTATGCATTTCTGTGAAGAGTAGCAAGACAAAATTATGTCATGTTTTATTTAGAATGGCTTGCAGCTGAGTTACTGTTCCAGGAATATGCCTTCCCTATCCAGAATTTTATTTGCTGTCTTTACTGGAAACTTCACTGTGTAAAACTCAAAGTAACCATGAATTTTAGTGCATACTGCTTCCAGAAATTGTTCACAAATGATTTAGATATTAAAAACTGTAACAGTCAAATGATTCCAATTTTTTTTCCATGACAAAAATTGCTTTTCTCTTTCTAATAAGGCAAGATGATATTTGCCACCTACCAGGAAGGGAGCTGAGGAGGCAGAATGATTTCAAAAGCGTTAATTTTATTAAGTCATTTAAAGGAAAGAAGCCATCCTCTCCTAAAATCGTTATAGTAACATTGGGTGAAAAATGGCAACACGCAGAGTCAGTGTTGAAGCTGCTCTAGTGTTGTAGCCTAAAGCTGTGTTCTCAGTAATCACAACATCTGGATGACACAACAGTGGTTTCTTTTCACTCCTCTTTGGGTCAGAGGGGACAGTGCTATTGCTGCTCTCTGTGTGGCTCTAACCTTCCTTCAGGGTGGGTCAACGTTCGCCTTGTACTATGCTCCATGTTGGTGGCCCAGCGGCAGACTGCAAACAATGGCAGAGGCGCAAAGGGACAGGTGGATATACCAGTTCTTGCCTTGTCTGGCCTCGGTGGGGGAGGATGCATCTAATCCTGCTGTGCCATGAGGTGCCAGGTGGGCTGGTACCCTTGGGGGGGGCCTACCCTTCTCTGAAAAGAGGAAGGGGGGAGAGTAGGGAGGAGGGCTGGGACCAGGCTGTAAAACTGAGTAAATAACTAGATGAAAACATTAAAAAATAATGACCAAGATCAAGTGTTTAAAAAATTACTGTGTCAGTTAAAGAAATCTATTTACCTAGTGTAATGACATTGCATGCACACGAAGCATGGGTGTATCCCAGTTCAGAGGACATTAAAAAACAAAACCGAGGGTGTTCTGTTGTTCCAGCTCTTACTTTAGTGACCAGAACAAGCCATGCTCTGGTCCAAAGACACAGGCAAGGAAGAGATAGACGCCCCAAGCTTGCTGTTTCCACTTGGGGACTTTCAGCGTTCTGATGCAGAATTGGTACTCACGCACCATTGTTTTCCACTGTTAGTACAGTGTTTGATGTTGTGGTTGTTGTGAGCTTCACTCACATTCTGAGCATAGTTCATGCAGGCCGGGAGAAGCTGTGCTGTTTCACAGTTAGGTGTAAGAAGAATCATTTTTAACTGGGGGTGGGTTCCTTGAGCTATGACCACATGGTGAGCCGAAAAGCATTTATTTCGTCTGCTTTCTGTGGACAGACCTGCGGAGTTACATAGCAGAGAGCACAGACACAGGAAGGGAGGGCGGGATTGGGAATGATTGGATTCATTACATCTCTAACTCACTTGCGAAAAATTCTTCGATATCCCAACTGCCTGTTCTCTTCCTGTTTATGACGAAAAACTTATCATTGGGCTCACTCATTTCTTTCCATGCCAGTGTACTGCCTAATGTTTATGATGGAGCTATGAAAGCAAAATGCTTCCTGTCTGTGACATTAACAGAGGTAAACATGGGAGCACTCAGGAAGAGTGCCCTGAAGGTCCCCAAATTTTATAAGAAGTATAAACTTTTCAGTATTGTCATAGTTTTTTTTAAAAAAAATATTTTAAAGAAGCAATTAAAAATCTTGCTGTAAGCACAAAAGAATTGCTTGAAAACAGTCTGTGTGTTCATGCTATTAATCAGTTTGCAATTAATATATGGTGGCTAGAGGTGCATAACTCAACAGTACTGCTAAATTTATTTTGCTTTATCGGAAAGAAAGGGGCAATCTGTTCATGAATAGGAATAAAGATTTGAAACCATTTAACAGTTACGCTTGTTACTGAACTGTCTTCTCATTTGTGTAAAGCGCTGGATTCAGTCTTCGATACCAAAGAAGTTTCTATTGACTAAGCACTTTCAGATTGAGGATTAATCATAAGACACAGTGACCACATGGGAGTTTTAGTGAACAATTTGGTATTTCCTGATCAGAGTAGAAATTAAAATAATTCTAAGTAAACATAAAGAATAAGAATCTGGGCAGAATCTGGGCATAGTGGTGCACCCCTTAACCCTCAGCACTCAGGGAGGCAGAGGCAGGTGGCCAGAGTGGTCTACAGAGTGAGTTCAGGACAGCCAAGGCTACACAGAGAAACCCTATCTTGAAAAAAAAAGAAAAAAACAAAACCAAACAAACCAAAAAATGGGCTGAAATTTCCAACTCACAAACTATTGCTCATGTCCTCTGCAGCAGTGGGTGTGAACTGGAAGTTTCATAGTTGATTATACATGAACCAAGGGTCTTTGTTTTCATGGCATCTCAGATGTAGGGCATGTTGATACAGGGAGCGGGAAGGAGGGGAAAGCTTCTTAGAAGCAGTGACCAATGGTGCACTCTTTTGGGGAAGCCACCCAATCTGGTGTCACATTTCTAATGCAAAGCAGTGGTACACAAATAGCAGTCTGTAGCAGACTAGGATAAAATGTTCCACAATTATAAATGGTTGGAATTCCATTCCTTTCCTCTTCACAGAAGTTCTTATCACAGTCAATAGTGCTCCACGTGCTTCCATGTTCCCCTCATTTCTTGAGTCCCCGTGACCTGATGCGGTATTGGTTCTGCTCTACTGGTCTGCAGAAAAGGAAGCAAGCAGAATGGGTTCATATACTTTTGATTTTCTAGAATTCTGGATATTTGCCTTTAAAAGCAAATAAAATTAGGCTGGAGCAGTGGGTAAAGTGGTTGCCACACAATCATGGACCTAAGTTCAAACCCCCAAAACCCTCATACAGCACACGGCTGTAATTCCAGCAACTCATATGGCAAGATGGCAAGTGGAAACCGAGTCCCTGGAAGCTTGCAGTCAGTCAGCTAGCCTGGCTGATGGGGTACACAGTGGTGAAGAGGGTCTGTCTCAAACAAGGTAGAAGGTGAGGACCAGCAGTCAAGGTTGTCTCTGGCCTGCCCGTACACTGTATACATGAATACACACACACACACACACACACACACACACACACACTTTAAATCAAGGAAACTGCACCATCTTCAGGCCTGACAGTTTGCATTCAGACTGGCATCCAGCATTTGGAAAGCTGCAGCTCCAGGGTGTTCCTATGCTATAGTGGAAAGGCAGCTCCAGACAATCCCTGTCGTAGTTGTATCGCTTAAAGTCTCTGAAACTGTGTCCTCATATGTAAAATAGCAGTTCTTATCCTTGGCCTGTGTCTCAAAGCTCTCATTAGAGCTTTTCCACCATTGTCTGAATCACTGTCTGCCATGCAAATATTGGCTGAAAGGACAGACAACAAAGCTGGGCAGTGGTGGCACACACCTTTAATCCCAGCACTAGGGAGGCACAGGCAGCCAGATCTCTGTGAGTTTGAGGCCAGCATGGTCTGCAGAATGAGTTCTAGAACAGCCAGGGCTACACAGAGAAACCTGTCTTGAAAAACTAAAAGGGTTATAATATGGTTATCCTGTATTATATTGCTAGTAGTCACATATTAGTGAGTATAAACCCTGTGTGTCTTTCCACAGACCTAAAGAAGCTAAGTAACAAAAACCCTAGAGAGGATGTTTAATTCCCATTCAGAGGGCAAATAGAAGAAACACCAGAAGTGGTTGAGGAGAGGGAACAGGATGGGAGCCTACCATGGATGTTCTCTGAAAGACTCCACCCAGCAGGGGATCAAAGCAGATGCTGAGACTCACAGCTGAGCTATGGGCAGAGCACTGGGAGTCTTATGAAAAAGTTGGGGAGAGAGGAGGATAGAAGGACCCAGAGGGGACACACAGAAGCTCCACAATAAGACCAACAGAGACAACAAATCTGGGCCCAGGGGACCCTGCAGAGACTGACGCACCATCCAAGGACCATGCTTGGAGAGGACATAGACCCTTGCTCAGATTTAGCTGCTCTGATAGGCAGCTTAGTCTCCATGTGGTTCCCCTAGTAAGGAGAGCACAGGCTGTCTCTGACATGGACTTTGTTGCCTGCCCTTTGATCCTTTACCCTGGTGGATCAGCCTTGCCAGGCCACAGAGGAAGAGGATGTAGGCAGTCATAAGACTTGATAGGCTGGGGTCAGATGGTAGGGGAGGAGGGCTCCCCCTTTCTGAGGACTAGGGGAGGGGGATAGGGAGAAAGAAGGAGGGGAGGGTGGGACCAGGAGGAGACAAGGGAGGGGGCCTATGATAAGGATGTAAAGTGAATAAATTTTAAATTTTTTTAAATTAAAAAGAAAGAAAAACCAGAAGGGACAAAGTGACTCTTAGAAGAGGCTTCAGGAACAGAAGCCATGCGTAGGACATGAGGTGGCAGCAGTGTATAATATTTGATGTGCCTTTGACCCACACATTTGCTTTTCCTTTGCATTGCTTAGAGACGTGCTTCTCTCACGGAAGAAAAAGAGGTATTTGCCCATGAACATGAAGAAATGAAGAACCTAGAAGCCATTGTTCAAAAGATAAAGCCAACTGCCCTCATAGGTAAGCATTTTCCCCTTTAACTTGATCTAATTAGCATTATTTTGCTTTTTACAAATTCTGCCCTTTAGAAACCAGAAGGAAAGTGGACTCACTAAAGTTTTGGGGTCCTTATAGGCACTGAGATGTGATTCATTTCTGCTTTCCCAGTGTTTGTTCCTGGGCTGGGCTGAAGTGTGTGGCCTTTGTGCTCTGCCAGCCTGCTAACATCTGCCATGTTCAGTCTTTTTCAGGCTTCATTACTGCAGGTAGATGGCCTTTCTTGAATGTGCTGTAAACCCACACCCAGAACACCATCTGGTGCCCAGAGAGAGTTTTTAGTTGTCATCAATGTGAAGGGGTGTGGGGGAAGAAAGGAAAGGGAAGGCCCCTGACATCTAGTGGGTAGAGGTCAGTGATGGCAGGTCAGTGTCCTGTGGCTCACGGGACAGCCTTGCCATGAGCAGCAATGCCTGCAGTATTCTAGCTGTGCCATGAGAAACCGTGACCACAGTGTACTAGTCATGCTGTGAGGAACCCTGCTTGCAGTACAGCAGTTATGCTGTGAGGAACCGTAACAACATATACCAGCCATGCCATGAGGAACCCTGCCTGCAGAATACTGGTTAGGCTGTGTGGAGCGCCTGCAGTATACCGGTCTCACCGAGGGCCAGGGCCTCTGTCTTTCTAGAAGTCAGGACTTGCACCTCACATAACATTCTTCCTCAGGTGTGCACAGTATGGTGTGCAGTGTGCAACAAGGCATGTTGTGCACACCTGCCATCCCATCCCAGCTTTGGGATGTAGAGAGCAGAGGACAGGACAGGAGCTCAGCCCAAGCTATGAGACCCTGCTTTACCAAGGCATATGTGGATGCTTAACGTGTTCAAATTCTGTGCTTAAAATCTCAAAGGAAGTTATGAGAGTTGGTTCCTGCTTCTGTGTATGTCTGTCTTCTTTCAATCGTGGAACCGGAGAAGCACTTTTGTAATAGTTGATAATACTGGTGATAATGACTCAGAATCACAAAGAACTTACAAAGCTCTCAGTCTTGTTTTATGCAGCGAATCCTTCAGTACATTTGCTACCTTTCGCCTTCATTATGTTAGTTGCTTTATTCTGCTTCCAGCAAGTAGTTGTTTCAGTTTCACAGTGGAATGAGATGATAGTTAAGCTTGCCTTATAAAGACAGTTAACATATCCTACTCAAAATTGCTTAGAAAGAACTATTAAACACGGTTTAATTTCCTGACACAAATACTTATAACCAGAATTCTAGGATTGACTAGGATTTCTGTATTGTGAGTCCAGTGTCTTGTCTGTGATTTATAAAGGCATTTGTTAATTTGTAACTCTAAAGATTATTGGCCTTGAACAACATTGTTTCATGGCTAGACTTCTGTGTGAACATTCTGTACTTCGTTTTAGGGCCTGTTAGAAATGAGTTGCCATATCTCATTGTTTGGGGGGGTCTCAGCCTCTTGGATGAACTAACCAATGACAGCCCTAATCCCCTGATTCTTGTTTCCTTTATAGGAGTTGCTGCAGTTGGCGGTGCTTTCACAGAACAAATTCTCAAGGATATGGCCACCTTCAATGAACGCCCTATCATTTTTGCTTTGAGTAATCCAACCAGCAAAGCAGAGTGTTCTGCAGAGCAGTGCTATAAAGCGACCAAGGTGAATGTCGGGTAATTTTCAGGAAGTGTAGGATGCCCGAGGTGAATTACAGGAAGCCTAGTCTACACCAGGTGTTGATCACGCACTCCTAACATCGGACTCACTTCATCAGTGAAAGACACATGACATCAGAGGCGTGACTGCCTCCTCCTCTTCAGCGTTGCATCGCCTTTCTCATCTTCAATAAATAAATCACCTTTATACATTTTAGTGATAACTTTCATGGAATGACTTGGAAAGTAAGATATAAATATAAAAAAAATCAAAGAGAAAGAAGTTAGCTTTAGGTGGTTATGAAGATATCTTTAACGAGCTGTTTCCAAGCTCTGGAGCATACGAAATGAAACCACAGTTTAATTTTTGCTTAGCTAAATTTTGGGTTTGGGTTGTGATGCCATGGGTGGAGAAGGATCTGGGCAGCTCTGCTGATACACAGCCAGACTGGCATAGACTCCTCAGTGCTCAATACTTCACTGTTGTAAAAATAAAACAGTTAATTTTATACTGCTTTTGTAGTAACATATATTTGACTGATAGGTCTGCAAAAAGCCTTTCACTCCCTTCAAAGACTTGAGAAAAATCATAACAAAAATGGAGCTTAGTTTTATGCCTCTAAAACTTTTGTTTTGGAAATACAGAGAGTGCAAACAACACAAAGTTGTGACACTGCATGCAAGCCCGAGCTTGAAGGCTCTACTGTGGAAGGAGTGTGCCAGGTGCTCATCATGGGAGCAAATGGTGTTTCTCTCTCTTCTGTGGGATGGCAATCAGTGTCCATCCATCAGATAATCTTTATCTCATCTACAGATTGAGTTTTTGTCATATTCTTCTGTAGCCTTCAATCCACTGGGGAGAAAACACAGCCTTCTAAACAGCAGCAGAATTGTAGTGTAGTACTTTGCACATAGGAGGCCCTTGATAAGCAAGTGTGTAATTAATTATTTTGTCTCTGTGTATCTTCAGCAGTCTTCATTAGCTTAGAGGCTCCTTCCGTAAACATAATATTAGCTCCATTTATATAGCTGTGTTTTGAACTTCCAGTGTGTTGGAAACAGATGACCTTGGCTCTTAAGATCTTACCTAATGCTCTGCATTGTAAAACATTGAAAGGTACTGGGAGGCTGAACATTAAAGTTATAACCTAGCATACCATTTTGAACACTCTAGGAACCTGTTGATTATCTCTTCAGTTATCAGTAGTTAGAAGCCTCTACAGATGTGGTTATTGGGCCTGTGGTTGGACCACTGCAGAGAAAAGAGTGGCAGCCTTAGGGAAGCCTATGCTGTGCCCACTTCTGGGCAGATCAATACAGAGAACAGCGACAAGCAGCCCCTATCCCCACCCCTTGGTGGTACCAGCACCCCAGCACCTGGGCTCACCAGGAGTTACGCTCTAGGCACTCCTTAGATCCCCTGTGGCTGATCCTGTTACAGTGCATTTGTTCTCAAATACCGAGCTTATCTTTGTCATCAGGAGCGTGTGTCTGTGTTGCAGGGGCGTGCAATCTTTGCCAGCGGCAGTCCCTTTGATCCAGTCACTCTTCCAGATGGACGGACTCTCTTTCCTGGCCAAGGCAACAATTCCTACGTGTTCCCTGGAGTTGCTCTTGGAGTGGTGGCCTGTGGACTGAGGCACATCACGGAGAAGGTTTTCCTCACCACAGCCGAGGTACTGGCGCGTGCCAAGGCTATATTTGCTCAGCTCAGTGTTTTATTTATTTAGCATCGCAGCAGTCCATCAAGCGTGAAGAATGCTTAGTAGAGAATTAAGAGTGGGTAGCAGGTTCACCTGAGTCTCTAGTGAGTCTCTTCCTCAGTAGTTGCAGTTGCATTTTATAGCAGCCTTTTTTTTTTTTGCCTTTAGATACTGATATGCTTTTATGATACCAGTGAAACAACTAAAAGTATTTCTTCCAATGGTGATACATAGCATTTTTCCATTGTAATGGTATTTTGAAGCCTGACATAGTATAGTAGAAGTGTCTATCATTACTGCTTCTGCGCAGCAAATAAAGGCCACACTATTTTTAAAGCAGTTATGAAATTAAAATAGGGCATTGTATGTTTATACAGTCACTGAAGGGACTGATCAGGAGGTAAAGATGCTTGCTGCCCACACTGTTGACCTGAATTTAGTGCTCAGGACCTAAACAGTACTGGAGGATCATCCTCTCTTGTAGCCTGGCCTCTGACTTCCACATGTGTGTCTTAGCATGCTTGTGCCACCCCCATAAATAAATTAAAATGTAATGAGGATGTTTTAGGAAAACACTGATAGGAGAAGTTGGCTCTTTCTTTAGATTTCAGGAAAGGCCCTCGGGCATCACAGAGCCCATCTGCCAGGGACTCTGTGGAGTAGAGAACTGATTTTACCCAGCTGCAGGCTAACAGGTTAGCCACGGTTTCATAGACACTGGTGGAGAACATGAAGCTCCAGCTCAGAGACAGAGAGCTTTATTATTCCTGTGCAAAAGATCCTGTGAGCTTAGAGCTGTCGTTAGTCCTTTTGCATCCTGAGCCTCAGCAGGACGGTGACAGCAGGTAGCATATGTTTGTAAACCAGGAGAAACTAGAAGGCTTCTGCTGTAACTATGGTCCAGATTTGAGAAGACTACCAGTCATGAGCCAGAATCCTGTCAGCTTCTTCTCAACAAATGAAATATTGTCTAACATAATAGCTGAACTGAGCCAAATGAAGCCTGATTGGCCTAAAGCATCTACCCAGCAAATGTGTTCTTTGCCCTGTGGCGAACAGGGGCAGATTCTAGATACTGGTTGACCCAAGAACACAGCCTGGTGAGTGCCTGCCGCCCTGTGGGGTTGACTTCTGGAAGCTGTGAAATTCTTCAGACATTTTCTTTGCTGTGTTAAAAATATGACAGCTGACGTGTCCGACTTCTTTTTAACTCAAAAATATTGATAAACTCAAATAGATATCTAACTACTAAGAGCACTTGAAGGTTTTCACATAAAGAAAATATAATCACTTCTTTTAGGACAAAATATATTAGAATGATCTTTTTTTGGTCCTTGTTTTCTTCCTTTAACTCTAGCACCCTCTAGTGACAATGTCAAGCAAATCACTTCTTCTTTCTCATTTCATAGATAGTAATGACCACCATCAGAGGCTCATTCTTTAATCCCAGCATTCAGGAGGCAGGGCCAAGAGGATCTCTGTGAGTTCAAGAAGAGTATGGTCTTTATAGCCAGTTTTAGGCCTCCCAAGATACATAGTGACACCTGGACTTCCTCCCTTTTCCAAGGTTTTCTTTTTTTAGAAGAAAAAAAAAGTAATTAGGTGTGCTGGCTCATGAATACCTGCAATCCTAGCATTTGTGGGGTAGGTCTAGATGTAGGATTTCAAGGTGAAGGCCAGTCGTGGCTACATAGAGAGCTCCAGGTCAGCCTGTACTATGAAGTGAAACACAAAACCCAAACAACAGAAAAACAGCGCTGTGCACAGCTGAGCTCCCTGCGGTGCTGGTTTCCCCTCAGCTGCATCTTTGGCCTTCACAATCCTCTCACATTTCATACAGTACTCTCCTGCTTGTTTTCCTTGTCTCTCAATCTCTCTTTTTAATTAACACTGTGTGTGTTTGTGTGTATGTGGTCGATTTAGGGTAGTTTGCTGCTGTTGTTTACTTGCTTGCTTTCCACCTAGTTCCTTAAGGCATGTCTCTCCCTGAGCCTGGGTTTTGCTGGTTTGGCTGAGGTCAACAAGACCCAGGGTTCTAGCTGTCTGCCTCCCAGCACTGAGCTTCTAAGTATATGCTGCACAGCCTTGCCCACAACCTGAGGTGCTGAGCTCCACCTCAGGTCCCCACGCTCATATCAGCACTTTAACCTACTGAGCCATTTCCCAGCCCCAAGGCTGTTCCTATTTAAGCATCCTGACACTGACTTTTCTTCCTGTCTGGTTTTTGGTTTTGAGAGCTTCGAATTTAAAAAAGATGCTGCTGCCTCTAACTAAAAAGGACATTCTTTTTACACCCCACTACTAAGAGTGATTAAATCTAAGGTTGTCAATGAAGTAGCAGTTCAGAGATCAGGGTGACTTCCTTTGTTTGACAACCTTAGATTTACTCACTCTTAGTAGTATAGAAAAAAAAAGCTGGTTTGAGGGTACTGGAAAGAGCACTGGCTGCTCTTCCAGAGGTCCTGGGTTCAATTCCCAACACCCACAGTGCCTCACAACCATCTGGAACTCTAGTTTCAGGGCTTTGACATCTTCTGTACATGGACATATGTGGTACACGGACAGTCACACAGGCAAAACACCCATATATAAAGAATAAAAAAAAAATTAAATACTAGTTTTGGTCACATATGGACCTGAAAATCTTACTGATTGGAGCAAATCTGAAAGGTTACTTCTGGATCCCACAAAATTTATTTTTTGTTTTATGTATGAGTAGTATACGTGTGTTTGCCCATGCAAGGGTGAGTGTGTGTGTGTGCACAGGTGTGTCTTGAAGGCCAGAGGTCAACATTGGGTGTCTTTGGAGACAGGCTCTCTCTCGAGTCAAGGGCTCACCAGTGGGCTTGAATGTCTGGCCAGGGGCCAGGAACAGGAATGTGGGTGGGGCGGCCCCCCTGTCTCTGCCTCCTAGTACTTCACACAAGCCTGTGAGGCTGTGTGGCGTTTATGCGGGTGCCGGGATCTGAGCTCTGACTGGTGACAGGGCAGCAGCGTTTTACCACTGGAATCATCTCCCCAGCCTCTGTTCCTGAATCTTCGTAATTATGAAGAGGTAGTTACCTTTTCTGGTGCTGGTAACAGTCTTTTGGTGCTGGTAATAACCAGCAGTACAGCGCAAGTCGGTTCCCCAGCCTGTGCAGTACCGGATGAACATCAGAGTCATGTTTGCACTAGCATGCTTGTGACTTGATATATGGGCAGGAGCCTTTTGCTCTCTTAAAGTCTTTGAAAATTCCACCATAACACAACAGGGCTAAGTTCTTTTGTCTAAGACATTATTTTTGGACATACATGTAGAGAAAGCACAATACAGACTTGTATCACTGTGCAAAACAGCCTGACAGTGCTACTGTTTCCATGGTGAGTCAGGTATTTGTCACTGGGATGAGTGAGCAGCTCTGTTGTTTCTCTCCTATTTGGAGTAGTACTCAGGTCCTCCGTGACTTAGTTCCCTCCCCGTCCCCGTCCCTGTGTTTGAGTGCGTCCCTTGCCTGTCTGTAACTGTACTGTACGTGCTTCTGCTCAGGGAGCAGAAGAGGGCATCAGATACCCTGGAACTGGGGTCAAGACTGTGAGCTGCCATGTGGATATTAGGTCTGGAGCCTGGCCTTCTGAAAGAGCAGCCAGCGCTCATAATCTCTGAGCATCTCTGAGCCCCAAGGTGGTGGTTGTTTGAGACAGGATCTCAATGTGAAGCTCTGGCTGGCTTGGAACTCACTGTGCAAACTTCAAACTCACTGAGACTGTCTGCCTCTGGCTCCTGAGTGCAGGGGTCCAAGGTGTGCACCCGCACACCCAGCTTGATTCTTGTCTCATCTGTAGATTAGAAGTTACCTGACATTCCTCACTAGTCCTTAAGTCCATAAATGAAGAAGAACCACACAACCCTTGAGCTGTCCCTACCTGAGCTCTGGGAAGGAGTGCTTGTCAGTGTGAATGGCCAATTTTTCTTCCCCCTCTGTTCTGTGGGAACTGGCATGCACACTTGGGTAGTAGGACATTTAATGTCTCTATGCTTAAAGTTTGGAACCCTGGTCACCTTCTCAAGGGCAAAGGAAAGCTTGTGTTTACTACCATGTAACCAAAGCAAGACATTAATTAGTTAAAATGAGTGTGTTATATAATCAGGATCAATATGCTCTAAGTGTAGGTGTCTTAGTCAGTGTTCTATTGCCAGTGTTCTAAAGAGACACGATGGCCAAGGCAACTCTCATAAAAGAAGGCATACAATTGGGAGCTTGCTAACAGTTTCAGAGGGTTAGTCCATTACATCCTGGCAGGGAGCATGGCAGCACTCAGTTAGGCATGATGCTGAAAAAGTAGCTGAGAACGACATCCTGATCCTCAGGCTGGCAAGCAGAGAGGAAGACAGAAAGGGAGAGAGACAGACAGACACCCAGACACACACACAGATACAAAGACACAGAGAGATGCTGGGCCTGGCCTGGGCCTTTGAAACCTCAAAGCCTGGTGACATACCTCCTCCAACAAGTCTATACTTTCTACTCTTTCCAAACAGTTCTTCAACTGGGGACCAACCATGCAAATGTTTGAGTCTACGGGAGTCATTCTTACTCAAACCACCACAATAGGTTAAAATTCTTACATAATAAAGTCGCACTAATCCAGTACTAGTTGTGCTGTTGATTAATGCTTCTCACCACATTGGCTCTCCGTAGACATCCCTGGTCAGAAGTCCTCAGCCACCGCCAGTGCCAGGATTTGACACTGACGGTGTTCCATTCTCTTCTCTGCAGAAGCTCTCCGCCCCCCAGGTACAGGGCACGTTGTCTCCAGTTTACATATGGGGTCATCCATGCTTTCAGAAGCATCTACCGTGTGTGTGTGTGTGTGTGTGTGTGTGTGTGTGAGAGAGAGAGAGAGAGAGAGAGAGAGAGAGAGAGAGAGAGAGAGAGAGAGAGAGAGAGAGAGAGAGAGAGAGACTCCCTTCTCATCCTACAGTCCAGCCCACTCTGCAGTGAGTGTTCTGTCACTGTGGCTTGATGAGGACTCTTCTGTAGCCTGGGCTGTTCCCTGCGGTTTCTCCTTTTGTTCTGTGCTGTTACCTAAGTAACCTGGAGGACCCACGCCCACAGTCTTATTGGTATGCTGATGGAACCAAGTATATCTTTGAGAGGCAGAGGCATGTGGATCTCTGTGAGGTCATCATCAGCTTGATCTACCTACCCAGCTGCAGGCCAGCCAGAGCTATGTAGTGAGACCCCGTCTCAGAGAGGGTGGCAGCTCAGACTCTAGGATGGCAGGGGCTTCCTGATCTGAGTCACATGCCTAGAGCCTAAGACATACCCACATTTGTCTCTTATTCCTTGCTTTTCCCTCTGAGTTTATAATAGTACTCTGGATATGAAATGAAAAAATAAATAAGTACAATTAAAGACTATGTAAGATACTGATGTCGCTGGAGATGCAGCTCAGCAGTAGAGCAGTGTGCCCAAAGCTCTGGCTTTGATCCTGTCAGAGAGACAGAGAGACTGAGACTGACTATTGTCAGTGAGGGTTTTCTCTTTCCTGTCGGCTCCAGCATTTCTGTGCCAGGCCTAGCTGTGAGCTGACCTCGACCTACCTTGTGCAGAGACATAATTGGTTAACTGTCCATAGCTAGGGACTGGCTTAGGGAGAGCTAACAGGAAGCTTGGTTGTGTAAGCAGATAAACAAGATTGTTGGTAAGACTTAAGTCCTCCTTAAAGTGTGACTGCACAAGCTTTCTTAGCCCCACCCCCCAGCTCACCCCACCCCACCCCAGGTCTGTCTTGGCTAACTGCCCTCCTCTATTTTCAGGGTCCATTTCCATGACTTCTTCATCCCACTTTTATTTATATCTGTTTGTCCAGGAAATACCCGGTATTTTATGGTTCAGTGTGAAGGAACTAAACAATGAAACCTGGATTCTCTTCTCTGTTTCACTCTTGGTGTGATCCCAGCAACACCTTAGCTCAGCTTTTCTGTTATAAAGGGCCATGGTATTAGATAATCAGTCTCATGTAGTACTTCCCATACATGGCCACCCCTTACTTAGTTGTCTGTACAGTTGCCACACTGTATCCTGTGCTGATAAACATTTTTATTCCCTTTCTCCTTTTAAGGTCATATCTCAGCAGGTGTCAGATAAACACCTAGAAGAAGGTCGGCTCTATCCTCCCCTCAGTAGCATTCGGGATGTTTCATTGAAAATTGCAGTAAAGGTAAAGTGACACAGCCTCATTGCTCTTCCTTCTCTTGCCAAGTATGTGTCTTTACTATTTTACGTGCTTGCTTGGCATACACATTCATTTTCTATGACTAAAGGAAACAAGACATGGCAATGGGGGTGTTGAGGACTGTGTTTTATCCTCAGGGACCATGGAAACATGGGAATGAGTTGTAGATTTCCCTCTCCATTTTTCTCCTACGACTTACAT
This sequence comes from Pachyuromys duprasi, assembly GCA_028658305.1. Taxonomy (NCBI): domain Eukaryota; kingdom Metazoa; phylum Chordata; class Mammalia; order Rodentia; family Muridae; genus Pachyuromys; species Pachyuromys duprasi. The sequence continues at coordinate 31,445,871 of CM053749.1, forward strand.
TTCAGTTCTTTAGTCGGGCTTTCCCAATTCACCTTATTGTGGTTGCTTATATAGTTGTTTCTGTAGTTCCCATAGACTAGCTAGAGTGACATTTATGACTGGAACCTCTGCCACATCCCTGTCTATGACATAGAGCATCTTGAGAGACAGGGTGGTGGCCATAGTGGAAGGGGGACTCCAGGCCCCTTGGGGAAGTTCTTAGTCCTGTAGAGAAAAGAATTCAATCTCTAAATCAAAAGGGAACTCGGGAAATTCATTGGGGTTTGAGGAAAAGACAGTTGGGTAGGCAAGCTGAGGCTCTCACTGGCCACTGGAAGGCAAGAGAAAGGAAACCGTGCTTCTGAGCTAGGGGTCCAGAAAACAGGCAAGCTCAGCACTCAGCATTGGTGAAGAGTTGAATGGTGGGTGTATTGCAGGGGAACTCAGAGAGAGAGCCCAGAGCAGTGGGTCTCAACCTTCCTAATGCTGCGGCCCTTTAATACAGTTCCTCATGTTGTGGTAACTTCCAACCATAACATTATTTACGTTGCTACTTCGTAATTGTAATGTTATAGAGATGCAGTGTCTCAGTTCCTAAGACCATTGGAAATACTTGTTTTCCAATGGTTGCAACCCACAGATTGAGAATCACTTGCCCCAAGTGTCAGGGCAAATTTAAAAGGAGACAGAAAAAAGGAAAAGGAATGGCTTCACTTTCTTAGTCAGAACTTAGAGAGGGGGCAGCTGAGCTAGGATCCTCAAGTAGCTGCAGGGAAGGAGGGAGGGAGGGAAGGAGGGAGGGAGGGAGGGGCTGCTGGGTAAGTGCTGGCTCCCTAAGGGATTATTGAACTCACATCTTCTAGCCTGCCTTGGGCTTCCTCAGGTGTTCCCTCTCACACTCTGGCTTCATGCTGTTCTTTGTTCTTTTAAGAGTTACTTTTATTGTTACTTTTGAAATTGGGTACTTGCATGTGTTCACTTCAATGCTGGTGCCTATGGGCATCAGATCTGGATTTGCCAGTGGTCTGAGCTGCCTGACACTGGTTCTGTGAACTGAACTCAGCCTCTGGAAGAGCTGTGCTTTCTCTTAACTGCTGAGCCATCTAGCTAGCCTGAGGCTGTTTTCTTCCGCTTATAAAATGGGGTTTATAGCTATAGATACAGATTTACAAAGAAGCGTAGAAGCCAGAGGCGTCTTAGTTAGGGTCACTATTGCTGTGATGAAACACCATGACCAAAAACAAATTGAAGACGCAAAAGTTTATTTGGTTTATGTATCCCAAATCACAGTCTTTGAGGGAAGCAGAGGCAGGAACCAAGTCGAGGCGGGAACTGATGCAGAGGTCATGGAGGGGTGATGCTTACTGGTACTCCTCATGGCTTGCTTAGCCTGTTACAGAACCCAGGACCACCAGCCCAGGGATGATACCACCCACGATGGCCTGGGCCCTTCCCCACCAATCACTAATTAAGAAAATGCCCTACAGCTTCCCTACAGCTGGATCTTAGGGAGGCATTTCCTCAGTCGAGGGTCTCTCCTCTCAGATGGCTCTAGCTACTATCAGCTTGACCTAAAACTAGCCAGCACAGGAGGTCTTGGCCTTGTCTGTGGTCTTTATCAAAAAGATGTTATCAGTAACTGGCTAAGCCACTGGTAAAGAGGGTTGTTGGAGCATTAACTATGGTGGATTAGTCACTTTTCTTTTGCTGTGACTAAACACCAAGGCACCTTATAAAAGAAAGTATTTAAATGGGCTTATGATTTCAGAGAGTGAGAGTCCATGATGACATGGACATCTGAGCTCACCTTGATTCACAAGCAGGACTCAGAGAGGCGCTGGGAATGAGTATGTCTTCTGAAGACTCACAGCCTGCCCCAGCAACACATCGCCTCTAACAGTGCCATATTAATCCTTCCTAAACAGTTCTACTGACTTGGAAACAAGTATTTAAACATATGAGTGGCCTATGAGGGCCATTTCCATTCAGACTACCGAAGATGGTATTTAAAATTCTGAGGAGGGTGTTTTTCTCTCTTCCTTACCAGGGACATGGGAGGTAAAGCTTAATCATGAAGGTGGGGTCCATCTTCAGTAACCTTCAAGCCTACTTCTTTCTTAGCTGCCTAACATAGGAACACTTGGGAGGACAAAGAACCCAAAAGCAGCTCTGGGGATAGATGAGCAACAAGAGGACTTGGCCAGGAACCTAAACACATAGAAATTTTCTCTAACACAGCTGAGTGGGCCAAGCTTTTAATGATGTTGTTGTATTAGTTTGCAACATTTGCCACAACCAAGTACCACTAGGTCTAGGTGGCTAAACAGAATTTTTTTTTTTTTAGAATTTTGTGGAGCCTGCACACCCAAGGTTAAGATATCAGTAAGCTAGGCTTCCCAGGTCTGTGTCTTTGGCTTGGGACCTGACCTGCTTTTTGCTATGTCCTTAAGAGTCTCTTCCATGTATATGCTCATCCTTAGTATTTTATTGTTTAGTTTTCTCTTTCTTTTCAGAACAGAAGTGAAATAAGACTAGAGCTATCTTTATTTTAACTTTTGAAGGCATTTTAAGTACTGGTGAGGCCACTAGCATATAAGCACATCTGTGGGGGAACATAAAATTTACCCCAGCAGTTCTGTTTAAACTGGGATTGCTCAGGGTCACTGCTCATAGGCGGTTTGTGCTTGTGCAGTGCAGTGTGCTGTTGGTACTTGCAGCCTCTGGCCACTAGGAGTCAGCAGCACTTACACAGTTTCAACAGTCAAAAGGTAGCCAGACACTGGGAGGTCTTCCCACAGACCAAACTTGCTGGTTTACTCCAAGTTTATATGAATGGCACTGTTTAAGGGTCACACGTTACTGTTTATCTTATTGACTGAAGGTATAGTCTTCAAAATCCGCACTTCAAAAAACTTCAACTAACCGTTTGCATGTCTGTTATTGAAAGCATCCTCATATTTTGTCCCAATCTATACCTACCAGTTTTTAGTTTTCATTATTTATGTTCCGAACAGCAAGTTATCATTTTAAGTTTATTTACAATTTAAATTAAAATTAATTAGCATATGATTAGAAGAGAAGGAAAGCCAGGGGCAGTAGAGGGAATAAAGACATTGTGGATATATGCCGGAATATATAGCTTCCTGTGCAGTTGCCCACACAGAAACTGAGTTTCAGGAAGGAAGCTGCAATAAGGGGCTGCAAATCTGAGAACCTGGACGTCTTGCTCTGTCACAAAGATGGAGATGACGAAAACTTAAAAGAGTGACAATGTAGAAAGCCATGTGGTGATGGTGGAGCAGGAGTCATGGTTGCTGTTGCCAAGAGACTGAGAACATGAGGACAGAAGACAGCAGAGAGCTCAGCAGGGAGACTCGGTGTTCAGTCCAGGTTAATCAGCAGTCGGGCAGGTCACGCCTATTTTGACTGTCTTTTAAGTGTGACTACGGTCACAGTTAAATCTCCACTACTTAACTTTTCCTGGTTTTATCATTCCTCCCTTGCTACATATGATTTATAGTTGCATTTTCATTTTCCAGGCTCTTTGTTTATGTATGTGGCTTTTACTCTAGTACAAATTAAAAACTAATTTTAAAAATGGATAAGAATTTGACTTCATTATAAAAATAATGAGTTCCCTTCCTTATTTTTAGATTGTGACAGATGCATACAGAGAAAAGATGGCCAGTGCTTATCCTGAACCCCAAAACAAAGAAGAATTTGTCTGCTCTCAGATGTATAGCACTAATTATGACCAGATCCTACCTGATTGTTATTCATGGCCTGAAGAATTCCAGAAAATACAGACCAAAGTCAATCAGTAACACAACAGCTAGAATTTCTAACTTTATTAATAAGATCTTGAAGTTTTCATAATTTTTAAGGGTTGAATCTTTTATGATGATTCATAGTGTGCTTAGAATAAGGTGACTTCAGTTTAATAATCAAACTTGTGGGAGTATATTAATACAAATTAAGATAAGCTTCACACTAGACAATTTTGTTTCACTTACTCTGTTTATTTGTGTGTTCTCTTTGAATTATTCTCTTTACAAATTCTGTTAAAATTCTGTTTTAATTGGACCTGCTGCTGAGAAACTCATCACTGATATGTAGGAAGCTAATGGAAGATTCAAACTAGTAATAAATTATATAGCATAACTCAATTACAGTAAATGCCTACATTTCTTTCTTGACTATTTTATTAAAAATCTCTTAAAAAGTAAAGGGAAACACAAACTTAGGCATAGCTGAACTTTTACTGAACTGAAACACTACTTCTTTGCCTAGAGAAAACTCTCAGGACTTTTATTCCAGGCATCCATTAGCTTTGGGTTTTTGTTTGTTTGTTTGTTTTTCTTTTCTTTCTTTTTTTTTTTGTGCAGCTGAACTCAACACCTCTAAGGGAGCTCACTACTGTTTACAGAACCTTATACAGCTTTAGATTATAATAGTATTTTGTCGTTGCTACATTCCATAGAGTAAAGCTCTCGTTGCCTTGGTTTTGAATCCCAACCCCTCCTGAAAAGCTCCTTTTCTCATCTCTGACCAAACGCCTTCCCCAGCTCCTGGCTCTGCTAAGAGCCTGGGATGTTTCTATTAGCCTGGCCAGTGAGAAAGGCTGCAAGAAGAGGCCTGGAGAAGGGGCTCCCTGAGGACCCTACGTCCAAGAGAAGCTGCAGAAGGAAGGTGTCCTGAAGACTTTCAGGACAGTCTTCTGTGCTCACTGCAAGGCTCACACTATAAAGCATACTGCTAGCCCCTGGGGCCCCTGGGAGTCACCTGCCCTAATGTTAATGTCGCTGTGGTTAGCTCAGGTGACTGAGAGCTCACAGTGTGAGTAACCACATCTCTGATGCTTACCCTTCCATCAGACAATAAAATATGTTAATTACCAAAACCATTCTATGAGAAGAAATAACACTTCCCAGGCTGCATTAATTTACTGGACAAGTTGATGATGGAATAAATACAAATAACCTCAAATTCCTAAGCTCAGGTTCAAGAACATTCTGTATATCGGGGGACATTCTGATTCTAAAGAAATGCTTTAAAATGTACTGTATTTGTGATGTGCGACTCCCTAAAGTGACCTCCCTGACAGCGACTATCACAGATTCTTTCAAGTGTGCGTTAAAAGAGGACTGACTTTCTAATGGCAACTTCTGGTTAAAGGCTTCCTCAGATATTTGGGAAAGATTCAGAATTTCTGTCTATTCTTGTTTGTTTCAGTGTTGTCAAATAGTTTAACTGAATGTATTTACCTATGCAAAAGATTTATTAAAGCATAGAGAACATGAACATCGTAAATAATTTTCATTTTTCTTAATATATCCCTGCACTTTATATAAATGCACTTTATAATAACAAGTCTTAGGAGATCATATGAAAAGTTATGAATTTTTTTAAAGAAGATGTATTTTTTAATTTTATGTATGTGCATGTGTGTCTGCATGTGCTATTTTGTCCTGGGTGTTTCCGGTGCCCACAAAGGCCAGAAGAGAGGTCAGATCCCCTGGAGCTAGAGTTAGAGGTGGTTGTGAACCCCCTGATTTATGTACTGGGAACTGAACTAGAATCCCCTGGAAGATCAGCAAGAGCTTTTCATCTCTGATCCCTGCCTACAGCTCCACGGTATTGCGCAGTTCTCATTCCAATCATTGCTTATTCCAGTATGGGCCTCATGTCATATGACATAAGTGCATGTGTTGGGTATTGTGAGGGACACTTACCTGCTCTTAGGGAAGGACGGGGCAACAGGCGAGAGGTGGTTACTCCATACATGTCAGACAGTGCAGTACATTACTCGATCCACTGTGTCCTGGGGGATACCTCATGAGGCCGACATTTTAAGTCATTTGTCGAGCCCACAGGGTCATAAACAAAGGTGGTAGTGTCTAAGACACATACGCTGGTCTGTTCTCTCCTTTCATTAGGTTACTGCAGTCTAGCCAGGATTGTCCCAAGTGCATTCTTAAGTATCCCAGTAGCTTCATTAAAAAGGTGGAATTCATGTTAACATATTAAACCAAAATCTATCTAAAATAGTACTTCATAGTATAATTAATATAAATATTATGTAAGTGTTTTGTCGGTTTGATACCAAATCTTTCAAAGGCAGTTGTTGGCATACTTTTAAAAACTATTTTATTTACATTTCTTATACCTCTTCTTCCCTTTCTCCATCCAAGTCCTTTCTAACACCCCAACACTGGGTAGGAGAAAATGAAGGTTAGTGGGTAGAGGGGCTGTAGTTTTCATTAGCTGCTTCCTGCTGATTAGGGTCATTGGGTTCCTTGGAGCAAATCCAACCTTATTTCAGGATACCTCTAACCTCTCCTCCAACTGCCTCAGCAGCAACCCTCAAGCAGCAGCGGGGAGCATTGGCAGCCTTCTTTCTTGGAACCGCCCCTGCCACGGGCTCTGGCATTTATTCCTTCTCAGAGTCCTCAGAATTAAATTATCTGCAGCTGGCAGAGAACCCCTCTTAGAACCCACACAAAGCGAATAGGAATAGTGTGATGCTGTAGTCAGTCTGAATCAGCCCCATATTTCCACACCCAGAATTAAAACAAAAAACATTTTTACATACCTGAGTTTTTAAAGACCTCAGAACTTTCCACCATAGGCAGTAGCGCTTTACACAGATGTGTCACTCAGTTCAGAGCAGCCACAGGCTGGCTTTTTACTCAGGCACCTCCTGTCTGCTGCTTCAGCCACCCTAGTGCTGGGATTATCATTGCGGGCCATCACGTCTAGCATGAGATAATCACCATTTGGGGGGTTCCTTAATACAAACTCATTTCACCCAGAAACACTCCATACCTTCAGGACAATCTTCTGTGCTCATTGCAAGGCTCACACTATAAAACATACTGCTAGCCTATGCTTAATGCTCTGAGGAGAGAGAGCCATTTCTTTTTTTTTTTTAATCTTTAAATTTTTTATTTTTATTTTTATGTACATTGGTGTTTGCCTGCATGTGTATCTGTATGAGGGTCTTGGATCTCCTGGAACAGGAGTCACAGACACTTGTGAGCTGCCAAGTGGGTGCTGGGAATTGAATCCAGGACCTCTGGGAGAGCAGGCTCTTAATCACTGAGGTCATTTAATTTTTAGTGCTAACATCTTTATCTTGTGCCTCCCAGAGTCACCAAAACACAGAGCATTAACTGTGGGGAGGTGGTGTTTGGGGTTTGTCTTCTCCCTGTGTCCTGTTGGCTGTCACTCAGCCACAGAGCTGCAGAATGGGAGAAGCATGCTGTCTTTTTTTTTTTTTTCTGGCCCAGGGGTGCAAGAGGAAATAGATAAGATGTATATGTAGCACTGAGTCTACAAGCACAGTTTTTGTTTGAAGTTCATAAGGAAGTGGGTAAGTGCAGTGTAATATATGTGGAAAACAGAAAAAGGCCACACCAGTCACATGCAAGATAAACCCTGCTTTTAAGCAGCGCCCTGACTAGCTTAAGCTGTAACCCAACCCTGACCCAGTGTAAATCCTACGTAAAATCTGTAGCCTCCCACCCCAACTCCATACGAAATAACATGAAATACTCATGTTTAGAAGAAAAAAATGCTCCATTCTTTTTGGAAAAAAATGTTCAGTGTACAATTCAAAGGAAAAATTTTAGGCTTTTACAGAGAAAAGCCTAAAGCTGTGATCCTTAATGAGAAGAGGAAAAAACTACTTGACATAGATTGGCATGTCTGCCTTGCATTGTCACACAAGGCTTCAGAAGTAATAATTATAATTAAAAACAATGCGACTAAGATTTAAGAGGAAAGCAAAAATAGATTTTATCATAAACATAGAGTATAAAGAATTAAGTGACTCAAGCTAGACAAAAATCCCAGAATGAATGGAGAAGGTCGTTACGGAGTCCATGGAATGGAGGAGTTGTTGGCCTTTGATGTCTATTGGGAGAGAGAGAGTCAGTTTTCTTTAACGGTGTGACCCCTGCTAGGTCGGCCACTTTCCAGAGCAGGATTCACACCCAAGAGTATTTGTTGTTGACTATTTAATAATTTTAGAGGGTTTTTCTATGACCCAGCTAACTCCCACGTAATTGAGACAGGGACATATTGATTTATTTAAACAAGATTTAACAACAACAACAACAAAAAAAAAGAGAGATGGCTCAGTGGTTAAGAGCACTGGCTGCTCTTCCAAAGGACCCAGGTTCAGTTCCCAGCACCCACATGACAGCTCACAACTGTCTGAACTGCCAGTTCCAAGGGATCTGACACCTTCACACTAATGCACATAAAATTAGTTTTAAAAAAGATTTAACGACAGTAACGGGGAAGGTAGGATTTAAACTAACTTTCTAAGCTAGTCTGGCTGCCTCCTAGCCACATACTCCCCAAGTTACCTGGCAATCTTCATCCTGTCTGGGCTGGATCTGCTTCATCAGGTCACATCTTCTCTCCATCATTTTCCTTTCTTCTTTCCTCTACCCTCCCTCTCTTTCCCTTCCTTATCCTCCTTACCTCATGGTCCCTCCCTCAGACCCCAAGCCCAGGAACTGAAGCTCTGCCTACTTCTCTGCCTAGTTGCAGGATGTCCAGCCTCCTCTATTTAACCAGAGACTATTGGGATACAAAACTCACAGAATATCATTTGGTGTATGTGAGAATGCACTCAGATCTGGACTGCATCCAGAAATTGAAACCCAGAATTTAGTGTTTGTATACATAGCACTGGACCAACCCTGAACAAGTATTTGGGCAACACAAATTGGACCTAATAGGTTTAGAGAGGAAGGGAAAAACAAGTTGGATGCATAGGGAGGTGGTTGTGGATCAAGAAGGAGTTGGGGGAGGAAGTTGAATGTGAAAAAAATATATTGTGTGAAATTCTTAGAAAATAATAGAAGTACTATTTAAAAAGAAGTATACGTTCTAGAACTCAAAAAATGTGTGGAAGTAAGGATTCATTGGAGGCTTAACATCAGTAATAGAAGAAAAGATCCATAACGTCAAAGGCTGGTCATTAGAAATTACTCAAATGGGAGCTGGGGTTGTAATTCAGTGATAAAGTGCTAGTTTAACACACACAAGGCTCTGGTGTACCCCCCAGTAAGTACTGTGAGACACACACACAGACACACACCAAAACACAAATGACTTAGGTAGTTAGTTATTACAAGCTGGCCCAGTGTAATGAGAATAGTTTGGTCTGTAGGAAATTTTACAGGCCTTGGTGAACTGAATTGATATTTGAAAATTAACAACCAGACAGCATGGCTGCTCACTGAGGAAAAAGCTGCTTCTGGAGTACTTATCAGCTGACCACAGCCCAGCATAGGATCATAAATACAAGAAACCCACATAGGAAGCTCTTGACGTGGATAGCAGTAGAGTTTTCGACAGGAGCCATCAGCACCGCAGAAGTGTCATGCAGAGCTACAAAAGTCTCTTGTTAGTCTACTTTAATCACTGTGAGAGAAATTTGAAGCAAGTCCGTTTAAAGGAAAAATATTTCCTTAGCTCACAGTTTCAGGAGAGCTGCCAGGGCAACGCTGAGAGAAAACGCTGACTGCAGGAGCACGTGCCGGAGGAGGTGCTCAGCCTGTGTCAGGAAGCATACAGGAAAGGTCTGAAGGCAAGGTTTGTTCTTCAGGGCATCATGTCCCAGTCACCTCAGCACACCTGAGTTCGAGATGATCAGAGCCACATGAGGTCCTGTCTCAAAAAAACAATCAAAAGAATGCCAGGTGGTGCTCACTCGCTCTTTAATCCCAGCTCTCAGGAGGCAGAGGCAGGTAGATCTCTTGAGTTTGAGGCCATTCTGGTCTACAGAGTGAGTTCCAGGACAGCACAGAGAAATCCTGTCTTGAAAAAAACAAACCAAACCTCCAACAACAAAACAATCAAAAGGGCACATCTCCAATTAGCCACCTCTTCATTAACAGTCCAGTCAACGTGAACTAAGACATGGATTAGTCATCTGATGGGGTTGAGCACACTCAAGATCCAATCACCTATCAATACAGCCACCAGCTTGCATCCAAGTCTTTAACAGCAGAACCTTTAGGGTGGGTTGGGGCCAAGGACACAACACCGAAGAATGAGCAACCTCTAGGATGAACCTAGGAGCACTATTATAAATATGTTTCCAAAATAGTTTTCAGGCTTCCATTTGCTAGGATCATGTGTTACATACATGAAGTGACAAGGGCAGTGACTCCGAGTATGGCTGTGGGGTCTCTGGACAGTCCTGATGTAATACCTTTCCTCTGGCTATCATTCCAACAAGAAGGTAGTTTTTAAATTACTTTGTATTTTAATTTTTGCTAGTTTTACTCTATTTTTAAGTTTTGTGTATGGGTGACGGTATGTGCAGGCAAGCACAGATGCCTGCTGAGGCCAGAAAAGAGATCGGGATCCCCTGGAGCTGGAGTTACATGCAGTTGTGAACCATCTAATGTGGATGCTGGGAACCAAACTTGAGTCTTGGAAGAACGGTATTCACTCCTGACCACTGAGCAGTCCCTCTAATACTCTTAAAGTATTTTCTTAACTGGCAGCATTTTATGTGCTTTATCACTTAAGAATTGAAATCTTTGTATTCCATAACAACAGCTCCACAATGGATTTCTGATCCATAAACAAGGTATCAAGAGATGTACAGAGATAGATGCTGGCTTTGAAGGGCTTTAAAAGAAATAAGACTGAGCATCTTTCAGATCTATGCCCAGGAATACATAGCTGGAGTTTGAAGTAGTGCTATTCCCAGTTTTCTGAGAAAGCACCAGATTGATTTCCAGAGTGGTTGTACAAGTTTACATTCCCACCAGCTATGGAGGAGGGTTCCCCTTTCTCCACAACCTCTCCAGCATGTGTCATCCAGGGTTTTTTTTTTTTTTCTATCATAGCCATTCTGATGGGTGTGAGGTGGGTCATTTTGATTTTCATTTCCTGAATGACTAAAATCACTGAGCATCTTTAAGTGTCTCTCTGCCATTTGATATTCCTCTGTTGAGTATTCTCTGTTTAGCTCTGTACCCCATTTTTTAAATTGGATTACTTGATTTGTTGGTGTTTAACTTCTTGAGTTCTTTATATATTCTGGATATTAGCCCTCTGTCAGACTATAGACTGGGAAGATCTTTTTCCAGTCTATAGGCTGTTTGTACATTTGTTCAACTATGTTCACCATACCTTTGTTTGTAATAGCCAGAATCTGGAAATAACCTACATGTCCCTCAACTGAAGAATGATACAGAAATTGTGGTACATTTACACAATGGAATACTACTCAGCAATTAAAAGCAAGGAAATCATGAAGTTTGAAGGCAAATGGATGGAACTAAAAAAGATAATCCTGAGTAAGGTAACCCAGAAGCAGAAAGACACACATGGTATATACTCACTTATAAGTGGATATTAGAGATATAATATAGGATAATCATACTAAAATCTATAGTCCTAAAGAAGCTAAGCAACAAGAATGACCCTAGGGAAGAGGCTAAAACCTCATTCAGAAGGGCAAACAGGATAGACATTGGAAGTGGAAGAAGACAGAACAGGACAGGAGCTGAATATAATGGGTGTCTGAAAGACTCTATCCGGCAGAGCATCAATGCAGATGCTGAGACTCATAGCCAAATCTTGGGGAGGGTGTAGGGAAGCTTATGGAAGAAGGGGGAGATAGCAAGACCTGGAGAAGACAGGGGCGCCACAAGGAGAGCAACAGAGCCAAAAAACCTGGACCCAGGGGACCCTGCAGAGTCCTATACTCCAACCAAGAACCATGCATGGAGAGGATCTAAGCGCCCTGATCAGGTAAAGTCCATAAGCTGTTCAGTTTCCAAGTGGGGTTCCTAGTAAGGGAAGCAGGGCTTTCTCTGGCCTGAACTCAGTGACAGGCTCTCTGATCACCTTCCAGGGGGGGGGCAGCCTTGCCAAGCCACAGAGGAAGACAATGCAAATAGTCCTGATGAGACCTGATAGGTTAGGGTCAGATAGAAGGGGAGGAGGACCTCCCCTATCCAGTGGACTTGAGGAGGGGCATAGGGGGACAAGAAGGAGGGACAGTGGGACTGGGAATAGATGAGGGAGGGGGCCACAGCCAGGATACAACGTGAATAAATAGTAATAATAATTTAAAAGTTAATTAATTAGAAAAAAGAAACAGGGATTTAACTTTTAGTGCTACCTCCATTCAGCACAATCAGTGGCATATGCAGGAGGCAGATGGGTGTCCCAGAATAGCTGCATGTTTGTGAACACTTAGGTGGTGCTCACACCCATCTGCTGGCTGAGGAGCTCCCGTTCTTGGAGCTAATCAGTAGGTGACCATTAATTTAGCCAGTGTGTCTGGCCCCTTCACTAGTAGGAGTGGAGCATGTGGGGCAGTTTGCCTTATCTCAGTAGGCAGTAGATCATCTACTTTCAGAGCCATATTAATTCTGACTATCAGGACATCATTCCGACACTGGCACTTTACAATCTCACCACTGCATGGGACACCAGTGCTCCCATACCTAATGATGAGCTACTGACAGGACCTCAAACGCTGGAACCATTGGGTTCTCTGGAGGTCTGGTATGAGAGAGAACAGGCTAGAGTGGGGAAGATAGATCTCATGAAAACACAGGAAAAGCCTGTCAGCTCAGCCAGGGTTTCTGGAAGTCCATAATCTGGTACATGCTGGGATGGTGAGGATGTCTCCTTCATAGTGGAGGAAAAATTGTGTACCTCATTCCTCTTACTAGAAAGGAAGGCCCTAGTGTTTGGTGGACCCCTTTCTTGACAGAATTTGGTCACGTAGTCCAGGATGGCCTCAAATTGGAATCCTTCAGTCTTTGTCTCTGCCTTCCATATGCTGGGGTTATAGACCTGTGCCACCATGCTTGCTCTTTGATGGGCTTGAGAAGAAGCTGCACATTGCTTCAACCCATGTGTGGATCAATCCGGATGCCTCTATAGCTTTTACTGGATTTGGACAGAGAGAGGTCCCTCAGGCGCTGGCTCACTGCAGTGAAATGAATTCTTCCACATGGGCCTTTCTGAGGGAGAAATAGTGGGTCTAGTTTCTGTGACAGATCAGGACTACTGCGTAAAACCTGAGTTTTGGAGCAAAACGATACCCCTTTAGGATAGAACTGTCCTTTAGATTTAATAGGGCACTTGCAGTAAAACAAACAAGCATTCTTTTCACGGAGCCATCTAAAGATTTTAATTGAGGACAGTGGGTCTCAACCTTCCTAATGCGGCGACTCTTCAGTACGGTTCATGTTATGGTGACCCTCAACCATAAAACTTATTTTCGTCGCTACTTCAGAACTGCAGTTTCCCTATTGTTCCGAATCGTGATGAAAATCTCTGTTCTCTGGTGGTTTCCAGCAACCCCTGTGACAGGGTAGTCCAACCCCCAGAGGGGTCATGACCCACAGGCTGAGACCTGTTGATTTAGATCATCAGTAGTATCCAAGTCTACCTTCATAAACCAAGGAAGTCTGTCAGGAGCCTAGGGGAGGTGCTGAGGAGCTGGGCATTTGCGGGACCAGCAATGCTCTGGGTAGCAGGAACTTGCGAGAGCAGCTCAAGCTGGGGCTGGGCTGGCTGATTCCACTCACCTCCTCTGAACCATTCAGAAGAAGTGGTTATTCCCCGAAATAATGCATGGGGGAGGGTGGTATATATTCCTGTCGTGTTGCTGGACAAATACAGGCATCAGTGTGCTGGGCCTACTGTCTGTTTTGAATGAGATCATACGCACATATGTATGTATATACACAAGCAGACATCTTAAAATCTGAATCTGTCTAACAACTGTCTATTGGTAATACATACACCTAAAAGTACTATTCAGTGTGACTAGTGGGCAAGTTAAAGCAGAATTCTGAAAAAAAATTCTTAGATCTAACTCCAGAGGCAGCCATGAGTTCATAGACTTGAATGTATTCTGCTCATTAGACTATGGAATAATCCAGTTTTGTTCCCTCTTTTAGTCCTTATGCTGGTTGTATTCTAGAAGCCATTTTTACTAACTAAACCACAGGAAAAATTCTCACAGGGTCAACTGTATGTAGCACATAGTCTCATTTCAAAGACAGAGGGTTAATGGAGTGAAATTGGGCATAACAATTGTGGATGTTAGCTTAGTGATTGATAGTTTAAGGCGCTCTGTATGAAGGTGATTCATATGCTATGTGTGTTCAGTCTTGGCAAACATGTTCAGTGATGTGAAGCCCAGTTTCTTCCCCTTTTATAGAGATAAGGTATGGAGGTCCAATAAAGAGGGGTTGAAACATGAGCAGGGAGAGCACTAACTAATGTCTGCAGACAGGCCATGACCAGAGCTTTCGCAGGCTGACCCGAGCCCTGGGAAGACTCATGTTGAGCCAGCTCCACAGCCTCTTGGGCATAGGGGCATCTGATGAGACATGGAGTCCTCCCCCTAAGCAAGGACACGGTTCCATCCTAGACAGACAGCAGGCAGGAAGGTGCTGGTTCACAGAAGCATCTGCAAGTTTCTCAATGCATACAACATTGGCAGTCAGTGAGGTTTCATGGGGACTGGGCTATTCCTCCGAGTGTCACGAAATCCCATTGGCATAGTTTGGCAAACTGAAGGAACCAAATCATCAGCCCGAGACCCAGCAGGAGAATGGAATTCTCCTCAAGAAAGGAGTGTGATGGTTGAGAGCAGAGAGTGAAGGTGCCCTGGCACATAGATGATGTCCTGAAATTCTTGGGCTAGGTACGTAGCAACAAAATGACTGGCTAAAGCTATTTTTCTAAGGGTCTTTATAATTTCTTATCTCATGTATGAGTGTTTACCCTGCATGTCTGTGTACAATCTGTGATTGGTGTCTTCAGAGGCCAAAGAGGATGACAGATATCCTAAAATTGGAGATGCAAACAGTTGTGAGCTACCTTATGGGTGTTAGGAACCAAACCTAGTTCTCTGGAAGAGCAGCCAGTGGTTTTGATCACTGAGCCATCTCTCTAGCTCTTTATTAGTTTTTAAAATTATTGAACTCTCATTTTGAAAAGGGCTTGTGGAACTTTAGACTTGGAAAGTAGACAGCACTGACGTCACTGAAATGTAGTTTGACTTTCCCCGAGAGGTGATGGTGTGCTTAGTGACCCTTGGCTCTCTTGCTATCCTTAAGTGCAGACTGGTACATGGGCAGAAGCAGGAAAACACCAGGGGATATTTTATAGCTGAGAACTGTGGGGGACAGAACAAAGCCACACTAAGCCTGTACTACGAATTTTGCTACTATCACCAGTGAAGTTTTTAACCAAATGATGGAGTGAGAAGAGTTGTTAGAACTGTCATATATATATATATATATATATCACATATAAAATATATATCACATATAATATATATATTTAAGACTAATGTGTTTATCTGTGTGTGCGTGACTGTGGGCGAGTCCTGAGACTTTACTGTGATCTCTCTGCTGTTGCTATTAGAATCCAGTTTATTAAAACGCTTCAAATAGGGGCTTTAAAGTGAGAAATATAACAAGCAGGTGCTCTTCATTCTTGGTTTACCTGTGATTTAGAATCCATTTCCAGGGACGAACTGGTATGGTACCCCTGTGCCATGAAACTGAGATACCTCAGATTTATGAATTTGTATCTGCAGTCTGGCATTTGACGTTAATGTGGGGCTCAGGCTTCCTTTATTCCTTTATTTGTGCAAGGGTGTGGGTGTTTTCCTGGATGTACCTATGCACCACATATGAGCCTAGTGCCTGAGGAAGCCAGACGAGGCACGGGTTCCACTAAGCTGGAGGTACAGACGGAAGTGGCCTGTTGTGAGCTCCGGAAGAGCAGCCATTGCTCTTAGCTTCCTTGCCATCTCTCCAACCTGGCTTAGGACTTGTTGAACCAAGTTTCTCTGGTTAAATATATTGTTTTTATTAATTTATAATGAAATGCTACTCAGGTACAGCTTTACACAGAAACATGGAAACAACACAGTTACACTGACAGAAAGGTAAAAGGCCCATTTGCTTCATTAGCAGACAGAAATTTCTTTTTTTCTTTTTTTACCCAGAATTCTATATAGTCACTGGCTTTTTTTTTTTTAATTTATTTTGGTCTTAGTAACATAAATACTTAATGTAATTACAAGCATAGACATCTGAGTAGAGTCTTAGGACTCCGAACTTTTGCTTTCAATACCAAATAGTATCTGAAAAACATGCTCACTTTTGTGTTTTCTGAGAAACTCTAGGAACTGGCCTAGGTTCATGTGGTAATCATTCCTCAGCCCGTAGTCACCATGGGCCTCAAGGAGCAACTCTTCAAAAGAATGGAAGAGGCGCAGGTCCTCACCATCCCCCTCCGTCTCCACACTCTCTGCATGCTTACAGGAAATGTGTTTCCAGTTGGGGTACCGGATGGTGTGCCAGAATTCCTCACAGTGATTCTTGAAGCCCTCCACACAGATTATGCCGGGCTTTCCTGTCATGCAGAATCCAGTCACATCTAACCTTTTCCCCGCTTCCAAAATCTTTTTCCTTAGGTCCTGCTGATATATGTGGTGGCTGTAGATCCACATTCGGAGGAACGTGTTCTTGACGGGCTTGGCTTGTGCGGAAGGCTCACCCGACAGCTTTCTGCTGAGGAAGTAGGATGCACTGTTGTCCTGTAGCCACTGGATTGCTGCACAGACACACAGCTCACCGGGGTCAAAGGTCCCTAGATAAGCAGTGAGGGCTTGGTTGAGAAGAAGCTGCTGCTGTCTGTCAAGCTCAGGTGACCGTCCAAACAGCTGCAAAGCCACGTACGGGTAGCTGTGCGGCATGGTTACTTGCAAATCAATTGTCACCTTAAAATAAAAACCACACAGATTTAAATACCACAAAACCACATGAGCCAGTTTATCATGGCAACTGCACGATTATGATAGGGTCAGGCACGGGGACTATTAAGTGCCAGCTACAGACCAAGTTATGCAGATGGCTTTTTAAATCACCTCTGACCAACTATGTGTGCCAGGTGTCCCGTGCTAGATAAGAGAGCTGGATGCAGGCCTGTAATCCCAGCACTTGGGCAAGCAGAGGCAGGTGGATCTCGGTGAGTTTCAGGCCAGCCTGGTCTACAAAGTGAGTCCAGGACAGCCAAGGCTACCAAGAGAAACCCCATCTTGAAAAACCAAAACTAAAAAAAAAAAAAATGATGAAATCAGACATGATTTCTGCCTTAGACTAGAGCCTAGTGCTCGACACATTCAACAATGCCCACACATGGCAAGAGTTTAATTTCAGTTTGAGAAGCAGTAGGTACCATGAGAGAAGTTCAAGGTTCCACTGAGGTGTGTAATCAATGAGATAAAAATCCAGCCTGGGGAAGCAGCGCAGCACACCTCCCACGGGAATGACAGCCAAAGGATGAGCAGGCAAGAGCTGGGACACTAGTTCTCAAATGTCCAGTCCATGTAGCACCTATACTATTCTATGTGAATGCTCCCAGGAATAAAGGAACCAGAAGATGGAGTTAAGTTTGCAGCTTAACCTTTCGATTTTGTATTTGTAGTCACTATTCACATTCAGTGCCATCGAAACAGACAAAAATCCTAAACATTCGTTGTCTCCATAAAAGCCTTTTATTACAGGCAGTGCTTAGCTATGTGAAAGTCGCGGAATGTGTAGAAAACATATCCTAACCGTTGGGTTGGTAATAAACTGGATGACGGGACAGAAAATGATAAGAATGCAAGGTATTTTTCACCGAAAGCAGCAGGCGCGTTTGTTAAAAAAGGCACGGGTCTGTAAAATTCAGATAGTTAAGAACATTTATGGAGCATCTTGCCTTTGGTACATTTTCCTTCCAAACAAGGAATGGGACATGCATTTGAAATTGTCTATTTGTTTCCTGGACAGAAAGCTCATGCACTGGGCTTTTCCGTTAGAAAGTGAGCACCTGGGGCTGGAGGTGGCTCAGCCTCTAAGAGCACCGGCTGCTCTTCCCGAGGAGGACCCAGGCTCCATTCCAAGTACGCACATGCAGTTGCGCCCTCCTCTGGCCTCTGTGGGCACTGCATTGACTTGGTGCACAGATAAGGGCAAAACACCCCCCATATCCATTAAAAACAACACACACAGACACACAGACACACACACACACAAACACCTAGGGCAAGTAAAAGCACCCACCTTGGGCTCCTCAATTTGGAGCGTGATCACAAATTCGATGTTGGGTGGGAGCGCTTCCCTAGTGCCTTCCAGATACCTCTTTATATTTGTTAGGGCGTTTACATCGTCAAGTTTTACTTCTCCTTGGTTAGGGAACATAGAAAACAGCATTTCCATCTCCAGCAGCTGGAGCTGAAGGCTTTCTTTCAACGACGCTGACATGTCTCCAAATCAATCTGCTTGGAAACATGGAAAGGCCCAGAAACGGTGGGTTTGTAAATGACAAGTGGTGACTAGGAAAATTTCCCAAGGTCCCTTTTCTAGGAGGTAGCTCCACTGTTTGCAGAGAGCTAGGAGCACACACCCAGACACTTAAGACTCTTTAGATTTCTCTCCTGAGCCCCAATTCTAATATGCACAACATCCTTTAAAATGCGCCATCAAAATCCAGACCCCTCGTCTCTCATCCCCCACCCCTGCCGGCCATTTAGCAGTCTGCGCTTTCAACAGGTGATCCATTTCGTGGGAGGTGGTTGCAAACACCTGGACTCCCGGCTAACCTCAATCTGGGAAAAGCAGGGGCCAGCCCAGGAATCCCACTCGGATCTCAGGCCTGCGCGGAGCTAGACGCGGCAAGGGGAGGGATGCTTGCAGCACCGAGGGGAGCGCTCGGAGTCGTCCCCGGCGCAACCCTCACCCGCAGACCCCTCTGAGGACAGCCTCCCCGGACCGCAGCGGACTGCAGCGTCTTGCGCAGGTGCACAGGACCGCCTCGGCCTTCCCCTCGGGGCTGGAGGAGGCGGGTGTGTGTCTCAGGCTCTTAATAAAATGACACCCAGGGCTGAGCGGGTGAGGATCCAGGGGGATGGCGCTGCCCTCGCCTTCCAGGGGCTGGGCTGGGAGGTGACCTGGGTGGTCAGAGGGACGTCTCTGGGGCCCCCAGGGGCCCAGGCTGAAAGGCGCAGCTGCCCGCCCCGGGTGCTAACCCTCGGCCTGCCTCGGCAGCCGCGGCCTCACCCTTCCAGCTCATTCAAGCCAAGCAGCCCCCGAACCCGCTCCGAACCGCAGCCGCAGTTTCCCGGGCGCGAGCAGCGCGCGGACGGCTGGGGGCGGAGCTTAGTGCACGGGGCGGGGCCAGAGAAAGCTGGCGGCTGTGATTGGCTGGGGCGGGACCTGGCGCAGGGGCGGGGCCATCGGACCCTCTTCTCCGCGATTGGTCGTAAGGCGGGGCGTCGGGCCGGAAGCCAGGCTCGGCCACGTCTGCGGAGCTTGAGCGAACTGGTTCGGTGCGCACTGTGCGGCCGCGTCTCGGCTGAGGAGGGGACGTTCTTGCTCCGGAACTGGGTGAGCGGGCGTGGAGGCTTCGGGGCCGCGGTGGGTGGGCGGGTGGGGTCCTCGGCAGCCATGGCCGGGCATGACCGCAGGACCCACCTACCCACCGCTCCGCACGGCCCAGGTGCCTGCGGACCTCGCGCTGTAGTGCAGGAGCCGCGGGGAACGGGGAACTGGGAGCAGGATGCCTCAGCAAGGACAGCAGTTTGAACGAAAGAAGCGGCCAAGCTGTTGGGACTTCTCATGAGCATCCCCATACCCACTGCAATTAGTTCTAGAACTCCAAGCGCCTTAAGGGGTGGAAGCATGCTGTTATAGGACTGTTATTTTCCCTTGAGAGAATTCTGGATTTCGTAGGAGGGGTTGACGCCCTTATGAATAATCGGGGTACATTACCAGCTGGTCAGTTTGTGCAAAAATATATTCGTCCTTGTGAACGAAAGTTTGGTAACTTTGGAGCGAACTAAATGGGAATGACCGATTTTACCAACTGGACAAAAGCAAACATTTCCCAACATTTCTTGGTGTGTTGTGTATTGAAGCAAGGAGGACAATAAAGCCAGGAGGTGTGGCTGTTGGTTGAGGGACAGCACCCATCTCTGGGCAAACTAGGATGGAATCGACCCAGGAAGTGCAGTCTGTGGCTTTGAAAAAAAAAATACACTGCTGGCTGAGGTAGAAAACCTTGAATTGAACTAATTGGAGGTGTCTCAGTATTAGGGGGATTGGGGCCACGCTTTATTTATTTATTTTTGAATGACAGGTCAAAGCAGCATTACAGATGTGAGTAGTTTTAGACATTAATTTAGAAGGCTGCTGTGGCTGTCTTTGTGAAGACTGGAGACCCTTCTGTGAGATGCCCTAGGTGATTGGGGAGGACCTAGACAAGAGGAAAGGACTGCACTTTGGTTTTCCTTTGGGGCTGTTACGTTTTAGCTTGGGAGAAATAGCGAATGAGCCACACGGATTTGAGGTTCTGACCTTTGGCCTCAGTCTTCCACTGGCTACGCACCAGACTTTGTATTATTAACTGGGGCCTGCATATGAGGTGATCCTCTTGTAAAATAAGATGACTGTTGGTCTTCTAGGAGTCTCCGAATGTAGATGTGACATGGTTTTAGGAATGTTCATCCTGGAGGCAAAGTGAAAGATGAGTGGACGAGCTGGTTTCTCTCCCAAATCTGTCCTGGAGTGTACAGTTTAGGCAGGAGCTTCTAGTTAATTCTAATCCCAGGGACTGTTTTACTATGCCCTCCAAACATTGTTCTTTGGAGAGGTTCCCAGCGAAACAAATGAGCTGGCAGTTTGTAAGCAAATGGCACCCAAACGATCTGCCTTCATAATAATTCTTGCCCTTGTAGACATGGATCTGGAGGCAGTGGTTCAACGCTCAGCCCTGCACGCCAAGCCCCAGGGGCTGGTTCTTCAGTATGGGACTGCTGGATTTCGGACAGATGCCCAACACCTCGATCATATCATGTTTCGAATGGGATTGCTAGCTGTCCTGAGGTCAAAGCAGACAAGAGCCACTATTGGAGTCATGGTTACGGCTTCACACAACCCAGAGGTAACAAGTTGGTGTCCTTGTTTACAAGAGTGAGCTCTGATGTCTGAGAACTTTGAACCAAAGTCCATATTCCTTTTTTTTTTTTTTTCTTTCTAGACAGGGTTTCTCTTTGTAGTTCTGGCAGTCCTAGAAATTGCTCTGTAGACTAGTCTGGCCTCTGCCCTCCAAGTGCTGGGATTAAGGGCACTGGCAACCGCCTCCCGGCTCAATGTCCACATTCTAGTGCCGGGAGTGTGCTTCCCTGTTTGTATGCTCCTTTGGGTTTGAAATAACTCTTGTAGCTGCCAAAGACTGAGCTGGGTGTGGAGGGAATGAAATGAAGCTATTCTTTTTGGAGAGTGTCCAGATTAGAGAAATAACAGAATGTCCTTCCAAGCTTGAATGGAGACATTATCAATTATGATAGTGTCACAAGGAACCGAAGAAGTAATGCATGGGCAACACCTGTTGGTGCTTGGCATTGATGCCATCTGGTTCCCAGGGCAGCTGCTCAGCCATCAGTTGGGGGAATGACAGCAAAGACTCTTCTTTAGTCACTTCCATTATGTGTGTCCCTTAAGGTTTGTTTCTCTTTTAAGGAAGACAATGGTGTGAAGTTGGTTGATCCTTTGGGGGAAATGTTGGCCCCTTCCTGGGAGGAGCATGCCACCTGCCTGGCCAGTGCTGAGGAGCAGGACATGCCGAAAGTGCTTGCTGCCATCATGGAGAAAGAAGCCGTGGATCCAAAGCAGGCTGCCTTCGTAGTTATTGGTAGAGACACCAGGTGATGATCAGAGTTGCCTGTGTAAGCACAGATGTCCTTGAGGGATCACATCTGTTTTCATGGCTGAGACCAGTGGGAAGGATTAAGAGAGCCCAGTCCACACTCTACTCTTTTTGCGTTTTTAAGTGGCACATGGAGGCTAAGTCTGGGAGTCACCCAGGTTTAGTTTTTACGTAATTTGAGCAGGTTGTGCACGTCCATCTCCTCAGGTATGCTGATGACGAATCAGCATTTTTGTGAGAATTATCTGAAATAATCTGCACAGAAGCTGTTTCCTGCATGCTAGAAGCTCTTAATAAACATGAGACTTTGTAGGTTTATTTCTGTCCATAGAGTCAGCGCACATAATTTTCAACAAATCACACTTGGAGATTTTGTTTGTATTTGTTGCTGGTTCGGATGTTCTGTCCGTCCTTCCTTCTGGAATTCACTGGAAGCGGCATTTTATAGTCCGTCTGTTTGTCATGTTCAGCAGCTTCTGCCTTTATGAAAGCCTATTTTTTGTTTTGCAAGGTTGGATTAAAGTTTGAAACAGTAGTTTTCTCTCTTTTGCAAGCTCTGCCTTCATTTAAAGCTTCATCAAAGGATATATCTTCTCATTCTCCTCAAAGCTGGAACTTTGTTTTTACCATGTCCTGTTACCAGAAGGTTTTGCAAAAACCATTCATACTCCAGAGGCAGCAGAGATAGTTGAGGTATTTATGCCCTCAAGTCAGTTATTTTCCCATTACGGTGTTGGCTCTTACCTGTAGTAAGTTATATAATGATTTGCTTGCTTTTCAGGTAGCTAAGTAGTTTGTTCTGACTTTATAAAATGAAAACTAGCTTCCATGTCCTCAGGAGTTTTAAGACCCCATATTCCTATACTGTGTGCATTCAGTATCGATTGTTGCTGTTAACGAATATGCATGCTGCTGTAATCAAACTAGGAAAGGTAAAGTGTGTGTGCGCTAGAAAAGACCCAGGGGATATCAGATCTCCTTGAACTTAGGTTACAGGCAGTTGTGAACTGCCTGTGTGGGTGCTGGGAATGGAACTCAGGTCCTCTGCAAGAGCAATATGCACTTTTAACTACTAAACCATCTCTCCAGCCTTCCCTTATGGCCCTCCTTACTTTTTCCTTTTCTTTTTATCGACAGTATTGGGTATTGAATCCAGGGTCTTGTGTATGCCAGGAAGACACACTTCTACTGAGCCAAAGCCCTAGTCCCCTTTTCAATTCTGATACATTCTCACAGATTTACCCAGCTGGACTTGAACTCTCTGAATAGTGGAAGCAGGTCATGAACCTATGATTCTCCTCATCTTCAGTTAGAGGTCTGTATCATTATACCTGGCTGGCTCTTTGTATGTAGTTTCTAAATTTAACAGCCAAAATTTTCTAAGAAATCACCTATGCAAAGGCTCCTTGGAAAATGCTTGTAACTTACCCTATGTTTTTGCCAGAGCTGATAGCTTTCAAGTACATTGAACATGTCATTTTGAAATTGTTAGTACACACTTTTTCCATTTACTTTCCTGTTTGCTAATCCTGGATTTTTTTTTTTCTTTTGCAGGCCGAGCAGTGAGAAACTTTCACAGTCTGTAATAGATGGTGTGACTGTTTTAGGGGGTCAATTCCATGGTATGTAGTTTTAAGTTAATCATCAAGAAATTGTTTTTAAATTTCAAAAGCAACACTTACTTAAAACTTGGAAGTAATGAACACTAAAAATAAGAAATTAATTTCTAGATAAAGTAACTTTTAAAATATTGCAGGTTTTCCTGGGCAGGCATTTGTATTTATTAATGGGGCACAGCATATTAAATTTTTTCTGCTTGTGACCCCTTTTACCTGATAGATTTTTCTACAACACCTGGTATACAGGTATCTAAAAATCACAAGACAGATTTCACTGATCATAAATCGTAAAGAAACTTACTATAAAACAATTATTTATACACATACTTTATTGTCTAAAGAGGAAAGCAAATCTCATCCTAATTCGATGAGTGTGGTTATTTACTTTTACGTAGAGCGTCCAGTCCTGGCTGCCTAGCTGACACTGTGGGACACAGCGCATCAATAACATTATGCAGTTTATGGACCATTTTGATTCTTGCCAGTGCTGAGGAGACATCACAGAAGCCTGTTGAGGCCCATTTCAGAAATGGTTGCAAGACCTGGTCTCATTTGAGCTGTGCGCCCCTCAGCTTGCTGCCTCTGATTGCTCCCCTGGGCAGTCCTGAGTCTGTGGCAGGTGGCTCTGTCTTCTCTACTAACCTGAATTTAGATTGCCTGATCGTCGAGATCAGTGTTTCTCAATGTGTGGGTCACAGCCCTGTGCCTTCCTGCATGTTGTTGAAAGAGTCTTACAGGGAAAACAGATGTTTATATTGTTTTTCAGAACAGTAGCAAAATCACATTTATGAAGTAATAGCGAAATAATTTTACAGCTGGGGGTCTCTACAACATGAGAAACTGTAAAGGGTCTCGGCATTAAGAAGGCTGAGAACCTAGAGCATTGTCCCCACTCTGAGCCTCCTACAGGGCTGATTAAGGGAGTTTATGCATTAGAATAAAGTGGTATTTTACTTTAAGCCACCACTAGCAGGGAAGGAAATTCAGAGGAAAAGAGATCAGGGATATGCATGTGTAGTAACCTTGTGTAAGAGTGATAAAGACATGGGCAATGGCAAATCCTGAAACTTCTTGAATTCAAAGGCTTTTGGGATTTGGTTAAGGCTAGAGTTGAGAAAAATAACTTTTAGGTTTCTAGGTTGATCAGGCACGAAGGGGACGTGTCCTTATGATACTGTTATGGGTCTGGGGTCATTCAGAGATTCTTCAGTGTGACCATGAAGAAATTTAAGAAAAGAGAAGGCTTTATTTAGTTGCTAGCATCAGGTCTACACCTGAGACTCTCAGGATCCCCAAGGTGTACCAGCCAGTTACAGTGGTCAGGTGCTTATGAAGGCGTACCTCACAGGGATGCATACTTCCTGCCTTGTGCTGTGTTTCTGTTCACAGAAACGTTTGTTATCTCACATGAATGACAGTTTCACTAACATTGTGTAAGACCAGACAATTACTCGAAGAGCCCCAACACTCTGGGAAGTTATCTCTCCTTAGGAAAGTGGAGCTTAAAGGTTAGAGACATTTTTGCTTTATAGATTTCTTAAGTATAGTAATTAAAACTGAAAACATTATGTTAGCCATCATAATATCAGGGAAGATTTGTGAATTTGGATATTTTGAAAACTTTGTTTTCTGAGATTCTGGTATAAGCCATGGTTTAGACCACTGAACTACCCAACTTGTAGGTAGAAAGAAATGTTTCTTGGTACAGGGTGAAGGTTTGTTGGCATTGGTGGTGGTGGTGATGGGGACAGAAAGAAGGGTAAACTGATGGAAAAGTGAGCAAATTTTACATTACAGACCGCAGGATGGGGATCTGAGCTGATACTGACCTTTGTGAGAAGGTGAAGGCAGGTTCCAGGAGATGAATGGAGGTTCTGGCAAACTGTATTCCACCTTAGGACATCTGCTTTTCCAGTAAACAGAAGCCCACCGTGGCTTGCTCACCCTACAACAGCCTGCCGTTCCCTAGGCCAAAGCCCTTCTGTTCAGTGCTGCCAACAGCACTGCTATCCTTTTGTGTTCTGCTGGGGAGGGGTGGGTGGCTTTCATTGTTTTTCACAGGGTTTCTCCGTGTAGCCTTGGCAGTCCTGGACTCTGCTTTGTAGACCAGGCTCACAGAGTTCTGCCTGCCTCTTGCCTCCTTGAGTGCTGGCATTACAGACATGTGCCACTGCACCTGGTGGGTGGGTGGCCTGGATCTAAATTCTTTAGGTATGAATTCATGTGAACTTCTTGTTCGTGGGAGGTGAGTTGAGTTGCCTTTTGTGTTTGTTTGGCAGATTATGGCCTATTGACCACACCTCAGCTGCACTACATGGTGTATTGCCGGAATTCTGGAGGCCGGTATGGACAGGCAACCATAGAAGGCTACTGCCAGAAACTCTCAAAGGCTTTTGTAGAACTTACCAGACAGGTGAGACATTTTCCCATCCTGATTTGAATTTCAACAGGTGAATAAAGTAATACAGTCAGTCAGCAACCCAATTTACACAGTTTGACGCTTTCCCTTCCTTCCCCCAAGTGCAACTTAACTTATTGTCAGAGACCAGGCTCTGATCTATGTGTGGCAAAGTGCATCCTGGGAAACCTCATGATGTCTTTGCTTCTGATGATCAGTATTCACCGAGATGAACTTGATTGTAATGCAGATGCCACAGGCTTGAGAAAATACCGATGGCAAGGATTTTCTTTTAGGTAGAGTGCCTTGTTAAACCTGGAGACATTCACTGGACAACTTGTTCTCATAGAACTTGGGTTTTGGTGTGGGGATTGGTGAAAGACTGACAATTATAAAACAAAGAAAAAAATCCCCAAGCTCCAGACTTGCCTGGTGGTATCATTTGCCTTGCAGAGAATGGCTAGTGTTGATTACGGCAGCTGTGTGCTCATTTGCATATTAAAGTGGCTCTCAGAGACTAATATTTCAATGGGTCACGCTGTATTGAGGCTCAGCTACCCTTCTGTGAGTTGTTCATTCAGTGGCTCTATTGCTGTGTTGTTCAGGTTTACTTTGACATTATGTACTTCATCTGACTGTACATGTTTTCTGGGTTAAATTAGACATGGAAATAAGATGTTTTCATATATACATGCATGCATGCATGGGTGGCAATCCACTTTGGTGATTTTATGTTTTTTTCTCTGTATGCCTTTTTCCCTTTGAAGGCTTCCTGCAGTGGAGATGAAAACAGATCGGTTAAGGTTGACTGTGCCAATGGCATAGGGGCCTTGAAGCTGAAAGAAATGGAATGCTACTTCTCCCAGGGGCTGTCTGTTCGGCTGTTCAATGATGGGACTGCAGGGAGGCTCAACCACCTGTGCGGCGCTGACTTTGTGAAAAGTCACCAGAAACCCCCACAGGGTAGGTCACAACTAGACCTGTTCCCGCCCGGACTCTTTGGAGCCAGCTCACCCACAGCTGAAATGTCTCCCAGTGAGGAGTCCCACGTCTCAACCTGGCCGTGCGGCCTTCGGATCCTTAGAGATCTTCCCACTCCTGAGTGCCATTCAAAATGTGGTCAGCTCCCGCTGAAAGCACAGGCAGAAAAAGGCACTCGAGAGTGACAGTTCTCAAAATTGAGGTCGCATCAGAATCAAAATGTTTTGTCAGCATACAGATGGCCCCTTTCTCATGTAGTCTGTTCAGGCTGGGAGGCGTTAGGATGGAAACTCCGATTCCTGTCAGGCTTTGCTGGTGGCTCAGGGCCAGGGGTCACACTGAGAATCACTGATACAGAGGCAGCGATGGCAGATAGCTTCGTCTTCATGTTGTCTGCACGAGGCTCTGGAAAGGGAATGGAAGGCGGACTGTGTTCCCCACATGGGAAGGTTAGGAAGAAGCCTGGTCGAGTTTTAGCATAGTGGAGGTGTTCTGGCTGCTGTTTGGAGACACTAGGGTACTGTCTGGTAACCTGGCCTGGCTTGCAGATGCATTGTTCGGGGTGCTGAGCTGCCCGCGTTCAGTTGTAGTTTTATTTGACTGTTAAATAATTGATTTCTCTACCAAAATCATCAAATGTCTCCACACATGACAAATTAGCTGCCGTCACTCTACTGCTATCTTGCATTTGCCTCACTTACGTGGACTATTTTGCCTCTATACAAACTTTTCATTGTGTTTGTTTTATTATATTTTTAAACTGTCCTTCAGTTCTAGACCTTCATCCATCTATCTGATTGTTGAGGTCTCCCTCTACTTTCTACCTCTGTGATTTCCTTGGTGTATGGAAGAGATCCAGTCCCCTTCCCCACTGGCTGTTTTTGAACATGCACGCAGCATGGCAAACAGTCCTATTAGGCTTCTCAGTTGCCTCCCGTTGGCTCTGACTCTCTGCTGCTGTCATTGCTAAGGGACAGCAAGATTTTCTAATAAATCTAATGTAACAGTTGCTAGAGTTTCAGTGACTTTATACAAATCCTCAGTGAGCTCTTTGAAATTATAATTCTGTGCTCTTAATTACTAACATTACTTGTTACTGTAGGTATAAGCAGATAAAAATGCTTCTATTATAATTAAATCAGCCGGGAAGTGGTGGTGCACACATTTACTCCCAGCACTCAGGAGTCTGAGGCAGGAGGATCTCTGAGTACGAGGCCAACCTGAGGACAGGTAGGGCTACACAGAAAAATCTTGTCTCAAAAAAAAAAAAAAAAAAAAAAAAAAGAGAGCACATAACTTATCTATTGCTGATTTTTATTTTTAATATGTAAAGGATAACATGCTAAATTATGGAAATCTCAAACTTTCAAAAATTATATGTGGAACTTGTCTTGCCAAACCAACTGGCTGATACAATTTAATTTTACTAGACTAGCTCATTTCAGAATGAATTGATTTGAGTACCTTTGCTTTAGGTTTTTTTTTTGGCAAAAATTTGAACTGAAAAAAAAAAAAAAGTCCCAGTAGCTGGGCACGTGGCACACACCTATAATCCCAGTTCTCAGGGGTAGGTGACTATTGAGTTGGGAGACCAGCCTGGGCTACATAGTGAGATCCTGTCTTCAAAAAGAGTACCAGCATGCCAACTGGACATTAGTATGTATAAAACTGGAGACATTGATTTGTTATTTGGAAGGAATCTTTTAAAACATCTCTTGAAAAATTTGTAGTGGACGTGCTACACTGTTTGGTGTGTAATGCTAATTTTGGTCTGCTATATGAAAAATAATGACTGAGAGAAAAATCTGCTATTTTATGTAGTGAGTTTGACTCTCATTTCTTAGTCTGAAGAGCAATTTAAATCCTCCTGTGTGCTAGGAATGGAAATGAAGTCCGGTGAAAAATGCTGCTCCTTTGATGGGGATGCAGACAGGATCGTGTATTACTACTGTGATGCCAGCGGTCACTTTCATCTCATAGATGGAGACAAGATAGCCACATTAATTAGCACTTTCCTCAAAGAGCTGCTGTTGGAGGTAAGGAGGGGCCCGGGGAGACATTGGCTTACTAGGGAGCACTTCATGTCTGTCATTTGAGTGTCTTCACACCACTGTGTGTGGGAAGTTCCTGATATTTGTGGCCTGAGAACAAAAATAAGTGTCAGATATAGCCATTTCAACATAGGGGCAATGGTTTTAACTGTGGTAAAGAGGGATCCTAGATGATCATATATATTTTTCTTTATGCAACTTGGCGTCATCATGGAGCTTTGTGAAGTGCTTTTTTTTGTTTTTTGTTTTCAAAACAGGGTTTTTCTGTGTAACCCTGGCTGTCCTGGAATGAACTCTCTAGACCAGGCTGGCCTTGAACTCACAGAGATCTGCCTGCCTCTGCCTCCTGAGTGCTGGGATCAGAGGCATGTACCACCACCACCCAGCAAAGTTTTGGTTTCTTTAAAAAGGATGGACTCTTGCATTACTGAGAATTTTATCATGACTCTGAAGTATCAAATTCTAACAATAATACCTGAGATAATTATTACTGTTACTATGACAGGTTTAGTAATTGATTTTTTCCTTCTTTTGGAGATCTCCATGAACCTGGTATAAAGATATAGTTGGAAATTATATAATCTGGAAAAGGTTTATTAATTTATAGAGATCACACATTGTCTTAAAGAGGATTCACTATGAAACAGTGCTTGCAAGCATTTTAGACTTTTTTTCCTGGTAGTATATGATTTGTTTTAGAATGCCATTTATTGCCTAAGCCAAGCCAGGACAGAACTGGTTGATTCTGCTGTGTTTATCTCTCATGTCTGTCTCAGAGGCTCCTGTGCATTTGATGGCAAGTTAAGCATCTGGTTTCCTTCTAGATTGGAGAAAGTCTAAACATCGGTGTTGTACAGACTGCATATGCAAACGGAAGTTCCACAAGATACCTTGAAGAAGTTATGAAGGTATCACAGCATCCTCAGTTTCAGGTCATTTCTGAATAGTGTGGTAAGATGCTTCTCTGAGGAAAATATAGTCACCACAAATCAGTGAACAAAGCTGGGCTGCGACTAGGATAGTGGATAGTGGATAGTGACTAGGATCAAAAGACTCAGATATCTCTGGTTCAAAAGGGAGGGAGGCTTTCACCTTGGAGCATTTACTCCAGCATCAAAAACTTGTGAATTCTCAGAGCTTATAATAAATGCAAACCATTTTAAAGGCTAAGTGAGCCACACTTGTAACTCATGAATACTTAAGGGCCTGGAGATGCCTCTTTCATACACAAACCTTAAGGTAATATTGCACCTATATTTTTTCACTGCTGTGATCAAAAGAACTGGAAAGCAGCTTAGGGGAGGAAGGGTTCATGCTGCCTCAGCGTGAAGGCATACACCCACTGTAGGAAAGAAAGCTATGGCAGGAGGAGCGAAAGGCAGTTGGACACATTAGCTCACTCAGGAAGTGATGGTAGAAGAATGGGTCCCCCAGTGACAGCCACCCTTCAGGGAGGCCTCCACTCCAAGGCCCACTTGAGATAACAGCCAAGGATGGTGTATGGTTGTAAGCTCAGATGAGCCTGACAGAGCTTAGGCAGCGAGATTCCTTGTCAGTAATTCTGTTGTGTAGAGAGCATGTAAATGGAATGCGTCTGTTTGGCTCTGGGAGCAGAAGTGACAGTCTTTCCTGTCCTTGCAGTAGTTTCCTTAGCACCCTATCTGTCTGATGTATTCATCATGCTTTGCTTCATAGACCTGTTTCCTTACATTTTAGAGGAAAGCCTTTCTGGGCTAATGGAGTTTGCTTCTAACTGTTTTCCCAACATCTTCTAGAGAACCAGTCTTGGACCACACTGCCTGCTTAGAGTCTAGTGTGTTTAGAAATTTCACAGACAAATTGGAAACTCTTTCCTTGTCTCCATCTTCTCAGTAGTGGCTATATTTTTTCCAGCTTTTTGTAAACCACTTCAAGTTCCTGCAGGGTATAGGCAGATCAGTACAGCAGGTGAAAATGGACTGGGAAGAATGCCTGGGTAAGCTGCTGTAAACGTTAGTCAATCTTCTGAAGAAGAAATGAAATTTCATGTTGATTTTCTGCTTTTTAAGAGTGTAGTTAATAATGGACAGAAGAAACTATTACCAAGGCTGCTCACTTTTGCCCCACTCTAAACATACGGCTACAGCAGCTTCACTTCAGGACCTTTTGTGGGGCTAGTGATTGACCATGGGACACAATCTGAGAAATGCAATAATGTGACATGAGTTGGTGTCACTGTGTGAACATAGTGTATTCAGTTATGATGGCCAGGACATCACTAGGAGACTTGACTTTTCTGGTACCACTGCAGAACCCACTGTCCTTGACCAAAATGTCATTAATGTAATGCATGGCCATTTCATCTGAAAATGTCATCTATATACACCTAGTGTGTGTAGAAACTTAACACACATCGGAAACTTTTACTTCTCAACTCAGTTTTCTTTTGGATTGACTATTTTGGCCTTTGCCGTGCTATGACTCTAGTCCAACAGATGCTGCTCTTGGTGTTGCTCTTGTAGTTTTGTTTCTGTCGGTCAGTTTACCCTAAATCTTTTGTTAGACCATTGATAGCCTATTCACTGCTGCTGGTCCAGTCAGAGTTATTACTATCCATGATCAGTCGTGAAAGTCTTAACTGGACTTTGTGTTAATTTTCCCTTTTAAGACAAGGTTTCCTTTGTGTAGCCTTGGCTGTCTTGGAACTTACTCTGTAGAACAGGCTGAGATTAAACGTGTGTGCCACCACACCCATCCTCAACTGGCCTTTCAGTTTCTAAGTCAATAGTTGGCAAGAAATAAATTGCAGACCCGATGTAGTTTGCTACTGTTTATAAAAGTTCTGTTGGAATTGCATCTTGCTTATCTGTTTATATGAGGTCTGTGGCTGTCTCTGCACACTGCAGAATGGTTGTGGGAGACCATATAGCCTTCATAATATTAGATATTTACCATCTGGTCCTTCATTGGAAAGGAAAGCAGACACTTCTGTCCTCCGTTCTCCATACTACAACTGAGGCAGCCTTCTGAAAACAGATGGTGCCATAGCTACCTTCACTTAGTCCCGTGTGGGTGTCTTAAGCCTTCATTGTCTTTGGCACCAGAGGGAGATTCCAGGTTTGGTTCCTTGTTTTATTTCTGGAATAACAGATAAAATTGTTTTATTTCTAGAAGAGTAGATATAAGTGTTTGACTAACCGTTATGTTTCTTTAATGTGTTGTAGGTACCTGTTTATTGCACCAAAACTGGTGTCAAACATTTGCATCACAAGGCTCAAGAGTTTGACATTGGAGTTTATTTTGAAGCAAATGGGCATGGCACAGTAAGTTCTCTTAAAGATGTTAATTGGCCTTAGCTGACACTTAGTAATGGAGTTCTAGTTTGTAAATTACATGATTAATGTATGCTTTTAGATACTGTAAAATGTTCTTTTTAAGACTGTAATGGCCTTTTATGAAGAATCTACCAATTTTTCTTTAAAGGGGCTGGGAGAGCTCATGATCAATGCTGGGGAGGCAGAGACAGGCACATGTATTCCTGGGGATCACTGACTAACCAACCTAACCTAGCCAGCGAGCCCTTCTAATGCAAGACCCTGCTTCAGAAAACAAGTTGGCCAGCCCTTGATCACTTGGGTTAGTCCTGGCCTCAACATGTATGCATATAAACACATACAAACACACACCGACCAAAACCCAAACCAAAACAAATAACTAATGAATTATTTTTAGATGTTCTGTTCATTTTCTTAAAATATTCTCACAGAGAACAGTTCAGTAGCTGTGACAAAAACTTTCATTGGTTTTTGTTTTTTTTCTTCTTTCGGTTGGTTCATGGCTTTCTCAGCACAGGAGTATTCTGAAAAAAGTACGTAATTCACATACCATAAAAGTCACTATTTTGAGTATAACTTTTCTGTAGATTTTTAAGGTTCAGATTTTATTTAAAAGTGTCTTTGTACACTACATTTTGTGAATGGATTTGAGGTAGACATCATAATATTTGAATGCTCATCCTCCGTAGTAGTTTTAGGTTGGCTTTTTGGAAGAGCCATGAATATAAGGAGAAGAAAAAGACCTTGTTTCTACAAAATACAACTAAAATATAACTTCAGTGATCTAATGCACACATTGGTACATGGCTTTTAAAGGGGAAGTTCATAGGTCCCTCTGTTAGATCTGCTAAACTTTACTCATTATAGAGAAGATGGGTGTGTCTGTTTAGTAAAACTTTATTTACTAAAAGCATGTGGCCACCTTATATCTTATTTTACCAAGAAGTGCATATTTTCTCAAGTGATTGAGCGATGTGTGCTAACCTCAGTAGTGGCTTCGTTAGGGTTATTAAAGGATGGGTGTGGCATTTCAAAACAAAGGAATGTATATGGTAGTAGTTACTTGACACTGTCTGCTATACTGATAAGTGCAATGAACTCTTTCTGATGTTACCTAGCACATATTTTAAGGTGCCTGCTGGAGCTCAAGAGGTGAGCTGGAGAACAGTGAGCTCAAATGTATTCACCTTTTGTCAAAGTAGTAGTGTCTTCTTTTTAATTAGTTTTATATTCCATAAACTTTTTCATTATAGTAATACTGATCTTGATATTAATGGCAGACATAAGGCTGCCATTATTTTTCTATTCAGTTTCTTCAGATTCACTAGGAATGAAAGGTGACCTGGAGTATCAGGTGACCTCTGACTCTCTTCATATGCTTCTACCGCAGGCACTGTTTAGTGAAGCAGTTGAAGTGAAGATAAAAAGACTAGCACAAGAATTAGAAGATGAAAAAGGAAAAGCTGCCAAGATGCTTGCAAGCATCATCGACTTGTTCAACCAGGTTAGAATTGGTGAGGTGGCTGGCCAAACACAGAACAAAGAATTACATAAAAAGTAGAAAAGTCCTGGCTTGGTGGTTTGCATCTAAAAGTGGTGCCTACAGTTGTGACTTATACTAGAAATGAAACATTTTTATATGCTTTGCTTTCTTGATATTTTATCAGGAAAATGTTGAAATGCTTTAGCATGCTTGGGAACTACTGAGTTATGTATTTTGTGTGTGTAGCTAGTTTTTCAAAGACAACCTTGGGAAAATTCTGTAACACATGTTTGAGCGAGGTATATGTGTGTGTGAATGGAAGAGGAATGGTCAGGTCAGGAAAGAAAATGCAATCTGAGGTTCTGGTATGTCTTGGATGTTTTATTCACTTTGCTTTATAGTCACTGCGGTAATGCAGGAAGCAAGGTTCTAATTTCCATTTTACAAGTGAAACAAAAGCTTAGAGTTTGCATCTAACTTCAAGTGTATTTTAAACCAAACCTCAATAGTACCATCATCATAGTATCTAAGAGATCTAGTTAAACAATTTGAATCAAAGGATATCAGGACCAAACCTCTTTGTCCAGTCTGTTTCTTATGAGTTGGTTTTTATCTTTGGATACCGTTCATTGTTATGTGCATGGTCATGTGTGTTATCCCTCTAATGATACAAAGCGTGATTTTCTAAGGTGCACAGCATTCATATGGCTTATATGCTTTGTTTCCCCATTCTTGCAGGCAGCTGGAGATGCTATTTCTGACATGCTGGCGATTGAGGCTATCTTGGCTCTTAAAGGTCTGACTGTACAGCAGTGGGATGCTATTTATGTTGATCTTCCTAACAGACAACTAAAAGTTAAGGTGAAGAAAACATGAAACAACCTTTCTTGACTTTTCTAAATGTAGCTGTTCTATGCCAAGTGTTTCCTGGGTGGGTTATATTTCAGTGTTTATGTACATTCTACCTAGAAAGAAAGGCCTATAATAAGTTATCCTCACACTTAAAAAAATAAGTTATTCTGTACTTTCACTTTTATTATAAAGAATAGGAGGGGTTATGTGTGAATATGCATTATTTAAAAAATATGAACAATTAAAAATATTACAAAGGTTATATGACCAACTTAAACACATTTCTACTTTACTGTTCATTTTTTCACAGCCCAGCCCATACTATTTTGAAGCAAAACTGAGATCAATAATCTTATCATTTTAACTGAAAATGTTGCTTTGGAGTTAAGTTTTAGTTCACACAGAACTTAATTTTCTCCATTTTTTTTTTTTTAAAGTAGGTCTTTTATAGCCACAGGTAGGCCCCAGGCTTTACCCTCCTGGCTGAGTCTTCTGGTGACCGGCCTGCACCCCCACACCAGACCACAGTACTTTTTGGAGCTAGATGTGAGCAGTAGAATCTGGGTACTCAAAGGGAGAGAATTTTCTAAAGGCATTTCAGATGAGTGGTATATTTATTTGATTTGTATCGGTCTACACATTCTCCAGTAGAATTTGTTGAAATAATTAGAAATATTAAAGCCAGACTTCACATAAATGGCCGCTGAGTATTTGCTTTTGGTGTGTTTAGGAGATTCTTACCACAGATCTCTCATATAATAGCTTGCTGCCTCTTACAAGCCATGTAAAGTATTTGACCATTACTGCAGTTGGACAGTAT
This sequence comes from Pachyuromys duprasi, assembly GCA_028658305.1. Taxonomy (NCBI): domain Eukaryota; kingdom Metazoa; phylum Chordata; class Mammalia; order Rodentia; family Muridae; genus Pachyuromys; species Pachyuromys duprasi. The sequence continues at coordinate 31,481,139 of CM053749.1, forward strand.
TTACTGACCATTATTTTAATGGTAGCTGTTTAGACAGTTATATGAAAATGTTCTGTTTGGCAAAAGCTAATGTATACTAACTGTATACTGAATAATTTTTCTTTAAATAGCTGTGTAAGTGTTTTAAAATGTTGCATAGCACATTTAATCCCAGCACTCCAGAGAGGCAGGTGGATCTCTGTGGTTTTGAGGCCAGCCTGGGTCTACAAAGAGAGTGAGTTCAAAAACAGGCAGACTTCCATGGCTCCCACCCCCACCACAATTTTTTTTTTTTTAAACATGGCTTTAGCTGAATATAAAGAGGAAACTTCATTATTGCAGTTTCTTCTCACCAGCTCTGGTCAGTGTTTCGCTGCTGTACACTGTAGTATAGTAAGCTGAGATGCCAGTCTGTTTTTCTGTGGGCAGGACTCTTTGAACAGGTTAAGCTTCTGAAAGGGAGTCTAACATAGTAACAGATACGAAATATTTGTGCTCAGGTAGCGGACAGGAGAGCTATCAGCACCACGGATGCTGAAAGACAAGCAGTCACTCCGTCAGGACTCCAAGAGGCAATCAATGCCCTGGTGAAGAAGTATAAGCTTGCTAGAGCGTTTGTCCGGCCCTCTGGCACAGAAGACGTTGTCCGAGTATATGCAGAAGCAGACTCACAAGTAAGCTGGAATAACTTTATGGATGAAGTTGGGAATGGAGGAGGAACACAGGGGAAGGGAAAACACTATTTTTGTTTGGAATCTTACTGTGGTAAAAGGTTTTTCTTCGTAGTCCTTTAGGATATGAAGATTGGAAAATTAAGAGTGAATGCAGTAGGAGGGATATGGTTAAACAAATTTACACCCTTTTTAATTCATTCCCAAACATTTTTCATTATTGCAGTTTCTTGAGGGTATATTCCAGCTGTGCAGGAATGACTAATAAATCCTTAATTTGATGTGTTAATTTTAATGCATTATTCTTTACTCTTTAAAATTGTGGTCTCATGAGTTTGTGGAAGCAGCCAGTTTCAGTATTTCCAAACCAAGTGGTAATGCTTGCTTTTCTTGCTGGACTTTTGAAATTGCTTTTCAAATTTTCTTTAAATGACTTTTTTTTTAATCTTTTTTTATTAATTATACTTTATTCACTTTGTATCCCCCTGTAGCTCCCTCCCTTCTGATCCTAGTCTATTAGGTCTCATCAGGAGTGGCTGCATTGTCTTCCTTTGTGGCCTGGTAAGGCTGTTCCCCCCTCAGGGGGAGGTGTTCAAAGAGCAGGCCAATCAGTACATGTCAGAGAGAGTCCATGTTCCCATTACTATGGAACCCACTTGGAGGTTATTCTTGCTCTGTACCTGTATTTTTTGAAAGTTTATCATTTGCCCTTTATAGTACTATGGTTGAATGGGAGCTCAGGAAACACCAACAGTTACTTTTTACCTGAAAGTCGGTATCTGTGATGGAAGTCCTAAGAATTACTTGAAGATGCTTGGTTTTAAGTTACTTACTCAATTTTGGAATAATTTTATATAAACTGAAGAACTGAAAACTTACTTTATGTAGAAAAATCCAACTCACTTTCTATTTAATTATGGGCTTTGGCACTTATTACTGAAAGGTGAAGAAAAGTTATTTGAATACCTCTGTGAGAAAGAATCAGGAAGCATCCTCCCCTAGCATAGCCAGTAATGGATGGCAGGCACTGTGTCTCTCACTTAATCTTATTGTGATTGCAGGAAAGTGCAGATAGGCTTGCATATGAAGTGAGCTTGGTGGTGTTTCAGCTGGCTGGAGGCATTGGAGAAAGACCACAACCACCCTTCTGAAGATAAATTTTACATTCTGGGAAAACGGACTTCTAAAATGTTTTTATATAACAATGTATTGACAATACTGGCAGTACTAAGGCATTTGTAATCATGACATTTCAAATTTATGTTAATGGATTATTTCTAGATCTGTTTTTTAAAACACTACCAGAAAACAACAACAAATAAAACCTGTTTAGAAGCTGTAATGAAGCTCACCTTTGATTTTAACCTGTATTAAGTTTTAATAGTTTGAGTGTCATTAATTTTACAGGGTATGCAGGGAATAATTCATGCAGAGTATTGGGAAATTAAAACTTTATTACCAACTAACTCTTGGTAAAATCTTTCAAATTGCTTACTTAATCAAGATGTTTTGCAGTTCTGCCCTACCTGTTTCAGATGGGGAGATGGGGACTTTGTATGAGCTGATTCCATGCAGATCTTTAAGTAAGGAAGAAATGACTTGTTTGTTTAGCAGCATCAGAACTGGCAAGTGGCCCATCTTTCCTAACACTGACAGAGGTCTATGCTGTGTCCACAAGGGGGTGTGGTCCAGGTTCCAGCTACTCTTTGATGCTTGGGGAAGGGATACAACACCATCTAATACACGAAGTCTCTGACCACGAAGTGACCATTCTGATACTTGAACATTATTAACCACAGAAAGAAGAAAACAAAACAAAAACACCCAACTGAAATCAAATGAGGCTTGAGACCAGAGGAAAAAAACATAATGTGTATTTTTCAGGTTTAAGACAACCCAAGACAGTGAAACAATGGACTATATATGCAAATATAGACCTCGTAGGCACCATCATCAGTATGAGCCACCCATATTTAAACTTGATTCAGGCCACATTCAGACATAAGCTCTTATTTACAAATATTTAAATTAAATACAACCTGAATGTTTTGTTACATATATATATATATAAAAGAAAAAGAAACTATACAACTCAGAGCAGTGTGTTGTTTTAAATAACTACATTTACATTTAGGCTTCGGGGAACCACTGGTAGTAGTCAAGTCTTTATGACTCCTTCAAGAAAATCCTTTTCTATCATCTCTTCAATTTTTTGCCTGGCTTTGCTAGAAAATGCTTTGTGATTCTCCAGTTTCATGTCCTTGTTGGGGAAGGAGTTTGAGTAGAGGATGGGACTCCCTGAGTGTCCTCCGCATCGGCTTGTGACTTTGCTGTTGAAGACTTGGCTGAGAACATTGAAGAAGGGCAGAAGCTGCTCCATGCTGCGCATGGTACAGAGGGTGAGCAGCAAGTGCCCTGGTTCCCAGCCCAGTGTCCTCCCCGAGCAGTCTTCCTCTGGATTTTTCTGCAGAAAACAAAAAGGGAGTTGTTACTAACAGTAATGTAGTATGTTATATGAGAAATGGATACAAATGCCAGCATCAAGTCCATGTTTCAGACTTGATTAAGGTCCACTGGATCTTTTAGTGCCATTTGCTAATTTCATATCAAGGCACTTCACTACCCTTTTATAGTAGTTTTCAACTAGATCACAGAGGTGACTTAGTTTAAATGATCTGGGACAAACAAACAAAAAAAAAGGTCAAAAAAAAAGCCAAGGATTTCCAGGCTCAGAGCTCTTCATACACCTTACTGCTGATAATGAGTAATGAATTTATGGTCTAAATTTGCCACAAGGTAGTTACAGGGTTCAAGAGTGAAGTAAGTCTGTACCTTACACAGAACAACTAACACAGGAGGGATGTTGACTGACAGGACAGGGCTAGTCTCCAGACTCTGCCTTTTACTTACTGTCCTGCGCTGGTGCAAGACACAGAGCATTTTTGCTGATAACATGGCAAAAATTTTACTTTTGCAGCCAGGAAGTCAAATGAGAATAAAAGTAAAAACCATTCACTAGATACAGAGCTACTGTAAATTGGATGTGGGAACACATGCTTACATGCTTAGCACTTGGGAAGATGAGGCAGGAGGACCCCAAGTTCAAGATATAAGATCTTGTCTCAAAAACTGTAATAAATATATTTCTAATTTTCTTTAAGATCTCAACTAAGACACCAACAGCTATAGGTAAGCCACAGAAAGGGCTGAGTGAACTGAAGGTGTTTGCACTTGCAAAATTGTGCACTTGCACAAGAAGAAAAAATAATGAAAATAGGAAAAACAGGAAGGATAAGTAAGCCTGTCATAGTCATTTACCAATGGTGTTCTTTTGGATAGTGCTAAGAAATGGACTTGATTATTTTGTTACTAGTTTCCTACTGTGATCCCAAGGTTTTTATTTATTGTGGTGTTAGAAATGATGTTAATAGCATTTTAACACTGAGCCCTATTTGCTTTAAAATCAAAAGGAAAACAGGTATGTTACAGTAGAAATGCTACAGTAATCAAGAGAAGATTAAAAGTGGGAAATGACTGTTGCTTAGTTTATTTAGCCTCCAATCTAGATTAAAGGATAAACAATATCTTCCATGTCACTTAAATGCCATCATGTAGTTCCCTAGCTTACCATATGCCTCTAGTCCCCTAAAAATCAAATTACAATTAAATGTCAAGCAAAGGGTAGATAAAGATTAATTTATCCTGAAGGGAAGTAAGTGCTTACATCCTCTATAGTGCATTTTGAAATATAGAAAATCATGGTAAAATTACTTTTTATATTCCTTTAAAAGGGACTCCCCCACATTGCAGCTCTGAGCTCCAAGAAAAGCACATTGTGTTTTTCTGTTCTTAGGTACCTGTCCTCAGTACTAAATAACCAAACATAGCCATACACCCTTCTTTGACTTCACAAGTCTACACCAGGAGTGCAGCTTCCTTCCTGTTTACCTCTGTTGTAGCTTTTGCTGCCATATCACAAGCATCAATAGCCACCCTCACCTGATGCTTGGCCATCTCCAATCCCTCCACAATCTTACAGTCCTCCTCGTCCTGTGGAAGGAAAGAGAACTCATAGCCTTTGTTCCAGTGAAATGTATGCTTGGCCATGAAGGCCTTGTTTAAAGGATCTGGATGAAAAGAGACTTTCCAGTGCAAACAGCCGTCTTATCTGTGGGTGAGTTTCTAGGCAAAGGGAGCTTTCCCATTACTAAGGATACATGAATGTTCACTGTATCTGGATTCATGATTTCTTTCCCAAATCCTGTGACAGAGTGAAAGTGCTGTCCTTAAATTCTGGATCAGACTTTAGTCCACAGCTCTGTCCTTTTATTTGGCTCCTAAAGATGCAAGTTCCTTGTATCCTTTAAATAAAGCTCCTAATCACTTTCTTTCCTTTTGCTCTGCTCTGTAGAGAATAAAATATAGCTTCATTGCTGCTGAGACAAAAATTTGTGAGCACATGCAGCCCCGGTCTCTCAAAACCCCTTATCAGCCTCCAGATTATATGTTTTGGAAAGATTCTGAACATAAGAGATGACATATTAGCAAAGGCCCAATGATGAACATGCCATTTTCATTACTGCTCTGCTTCAGGGCAAAAATTGGCAAGCTAGTCTGATGCTTACTCAGTCATAAAGGATCCAGGGTGTGCTATAAACTACAGAATCCATCTTCCTAGACTACTTATGGTACAGGTCTTTGGTAATTCTCATTTAAAACATTTTTTTTTAGACATTTGTAGTTTTGAGTCCCTCCATTAACTTTCTAATTAATAGTCACATTTTAATACATGATTTTATTCTCAGCAGTGTTTTTAAAACCTCAGGGAGCAGAGGTAGGATAGAAATGCAAAACCAAAACATGGCATAACAAGAGTTATAAGAAAGGAGGAAATATTATTAAAGATTAAGTATTGTTTTGGAATTTTTTGTTGTTTTTTTTTTTGAGACTGGGTTTCTCTTTGTATCCTTGGCTGTCTTAGACTTGTATACCAGGCTGGCCTTGAACTCAGAGTCCGCCTGCCTCTGCTTCCCTGTGCTGGGATTACAGGCTACCACACTCGGCTTTGGAAAAATCTTTTGATTCAGTTAGGAGTGATGCTGTGTCAGGTCATCAGATGTATCTCTAGGTTATAATTTAGGAGAGTGAACAAGAAAGATCTACTTAGCCACATTTCAGCATGTATACTTTGTCACATGGAAAAACAATGGTTCTAGTATTGTGACCCCCTTTATTCTGACTGGTCTGTCTAGCTAATTGAGTTTTTGATGAGTTGTTTCTGTCACGATTATTAAAACTTTAAAATGTATGATCTTTTAATTCTCTTGACTGTTCCTTTTTGAAACCAATCTGACAGATTTGTTCTACAAGCCCCTTGTGGTACTGTGGTGCTCTCATTCAATACACATCTAATTTTCATCACGACATCAACTTGACTCATACTAAACTCTTAGGCTTGTCATAAGGAGCTTTCAGGACTACATGCATTGGTTCCAATGTTTTCAATCATTTTGAAAAGAAATTTAAAAGTAATGTTATTAAATATTTCCTCTATCTTTTTAAAAAAATTGAGTATGATAAACAGATACTTCATAAATTTTCAAAACCAAGAACTTATTTTCTAAATATCTCAACCTGATAATAATGTCCTTAGTTTTACAAGAAACATTTAGTGACGCACAAATGCAGTATTTAATGTAGTAGTTACAGATTTCATAATAAACATTTAGTAAATGACTCACTAATGCAGCAGCACAGTTATAGAATATACAATAAAACATAGAACAACAATAACATAATAAGAACGATCCTAAGCTTTAGTACCTTTGCCCTTTTCCGAAGAAGTTTTGCTAGTCGAACCACGTACGGCTTAAATTCTCGCTGATGTATGCCCTGCCTTCTCACCTCCAAGCCTGAGTCGTCTGAAGCTTCAGGAATAAAGGCCCATCGGTACCTACCAGTAGAAGAATACTTATATGAGCACGACAAACCTGTGTCACTGGAGATAAGCTACTATTTAGTAAAGAACATGTCCCTAATACATGCAAACTCAAGGGCCAGGTGAGTCAAGCTGGGATCAGTGTCATTCACCTGGTGTTTGCTTTATCAGTAGTAGTAGAATTCACCACTTCTAGCTCAGTGGTGGTGGTGCATGCTTTTAATCCTAACACTACAGGCCAGCTTGGTTTCTAGGAGTTCCAGGACTGCGAGGGCTACACAGAGAAACCATGGCCCAACCAAAAACCAAACCAAACAACAAACAAAAAAACAAAACCCTAAAACCAACACCACCACCAAAAATCCCACCCACTGTTCTAGAGATATCAGGACAACTTGCAAAGTGCTTGTCATTGTTTTATACATGAGCAAAATCAGTATGAAAAACGTTTTTATCTAATAAAATATTTTTCAGATTGTGTTGCTGTAGAAACTGCTCAAGTTTTCATTCCTCCTACCTCAGCCTCCTACTGACTGGTAGGCAGAAAGCTTTTGTATAGTTGTTTGTACTATAAACAAAGTTGATTTTTCCAACATGCAAAAGTATACCAGAAGGAAGACATTCCATCACAGGAACCATCAGTGTTGCTAGACTCTTGTACTGTATGTATCCTTCTTCATAGAAGAGCACGTAGTCACATACTAACCCTCTCACTTAAAAAAAAATACTACCAAAGTGACACAAGGGCTGTAGGGACGACAGTTCAGGGCAGGAAGCTTACCTGGCACACTGAAGAGCACTCCGTCCCCAGCACTAAGACAGCCCCACCAAAAATGAAAGCAGGCACAATTGCTGCATGAACTGTCTTGGAGCTTTTCATCTTTTAAGTTAATCAATTAATTATTAATTTTTCAAGCAGGGTTTCTCAGTGTAATAGCCCTGGTTGTCCTGGAACTCCGTCTGTGGACCAGGTTGGCTGGGATTAAAGGTATGAGTGACTACTGCCCAGCTCTGCTTTTTATCTTTTTAAATTTTTGATATTTTATTATGCTTTTTTTTTCTCAAGCCCTTTGCCACACGCCACAACAAAAAGTAAGCTTTCTAAAATGCAAGCCTAATAATACCTAATCTGTGAAATGCTTTAATGGCTTCACATTATCCTAGGTCGCATCCATATTGATTTACAATGCTTCTCATAGGAGAGCCTCTTTCTAGCCTCTGTTCTTTTAACCCCTCAGACAGATCAGCTCCAGTTCTGCCTGTCTTCATAGTGAGCCTCTGTATCCCCAGACCACCTCTGTTTAAAACTCCTTTCTGAGTCTGCTTCAAACCTCAAAGCTGGCAGCACTCTCTGTCGTATGGGCATACAGCAACTTCTGCATGTGCGATCATCACAACCCTTTATGTGCTTGGCTCTGTCCCCTACACTAAACTTGCAGTTTCTGAGTCTGTATCCCACTGCCCCACACCTAAGGGGTACTCTGGTTTTTAAGTCAGTGGTCTGGGGACATATCCATAGCAATCGTTTATACTAGCAACTGTGCTGCCCCACTCCTTCCAATACAGTAAGGTTTTAGTGATGAATACGTCACCCTACATAAACAACTTTAGGTTGGATATCAGTGACCAAAGCAAATATATTTCGGAAAAATCCATTTATTGTACTTGCTTTTACTTACATCTGAAACTGAGGAAGATTTTCAGAGGGCAATGCCAGAGCCAAATCCAAAAACTTGCAAGCAGAGAGATAGAGGTTTAACCACCGCTGGCTGTTATACGATGTGGAAAAGCCATTACCTCCAGTATAGGTTGTCTCCAGACCTGCTGCGGATGGCCCTGATGTCCTGTAAGCAGACGGTGTTTCATCAGCAGGACCTGATGACAAATCCTGGATATGCTAAAGCAACAGCTTGTCTCTTCCACAGTCTTTAGCAAGAGCAGTGAGAGTTCTTGACTGCTCAGTAACCTCTCCAGCTTGCACACTAGATATTTTACTTGTGTTTTGGAATAGAACTCAGGTCCTCATCCTCACATGGTAAGTATTACATAATGAGCTAGCTACTAGGATGGAGACTTGATTCCTAAAGGAAAATTGTAATTTGTAAACTTGAACAATAATGCAATTAAAAATATATTTATACATATTAGTAAACTACTTCTAAAATGAATAAAACTACTGTACACTCAACATTCTGGAAGATCTAGATATATGGATATCCTGGTCACAAGTTACCTGCCACACAGGTTTTGTTATCTATTCCAAGATTCAAAGACTATATCTAAACTACCAAAAGTAGCATGACTAATGTAGTTGAAACAATATTGAATTGTATTAAGTGGAAACTGTGTAGAGGCTGAAGTCCAGGAATACTGACAAGTTTGTCTATTATGTTTCCTGACTAAATATATGTATATTCAAACAAATAATGGAAATATTCATTTTTAAAATTAAAAAATTTTTATGTGTATGGGAGCTTTGTCTATATTTCTATCTGTGCACCATATGTCAGATTCTCTGCAACTGGAGGAATAGACAGTGGTGAACCGCCATATGGGTGATGGAAACTGAACCCAGGTCGTCAGAGAGTTGTCAACCCCTGAGCCATCTCTCTAGCCCCAAATAATGGAAGTGTGTAGACAGTGGGGTATATAGACTCTCCTGAGTAACACTAGGTGACCTGAAGAACGCAGGGAAAGAAAGCACACATTACCGTGAAATATCTTCATCAGCAGTGAGCTCCTGCTCCATCAGTAAGAACACCTGTACCTGGAGACCATGAAGGAAACGTTCACTTTAAAGTTGACATGGAATTCTGTCACCATATTTTTGATGGAAGTGAGGCTTGGAGGGTTTTTTAGGCAATCTTCACAATCTCTGAAGGAAGTTTAACTGGGATGAGTGCTGTACTGAAGTGTTAGTATAGACCTTGTGTCAGACTGTAACAACCCAGCTCAACTGTCTCTCACTAGAGTAATGACTGCAGAGGACACTAATCATGCTGGCTACAACAAAGCCAAGAATGTGCCAAAGAGTCCGAGCATTAAACCAGATGAGATAAATAAGGGTTCACAGGCAGTTGGTTATCTGCATAATTTGAGGCTTAAGCTATTTAAGAAAATGGAATCCAACTTGTTTTTACTATTTTCAACTTTAAAAATTGCCAAGAAATGATAATATTGAGTTTAGTTTTTCTCCTAAAAAGCATTTGGAAATTCTTTTTATGGTTTATATCTCTAACTTTATAAATTATGTAACTCACAAGTTCTGTGATCATGGTAGGCCAGAGTGAGGTAAGATGTTGTGGAGACATTCTTAAAAGCAATACTCTAAAAAACAGGAACACTTGAGAGTGAAGAGTCGGCACCTGGGGCAAACGCAGGCTCTCAACCAATCTCTCTGAAAGAAACAGCATATTTTCAATGTCTAAGAAATTATAATCACAATAAAACTTAATGTTTAGTCTAAAGAGAAAAACCCTCTGATTTGTTGCAGGCTGTTACTTTTATTAGAGGTTAGGAAGTGACATGAGCTGTAAGTATTTTCTTATTACATTTAGTGGATTTTATTGTATAGCAATAAAATAAGTTGCTATACAATAATATAAGTTTGAAATATTTGACTTCTCTATGGACAGGATAGGAAAGTAGTACTGGTCCATGAACTAAATTTTGAATAAAGATTAATGTAGACATGAAGGATAAAGGACCAGGCATGGAATACTACAGAAGGAATCTCTTGTGTATTGTATAGATGTAATACTTGTCAATCAAAAAAAAAAAACAAAAAAAACCTATGGCCGATTGCTGAGACAGGAAATAGGTGGGGCATCTGGCAGCCAGAAGAGATTCTGGGTTACAGCCAGGTGCACAAGATTCAGCTAGCAAGATGTGAAGAGGATGGATGCATAATGCTTGAGCTCAGGTAACTGGCCACTTGGCAGAATGTAAATTAGAATAAATGGATTAAGTTACATGCTCATTAGAGAAGAGCATAGCTATATGGCCTAGGTATTTGTGAAACAATAATTGAGTCTCCTGAGTCATTATTCCAGGAGATAGGGGATGTGAGGAGTAACTACCTGCAACAGAATACCAGCTCTTGGGAGATCGATACAGCAAGATCATGCACTGGAAGTCAACCTGGACTATATAATGAAACCTGGTCTCAAAACAAACTCAAACCCATACCCAAAACAAGCAAGCAAACAAGCAACCCAACGATGCACGGAAGACTAAACTTTTCTATACATGAAATTAGGTATGCAGTATTACGAGACAGAATCACTTTCATGTGAGTCCTTGGGCTCTGGAGGTTAGAGGCTGCACAGTACTACCTGAGTTGAGCAGCATATAGTTTGTTTATGGGTAAAGGTATTTGGTGGTAGAGAATGATGGATGTATCCTTTTGGACATAGTCCCCAAACTTCTTTGATGAAAAATTTCAAAACTTTCATGTAACCAATTACAGTAGTTCACTTCCAGCCTGGAAAGGTAAATACCTGGTTTTTATTAAAACAGACACTTACGATTATTATTGGTTGTATTAGGGTTTGTATTTCCTTTGTAAAAGGGTCCTGCTAAAAATGTCCATGGACTTACAAAATGCCTTATCTATGTCTTTTTTTTTTTTTAATACAACATTTCTTCTGACCATTGAGCTCAAGGCACAGTCAAGGTGAGGCAATGGGCTCATGTTGGCAGAATGGTAGGATGGCCACTGAAGATATAGTTACAGTGCCCAAGTAGGAGGCAATAGGCTGGAGGGTAGGGCAGGCTTCTCCTATGTATGTTCTGAACCAGTGTCAAATACATGGTACTATTTCTCCCTTAGCCAGGATTCATGAGTCTAGGGGTCAAGGGTAGAAATGGAAATCCTACTACTCACAGTCATGGCTTGTCATTAGCAAAAACTTTGCTTCCTCTTCCCACCCCAGGTTCTTATGCTCTGTTGAAATTTGAAAACCAAAGTGCAGCTACTGCAGGCCATTCTCCATAAAGAACAGAACAGAACAGAACGGACTTCCAGAAAAGAATGACATGTGGGTCAGTGACTAGGAGAGAAGGATCCATCCTCAATGCGTTTTTTCCCCTTCCAGTAAAAAAGCAGTATACATCTATTACTGCTGTTGCAATTTTTTTTAACATTAGATTTTTGGCTTCTTTGGTCTTTTGATGTGGACTTAATACCACACTGTGACTGTGGAGGCATCCACCTTCTTGGAAAGGGTAGCTGTTGTGTTCTCTGCTTCTCCAGTGTGCAGATGACCACTATTGGGACTACTCAGCTGCTACTATGTAAGCTAATCTAATATATTCTTCTAGAGAACTCTGCCAACCCCGACACAGACACAGTTCCAAATCAGACATACAAATGTATGGTCAAATTCCTGGCTCTCCTTTATTTTGTTCTCCTGTTAAGGATATATTTCCTGACCTGCTGTCTACAACTAAAATATAGTAGGCAATATACTTGCCTAGAGTAAATAGTCATTAACAGATTTTGCCTATGAATTCCTCTGATATTTGAACCAAACAGTAAATCATAATGTTTAGAATAAGTCTTTCAAAGTCAGTGTTGATTTCTTTTACATAATGAAGCTAAAAATTTGCAGTTATGTAATACTGTCTATCAACTCACACTTGTTTTAATCTGAACCCAAATTAAAATTTGGCAAAGTTATTTTCTAGGATACAACAGCAGATAAACAAAACACCCAAAACCAAAATAAATACACCCAAGTCCCTACAATTAAGAATAGAGAGAAGTCAATATTTTTTAATTACTTACCTTGTATGTCTGGAAGGTACTTCTGGTACTGGTCAATTTCACTGCTAAAAATGGCAAAGGCCAATCTTTTGAGAAGCATGGCTCTCTGTTCTAGCTCCACATCTCGATTTGCAAAAAGATTGAGAGAACTGCTTTGGGCCACAGCTACTCGAGCTATAAAAAGGAATGGAAGCAGAAGGCTAGCTGGTCATCTGAAATGATCATTCCTTCTTTAAAACGAGGGAATACCCCATGGCGTGCACACTGTGAGGAATGGAGCAGAGTTGGACCTAAACCTTTCTTTGGTGCAGAAAAGGTGGCAGAGAGTTTGAGTGCACATATGCCAGGAGGTCAAATGGCAGGATTTTGAACTAGACAGACAAGAATACTTAACAACTATGAGTTTTAGAAGGTAAAATATCCAATAATACCAATAAAGCCTATCTGTTTAAATCTTTTGTATTAGCTTAAAAATAACTTCTGGAAAGATCTATTTGGTCTGATTTCCTGTCCCTCATATTTAGCTCTTTGCTCATGACCTACTCTGCTACAGCCATACTGTCTTGCTGGTTATGACATAAACTCACTGAGTTTGCTCTCACTCTAAGACCTTTGTAATTTTTGTTCCCTATACTGACAATTCCATTTCTAGGAAGGGTTGACTCCCTCAACTTCATATAACAGCTCTTGGCTGTTATTTAAAATTTATCACACAGTGCCCCATTTTATTTCCTTTACAACCTCACTTTTATAAATGTTAAAACTTTTATAAATGTTAGCATAATGCCTGGTCCACTTTCATCTCTCAGTAAATATTTGATGAATACGTAAATTTGAAACATAAAAGAGCTGCAAGAAAACTAGAAGAGGTAACATGACACCCTTTTTCCAGATAAGAAAACCACTTGGGATACAAAACTGTATCAAACTTCACAGAATCATAGACTCCCAGTGATTCCAGTTCAGGTTAGCGACACTCTTTTTCTCTCCTTTTCCCTTTCCCTACTTCTCTGTCCTGAAGATCCACAGCCACAGTAGATAAGTTGCCTACCTTGTCTCACTTACTTCCAGTCTTTTTATCTAGTCAGTAATTAACAAGTGTCTACTGTACGCTGCTAATGAGGTAGTGTGCTGGGGAAATAAAAGATAGTCTTACTGCCATTAAGCTATCTTCATTAAGATTTTTATTATTGTACAAAATGAGAGCTCTCACCAGGCACTTCCATATATTCATCTCACACACTTTATTCTTACACACACCTGCATTACAACTCTCTTATCCCCACAAATGCAACAGTTCTCTTTACTTTCCTACACAGCCCTCATTCTACTTCTGTATCTTGGGTTTTGCTTGTTACCAGAATCTAGGCTGGTCTGAACCCTGTGATCCTTTTGCCTTTGTCTCCTAGGAGCTGGAGTTATAGCTGTCCATTCCCACACTGTCTCTTATAACTTAAAAAAAAAATTATATTCTGGCTATAAGAGAAAACACAGAATGGCTATCTTTCTCAGTCTATTATACTCCCATAGGAATCTATGTTTATCTTGACAAAGAGCTAATTCAATATTTTTCAAAAGAGAATAGTGTCTGTTAAGAATGAATGTACATGAAAAAATACTGCTTGGGCTCTCACAATACTCACTCATCAAATCTCTGAATGTAGTCTTATCATGTGTCATCAGGTTGTCCATAATTGCTCTCCAGCTGAAAGACACAGGGTTATCATATGCCATTAGGATTCTACTCTTATTAAGGCCTTCCTTTGCTAGACAGAGACTGATGCCAACAAACTATGTTGAGTAAAAATGAGAAGAGGACTACTTACTGATTAACACAGGAAGCATCCATCTGAAAGAAACTGGGATCCATGAAAAGGTCAAAGGCTTCTTTTTTCCAGGCTCTGCGTGTATATTGATACCCACTAAGACTGCTGAGTAGCTGGACACAGGCTCGGTAACTAGGGGCATTATGTGCACTGTACAGAAAAACATACACACACACATTAAACCACATTATGCTTTCATTTCAGCCATGGTCTTGAATTTATGTGTGTTCACATTTACCTCAGATACTGACATGGAAACAAGAAACAGAAGAAACCATAAGAAAAATGAAACATAAATAAATTTTAACCATTATAAATGAGTCAAGTTAAAGAAAATACCATTTTGTAGTTGAGGCCAAAAATAGCAGTAAGGGGATAGGCCTTCAAGCAGAGTGTGAATTAGCTGAAATCTACTGGAATCATATGGTACCTGTGATTTCGGAGGTAGGGCACAACATAATGCATAATGTTCACAAGTAAAGGGATAACACGCTCTTTTTCATCACTGTAGAAAACCATATCCAGAAGATGAGCCAATACCTATAAAACAGAGAGGAAACAAATTCATCTACATGCTGAAACTGGGGTCAGAGGTGGATATTGATATTCAACTTGGAAGGAAACCAAAAATCCTTAAAATGAGTAAAATCTACACTGAGATAGGTATAAAAACAGTTCAGGACCCTTCTATGTGACACTGAGTTAAAAAAACAAACAAACAAAAAACCTTACAAGTCAAATCCCAGCATTCTCTTACCTAGACTGAGTTTAAAAAGCAGCTTAAGAAAATCTAGAAGCTAATCAGGATGGGCTCAAGTCCCAGTTCATTACTAATCTCTGTAAAGACCCAGCATCTACACCTGTACGGGGTGAAAAAGTGACAAGTGTGGCTACATAAAAGCCAAAACCAAACCAAACAAAAAACATGTATATATGTTGCCAACTGACTATACATGCTTTATACTTAGCTAACCCCACCTTTCCACACCATAATCAGATACAAAGCATATTTATTTATTAAAATATATACTTAAAAATTCTTAATGACCAAGGGCCAGAAACATGCATCCTGGATTTCTTGAATTACAGGTTTTACTGTGGGCACTTTCACTAACACAGACAGACATGCATTGCCCTCACACACTGTCCTACACCTGGTAATTCTATCTACCAGTGGTTTTTGTTTTTGTGTTTTTTTAAATTGAATTTTATGTATTTATTACAATTTATTCACTTTGCATCCCCACTGCAGCCCCCTCCCTTGTCTCCTCCCAGTCCCTCCCTCCTTTTTCTCCCCCCTATACTCCTCCCCTAGTCCCCTGATAGGGAAGGACCTCCTCCCCTTCTATCTGACACTAGCCTATCAGGTCTCATCAAGATTGGCTGTATCCTCTTCCTCTGTGGTCTGGCAAGGCTGTACTCTCCAGGGGGAGGTGATCAAAGAGCCTGCCACTGAGTTCATGTCAGAGACAGCCCCTGTACCCCTTACTAGGGAACCCACTTGGAAAATAAGCAGCCGATGGGCTTCTGTTGAACAGGGAGTCTAGGTTCTCTCCATGCATGGTCCTTAGTTGCGGATCAGTCTCTGCAGGGCCCCTGGGCCCAGGTATTTTGACTCTGTTGTTCTTTTTGTGGAGTCCCTGTCCCCTCCAGGTCTTCCTATCTCCCTCTTCTTCCATAAGGATTCTGGCACTCTGCCCAAAGTTTAGCTATGAGTCTCAGTACCAGTGATTTTTTACAAAAGCAAAATAATTTTTGAAATTAAGAACTTCTCATGAGAATTTATTATTAATGTGTACTATTCCCTGTTTGCTTGGATGTGCACGTAAAAAAACTTTATGATGTTTACCTCAGAGAGCAATGTCAGTGCATGGACACTATATACAGAGGGAGTTATGTTTGAGGTTTCCATTGCAGGTGACAGCATATCTAAATAAAGAGAAAAGACAGTAGATAACGATTAGTATTTTCTCACTAAAAAGCTACTAGCTAATAATGAAAAAAAGGATAACCGTATGTAATAGGGCTAACTAACACTGCTTAGTAAATATATGCCCAGAGAACAAGACTAAAGGAGAGTAATACCTTCAACATCAGACTCCAAATTGGTTCCATCCACCATTATTTTGGGAGAAGGCTTAACTTCCAGATTTCGTCGGAGCCATGTTGTCTGTTCTAGAGAGGAACCAGCAATTGCACCAATAGCATCCACTACTTTATGAGTCACATCCTAGAGAAACAAGGAAGAACTATGTTTGTGCACACACATATGAAAATGAGTTATAAATGCTAAGTGTTTTATTCTGTGACAAATAGGTATTTTAGAATATACATTCCTACCCACTCCCTCACCCTGTCTAGAAATAGTCTCATGTAGCTTTGACTGGATTCAAACTCAATGTATGTTTTCAATATTGGCCTTGGACTCCTGATCCTCCCATTTCCGGAGAGCTAAGATCATTGACATAAGCCACCACCCCGACACTTTTTTATACAATAGACAATGTTACTTAATGTTAGTAGTTATAAAGAACATCATAGGTTGTCTTATATGAGTCCTAATTTTAACTTTTAATTTTGGTAACAACCTTGAATTGAGAATGCCTTACCTGAAGGTCTCTTTGGTCTTTTTTATTTTCCAAACTAGGATTTTTCATAATAAACTCATTCAGAACCCTGTAAGAGACATTTTAAAAAGAAAAAAAAAAGTTATCAGTCCAAAGCAAATGATGTTATATAACTTCTTGTAGTATTTTCCAATTTTAATATTTATGCATAAAAAGACACAATGATGCTAAGAGCAGTATTGAATGAAGCCTCAACTACAAGAGATCCAGATGTCTTATAATCAACAGCAGGAGAATCTGTGGCTAAGATAAGAAACTAGTTTCTGTTGTTTAGCCTCCATCTCAGTGTCTCATGAATCTGGTGCTGTAAATGACTCTTCTCGTGTCTAGAATGTTGACAAATCACTATCTACTTCAATGACATGTATTAATGGCCAGGCACTAATAAATATTAACTCTTTTAGTCCTATTAACAAGCGTATGAGGTAGGCACTATTACTGTTTTCATTTTACAGAAAGGCTAAATGACCTACCCAAAGGTCATATCTAAGTAAAGAAGCTGAGATTTGAGAAAAGGTAGACTACCGAACATCCTCAGGTGTTTCTCAGCATTCAATTTTATCTTCTATAATATACTTCTCCTACTTCTTCTTTACTTCTCTTCCTTTTATCATGGTCAAATATCTTTGAAAAAAAACCCTCTTCCTTCTCCACTCCACCTACTCTTACAGTTCTATGCTTATTTCTTGCTATTTTTAAATGTCAGTGCTCCTCTAATCTCCAATCTCCCTTCAGCCCAACTTCTTCTAGAAGGTGCTACCTCTCTCTCTCAGCCTTTTCTTTGTGCGTGTGTGCTATGATGAGCATGTGGTGGTCCTTGACTTCCACCACGGAAGACACGGTTCACTGTGTGCACCGTGCTGCCTGGCTCACTGCCTCTCAGCTCACTGTGGCAGCTCAGGGACAGCAGACACAGTCCACTGCAGTGGACTTGATGTCGGCTCTGTGGGTGTGAGCTCAGCTGCTTAAGCTTTCATGCACGTGCTTTACCCACTGAGCCATGTCCTCAGCACCTTCTGAACCTTCCTTCACAGGTGCCACACACACCTCTCCTGGCTGTTAAAATTTTCTGACGACTCCCTTCTTTTCTAGCTCCTTTCCCTTATTTTTCCTGTTCTCTAGATGCTAACATCATGTTGTTTATCTTATCACCTTCCCCTGAAATACAATTCCTAGCCCCCAATCATGAGGAGCGCCATCATCTCCTTGCAACATGAGGTCACACCAATATCTTTCATTACTTCCATTCACACTGCAATAGCACTCAGGCTTCTTCCCAAGCAGCTCCCGTCTCCCTTTTATCCACCCCATTGCTTGTGATACGCCATCACCAACCAGATGATGCAGCGTGTGTCAGTATATTCTTCTCCTGCCCATCTTCATAAAGGTTTTTAACTCTTACTGTTGTGTTTTACTTACCATGTTTTTAATTAGGGTTCTATTATGAATTCCCAGACCTGACACTACCCAGAATGATACTTACTGTTAGTGAGGGAAGGGTGACAGGCATTTATGAAATAATCACAGATATTATTAGCATAGATCCCGAAACTCCAAAATACAAAAAGAAATAGACTTTTTGAAAAGACTATTTGTGTGCAGGATTCTGTGCACATCTTCTGTGAAGTTCCGTTTAGCAGACTCATTCACCGCACCCCCCATAGTGTTTCCCTACTAATCCAAAATGATGACTGTTCTAGCAGTTTTGTGCTAAGTGTTCTACGTCTTGTACGTGCCTAAACATATGATATTCCTTCCCACTTCCTCCCACTTATAGACCTTATAGGCCTGGTTCTGCACCTCAAGATCCTGTGAATAGACAGATCACATAGCCACACAAAAACATGTTCTTCAGCAACCAGGAAAAGTGATAATTATGCTTTTATCAAAAGTATATGGTATGCATGTGTATGTACCCATATATTTCTGTACCCATATATGTACCCATATATTTCTGTGTGTGAGGTTGGAGGCCGAACTCAGGTTCTTTTGTGTAATATTTGCTCTTCTACTGAGACACATTTCTAACCCTTCAAAATAACATGTTGTTAAGAAAGATTACTTACCCAAGTATAAGAAACTGCCCCGGGGCTGGAAGACTCAGCTGTATAGAATCCTTTAGAAGGACCAGTAGTGATGTCCAGCTGTCCACTAAATTGGGCACTGGAATTCTGAAAGATAAACAGTTTGTATACATAGAAACCACAGAAAACTTTAATTTCCTCATGTCTTCTTACAGTTCTTAACATATGTTCTAAGTTGTCTGAAGATTTAAACTTTTGTAGACTATGAAAGAACAAAATTTCTAAAAATCTTTTTTTTTTACTTTCTACTAAGAAAAGGAAGCACATTTTAAAAACTTGACATGATTTCTTAACTTAAAATTTGTTATCGAGAGAGCTCTTGTCACATACACTATAAAAAAACAAAATATAATTGCATTTATTCTTTAAAACTTCTCTGCTGCATACCAGCCTTCTGCCCATAAAAAAATGAGCAGGATATCTGTTTCAGTCCAACCTTTACCCTACCTGTACCTAAACAGAAACTTTATGCAGTTCTTGCTGTAAGTCACCATCAACTTAAAATACACCAAAACTACTACTGATCAATGT
This sequence comes from Pachyuromys duprasi, assembly GCA_028658305.1. Classification (NCBI taxonomy): domain Eukaryota; kingdom Metazoa; phylum Chordata; class Mammalia; order Rodentia; family Muridae; genus Pachyuromys; species Pachyuromys duprasi. The sequence continues at coordinate 31,500,562 of CM053749.1, forward strand.
GGTTGTTCTATCAGAGACTAAGATTCAGGTTCTTTCGGAAGAATTGTATTAGAACACTGCCTGTACTCAGGTCATCTAACAGCAAAAGTGAACACCAAACATGAAGATATTTTCAAGTTATTAGCATTTTTTTTGAGACAAGATCCCTAGCTATTCTGAAACACATTGTGTAGACCATGTTAGCCTCAAGGTCATTGAGATCTGTCCGCCTCTGTTTCCAAGTGCTAGTATTAAAGGCATGGAACACCATGCCAGCACATTTTCTTTTTTTTAAAAAGGCAACCAAAATGGATTTCTGAACATTTACTTCTAGCAATCAAAATAGTAATCAGCTTTGAGGCAGTGAACATGATTTCAAGATACAATATTTGATTTCAAGAGAATTTCTTGCCGTTTACTATATTAATATCCACATATTATTTTGATGTCCAACATCCTCCTACATGTTTGGAGTGTAAGTCTGCACAGCTCCTTATCAGCATGCCAATGATTCCCATTTACAGCCACAACATTTCTCTGCAGAGCTTCCCCCTTTCCCTTCAGAGGAAAGAATAGCAACAAGAGCAAACTCGCTGCTCTTGGAAAGAACTCCTTGTAGTTTCCTAAGCTTTACAAGCGTTAACTGAGTATGGAGAGGTCCACATCATCATCTTACCTTTGTATATAAGCATAGAAAAACTGAAGCATGCAGACTTCCAGAGAAAGATGTTTCTAAAAACAAAAGAAATGATTTTTAATTGTTGCAACTACTTTGACTTGTTCTATAAATTTTAATTAAAAAGTAAAATACTGGTTTGTTATTTTAAAAAGCATGCAGTTCTTCCCTCCATATAGTAGGGAAAATTCATAATATAACAACTATTTAATACTCAGAAAATAGACAGACTCAATGGCCAAGAGGTTTATCTTACCAAAATAAATCTAGTAATTTTACAATAGTCATTCATTTAGAAAGCATCACAGCTATATAATATAAGCAGCTTAGATTTGGTGATATTAGAATTAGGTTGAGATTTTAAGATTACATGTGTATGGGTCTAATTTAGTACACACATCTGTTAAATCAACATAGATCAACTAAGATCATTTAACTACTTTTAAAACTTAAAAACAGAGATATCCCCAACCTCAGGTTCTCTTTTTCTCTACAGGTCTTCTATAGGCTCCTGGGAGGATATGAGGGAGATTCAAGCAGAGACTAGTAGCAGAGACTGAAGAGGACCCCCTCAAACTAGACTAGTCTAGTAGAGGGAGGCAAATACCAACCCACTTACAAAAACTTTGACCCCAAATTTATCCTGCCTACAAGATGTGCAGGGATAAGGATATAACAGATAGAGCAAAGATTGAGGGAATATCTAACCAAGCCCTGGCCCAACCAAGGACTCACCCTATGGGAGAATGCCAACCCGATACTACAAACGATCGTCTTGCTAAGCTTACAGACAGACACTAGCCTGTCAGAGTTGTCCTCTGAGAGACTCTACCCAGCAGTGCCTCACAACAGATGCTGAGACTCACAGCCAAACATTGGGTGATGGTTAGGGAGTCTTGGGGGAAAGTGGGAGGAAAGAGAAAAGGACCTGAAGGTGACAGGAGCTCTAGAAGAAGACCAACAGGGCCAACTAACCAAGGCACAGAGGAGCTTGCTGAGACTGAAGCATCAACCAAGAGCCATATATAAACTGGACCTAGTGACAAAGATGGAGCAGATGAACAACTTAGGCTTCATGTGGGTCCTTCCTCTAGTAAGGAAAGTAGGAACTGCAATGGACAAGGGCTCATTGGCCAACTTTTTGATCACTTCCCCCTGGTGGGACTGCCTTACCAGGCCATAGAGAAAGAGGACATGCTCCTTCCTGATGAGCTGGGGTGGATAGGAAAGGGAGCTCCCCTTTTCTGAGGAATAGATGAGGGTAGGGGAGGCGGAAGAGGGCAGGAACGGTGGAACTGGGAGGGGAGGAGGAATAGGGCTACAACCAGGAAGCAAACTAAATAAAAAAACAAAACCAAAAAACCTCCAACAACAATAAAACTTTAAAAACAACTGATACTTTTTAAGAAAGATTTGCCTCTAATTTTTTCCCCCTGAGACAGGGCTTCTCTGTGTAACAAACCCTGCCTGTCATGGACTTACTTTGTAGGCTGCCCTTGAACTCAGAGATAAACCTGCCCTTGCTCCAAAGTGCTGGGATTAAGGGCATGCACCACCACCTTGCTTATTTTTAAAGTTTTAGCTTATGTGTTTGTGTGAGTACTTAACTGTATTACATATACATATGCAACATGCATGCAGGTGCCTGTGGAGGCCGGAAGAGGACATTGGATCCTCTGCAATTAAAGGTGGAGTTATAGGTGGTTGTGAGCTGCCATGTAGGTTCTGGGAACTGAACTCAGGTCTTCTGCAAGAACAATCTGGCTACTCAAAAATAATTAACTATTAATTAACACTTAAAATACAGTCATTGAAAATAACTGTGTATTTCTATATGAAATCCCCCCTCCCCCGAGCAGAGTTTCTCTGCTAGACTCACTTTGTAGATCAGGCTGGCCTCAAACTCACAGAGATCCACCTGGCTCTGCCTCCCTGAGTGATGGGATTACAGGCATGTGCCACCATGCCCAGCCTGTATGAAATTCTTAATAAAGGAAAATTAATACTAAAATGGCAGTGTTGAATAAATTGTAAAACATACTGTAACTGCCTTTTAAAGTGAGTAAAAGAGAAAAAAAAAGAAATTGATGTTCATGTCATTTACTAATTGTTCTCTTTTTGTTCCAACTATTTCTTCAAACTTTCCTCAGTACACACACATACACACACAAATGTGGCTTTAATGTATTCAGTAGGGGGCAGTAATGGTCTGGAAAGGATTAGTTTTTGTATTCTTGGCCCTCATGTGTAACTCATGACTTAGCTCATCATTGGATTCCAAATACTACATAGAATTACGCTTTCACATGCAAACTAAAAATCTCAAGACAAACACTTTCAGAATAGTCAGGCAATCATTGAAATAGTTTGTAAGAGGCTGGAGGTGTAGTTTAGTGTCAAAGCATTTGGCTAATATTCATGAGGCCCTGAATTTGTTCCCTTAGCAACACAACAAAGTGAGATAACTCACTATTGACAAACACGCCTTTTCTTTGGGCAATTCAACAAGAAGAAAAGACCTACATAATTTTTGATATATGTGATAATCATTAAAGACATGATTATTCTTCTTTGACATGGTTCAAAACCTCATGTTTGTGGCAGGCAAATCTACAAAATTATGAACCTGTAGTGTTAACGAAAAGTTCCTAAACTACGTTTCCTAGCTAGAAACTAGCAATGTGAGTGGAGAGACTATCACATCTATTTCCTTGTGGTCCTCTCAAGTGAACAGAAGGTCGAAGGGACAAGAGAGATTTAGACAACATGGCACTGATATGGCATGTCAGATAACAAGAGCTGAAGCTGGATGGCAAGGAACCCAGGATTTGCAGTGATGTAAAATCTGTTACAGAACCATTTTTGACAAAATGCCACATTTGTGTTAATTTTTGTATAGAAATACCCTTGAGTGTGTGTTGTTTACCTCAGTGAGCCTGCTGGCTTGTTGCTACTTACCTGTGTATGTGTAAACATGTGCCATGTGCTTGCCTAGTGGGCTCTGTGCCAGAAAGTAATAGTATGCTGCACCTGTCTACTGCTCTTCATGTTCTCTTTACCCTGCCAGCATCTTGATGCCTCCTTCCTTGGTTTTGAAGCCCAGACCTCCCAATCACAAAGCACAGTGTTAAACAGGGTTAAGGAATGTTGCTGTCTAACACAGTGTCTATGGCAAAACTTTGGGAGTTTACAGAGTCAAGAAACTCACTGGAAAAGAAAGCATCAAGGAAATGGTGAAACCTAGAAAGTAGACTTTGGGCTCCAGCATCTAATGGACTGAAAATCCTTACTAAGAATTTAGTCTCATAGTTCCTGACTGCTTCTCATGTACATATGGAAAGAATAACAGCTACCTGCTCATCACTGGCTGCAGGAATGACTAGACTACCAAGAAACTCAAGAAAGTTTTTCACTACAATAGTGTTGAACAGTATCTCTGAAGTCTGCACAATTATAATACAAAATAACATAATAATATAATATATAATATAATATATCATATATTGTATATTATAATATAATAATAATAATACAAAATTACTATACAAAAAATTTCTTCCCCATCAGTTCCATTTCTGAAACTGAATTCTGAAGAAAAGCAAAGCTTTCTTACCTTGTCCTTGACTATGGCTGGAGGCTGCTTTAAAACTTCTTTCACAGTCTGGATAACAGTTTCTGCTCTCATGACACTGATGGAGCGAACGAGTTCTACTAGTAAAAGCTGTTCTTCACTGGCTGCAGGAATGACCTAGAGGGCACATCAGCCAATAGTATTAATGCAGGCGTGTGCATGTGTAAATCTTTTAAGGGGAGTCACAGAAAAAAATATTTTTGATCCCTTCTTAATATAAAGGTGTCTTTTGACTACCTGTGTTTAAATTTAATTTTTAAAATTAATATATGAATCAGATTTCATAAAAATCAAAATCAGGGTTGGCAAGATGGCTCAATGAATAAAGGTATCTGCCATCAAGCCTGGCCACTTCAGTTCAGTCCCCAGGATCCACAATAGTGGAAAGAGGGAAGCAACTCCTGTAGCGTGTCCTCTGACCAGGCACACGTGCATTCTGGCATATGCACATCTATGCACAAATAAATCAAAATCAGATAAGAAAAGTATTATAGGGGGGAAAAACCCCAAAAACAACACGTCGGGGTCTGTGCTCTATATACCATGTGCTTTCAAGGGGCCAACTCCATTCTGCTAGTTACTTTCTACTGGTTTCAAATATGGAGTGCTATTTTTCCTGTTTTATGTTTTTCCATTCTCTAAATTCTAAATATTAACAATTGAAATCTCAGTCAAAGACAAAGATATAACTTTCTTATGTTTTCCCTGTTCTTCAGAGTAATCATCACGATGTCACTAAGATCAGTACCTAGGTTCAAACCTCTATGCATGGCTATGACATGATTATACTGCTGCTGCTGTCTTTCTTTACTGAACTGTTTCCCCCAGAGTTACTACAAAGCTTGTTTTCATCTGCTTAATTTTTGATTAAAAATTCATCTATTCCTAAAAGCTCTGACAATGGCAAGTTTCCTATAATCACATACTTAAGATTTTAAACTGATTAATCTCATACTTTTTCTTCTTCCTCTCAGTCACCCCGACCCCATTTCAGACACTCTTGCTGGAAATCTCTGATTTGCTTGGAACTGGAACTCTCTAGAGCTGTTATCCAAGGTCAAAGTGATATCTGTCTTCCTGTCATCCTGAATAAAGTGAACTAGTGGCCTTGCACACTAGTGGCACAGTATAGGACTGAAAAAGCATACAGTAAGTGTTTGGCTGGCTATGGAACTGTGTGTTCAAACTACTTTTCCATAGACGTTTCCAGCATTGCTACAGTCAAGTATTAACACTATTCCCTTATTGAATAAGACAGTTTTTGTTATTACTTTTTTAGTTTTGTTTTCCTTTTTAAGATTTAGTATCTTTTCTTTATGCCCAATGTTTCTGAAAGGACATACCAAATTTTGTCCAAGTATCTTTGCAGTAATAAGCATCACCTGAAAAATTATTGGTTTTGTTGCTATGGAATTTCTTGTACTATTTCCGTAATATTTTTTCTATAATTTTGTTCTTTATTTCTGCAAGAAGACATTAAGTATCCAGTATCACGCTCTAATTTTCATAACTCATTTCACCCATTTTCTCTATCTTTTAGCTTACATTTCAGTTCAGGTATTTACTTTTTTGTTTCTGTTACAGAACTAAGATACAATAAAATTTTTAAGTTTTAAATAGCCTTTCTCTTTTATATGATACTACTAAATCCTCATGTGCAAAATAATGTAAAATGGTAGACATGTTTACTTTTCTTAATTTAGGAATGTCAATATATATATGTAACATGGAATCTGAAGGAAACGACAAGTCAAAGACTTGTAGGTGTACAACCATGTATTTTTGAAAGTAAAAATGATTCAATAGCATTACTACACTCTAATATACCATGATTTATTTGAAACATAAAACACATTTTCTATACTGCAAACTCACAAAGTAAGCAAAATTTTCATACCAACATATGAATTACACTTAGAGACATTAACAATTTAAAAGACATCAGATAGTGAAAAACAAAAGCACTTTTTTGCTTTCTACCCCAAGTCACCAGATTAAAAAAATATCCAGCATTATAATTGCTACTTGAAATAGAGTAACAGGTTGATATCAAAGCTAATCTCTCTTTCTTTCTAACACCTTTTTTTTTCCAGTGCTGAGGTTGAAAACGTGGCCATCTGTGTGTTCCAGCACTGAGGTACTCTTCTAGTCCTAAAACACAATACTTGATAGCAAGATTTAATAAAAACTTTAGACAATAAGATATTAGTTAGAGCTGTAGACAAGATTTTATTTGTCCAATATAAACTATGCAGAATTTAAAAATCATCACATAGAAAATGAAATGAATAAGCACAGTTTTACCAAGTGAAAAAAAACCCACATGTTTAATTATGATACCTTTGTTCTGGAAGGGGTTTTGTTCTGTCTTCTTTCATTCCATACAAATGCAATGGCAGCCATGAAATGAACACCATGATTCATTGAAATGGGTCCCAATAATTCCAGGATTTGTTGTCGTAAGTTCTAAAACAATGTAAGCATGATAAGTAAAATAAAATATATAAGCATTAATAACAAGATAAAACATTTAATTCTCAACAGTAGAGAAACCTTTAAACATGTTAATAGCTGTCACTGGGCACAGTAGTGCATACTTAGCATTCTGCAGGCTAAGGCAAGAGGATCAGGAGTTCACAGAAAGCCTGGGCTATTATATAGTAAGACCCTGCCTTAAAATAGAAGGAATTACAACTGTGAGTATTTTAATTTTAAAAGGAAAAGAAATTTTAAAAGAAAAAAAAACTAAACAAATTAGTTGTCAGTAAAATCATAACTAATCACTGTGATTAGATACTAGAAAAACACAGCTTGAAATTAAGTTTTATAGAGTTTAAAAATTTATCCATTATTTTAACTATTATTTAGAAGCTTCTTTGCTATTAATGCTGTAATACACATTGTATATAACTTTACCATAGAATCTACTTGTAAATTAGTTTAATAAGTCAAAGACTGAAACTTTTTTGAGGTAGTTCTTTACTATGTAGCACAGGCTGGCCTGGAACTTGTGAGGTAGCTCAGGCTGATTTCAAATATAGATTCACTTATTGTCAGTCTAGAATTACTAGCATATGCCACCACAGTAGGCTTGAAAATAAAATTTAAAATTCTCTGCAGATACTGTTGAACTATTTCTTGGTGAGTTGGGGTCAGGTGGCAATGTGTGGTAAAATGTCAATAAAAATGCACTAAAAGAAGGAAAAAATATAACTTCTAAGAACGAACTTCAAGAAAATATCATATGAAAGATATATATCATATGAAAGACCAAATAGCATATTAACTAACTGCTGTGAAATGTCCAGAACAATCAAATGCATATGGAAAGAAAATGGATTAGCTCTTGATTAGGGCTGGAGATAGGATAAGTGAAGCAGTGCAAGCAGGTACAAGGAATTGTATTGCAATAAAAGAAAACTAGATGTGACAGTTTCAGTTTTATAGATTTGCTTAAAGAAACTACCGGTTAGCATCCCTTGAAATGGTGAACAGAACTATTTACTACTTAACTACATAGGGTGTCACATACACTATCTAGTGAGCCACATTTTGAAGAAAGTATTCAAATAGACCCTTGGGTTCTACCGACAAAGTGAGAGTTGTCTAACCTTTGTGGCTCCCAGATTGATGGTGGTAACAGATGCAGATGCAGCAACTGTCATCTTCTCTGAAGCATCAGCCTGGTGCAGTATGCTCCAAAGCAGAGTTACAGAGGACATGATCATGTGAAGGATTGAGAGGATTCCACTGCGTGCTTCAACCAAATGTTTCTGGTCTACATTGACCAACAGCTATTTAGCAGAGGAAAACCAGTTACTTATTAATAACTGAGGCTAGTCTTTAAAAAGACCACAAATATTTATGAAGTCTTACTTGATGATACTGGGTAGTGGGATCCAACAAGCAGTAATGGATAATGGCTGTGATCCCTTCCAAAAGAGTAAGAATCAGATCTGGTGGAATAATTGATGCCATCCACAAAGGCCTGAAAAAATGTACACAACAAGAAGTTCTATGAAAGCATAGTTGAAAATCTACTAATATTGAGTGGAACATGGTGGTGTATGCCTTTAGTCCCAGCACTCAGGAGGCTGTGCAGGTGGTACAAAGTGAGTCCAGGACAGGGCTGTCACACAGAGAAACTGTCTCAAAAACCCAGAACCAAACCCAAAACAAAGAAACTACCACTAGTAAATGCCTAGCACATGCCAGACACGCAGTAGGCACTCAATAAACATGAATGATACATCAGGGGCTTACTATTTCCTAGTCTGTATTTCATGGTCTAAAAAATTGCACTGGACTTGTCTTTTGGCTAAAGAACTAAATATAAAGTAAACAAATATAGCCACTACAAACCTCCCCTACTGGAGAGTGCCAGGCACATCAGTTGAGGTTTTCCTAGAGAAAAATCATACCAGTCTACTAAACATTTGCCTAACTATTCACAGATCAATTTTAAATATGGCTGAGACACAGAGCTTACAAACAAATTTAAAAAACCCAACAAAACCCCTCAGAAAAACCTAAAATAACATTAGATGTGGAAAATACTTCATTTAAATTAATTTCAGCTGCAAATTTATTTGTGTTTAGGTAAAATCTGGATAAGGACTAGGATAACCTTACTTTTGGCCAGTTGAGTCAAAAGAACATTTAACTTCATTTCCATCCTTGAAAGAAAAAAAGGCCTGTTTCTTTTAATCTCCATTCTAGATCTCTCTTATTGATAATAAAATACTAGCACTGAACTTTTTTCTTAAGGATGATATTCTGTTTATAACACACTGAAAACCACTATTTCACTTACTCATAGTTTTTTTTTTCTTTTTTTGTTTTTGTTTGTTTCCTTGTGGTGATGCTAAGAATCAAACTGAGGGTCTTATGTAGCTTAATACCCACTTGGCCAGAGCTACACCCTGTGTTCCATTCAAATTATAACACTTAAAGGAATCATAGATATGAAAAATGTCACTAACAACAAAGTTAAAATCAATCCTTACCTATCAGATAACTATGTTTTGTAATAATAAGCCCCTAATGTATATCATTCATTTTAGTTGTGTGCCTACTGCGTGTCTGGTATGTGCTAGGCAATTAGTTTTCAAATTGACAACAAAGCTAAAATCAATCATTACCTACTATCAGATAATCCTGTTTCGTATTTGTACTGCTGAATTAGATTGTCCAAATTCCTGCACAGCTGTAGTGTCACAGAAACCACGACTCTCTGTAGAATTTTTCCCATGTAAGGCAGAGTAGATGTGATTAAGCCAATCCACTGTGGATGCATCTTACACGCACAGTGCTGATGCAAAGCTCTAATCACTGCACAGAGGAACATGCCTTGACAGGTGATTGGCTGAGCATGTAAATACTGAAGAGAAGTCATAGGCTGATGGGGACTGATATGTTCCAGATCAGACACAACAAAATCAAAACCTGCTTCATTCTCTTCAGGAATTGTCATCACACGGTGTTCTAGAACAATCAGCCTCTGAAGCACCCTAAGAAGCTGTGACTGAAGTGTGCTGCCATTGTCAAATTCATCCTCTGAGAAATTGATGAGGCTGTCTTCTGAGAGGCCTTCTTCCACGGCAACCATGTTCTTACCTGCTATTTTCTCACTGTGCCATTTTTGTACACTGAAGATAGATGACAGCAAACAATGAAGAATGACTTTCTGAACTTTGCACTTAGACAGCATATCAGAGATAAAACTAGGGAAACCCTTTGCAGAGCTTTCTATTACTTTTGCTAGCTCTGTGAAGAGGAGAGTCAGAATTTCTATGCTCATCATTTGCATGTTTCGATTGCCTATTAAGTCTTGAGTAGTGACCTTGACATGAGTTGGGTAATGGCTACGCATGTAATATAAGCAGAGAGAAATAAGAATTTCAATGTACATGGAACTCCGGAAGTTATGATTTGAATCCACTGGAATATGACTATAAAAGTCTTTACCCATAACAGAGATTCGGTGTCTGGCCAATAGATTCTGAAGCAGTGACAACTGAGGAGTGTATGCATTATTTACACTTGTGGTTGAAATGGCATTTACAAAAGCAATGGGGTTAGTTTTCAAGATGGATTTGATGGCAGAAAAAGCATACAGAGTCCTCGATGAGTCATACAACTGCAGATACAGGAGCACATGTTGATAGAGGGGATGGATGTTAAAATTGGGAGATTTCCTTGATCCTGGAGAACCCATGTCACTCTCAATTTCAGAAATTTCGCCCTCTCCACAGCTATACCAGTTCTCTAAGTCCAGGCCATCACTGAAGAATACATTTGTTTGCTTCAGTTTCTCACTTGCAGCTTTTTTCTTGTCCTCATCTTTTTTTCTGGCAAGCTTTACTTTGGGTTTTGCACCTGGTTGTTTACCTGATTCCTTAACAATTGTTTCTTTCTCTGAGATTTTTTCTGATAATTTTTCTTTGAAGCTAAATTGAATACTACTGTGACTCCTTTGTCTAGATTTGGTTTCTGTGGAAACAGAAGATTCTGTTGGAGTCTGTGTTGTTCCTGAAATGCAAGGCGAGGAGCTATTTCTGGAGATCCCATTGGCCAAGCACTCACAGCCTTCCTCTGTAGACACAGACAGAAATCGAGGGCTCTCATCACTCAGCAAAGCATTTGGACTGTGTTGAGGGCCCTGCTCTTCATTTGTAGGAGCTTCTTTACCTAGTTCTAAATCATTACCCTTTGGAGGCAGAGAGCCTACTTCTAACTCAGATGTAATGGATGCAGATTCTGCTTCCAGGCCACTCACAACTTTACATATCAGGTCAAAGACGACTTGTTGAACATCATCGTCTGGGGAGCTTGCCTTTGCCATTTGAGAATCCTCATGAGCATTCACATTTTCAGGATCAACTTCGTAACTAAAGTTGTCTCCAGCAGAAGACTGTGAACATCCAGAGTCAGAGCTCTGAAGTATTTCCATCTGCTGATCTGGGAGGTCAAAGTCAGACACAACCATTGGAATTGTCTCGCTGCTTGTGCTTAGGAGTGAAAGTCTGTCGCTCAATGGATTAACAGTGAGACTGAAGTTCTCTATTTCATCCATAGTAAGAGTCTTTTCACCATTTCCTTTTGATGCAATGAGGTGTACTTGGCTTACTGGCATGTGACACAAATAGTAAAGGAGGAAAAACACAAAAGGTATTAAGGTAATTAAAATATACAAAGTAGTCCAAATTAAAAAACTCTCATCATATTTTCATCACTTAATTTAAAATTATAGTTTACCATTATGTTAGAACTTTTAAGTAAGATGATCATGTAGAAGACTATTAAAATTTCTAGCTGAATGACAAAAGCATATTTAACAAACAGAACATAAAATTTTGCCTTTTTTCTCTAAAAAAAGACATTCTCTAAAATTACAGGTTAAAATTACTTTTTCCTTCTTAAATGGTACTTTCTTTTAAATAATATATAAAGTATAATATCTTCCTTGATTTCAGTATAAATTCAACAAATACTTATGAACTATCTAGCATGTGTCAAATCAGAAAGCAAGAACTGTTTAAAATCAGTAGAGGACCACAAACACATTTCTTCATTTCATACCATGTAGGGGAGAACTATGTTATGTTTCAGAAAAGGGCTTGGGAGTTTTGACTGTATGCACAGTGAAGCCAAACGCTACAAAAGTCCTGGTACTTCAGGTGACGCCTAAGACAGATCTCTGAGGAGAAATGAGAACTCAGTACTAGTTAGAGACTGGCAGACACAGTGCTACCAGGTGAATGCTCTGGCAATAAGCAGGGAAAGTACAAGTTCTTAGAACATCCACAGGAAGCAGAATAAGAGCTGGAGAACCAGACTTGACAGAAACACACTAGAAATGGAACAGAAACATCATAGTTTGCAACTTCACTACTTACCAGCTGTGGGACTTAAAGTTAAGGCCTTTGGAACGTCAACAACACGATTGGTAAAACAAGCTGACCTCAAAGGGTGGTTTGTCAAGAAATGGAGATAAATACACGAGGGTCTTTGAGGTACTACATTATAACGTAAGACTTCATAGAGGGCTTTCCTCAATATTTTTAAAGGGTAGACTTCATAGCAACAACAATGGATAGCAAACAAGATACACTAGTCACACAGTTCACAATCATGACTACAGCTAATGTTAATGAACTTTGGGAGGTAGGGGTATTATTCCTACTTTATAGATGAGGAAAATGACTCAGTACATATAAAGTCTATATTATAGGCCTCCCCATGAAACATCTACTGAGCTTTCGCAGGATCTGGATTGCTACACAAATTCAAAAGTATTTCCATAAAAGCTGAAGGGTGTCTCTGAATACAAATGTGGCTGATTCCTCCTCTGAGAAATTCAACTCACTATAGTGAGCCAAAAGCTTAAAGATAGTTACTGATGAAATATATTCTGACTTAGCTAGATGGGACTCTTAACAGATGAGGAAGGGAGGAAATAAGACATGGGGAAAAAAAATCCCAGATGCAGTTCTTTTGTCAGCTGGGTGTGGTGGTGCATGCCTCTAATCCTAGCACTCAGGAGTCAGAGGCAGGTGGAGATCTGTGAGTTCTGGTCTACAAATCAAGTTTTAGGAGAGCCAGGGCTACTCACAGAGAAACCCTGTCTACAAACAAACACCCCCCCCCCAAAGCGGAACAAAACAAAAAACCAAAGCAATTTTCTTGTCAATCACTCTTATGGCCACATTTCATTATTTGAATAACTTACATCTAATTAGAGGGATTATACTTTGTTACATTTACCATTGTTGCAGGTAAAATTTTGCATGAAATGCTTGTCATTTTCCTCTCCTGGATAACAGGAAGTCTTACTCCAGTAACGTTCTGCTTGTACACGCTGCACTGAGATCCTCTGAGTTTTTGGATGAAGCAGGAGCAGTAATAATGGTTCCAGCACTCTTGCAATGTCATGCCTTTGTAGTACCTGGTTCAGCCAGGCTTGTCCCACAGAACTAGTAGAACCATCTAGACTAGTAAGGCTATCTAACATAATGAACAGTGACCTAAAATAAATACCAGTAATTAAAACAAGGAACAAAACAATTTTAATTATAATATAAATTTTTCTGTAAACATTTTCTGCAGTTAGTAAAACATTTTCTTTTTTTTACTTAGTTTTGCGTAGTAACATATTTCACTTATATCATCATAAAGTTTCTGATATTCAATGCTATTTTCATGATGGGCTACTCTGCTCTCAATTTTCTTCAGGAGTCAAAAGAATACACTTAATCCATCAAACCACATCCCCCAAAAGGTCTGGGGTATTGTTGGAAATCAGAAAACCCAAGATTCAAATCTCTTGTGGAGTCTTAGGTGAGTAAGTTAACTTTAACGGACCTCAACCACCTCATCTGTCAGATTATGACAGGTGGTTGTCAAATTAGAAACTTATTTGTAGGGTACTTGGCTCAAGCCTACTTCATTATATGGATTGACCAGATGGCTCAACAAAATATCTTTAATGATGGTATTGCTGGCTACAAAGTATTCGCTAATCCAAAGTTGGGCTGTAATCATAGATTTCTGGCCACTTCAATAAGATCTGATGTTAAGACTGCTATTATACCAATACATATCTGAAGTATGAATAACTCCAATTTTTAGGTCTAGATATGCAAAATCATGTCTGGATACTAGATATTTTCGAAATCCTGGGAAGTGTTTGGCAGTTTTTTCAATTAAAGCAGAAAACTGGGAATGACTGACTATTATTTCAAAAGTGTGAACATAGATTCAAGAATCTAGGTGCATTGCTGTATCCTTGTCACAATACAATGGTGTTGGGCACATAATAGGGACTTTGTGATAAGTGGTCCAATGAATGAAAGAAAGGGCACTTGGTTCTCTAGAGATTAAATATAAAAATCTGATGATTAGGTGACACTATCAAGTATTTTAAAATAACTTAGATTTTCTAAAGAACTAACAAATTCTCCTTCTGTAGCCAAACTTGACAGAGAATTCAAAAAGAGACAAATAATACATCTGACTGTAAAGTGTGAATATACAATGTAACCAACCTGTCAAAGGAACGTGCAAAAGATGACTTATTTATGTGGAGATCCCTTGTTAGATGCCAAAGTACTGCAAACTTTGCATGTGCTTCCATCCTTATTTTCTGAGAAACACGGGAGATTAAATTATTGTCTTCTCAACTGAAGATATTAAGTGATTTTAATAAAAACAGTATAACTGTTTATAAGTACCATGTTAAATGACCACAGTACTCAAGTATATACTGCAATAAACTTTTAGTACATTATATAACTTAGAAGTAGAATCAAACAAAATATATACATATAGACAGAAATAATAAACCTAAAGGGTTACTCACCTGTGCTGGTTAGTTTTTACTGTCACTCGATACAACTTTGAGTTATAAGGGAAGAGCCTCAAATAAGGGACTGCTTAGATCAGACTGTCTTATGGGCAGTCTGATAATTGATCAAGGAGTGCCCCGCCCTCTGTGGAAGTTACTATCCCTAGGATGGTTATTGTGGGCTATATAAGAAAGCCAGTAAAGCTGGGTGTGGTAGTGCACACCTGTAATCACAGCACTCTGGAGAAAGAAGGTCATGGATCTCCATGAGTTCCAGGCTAGCCAGGGATAGAGAGAGAGAGACCCTGTCTCAAAAAACAAAACAAAACAAACCCCAAAACAAACAAACAAACAAACAAAATGCCAGCAGGCAAAGCATGTGTCTGAACAGCCAGAGAGTAAGCTCTAAAGCAGTATCCTTCATTCATACACATGTTCTGTCTTTTCTCAATGACAGTGCAAACTGAAAGTCTAAGAAAAATACATAAACCCTTTCCTCTCCTAAGCTGCTTTTCATCAGAATATTCGATTACAGCAATTCAAACTATGATACCATCTTACCTCAAAAATCATTACTTTAGACTTTCAATGTAGTTATTGCAAGGTAGATAATAGAGACAGCTAAAAGAATGCATGCTAAATCACACACATATAAAGCATTTTTAAAAGTTTTTAAAAATTACTTATTACATGTACAATGTTTTGTCTGCATGTATACCTGCATGCCAGAAGAGGGCACGAGGTCTTCTTATAGATGGTTGAGCCACCCTGTGGTTGCTGGGGATTGAACTCAGGACCTTTGGCAGAGCAACCAGTGCTCTTAACCTCTGAGCCACCTCTCCAGCCCCCCCTTTTTTTAATATAAAAATTTAGTTTTAAAATTAATTTTTTCTCCCAGAAAATTATATTCAATACATTTCTAAGAAACAATACGTATTTTAAATCCAGTGGAAACAGTGTCAGATTTTACACTCTTCCTTTAATATTTATAAACGTCAACCACATGTCCCCATAAATAAGATTTTAATTGTTAAAAACAAAACTCTACATGGGATAGAAGAGTGCTTGCTTTATCTGTGGGCTTGCTACATGGTTTTCCTGTGATGTTTCTATTTATATCAACCAAAAGAAATATGTAAGAGTCAATATTGTTTGAACATTTTCATGGATGTGTATCGTTATAAGAAAGTATTCTTGAAAATGTTATATGTTAAGAATAACAAGTATATCATTTTTCGAGATTTATATATAATGTAAAAGAGAAAATGAAACGCAATTGTTATCTAAAATTTGATTTTTGAACAATTTTGAGAGAATATGGTCAAACAAATGAGAATTTAAGCTTGTTTTTTTAATTCTTTTTAGAACAAACACTATTACTCTTATTTACTATTATGCTCTTATTATTGCTTATTCAGATGCCAGGTGTAATAATTCTCCTAGAGAAGTTCCTTAATTTATCTTTTGGCATCATGAGCTTGAGAGAGAGGGGGCCAAGGAGGGAGAGAAGGAGAAAGAAAAAGGGAGAGAGGGAGAGAAGGAGAGTATGAGCACAGGATGAGAAGGACTTACCTTATCTTTATGGGTTAACTGCTGACTTATAACATCCTCACAGATGCTAGAAGAAGGAACTAGATTATGCAATTGATAAAATAGTTCCACACTCTTCTGATGGTGCTGAGGTGTCCCATCTCCCAGCTGGTCCCATAATGTTAAGGCTACATGCTACAGAAAAAAATGTGAAAGTGACTGCATTATGCAATCATTATACAACTAAAACTTGGCTGCTCACTTTTCAGTTGTCTGGACCCTTAGAATTGTTTATGATACTTAAATTTTTTTTCATTTACTTATTTTACATTTGTGAGTGTTTTGCTTGAATGTATGTAAGTGTACCCCATGCATGTCTTGTGCCCACAAAGGTCAGAAGTAGTTGTTGCATCCCTTGGATCTGGAGTTACAGACAGTTGTGAACATCATTTGGTGCTGGGAAGAACCTGGGTTCTCTGCAAGAGCAACAAGTGCTCTTAACTACTGAGCCAACTCTCCAGGCTGATACTCCTTTAATATTTTGTTTTAAAATCAGAAATGTAACAGGCATTTTTCACATGGCCTAGATAAAAACTCTTTGCATTACTTTATTGATGTTCAGTAAAGTAATACCAGAACAAATTTGATACATTCTCACATTGAATTTAATTTTTAATGAATGTATATTACAAACTGAAATATAATTCATAGTTCAAATATACAAACTATTTATGAGGGTTTTCTTTCTTTTCTTCAGTGCTAAGGATTATAACACAACCTCATACATGCTAGGTAAGTATGCTATCATTCAGCTACATCCCAAGCCCAAGGAGTTTTATGAAGTCAGATTTAGAGCTACATGTGCTATCATAGTCTTTGTTCTATGCCATTGATAAGAAGGCAAGAATCTTCAGGGTTTATCATAATATTATAGCGTCTACTCCAACCTAGCAGGAGAAAGTACCAGGCAAGTGTCAATGACTTGAAATCAGGCTTAAAAACTCCTGGATGTATAAAGAATCTGCCTGCAGGAGGCAGTGAGCTCAAAGCTACTTGATGTTCTCTGTAATCACCTATACCACTGTGGTAAATCAGTGTTGTTTCTAAAGGACACTGCACACCAAAGGGAATCAAGCAGCACAAAGTCAGAACAACTTGTCTGAGTTTTAGAAAATAAGGGTTTGGGTTTCCTCTACTGAAAAAAAAAAGTATTAATTCACTTAGGATGGAAATATCTATTGCATCAATGGGCTTTCTTCTTGTTTACTTGAAACTCTTTCCTCCCTTACTTCAGGGCCCCAGGTTAAGCATCATGGATGTAAGCATTATCTTAGTCATGCATAATCTAAATTTGTTGGAATTTACCTTGAAAAATTCAGTCTTCTCTGCTATGTACCTCAGATTGCCCTGTGTGAGGGGAGGTCTAATAACCACAGCTACTCTTCCTTGGTTTGGACTTAAGGGTTGTGCAGGCTCCATGCTGTTAATGTTTTCCCCAGTGACCATGGCAACAGACTGAGTCAGCCCCACCAGGTCCATAACTAGAGACACAGCAACACTCTGCACACTGAAATCACTTGCTCGGCTGCAAGCACTCATCAGAATCTGGAGCCACTGTGGAGGCTGTGCATGTTCACAGTCTGAAACAAAAGAGAGCATCAAACATTTCATGTAGTTTTAAGTTAATTTGAAAATGACAAATAACTCTACCTCAGACCTTGATCTGTTAAAAACAGTTTCTCAAAGTTAGAACTTTGAAAAATAAGCCACTTTTTAAAAATATATACTTTCATGTGCCAATCCATCTTCCTACCACTTTATCACCAAATATTGTCCATTGTCCTATACCTGCATATGTAAAAACTGAAGGAGACATGTAAGAATGTAGTAGAATTAATGTTACAATGTTTCTCAAGAACTTTCACTTTTAGCTTTTAACTTTCATGCAAAATGTGAAAGCCATGCAAATCACATAATCCCCTAACAACTTCCCCAGAATTACTGTTTCCTTCAGGCTGGAGAAATGGCTAGTGAGGAAGGGCATTTGGCTACTGAGCCTGATAACTTGAGTGCAACCCCTGGAACCTAAATGGTAGATGGAAGGAGGAACACACACACACACACACACACACACACACACGCACGCACGCACGCACGCACACATGTATGCACGTTGCATAAAATATTGAAATATAAATAGCACACAAACACTGAAATATGAAGAGCAGAAACAACTTTACCAGTGTCAAGTTTCTCAGAATGTAACTCTGAGGTATGGTTTCCCTCTGCAATGTAGACTGGGAAACTTGAGCACTCTAAGAAGAGCTGACAGGCAGCAAGGAAGGCAGAAAGGTATTCTTTTGAAGTTTTTGGTGTATGTATGTTTCTTTCTTTTGCATCCCCTTGGGAATCCCTGTCCCATTTTGAAGTCTCTCTCTGCATTCGACTGAGATCTCCCTGATGGTCTGTAGACAAAGCTTGAGGAAGGGAGTCACTATGAATGATGTAGAGGTTGATGAGTCTAGACAGAAATTGCTGGACATACTCCAAGCAGCACTGCATTGCAGTCTTCTGTGCTGCCTTCCCACTTCGGCCTGCTGCCCCTTGAATGAGGGTAGAAGGTGGCTGGATGACAGTTTCTTCAGAACCTACTGTGGACGCTGTTTCTGTCTCTGAAGACGTGCTGCCAATTGGGATGGTAGCTGTCCCCTGTCCATTCAGCTCTCTGTCAAGATCATCAGTTCGATCTGCTTGATACTGTATAAACTCAGTGAAACCACTTTCTGATGATCGACTACTTGGTGGGTTTTCTCCATCTTCAAATACTTCAGTAGGATTTTCCATAGAAACTGATGATACCTGATGATTTTAAACAAAGCAAATGGCTGAGTAGGAACATAGATACTACAGACTAGAAAGAGTGACCTTTTCAGAGAAAATTGTAGACTACTTACATATAGCTCAAGTTTACAGTGGGATCAAAGCAGTTCCTATGTTGACTAATATTTTGCTGCTAATTAATAGCAAATAGTAATAGGGTTTCAATGAAGAGACTAAGATAAACTCATTCACCAAGTCTATCATAAAATAGGGCTGGCTTTATTTAATGACTTGATTTTTTTCAGATAATGTCTTCTCATCTACCCAGGCTCAATTCTAACTCAAACTCTCCTGCCTCAACCTCTTAGGTGTCAGGAGTAGAGGCATGTGTCATACCATACTTGTTAGGTTTGTGAGGTAAAAATACATATATGTAAAAATGTTTAGGATCTGTATCCTTTTTTTCAAATGACTATTTCTTCTTCATGAAACAGTCTTTCTTAACGTCTAAACAATGGAAAGAATGAGGGCCAAGTCACCCTCTTACTTTCTATTCTTTCTACTGACTATTCACTGGTGACTGAAATTATGGAAATGAGAATATTCATAAAACTGATTACTGTAGCTGGAGAGATGGTCCAGCAGTTAGGAGCATTTGCTGTTCTTGGGAATGACCAGGGTTCAATTCCCAGTGCTCACATGGTGGCTTACAACTATCAGTATCTTTAGTTCCAGGGGATCCGATGCCTTCTGAACTCTGAAGGTACCAGGCATTTACCTGGCACAAACATACATGCAGACGAAACACTCATACTCATAAAATAAATAAATCTAAAAACCGACTACTATAACAAAAATTCTTATATTTGACAGTTAGTTTAAGGATTAAGTAATAGTATATACAAGGCACCTGGCATAGCACCCTGTGCTCAGAAAGCACACAGTGGTAGTGATCACTCATTGTCCTTATCACTAGTGTTTCTAAATATATTTCTTCATTTCTTGTTAGCCCAACTTAACACCACCTCTCACCTGCACTACTGCAGGCCTCCCCACATCCACTTTTGTTTCTCAGATCCATACTCCACACTGCAGCCAGAGTAAGTTTCTAAAACATGTATCTTATTTTGGCACTGGCCTTTTCCCCTCCTTTGTCTTCCCATTGCTCCTAAGACAAAGAATAGAAGCCTTAGTATAGCAAACAAGGCTCTGTTAACCTGGCACCTGCCTCTCTTACAACTGTATCATCAATTGCACGGAGCTCCTTTCTGCCTTAGGGCCTTTGCCAGTGTTTCTTCCTGTGATGGTCTTTCTTTTTTCTATACTTATCCAACCCAACAATTCCTCTGGGGCTCTACTTAAGATATTTCTGCTTCAAGAAAACAGCCAATGACTCCCAGGCAGGCCAAGTCACCCTCTTACTTTCTATTCTACATTTCCACCTCCAATTTATTCCTACACTAATCATTATATGTACACCAATTCAAGTGTAATTAAACGTGTAATCACTTGTTTAATTGCTTTCTTAGCTTAAAAAAAAAAGGGTTGAGAAGTGCAGAGACTGCACAGGCAGTTCCTAAAAGTCACTGAATGAACAAAGTAATTTCTATTTCAAGGACAGAAAACTGAAGTTCAGGGAAGTTAAAATAAACTTGGCCAATGTTACAATAGAAAAGCTCAGTGGTTAACAGAGGAGCTTGGAGAGCTGTTTTTTTTTCTAGTGATCACAATATTACTATGTACAGCACAATTTTTCATACGATGGTGTCAAAGTTTAAAAATGGCTACTAGATTGAACTTATTTGCTTATTTTTCTGTTTTGAAAGGTTATTCATCATCTAAAATGAAGTACTTTTCTCAAAAAAACTTATTCAGCTAATAAAACCACCATTAGCTTATTCCTCTAAAATATTTTTGTATTAATATAAAGGATGACACTAAGGTAATAGAATTTAATCTATAAATTCAATTTTTATTGGTTTAGACTATATTATATGGCTATGAAATTATTTTATGATAAATTTCTCTAAGTACAGAAAGGGTGTTTTGGCTATTTGAAGATGCCCAATATAACTATATCATAAAAAGGACTAAATGCCATGGGGTCAAACTAGGCTTACAGTTGTTAAAAGTAGCAGCCCTTCACATATATTTCAAGAAACATGGCATATAGGAAGCAGCCTCAGCCTGAAAATATTATCAGTTTTCATATATCTACGATTATACCATTGTACTTCAGGGGAAAAGCACATGGCTGGGAGCATGGAGAGGAAGGAAGGACGAATGGAAGGATGGATGGATATAGGAATCATATTCAAGGTTAAAAAGTTGTTATAATTTAGATTGTATTATTTAATTGTGCTGCACTTAGTTGAATACAGTCTCATTTATCTTACCTAAAGATCATCAATCAGGGCCTTCAGATAAACATGTAAATTTTCACATATTGAACATGTAATTGAAAAAAAATGGTAAGGGTGTGTCTTCTCCAACTCCCATAAATCTCATTCAGATGCAACAGTTTTATTTCTAAGAAAAATCTTATAGCACAATGTCAGGATGGTCCAATGAAAGAACTTCCCTACCCATGATAGAGAGATAATACAACCCAAGTATATTTAAACTGAGTAAAAGTTCCTAATATCATTGTATTATGAAGGATACATTTGTATAGAATGAGAAAAAAAATTCAGGATTAACAGCTGGTGAGAAAGGCTCTACATACCTCCTCAAGTTTTATTTTGCAGGGAAGAAAAATAGGTTATCCAAAAAAAGGGGGCAATTATACAGCCCCAAGATTATAACTCCAGGAACTTTTAAATACTTATATTAACATAGTGCTAAGGTGACTTTATTTAATTAACATACGTTGCTGGATTTAATTTTGTTTTCATTTACTACTGAGTACATATGTTTGTGTGAGTGCATATGTGGAGGTCAGAATACAACCCTTGGCAGTCAATTCTTCCCTTTTTCCATGTAGATTCTGAGGATTGAAGTCAGGCTATCAGGCTTGACAGGAAATGCTTTCACTTACTGAGTCACCTTACTGGTCCTTACTAGATATTTCAATGTAAGTCTGAAAGGAATTAAATCACTGATTTTTCTGTAAGAATTTCATTGGTATTAAAATGTTACTGGTATAAGACATTGAAGTCATTTATTATATAAGTTTAGACATTATAGATATATCTGTATAAATACTAAAGGATCTTAATTTTACTCAATTTCACAAAGAAATATTGTGCATATGGGTACTTGAAAATAAAATAAAACAATTCAAGATTTCAAGAAAATAAAAAATTTGGCTATTTGAGAAGGTGCCCAACATAATGACATTATAAAAATGACTAAGTACCATGGAGTCAAACTAGGCTCACAGTTGTTAAAAGTATATATTTCAAGAAACAATAAAAGAATCAATAAAATTTATACATAGGCCTGTTACTCACACAACAGGTAATGCAGTATGTATTTACTGGATATTTACAATGTAGCTGAGATACTCAATTTTTAAAATTAAAATAAAAAGGGTAACATAGCTATTAACAAACAAAGCATGTTTGGAACAACTTGAAAATGAGTAAATTGTCATATATAAATTGTACATAATCAATGTAGAACAAGAATTCCTGATTAAAAGATGATAGTTATCTAAAGATGTGTTCTAAAAACAAAAATGTTCAGTATATTTTGAAGGTAGTATAAAAAAGTGAAGAATCACTATTGTTTTCTTGACATCAATTTTATATACATTACATACTGAAATGATAATGTATTTGTTATATTGGGCCAAGTAAAACAATGTCATCTGTACCTTTTAATTCTGACAATCAGAAAAGTGTAAATTTCTAAAATTAGGTGTCATATGTTTTTATTTCTACATAAAATACTCACATGGACAGTTAAGTTGTACAATGACCAAAAGCACTTTGATCTTAGAAAGATTCACTGATATTTAAACGACTTAGCTTTAAAAAAGGTTTTGCAGTGGAAAACATATCTGATACATGAATTCCAGCTACAATTACCTTTTTGTCTTCCCATTCTTTGACTGTGTTGTTCTGCCCACTTGGAAACTGTACCACGCCTCCAGTGCTGGCGGATAAGAGTGGGGGCTGAACCTTGCTAAGGATCTTTGAGCAGAGCCTCAGAGAATCTGTGAGCTCAGACAAGCGCAATGTCTGGAGATGGCTTGTCAAGGCAGATATCATCCTGAGCAGTAACTGGGGCAGATGTTCTGTCTGGATTTCAATATAAGTCTCCTGAAAATGAAAGAAGGTTGAATAAAATTAATATATAATATGAAAGACATAGGTAGTTTATTTTAATCTATACAAGTAAGCCTATATTTTTGTTCATATTTTATAGGTATCATGCTTTAAACTAACAGTTCATAGGTATTTTAATACTGATGACTTATAAAATCTTTATTACTAGGTCTGTGGAGCTGGCTCAGTGGGTAAAGTGCTTGCTGTGCAAGCATGAAGACCTGAGTTCGGATCCCTAGCACCCACATTAAAGCCAGGTGAGGCGGTGTGTATCTGTGATCCCAGTGTTAGGGGACAGACAGACAGACAGATTCCTCAGGGCCAATAGTCAACCAGTCTACTTGGTAAGCTTCAGGGACCCTGTCTCAAAAAATAAGGTGGAGAGTGATAAAGGAAGACAATGTTATCATCCGGCCTCCAAAGGCAGATATGGGCAAACACATCATTACATAACCCCTCCCCCCAACTCTCAATCCAAGTACCTCAAGGATATATAATTGAATACCCCAGTTTTATGTGTTATATTAATGAAATTCTAATAGAAGTGAATAAAATCAGTTAAGATAAAAACAGGCTGAATGTCATACCTGACACAGCACCCTCATACTTCTAGTAGGCTTCAAAATGAGAAAGCAAAGAGTTGAGGAGAGAAAACACAAAGGAAAACATTTCTAACAGCCTTCACATAATTGTTAACAAATACAAATGCAGCATCAGAATTCCACCCACTAAACACAGCATGCAATTAGGAAGTAGATTCCATGTATTCTATATATCCATGCCAAGAAGACAAAAACATTTGGGAAATGTTATGGAAAAAAAGCTATACCAAAGGAAAAATCTTTAGTTTTAAAGATGGAATTTTTCTGAAGATTTGTATTCATCATGATATAAATAAACTATGCTCTTAAAATTCCTTTTCTTTTTAATAAAATAGTCTTACCAAAGAGACTATATCCAACAAAAAATCCACCAGTAAACAGAAGTTGGTCAGCTGTAACTCAGAGGAGTCACTACTGTCTCCAGGCCCAACCTGAAGTCTGGCATGCAGTGTCCTCCTAAAAGGAAAAAAAATGACGTTATCAAATGATAGGACACATTATCACATGATAGGAAGACATGTGACTGTATCACTCTTAACAAATAAGGCCCAAGTCAAGACTGGGACACATACTAATGTTCATTCCTGCTGGGCCAGGACACTACTACACATTGCTTTCATGGAATGTGAGGTCAATATAATCTGTGCCTTGTGATTCCAGTGTTCTGATGTAACACACTTGTCGCGATTTGCATTGCTGCCACTGTGAATGTGTCTCCTAGTAGAAATTGATATTTTTTTCTTTTTATATGAGTTCTAAACTGAGACACTTGATTTACAATGTGTTCTGCTGGATTGCTGTTACACCAACATATGTTCCTAACATCTGGAATGTTGATCTCCTTCAGGGTCTGAGATTAAATATCACAATTTACAGGAAATCTCTTTTGATCCAAGATAAGATCCAAGAAACATTGATATGAACCCCATATTAATCCTACTTGACCGAACATTGCCCTATAGTCTCATGTCTTAATTATACAGTCCTTGACTAGCAAAAAACAAAAACAGGTAGAGAATTAAATAAAAAACAATGGACAGTGTGGGGAGAGCTGATTCTGATGAGCGCTCTGAGGGAGTGAAGACTATTGTAAGGCGAGTGACCCCTCTACAGGATCGTTTCAGAAGAACACAGCTGGTAGGATAGATAAAGAATAGTACAGTGAAGGGTCAGTAGCACAAAAGGTAGTGAATGTTCAAGAAATAGTTCAGGTTAGCTCAAAAAGCATGGATGTATGTTCTGAATATAAAATATTTAATACAGAAGGGTGGAGATATGTATAGAAAACAGAGTATGGCAAGGTGCGAAAAGATACTCATAATTTCTCTCTATGTTTACACATTAACCTTTGAGGCATTTTATTTTCAATTTCTAATTTATTTCTGGGGCAGACATGTGCATATTTTACTTGTTGCACTGTGAAATCCCTGAGGTCAGGCACTATCTAATATACCTAGCACAATGCTTTTCAATTGGGAGCTTAACATGTGTCAATTGGAAAGCAAGTAAATCTCTGTATTATTAAAGGGATTCATATACATTTACAGTTCTAAGTGCCTCTAGACACAAGATTGGACAAGCTTACTGTTTGACTACATGTTCCTCAGGCTTTAAAAGTAAATTAGGGTGCAAAAGAATTGGGTTGCGGGTTGAGATAGAGACTTCACTCTGTTTCACTAGCACCCTAGGGTTTCATATAGTATTTCAGGCTTTCTATTCTAAGGTGTGAAGTATTTATTTTTGCTCATCAGTGACAATATGGGATGCTTCTAAGTCTCTGAATACACAGAGCTGTCTATTAGTATGTGGGATTACTCTGGCAAGTGTGCTACTGCAGGTTGCTGTCTTCTCCACAGCCAAGGACAGTGGGGCAGCCTCAGGCCAGACAAATGAACACTTTCATCTGTGCTGAGTGAACAATCACCTCTAAGCTCATTTCCAATTATAATATTATATGACCAGTGATTTTTATGTATTGGATTGACACAGTAAATCTAGATTATGGGTAAAAAGTTAACACTTTTCAGCAGGAGTAAAATGTATAGAAGAACATGTTAAAAGCCAAACGTTAGCTTTGGATGTTACTAAAAATAACAAGTGAAGCAGTTAACCTACCGACAGCATTCTTCAAACCAGCGTGCAATGTAATCCCACATATAATAAGGTTCGAAAGAATTAAAGAGAAGATTCGCAGTTTTAATTAGCTCAGCTGTTTTCTTGTTTTCCCTTAATTTACTAAAAAAGAAAAGAAACCAAACAACTAGAAATATTTTAAAACAGTGCATTTCTTATTAGGGCAGCACACTTTACTACACAGCTGCTAGAACATTGCCTAGGAGGAGGATTAAAATGTGATATATTCTACTTTACATAGAATTACTTTTCAGAAATTGAGTGTTCATAATTCACAAGAATGATAATCAGGATTTGCTTAACATACTTTCTGCATAGTAACCCACAAGAGACCAGAAAAAGACAGGTTCCCTCTGCCTTTTTTGAGAAAGGCTGCTGAACTATGTACTACAGTTGAGCTTGAGAGCTTCTCCTATGCTTCCCAAGGCCAAATGCTGGGATCTATAACCCTTAGCCATAATACCCAGATTCCTTGGAGACTCTTTTAAGTGTGTAGTTGTTAATTTGGCACCAAGGTATTTTGTTGTTGGCACATATAAAATGAGTTGTGATCTGTTTTCAATAGTCTTCTGGCTATGGAATCCTGTCCACTGTTCTATACCAGTCAGGATTTTCTTTAGAAGGGCAAATTCTGACTAGTTTTTGACTAGTCAAATGATAAAATTTAGCTTGAAAACCAATAAGATGCTGGGTGTGTAGCTCAGTGGTAGACTCTCCGGGTCCCTTCTTAGCAATAACATGAAAGAAGAAAACATAAAGCATAGTTACTATAAACTGCACTTGTTACAGAAATTCTCAGGAAAAAATGACATTATTTCAAATGGTTAGCTGATTTCTTACCTACTTTTCTCCTATCCTTTCTACAACTAACATGATTATCTTATATAGACACTGTCAGTACAGCTGTCAGGGGGTAACAAAAAGGACTAATATATTCTGTAGGATAATACAAATTCTCAGCGTACAGAATCAAATAAAGCAATACGTTTATCAATATCAACCTTTCTAACAAGCTAGTATTATATCATCAGAAATCATGTGTATGTTTTATCTACATATAAAAGTATGTTTTAGGAAAGATAAAGGTATTACCCAATTACCACCAAAGAATCGATAATGAAAGGCAGAGTTAGTAAAACAAAACCAAAACAATCGTAGTCTTGGCACCTTTGTTCTATCACAGTAGCAGGTAATATTAGAATAGAAGTGATCTGCTTAACACAGAAAATAGAAAAAACTTTGTCTTCAAGTCCAACTCTCATTAGTTGACACATTGTCAGTCTCTGGTGAGTTTATAAATTAAATTTTCTAGGGCTAGTATTTTCACATTAACTGTCAACAGTTTTTAATTTTTTATATTTGCTCATTTGTTCATTTATTCTGTGTGTATACATGGGCATGACATGATGAGCATGTGGAAATAAAAAGAAAATTTGCAGAAATTGGTTTGCTCCCTCTACCATACGAGTCTAATGGATGGAACTCAAAAGAGTCAGGCTTGGAGACAAGCGCCTTTCTTAACCCACTAAGCCATCTTCTCAGCCCAACTACTCAACATTAATTTCCCAAACTGGTATGATTAATAACCAATCAAGTAATCAAGTGGTGATTATTATTTTGTTTAAACACCTGTTTGAAAAATGAGAATTACAATAGTTCATACCATAAAAGTGATAATTTTATTTATCATAATATAACTTTAGAGTAAAATCCCTAGCCACTACTAATAATCACATTTTATGAATTAATATACTAGAGTCTATTTCACAAGCACTAATAAACAAGGCCTTCTTTATATCATGCTTAATTTTTAGTAATCTACCTGCTTAACTGAGCATGGTCCTTGCTGAAAGGTGGTTCCATCTGAAGATCCAATTCTGCTTTGCATTGAGAATACAATGTTCTAAACACCTCAATCAGAACATCTTCTAGAATTACAGGTCCTAAAATTAATATACAACAAATTATTCAGTGTTGGCAAATGATGATGTCCTGAAGAATGATCCAATTAAAGTATGTTTTCGGGGGGAGGGCATACTTTTAAAAAGAGGCCTCCCACCAGAAGCTAAACTAAACTATATTTTGAAATGTGGTCTAATAGTAAATAATGGGATAAATGTCTATTTAAAGTAGAGGGTCATATTAACCAGAAGTACAAAAATCAGGAAAATAGGTTTGGTTAAGTCTCTGTTACCTTGGAAAGGCTCTTTAATTTTTGAGTCTTAGTTTCCTCATCCCAAATGAGGAGAACACCACCAGACTCACAGGAGGGTCTAAAGACATGGAGAATCTTCTGTAAGGTACACAGTGCAGCTCTTTGAACAGCTGTCCAGGAGATGTTACCACATCTGAGCTGTTATTAAATGACTCAGAAGGATAAACTTGTCTGTTCACAGTTACTGTGATCCTTAAAAAAAAATTCCTCTCAGCTTCCTCACTATCACAGAATACCTCAAAAGTGACCCTATTGAAGTCTTGCACACCACTTACTACTCTCATATTTAAAAATTTCACTTTGAAGAGTTGGTGAATTAAAGTATATGTGCCAAAATATCTGAATATAAATATAAATCTTATAGATTTTCTAGTAGATCACTGCGGGGGCTGGAGAGGTGGCTCAGTGGTTAAGTGCTCTTACAGAAGACCTAGGTCTAATTCCCAGCACCCACAGAGTGGCTCAAGACCTACAGAGCCAAAAAACCTGGGCCCACGAGGGCCTGCAGAGACCAGTGCTTCAACCAAGGACCATAAATAGAGAGGACTTAGACCTCCTGCTCAGACAAAGCCTGTAAGCTGCTCAGTTTCCTACTGGGTTCCCTAGAAAAAGGAGCAGGAGCTGTCTCTGACATGAACTCAGTGGCTGGCTCTTTTATGACCTCCCCCTGGGGGGTGCAACCTTGCCAGGCCACAAAGGAAGATGATGCAGCCACTCCTGATGAGACCTGATAAGCTAGCATCAGATAGAAAAGGAGGAGGACCTCCCTATCAGTGGACTAGGGGAGGAGTATTAAGGGGGAGAAGAGGTAGGGTAGGTAGGACTGGGAGGAGATAAGGGAAGGGCTAGAGCCTGGATACAAAGTGAATAAATTGTAATAAATAATGAATAAAAAAATAGGCATACATGCAGGTGAAACACCAATTCACATGAAATAAAAATAAATTGTTTTAAAAATAGATTACTGCTTTTTAAAAATTTTATGTTAAATACTACAGTCAATTTTCTAGATCTGATATATAAAAAACACACAATGAAAGAAACTTCAGAAAGTTATAGCAACAAGACTGTGAAGGAAAGATATAACTCATATTTCTATTCCAACCCTTAAATTCTATAAACTGTAAGTTATTTATGATAGATCAAAAATGTTTCCATTTCAGTGAAAAATGAAAAAGGAACTAAGAGGACATATTTTAAAAATGACTTTCTTGCCTAACACAGTGTAAAGCATAGGTTGTATGCTAGCATAAAGGCCCACTGAACACTTGTAACTTCGGTTAAGAAACTATTGAGAATCTGTATTTAAAAGCCATTTCAAAATACAGTAACTTTGCCAATATCTTCCTCTTACTTTTATCATGAAACAATACAAAAGTCATGTCACTTTATGCTTTGGACAGCAGCATATGTTACCTAGCTCAGGTTTGTCCAATAAACTAATCAAAATCCGAAAAGGTTTTAGATCCTGCATGAGAGTGCTTTCTTCTCCAAATCCATTCACTTGTAAGATTCCCACCATGGCCTAGGAAAAAACCAAAACAAAACATACTAGTAATTTAGAAACTAGTAATATCTTTCATACAAAAACTATTTTCAACTATATCCATCTAAAATGCAGATTCACATCCTCTATGCTATCCTGACTGATGTCTTCTTCCTGTGCCATGAAGAAAGATGTCAGAATTATCCATATGGAGAAAGCAAAGCACTTAAATTATTGTCATTATTAATCTGCTATTTATTTTTGAGATAGGGCCTCACTATAAAGACTCAGTTGACAACAAACCCACCATCCTCCTGTTTGCTTCCTCTTAGTGCTAGGACTTAGTGCGTATCATCAAATTAGATCATGAACTTTCACTGGAAAAAAAAAAAGAGAGTGAAGAGAAGTGTATTGAGAATTGTCTTGCAAAGTGTATTGAGTGTTGGCTCTCTAAATACAGATGTTTCTGTTTGGGGCATGAATTTCAACTATGCCATCTTATCACAAAGGGATGTGATATGCAATTATCTTCTTAGTTATTTAAATTTCAATGTACAATTTCCTTCATTTAAAAATGCTTCAAGCTAGGCATGGTGGTCTACACCCATAATCTAAGCACTTCAAAAGCTGAAGCAGGCAGGTCATGAGCTGCTACACAGCAGCTCACAGCAAGATCCTGTTTCAAAATAAAGAAGTAAAAGAAAAATGCTTGAGCAAGCATTTGTTGGAATATTTTGATGCATCTTACATAAATGGATAATTTTAACGTTTCTATGTCTTACCATATCTAGCCTGCAAAAGCCTAATATACCCAAGGTTTCAGAGGAAATTTGGGTTCTGTTCATTTTCTGAAAAGATCCAACTTTCACAGGGCAGACAGGCAAAAAACTGTCCTCCTGTGGGAGTCCAACCATGATTACAATTTTACTGTAGCTATATGTGTGTTACAGTCATTCTTTGGAAGTTTTTGAGTCTTGTCTTGACTTCCTCAATTATGAGTTCAATTGAGGTAGGAGTTTGTCTTAGGCAACAGGATGTAAGCAAAGAATAATGAAAATAGCCATTACCTGGACTAACAATTCTTTTGAAAAGGTTGTAAAATAGTAAGTGGCATGTTCTTCAGGATTACTGTGTCTTGTGCTCCTGGGTCCTATGATAGCACCGTTGTTATCAAAACCTCCATGGGAATAAATCACAAAAGTAATTAAATCAGAAGTCTTAGAACTATTGTTCACTAAATGCTAAAATATCTCAAAAACAGCACTAAACACTTACCCAATTAGTAGCCCATTCAGTGTCAGCAAGAGAGACCATTTTAGATAGTTTAATAAATGGAAACCAATTAAATAGGTGAGTCTAATAGAATCCTTCCAGAATTATGTTCTTATCTTACCCCAAATCTTACAGTTAAAAAACCTGAGGATTTACAATATCTAAGGTAAGTTATCAAGTGTTTTCTTCCCTCTAGTAAGAGGTCATAAGGACAGTCAAGCCACTCACACAAAGGCTAAAGATGACATGCATGTAATGCTCTATGGCACAAGCGTACACAGTGTCTCACACTGGTGTCACCTAGAGACAGTGGAACTTACTACTTATGATTCCTTAGTGACTTTCAAGTTTTGGAAACTTTGTCATTATTCTGACTATTAACTTATTCTTTTTAATATACTAACTAACTTTAAGTATAGTCATAATAATTTATAACAGGAAAAATATCTTGTTAAAGTGAACATGACCTTATGGATTAAAGTAGCCCATTCAGTTAGGAGGCTTCTGAAATTTGCTCAAAAATTTCATCATAAATAGTTCCTCCACCTGGGTTGGTTGTTGTTGTCAATGTTATTATTATTATTAGAGAGAGAGAACATACAGTAGATGAGTATATGTGCTCTTGGAGGCCAGAAGAGGACACTTGGATCCCCTGGAGCTAGAGTTACAGATGGTACTGAACCACCTGATGCCAAACCCTGGTCCTTTACAAGAGCAGCAGATGCTCTTAAGGACAGAGCCATCTTTTTAGCACAGTTTTTATTTTTTATTGCTCATTTACACATAAATGTTTAGTTTCTTCATACAATTTGAGATACTTATACATGGCAAATCTCCTTTTAGTTTTTTCTTTTCGTGAATTATAAGCATATTTGTTAGTTACTTACCAAGAAGCCATGCATAAAGTCGTCGGTTCAGGGACATATCCCTCCTTAGCACTACATGAAGGGCTGCTGACAAGATCCTGATCATATCTGGTCGAGTGGCCTGAAAAAGTAATGTAGTTAAACTTAATAAAAGTTTTTCATTCTTTTTTAAAAAAGAATGTCTTGAATGTCATTGCTACGTATAAACTTTCATATACAGGAGCTATTGCTTCTAATTAACATTCTGGGAAACAGGAAGAAAGATAACACGACTCTTAGTTTCTTTTGGACAGTCTCACAGAGCTTTGAAGTCTGGCCCCAACCACCCTGAGCAGCAAAGCATGGCACTGAACTTTCACTTTGATCTTCTGTTCTTTCTGCTTGCCTCTGTCTCCCAAGTTGTAAATATGTGCCGCTATTCCCTGCTACTGATTTAGTTTTATAGCTGAAACTATAAACTCACTTTAACATCATGTTTAAAGTTCTTCTTACCTTTCCATCAACAGTAAAATCTGACACAAACACGGATGATAAAGAGGACAAATAGTAGAAAGTCATATGCCATGAGTTGTTCAGCAATGTCAATAAACTTTAAAGTCTTGAAGAAGCTGTTAGCATGAATTCAGTCATTTTTTTCTTTAAAAAAAAAATCTACTTGTAGTGTTTCAAACATAGGTAAAAACCACAAAATCCAAATAGTCCTTTTGTTCTAATCAATAACTTTAGCTTTCTTCCTCCAGAATTTTTTCTCTAGCTTTAATTTGATGCTTGAAAATGACTGAAGATCCCATGTCAATCAAAAGATGTAAAGTTAAAATAAAAGATGGAAAGTAGCTAATCAATGTGTTGTTAATATTAAGAATATTACTGGGGGCTCAAAGAGTTAAAGCTCTTGTCATGCAAACCAGATGACCTAATTCAAGCCTAGGATTCTGAAGTGAAAGGAAAGAAACTGACTCCTAAAAGTTGTCTTTTGATCACCGTGTATGCAACTGAAGCACAAACACACACAACACACACACACTACAAAATTTAAGTAATCAATTTAAATTATCAATTAAATATAGAATCTTGGAATCTTGTGGTCAGATCTTGGAAACTGACTAACTGAAACTATTCTATGAGAAAGGACCTAACAGCCATCAGTTGCCAGTAGCTCTGTCTCTAAGGCTGCGACTCTGTGTCCACCTCCCCTCTCCATGCTGGAGCTGATGGCAACTGAGTTCCTGGGGGAGGAGAGTCAGTTTTCTTTAAGGATGTGGCTTAGTAGGTCAACCCTGCTTCAGTGCAAGGCCATACATTCAGGAGTATATGTGCAGCACAAACTGGACTGAATGGGTTTAAAAAAAAAAAAGACTCAAAGTTGGGTGGGTTAGGAAGGGGTGTAGATCTGGGAGGACTCTGAGGGCATGAATATTATCAAAATACATTTTATGAAATTCTCTAAGAACTAATAAAAAATGAAAAACAACAACAACAATGATCCAGGCTTCTTAAGGCACCAAAGTACAGTGAAAATAAAATATTTGGGTAGTACCTCATCTGGATGTAGAGCTGACCTTTCCTTGATGACAGTGAAGTTTCTCTGTGCAATCTTCCTGATATGGGAAGGGAGTCATCCCCAGAATTAGCAATATCTGAGGTGTTACAGGACAAGTTGTTCACAGGTAACAAATTATGCCCATTCTTTATAGATACTGTCAGTAAGCTAGAAAATGTGTCATGTATGATCCCTAGGTACCACTGCAGGAGGCCACAGGGTGAAAACCAGCTGCATAACAAGTAAAGAAAATGCCATAACAATATCTAAGTGTATTAACTTTTTCTTTTGTTGTGCTGGCATTTCCCCAACATGTAAGAAGCAAGTTAAACAGCTGGAGTATCCAAATGAAGAGCAGCTGAGTAGAGGTACCCATTGTACTCAAATCTTTGCATTTTTGCTGCCATGTTCTTGGAGGAAAATAAAAACACCACCAAAAAAGGAAAATAAGTTGATGGTATAGCTCTGTGACAGATGAGCTTGCAGGAGACCCTGGACTTAATTCCAGTACATAAAGGGAAAAAAAAAAAAGGAAGGAAAACTAGTCTGTTTCAGTTCTTTTAAAAGGAATGTTATTGAAACTTGACCTTGTTACTCAAGGTACATGTTTCAGTTCACGACTTTTACTATTTTGTATACTAAAATTGTAAGCACATGTCATGTGCTTTTGCTACATATGTAGGATGGTTGTCTCAGTGTTTAGAATTGAATAGCTTTTTTTTAACAGTATCATTTTTGCCAAACTATGTTTTTTCTTAATATACATTGGGTTATACCTAATATAAAATATGATCTTTTAGATTTTGAAATTTAGTAGTCATACCTCAAACAAAGTAATGCTGTCAAACAGAAACAATATTGCTATAAATAACAATATTGGCAACTCCAAAAAAATTAATTTGTGAAAGACTTTGTATGTTGAAGTTATACTGCTTCCAGAAATTGAGCTAAACTCTTTTCAGTACCTAATTTTTTAAAGCTTCACATATATGAACTGTATCTACATCATTTCCCCCTTCTTCCAAGTCCTCCCATGTTAAGCCTCATGTCCCTCCTTCTCCAACTCACAGCTTCTTTATCTTTGGCTGTTATAAAAGAATAAACATATAAATACAACCTTTTGAGTCTACTTAGTGTTGCAAGTACGTATGTTTTTAGGGCTGATCACTCAATACCGGGAAACCAACCGGGGCCTCATTCCTGGGAAAAATTGATTCTCCCTCTCTCAGCAGTCATTAATTGCCTGTAGCTCTTCATTTAGTGACAGGGCCTTGTGAGATTGCCACCATCCACGTAGGTGTGTCAGCTGGAGTTGTTACTGTTCAGGTCTTATTTAGGCAGGCATGTGGACATGTCATGGCTAGAGCTTCCCTGTCATATTTACAAGATACAATCTTGAAGCAGATTTCCTGATCTCCACGCTCTCAAAGTCTTTCTACCCCCTTTCATGATGTCCTGTGAGCCTTCGGTGTAGGGTTGTGTTATATCTGTATCAGTTAGGGCCAGGCACCCATGATCAGTTGTTCTTTGCATTTTGACCAGTTGCGAGGGGTCACTAGGATGTTAAACAGGCTGTGCCACTTATAAACAGCCTGAAGGTTGAAGATGCTGAAGGCAGACTGGGTTCAAGTGACTCACCAGGCTTGACCCATGTTCAGATGTGGATTCTGGGTTAAGGCAGACTGGATCTGGCATAGGATGAGCACCTAGGGTAAGGACTGGAGGCTGATGTGGCATGAGTGGGTTGAAATCAGGCAGCTGACCAGATTGGGCTGATACACAGGATATGCAATCTGGATTAGATCCTGTGGTTGGGAACAGTACAGGGAGGACTGATCAGACTGGGCCCCAAAGAACAATGGGCAACTAGGACTAAATCTGGAGGGTTCAGTCCTTAAGAATTTTTTACTGACAAAGTGTTATGGTTTGGGGCTGGTGAGATGGCACAATAGTTGTAAAGGTGCTTGCTGCCAACCCTGAAACCTGAGCTCAATTTTCATAATCTACATAACTATAGAAGAAAAAAAAAGGAACATGCTATGGATACACAGACAGACACAATAAATAAATAAATAAATAAATAAATAAATAAATAAATAAATAAATGTAAGTATTGCTTTTAAAAGGCTATGGCTTATACCAGGCTCCTGCCTCCAGGCTCTTGTTGTACATTGAGGGGCTTCGGAAAGTGGAGTGGAGGTGTGTGGGCGGGAGCTGGACTTGAAATACTGTGGCTGCAGCAAGCTTCCACTGCCATGGATTGAGTGCTTTCTGCTGCTGTCCCTTTTCTATTGTGATGATTCAAATCTCCTGAAAGACTAGGCTAAAATAAATCCCCCTTTAAGGTATTTAATGTCAGGTAACAATGATGAGAAAAAGTTACATATACAAGTGGTATCAGCAACAAATCTGATTGTTTAATTATATGGTGAGGTCGATCCACATATGGAAAATCTGACCCACTGAGTACACCAGCATCTTCAAAATAACCAAACTTGTTGCAAATTCACGTATGAGTAAAAGGATCAGCTAGACTAGCAAATTATAACAGAATAGCAAACTAAAAGTTGATTTATGTTTACATATTGCAATTAACTGTTAGGCTGTAGATCTAACTTTGGTATAGTATCCAAGAAGAGTTGTACTATTAACAGAAAATATTAATGATTCCTTGATTTTTCCAACTGCATATCAATGCAACAGGGTGAGGGTTTTTTTCCCCCATATATAGCGACCAAAAAGTAGCAGATATGAGCTTTCATTTTTGTAATTTTAGGCCAGTTAGTAAAAAGACTGGTAAAAGTATGAAACTCTGCTTTTCATTAACTTCTTTTTTGAGCTGTAACATACTTTTGCAAAGGTAATATACCTCAATTATTTTGAGATAAATCAGTAGGCTATTTTAAAAATTATATGATAAATAGGAATAGCACTAACTTACTAAGGAAAATGTTTAGATTCTCAGTATTTTCAAAGCATGCAATAGCATTCTGCAACCGAAAGTCTGAGAACTCCTATGCTATCTCCTCACTAGCAGACATGCAGATTAGAGGCACTGCTCCCAAATCTTAGAAGCACCAATGTCTCCCCATCTAATCTGAGGAGGAAACTCAAGTAGGAAAGAATAGAAGAACTGGTAAAGGATATAAAACTTCAACTTCACGAGGAATGTTTCAGAAATCTACTTCACCATCATAACCATAGTTAATGTGTTATATTAAGAGTTAAGAAAGTATTCTCACTGCAGAAAATAAGTATGCGAAGTAATACATAACTTAGTAATACATTCTAAAATGTTTTTCTCTCCCCTCTCTACATATATTTGAAAACATTATGGAAAAAAGCTCATGAATATTGTCAATTACTAAAATAAAAATTCATGTTTTTTTGATGCTACAGATTGAACCTGGGGCCTGATGCATCTCCCACTGAGCTACTCCCCAGCTAAGAAACCACTTTTTTTTCTCTTCCCTTTTTGGCCACAAGGTCTCACTACTGAATTCACCATCCTTCTGGCTTAGCCTCCTCAATGTTGGAACTACAGGCATGTGCCACCACCACCAAATGTATGGCTAAGAAGCCACTCTTAAATATCACTAACATCACTACACATTTTGTAATATGTAAAAGATCTCTATAATCTCAGCCAACACTTAGCAGGAGATATTCAGGTCAGCTTTACCTGAAGTTAAAGAGGTCTACCATTCCATCCACAGTACAAGAACAATCCTATTTTTGAGGTAGGTAATGAAGGCTCTGTTAAGTTATACTTAAAATCAATACTTGCTAAAAATATATTACATGCAAGACATGAAAAAAGATCAAGTGGGGAGAGCCTTGGGGAGAGCCTAAATATATGGCACAGTAATGGGGACAAAAACTGCAACAGTAGCAGAGAGAGGTGAACACTGAAAGACTACTTAACACACGACTGCTTCCTGAGACATAGCTAGGAGGTCTGGGAGAATTCTGGGTAGCAGGAATAGAAAGAATGGACAGTAAGAAAGTACAGGGATGGTTTAATTTTAATTACTGATCTAGTGAGACTACAAATTAAATTCTTATTAACATAAGCTTAAGATTTAATTCCTGGATGCTGTGGAGGAGCCTTTCAGTGGAGGGATTATTAGCATGGAATGTTTCAACAGGAAAAGGTCAAGATCAAAAGTCACTAATGAACGCTTTTCCGAAGTGCCAGGCAGTGCAGGTTTAGGTTCCTGAATACATTTCTTTGTCTTCTTTTATAAGACTTTAACAAAGTTTTAAAAAAAAACAACCAAATTTCATGATTTCCCCATTTTTAATTGCTGAGTAGTATTCCATTGTGTAAAAATACCACAATTTCTGTATCCATTCCTTGACTGAGGGACATCTGGGTTGTTTCCAGGTTCTGGCTATTACAAATAAAGCTGCTACAAACATGGTTGAGCAAATGCCCTTGTTGTGTACTTGACCAACTTTTGGATATATGCCCAGGAGTGGTATAGCTGGGTCTTGAGGAAGCGCTATTCTAAGTTGTCTGAGAAAGCGCCAGATTGATTTCCAAAGTGGTTGTACCAGTTTACATTCCCACCAGCAATGGAGGAGGGTTCCTCTTTCTCCACAACCTCTCCAGCATGTGTTGTCACTTGAGTTTTTTATCTTAGCCATTTTGATGGCTAAGAGGAAATCATGAAATTTGCAGGCAAATGGTGGGATCTAGAAAATATCATTCTGAGTAGGTATCCCAGAAGGAGAAAGACACATATGGTATATACTCACTTATTCAGACTTATAAGATATGATAAACATACTGAAATCTATACAACTAAAGAAGATAAAAAAAAAAGAGGACCCAGGGTAAGATGATCAATCCTCACTTAGAAAGATAAATGGGATGTAGGAGAAAACAAGTAACAGGACAGGGTCCTCCCACAGAGGGCCTCTGAGAGACTCTACCTAGCAGTGTATCAAAGCAGAAATTGAGACTCATAACCATTTTCGGCAAATGGCTAGGAATCATATGAAAGAAGGGGGAGTTAATATGAGCTGGAGAGGATAGGAGCTCCACAAGGACCAAATATATCTGTGCACAGGGGTCTTATATGAGACTGTTTCTCCAACCAAGGACCATGGGTGGATATAACCTAGAACCTCTATTTGCCTGAAGCCCATGGTAGCTCAGTATTCAAGTGGGTACCCTAGTAAGGGAAATACGGACTATTTCTGACATGAACTCAATGGCGGGCTCTTTGACTTCCCTGCCCAGCAAGGGAGGAGCAGCCCTCCTAGGCCACAGAGGAGGACTTTGCAGCCAGTCCTGAGGAGACCTGATAAACCAGGGTCAGATGAAAGGGGAGGAGGTCCTCCCCTATCAGTGGACTTGGAAAGGGGCAGGAAGTAGTCGGGGGAGGGAAGGTGGGATTGGGTGGGAAAGAGGGAGTGGGACTCACCTGGGATAGGGAGTTAATAAAATGTAACTAATAATAAAAAATTAATAAAAACCCAAAACAAACAAAGAAACAAACAGAAAGTCCCTCATCTTATGGTCCATTTGGCGACTCCTAAGCTACACCTTTGGCCAGCTTAGTCTACACTGAATTTTCCCAATAAGGAAAATGTGAAAGTCCAAAAGGCAGAAAAAAGGCCTTGAAGTTGGGGGGGGGGGGGGGAAGCTAGACGTGGTTTATATCTCAACAAGTGACAACGTACTTAATGAACTATAAAAGTCTTCAATTGTTATTTATTCAAAGTAAATGAAGTAATAATAAAAAAAAACTGAGTAAGATAGTTTAAAAAAAACCCCAAAACCTTAGCCAGTTATAATCAGAAGTTACTGAGCTCTCAAATAGCAGCCATATGAAAATACCAAAGTCCTTCCTGCTAATCCCATGTTAAAAAGACATTTTAATTGTTTGAGATAGGACCTTATGTAGCTCTGGCTATCTTGGAACTCTTTGTTGACCAGGATGTCCTGGAACTCACACAGATCTGCCTGTCTCTGCCTCTTGAGTGCTGGGATTAAAGATGTGTGCCAGTACTGCTTGGCATAAATTTAATTTTCAAAGTAGAAAGTCTTTGCTGCCTCTTACTATTTGTGTTAGGTATTTAGTCTCACCATTTTGAATGGACATGTTGTAGTGTTTAAGTCTCATTTTTTTTTAAACCAAAGTTTAAAGTTTAGTATTTTAAAAGGTGTACGTAATTTCTTTTAAATTAAGGAGATTAAGTCCCAGTAATGTAACACTTCACTTGTGATTTGTCAAGTCAGTTGCTTGAATCTGTAGTGAAGTATGTAGCAAATGGCCCAGGCACTAAATATTTGGTTCTCAAACAATGGCTAACTCTCCTAAAGTTCTGGCATGTATTCTGGAGTCACCAAAGCAAGATAAGGTACCTTCAGACCTGAGTTGAAGGCTTGGGTCTCAAAGACTCTGCTTATTTAGAGTTAGCAATAACTCCTGCTTTTTAAAAGTTTAGAAATTCTTTGAAATGTATAAAGCAATCTGCTTCAATTAGTATATTCTTATCAAATAGTTTAGTATTTTTCTCTAAAGTACTCACAATTTCTACTTCATTAAAAAGGAATCTGTTTTCTATATAAAGAAAATATTCTAATACAGTACCTTTAAAATGACTACACATCACAGATCTATGACTTTCAAAGACTGTTGACAGCATTAGCATTTAGCTTTACCTGACTCATATGGAATGGAAAACAGAAGAGAATGAGGTCCAGTGTGCTTCTCTGTACAAGAACACTCGAGTCCTGCACTGACGTACTTACTGCTTCTACCTGAAATAAGAAAGCCTTTAGTATGCCGGGAAATGTTTGCCATGGTAACATTTCATTTATCTAAGACAGAGAAAATATAACTGTGCTACTTACAGAGTACCACAATATACAAACGTTAATGTCGGTAACATGAGATTTGACCCTGTGCCCCATCATATCTACACAGCATGTTTGTGCAAGTGTTGCAGAGTAGCTTTTCTCATACTTGCACAAAGTAGGGTGCAAGTCAAGTGTCCATTGACTGATGAAAGAATAATCACACTGTGGTACTGTCAACAAAAGAACATGGAGCAACATAAAACAAGAAACTAATGACACACATAGAAGCATGCACTAAACTCAATTGTGTTATATACTGTGAATAAACCACACCCACAGGCCATGAGCAGTATGATTCAACTTACATTAATAATCTGGATGGAGTGAACTAAAATCAGAAACAGACCAACATTTTCAAGGATCTGAAAACAGTAAAGGAGTAGCCACAGGGGTCTAGTGATTTTGTGGGTGATATGATATTCTTATTTTTCTTTATAGTAGTGGTTAGGAGACTTTATTTATATGTAAAAATTTATACACATGAGATGGCCCAATTTTACTGAGTGCAAGTAATACTTATCTAACAAAAGCTGTTTGTTAAATATCAGCTTTATATTTATATAAAAACAAGATTGATAAAAAAATTTAAGAACCTTTAAAAAGAAATTCCTTGCCTGTTTTAAGGCTACAGACTCTTATAAAAATTTCCTTCTGTTACCAATCTTGAAATTCAAACACATTTAAAAACATAGTCAGTGTGCTATTCTTTTTTCCAGGATTCAGCTATATTACTTTGTATAAATTTTATCTTTCTTTATAAAGAAAAGCAAGACTGAAGAGAAGGTCCTCTTTGGGACATAATAATAAAAATGTAGCTATGATAACAGCGGTCTATTAGTAAGCAAGACAGGTAAAATTAAAATTATGGATTTGCTTGAATGAACGGTAACAGGAATAAATAATAATGTCTTTTTCATGAACAAAATTAATCTTTTAAAATACCAATAATTATTCAGTATTTTGGTTGTTAGTTCTCTTTAATGAAAAATGAAAAGCTCCATGAAAACAAAATGTTGCCTATGGCATGATTCTCAGAATAGTCTAGAATGCCTGGCTGTAGAGAACCACTTGTGACATGACCACCTACCATGAGCTCAATGTCACTGCCAATTATATACAGCTGATCTTCCATTGAAAGCTTCCTGTTTAGATGGGCCAGAACATATGTGATTCCAG
Organism: Pachyuromys duprasi; assembly: GCA_028658305.1. NCBI lineage: Eukaryota > Metazoa > Chordata > Mammalia > Rodentia > Muridae > Pachyuromys > Pachyuromys duprasi. The sequence continues at coordinate 31,541,978 of CM053749.1, forward strand.
GTAAGCGCACGGCGGGACTGGTGAGCAGACTGCCCCATAGGGCACTGTAGAACGCCGACTGCTCTACAGCAGCAGCAACCTTTTCCAGCAGTGTGTTTGTTCTGGGGCACACAACAGAAGGGTGAAAGAAAGGAAACATTCAGTGTCAAGAGAAATCAACCATTATTCTCTTCCAAAATAAATGACAGCATCCAGAGCTGTCATGAGCTTCACTCTGGAAACAAGTAAGCTAGCTTGGAAGAACACACTTCATAGTCAGAGGATGAGATACAAGTCCTGCTTCTGCTGTATATTAGCTGGATAAATCTAATCCTTTCATCAAGTCAGTCTCCACCTACAAAATGGAGAGAACAGCACTGCTGCACCTGTGTACCTTACTGGGTTGTTAAGTTACAATAGGCAATAAAGCAACATATATACAATGTATTTAATCAATCTTCACATACCTATGCTGACTTTCTACAAAACCTAAAGACATTTCCAAATGCCACTATCTGCAATCACAACATATAGTTCACAATAATGTAAATGAATTGGACCTATGACAAAAATCAAACTGAGGACATCAGTGATTGATTCTTGTTTTGGTCAAAGTAAACAATTCAATATATACAAGTCTATTACATTACATTATTGTATAGTATAGTATAGCAAAGCATAGCATAGTATGGTAAAGCCATATGTATCCAGTTGGTGATTTAATAGTCATATTAATGTTTGGCCTCAAGGCTTCTATCTATACATTAAAATAACACATTTATAAACTCTTCTATATTATGTATATGGAATACTTAAGAAAACATAATTCATAGGAGACTACAGCCAGAAAGAATTATTTAATTTCTATTTTAAATTTTAATTAGAGCTAGTAGAATTAAATGTTACTGATTCTGTACTTCCTTAATAATTTAAAACTTATTTTAAACTGAAAGAACTACCTTTATAATATACTTCTGAAATTATAAACAAATAGGTAAATTAATAAAAGCAAATAATATGGGCCAAAGAAGTGGCTCAGGGGGAAAGACACTTGTCATGGAAGCCTGTAGAGCAGATTTCCATCCCTGGAACTCATATGAAGGTAGGAGAGAATCAACTGCACAAAAGTGTCCTCTAACCTCCATATACATCAAGTATACAAAGACACATGATAACAATAAAGGCAATAAAGGAAAAATTTAAAAAGCAAATTATGTTATTTGGTTTTGACTACATTTTTTTTTCTATGTAGCTTATAAGGATAATCAGTATTTTCAGGATTAGATTCTTATTGTATTGTGGAACTAGTTGGAACATATTAATTAGTCAGTGCACTTGATTAAATTATTTACATTTAAATCATTGCGTCTACACAAGTTAAACTTAGCATTCCCCATTCTTGCCACCTAAACTCAATTTGTTTCTCCCCCACCCCTTTTTAAAAGATTTTATGTATTTATTTACTGTGTGAGTGTTCTATTTGCATGTACACCTGCATGCCAGAAGAGGGCATCAGATGCCAGTATAGATAGTTGTGAGCCACCATGTGGTTGTTGGGAATTGAACTCAGGACCTCTGGAGGAGCAGACTATATCTCAAGCTTCCTTTTTCCCTTTTTATTCTATTTCTGGTAACAACATAAGGGCATCAGGCATTGTCTATAGCTATTAGCTCTTAGAAACACAATAGGCTCCAAAACAGAACAGATACTTTTCTTTAACATTAAGTATCAAGTATCATGGCACCAGGCTATTTTCTGCCATCAGTAGTTTAAACACTGTTGGCACAGGGACCCACTTCACACTCTTCATTACCTGTTAGTCTATTTGCTGCATCATTATTTTAAATTATGGGTCATAATTTTTGGGCGACTTACATGTGTAAAGCACTGCACTGGTTTCATCATTACAGTAACAAAAAGACAGGTATTATGCTTCATTTACAGATGAAGAAACAGAACACAATTAGAAAACATTAAAAAGTGTTCCTAACTTCTTAAAAGATACTTTGAAACAGTTTTTATTGCTATTTAAATCTTATATGTAGGCCTGTTTTGTTTGCATATATATCCGTGTACCACATGTCCACCCAGAGCCTGTGGAAACCAGAAAAGGATGCCATATCTCCCGGAACTGTAGTTTCTGATGGCTGTGAACCTCCAAATTGGTGCTGGAACTTGGAGCCAGGTCCTCTGAAAGAGCAGCATGTGCTCTTAACTCCTGAGCAGTCTCTCAAGTGCCAATACTTTTTTTCTTAGTTTTTAATGTGTGTAGTGAATGCTTTGTCTGCATGTATGTAGCATACTAAATGACTGCCTGGTACCCAAGCAGGCCAGAAGAGAAGAAGAGAGCACCAGACTCCATGAAACTGAGTTATCCATAGTTGTGAACTGCCACTCGAGTGCTAGGAATTCGAGTAGGTTTTCTTTGAGAGTTGCCAGAGCCCTTAGCTGCTGAGCCAGCTCTCCAGTCCCATGCTACTGCTTTTTTTTTTTTTCTTTTTTCTCTTTTTATTCTCTTTGAGACAGGATTTCTCTGTGTAGCCTTAGCTGTCCTGGACTTACTTTGTAGACCCAGCTGGCCTCTAACTCACAAGGATCTGCCTGTCTCTGCCTCTGCCTTCCTGGGTGCTGGGATTAAAGGTGTGAGCTACTAAAATCTTAATGTGTTATGTTGATGCATCTAGAATAACTAATTTTGTGATGCTAAAACACATTTAAGGGTGGTTGCTGACTAATTCATTATTTATAGTACCCCGGTGGACCAAATACATTTACCTCTCATAATACTCTGATCCTTCTTCTAAGCCAGGAAGAATACCAGTCAGCAATCCCTGGAGACCAGGTTTCAGAGTCTTCCCCAAAGGCAGGTAATATATCTCATACAAACTGAGCAGTGTTGGTTTCACAGACATAGCAGCATTGGCAAGAAGAGGAAACAACCCAGAACTGTTAAAAAATGAAAGATGTAAAACAGCACCAACATTAATTTATATGCAATTATATAATCATATCCTCTATTTTTGATGAAATAGGTTACAACAAATGATTAAATAGTGTCTATTAATGACTTCTACATCTGTTCAATGAAACTAGCTCTCTCACCGGAGTTTCATACACATGAGCCCTGAAAATCACTAGCTGTTTCACAAAGTCTTTATATTCCACAATCCCAAACAAGAATTCTCATCTTTTCCAGAAGGCTTCATTTTTCCCTCTATAACTAGCCTTTTAAAATATGGCATCTGTTATTTTCTGGCTAAAAGCTACATATCTAGAAGAAATGTCTGCCTCCACTATATGTCTCTTCCATGACTCGTGTGTGGTGGTGCATGCTTTTAATCTCAGTACTCAGGAGGCAGAGGAAAGTGGATCTCTGTGAGTTCAAAACTAGCCTGGTCTACATAGTGAGTTCCATGACAGTCAGGGCTATATAGAGAGACCATGTGTAAAACAAAATAAAACAAATCAAATTTCCTCCAACCATCAACCACTGGCCATGTTCTCTCTTCAGGCTTCCCTTCTAGAGAATTCCTGAGTAAATTCTTCCTATTTCATCTGTGTAATTACTTAGCAGAGACTGTCATGTTTTCATCACCTTGTTCTAAGAGGGAGAAACTGGCCTGAAGTTCTTACAAAACATACATACATACACATGCACACACAAAAACCAAACCAAACCAAACCAAACCAACCCTCACAGCACTTAGCCTTCCATTCTGGTCAAATGTAATGAAGATGAAGGACAGTCTTGGTTTGCTATGATATATTAGGAGTCAGAAATTAGTTTTTCTTTTCTTTTTCTTTTTTTTCCCCAAAGCCAGATCATAAAAAATGGACTTTCTCTTTCCAGAGGCAGATCATGGAAATTAATTTTTCCCTGCCATTTTGATTTGGGTATAGCTGTAGAGGAATTCTTTCATTTACTTGGATCAGCAGATCAGAAGATTGTCATTTCAAAAAGGATCCTACCCAAACCTGTTAGGAAGTAATGTGCACAGAGGTACTAAAATGAAGGTAGGCAGACTGTGCTGGCTTCCCTGCTCAGTATATCTCCATTTAGCACTAGAGCACACTTTTTTTAAATCTAATATTGTTTTTATATGGTTGTTCATGCTTTAATTTACCTACACAATGAAGGATCCATAAAATCCTCAAAAGACAGGGGGTTCAGAGTTTCTGGACAATGAATATGTAAAGCCTTGTGGGAAGGTAAAAAGGAACTCATCCATATTCTGGGAAGCTGTGTAACCCAGCTCTGAATGAGGACCTTCATTTGTGTATCTGTGTCCCTTAAAATATCTTTTATGAAAGTCAATGAATATATTTCTCTAAATTCTATGAGTTATTTTAGCAAATTAATTGAACCTAAAGAGGGAGTTGTATAGACCGTAACTTGTAGATTGTTGGTTACAAGTTCAGAAGACCTGGACTTGTTTGCGGTGTTAGAATAAGAAACAGTCTTACTGGGTTGTCAACCTGTGAGATTTGATGGTATCTGTAGCAAGACAGTGTAAGAACCAAGCTAGACTGCAGGATGCCCAGCTGAAGTCCCCTGAAGAGCTTGTTTGCTTGCTAATGGAGAAGAGTCCTCACACAATTGGGAATCATACAGATGATCTACATTGTGAGTTGTATAATCTTAGAGGTTTTTTCAGCCCAATACATGAAATCTTAGTAGCTGCATATGACATCATTTGTTTAATGTATTTTAAAATAGCCACTTTAATACTGTATGAAGAGGAGTATAAGAAGCTAATAACAGTCTACACCAGTGACAAAGCCCAGAATAAAGATGATGCTCACTTGGACTGGCAGCTTCCAGTGAGATAGACAGGTGCAGAGAAATACCTCAGGGAGCAATACATAGATTTCTGGGCCCACTGTAATAAGTACTTTCTGTATACTAACATCCCTCTGAGACTTGTAGTATCATTTCCATTTTGTAGATGAGGGCACAAAGGAAAAAAAATAATTGGTCCACAACCATACAATTCATTTCATGGCCCCATTCTTAACCGTTGTGAGACAGAACTTCCAAGGAGACTGCACAGGAGGTAGGAGAACATATGCAGATGTGCAACAAGATGTGCAACTGACATTTCATGCTTGTGCAAAGGGATTGATGGTGGCACCTTTTACAGAGCTTTAGTACAATGTGGAAAGAGACTATGGGAAGGGTAGATTTATTTTAAATAGGTAGAGTGTAGTGATTTTAAAGATACACATATATGTTGGGATTGGTCTGATGCTCTATGTAGACAAATGCTGAATTCTGGGCCCTGAGATCTGGTTGCAATCTAGATGAGTGTATTGCCATGTACTCTGATCAATGTTGTGTAGACTTAGCTCCCCAATTATCTCTGATTCGTTAATAAAAAAAAAAAGCTGGACAGCCTATGGCTTGGCAGACGAGAGGTATGTGCAATTTCCATTCTTGGGCTTGGGATTTCAGGCAGGGACCAGCAGGTGGAAGACAAGAAAGGAAGAAGGATAGAGAGAGGATGTTGCCATTAGGAATTGACCTGATGGACCAAAAACAGCCCAGACAGAATGTATGGCAAGTAACTTGGGGTGTGTGGCTGGGAAGTAGCCAGACTAGCTTAGAGGATTAGTATTAAAGAATATATGCCCAGTTATTGAGCCTAAAGATTATTAATAAATCTAATAAGTCTCTGTGTCTTTTATTTGGGAGCTAGAATGAGTGAATACCCCTCCCCCCCCAATTAACCACAACATGTATATGGGATGACTAAGCCAGGAGTCTAAAGCTAGGGCCAATACTTGAGGCATCAATTTGGAGTCAGAATAAACAAACCATGGTTATCAGGCGTGCTAGGAAATAGGAAGATGCAAATCAAAAGACACAAATCAGCAAGAAAGGTCCAGAGAACTGAGTGATGAGGGATATGTGAGTCTGCTTCATTAGAGTATGTACTATATGTCTTCACATTATACATTTTATATATACATGGTAAGCTAACGAAGTTAATTTAACTAGGGGCATAGATATGCTTATTCAACAAGAGACCAGAAGAAGGCCCAGAACAAAGGGAGCCCTAAGACATGGCAGATATTGAGTTGGGTGGAAGAGGAAAGGGTGGTAAAAGACAATGAAAAAGATTAAAGAAAATGCCATTTCATAGAAGTCAAAGAATTGTTAATGATGTTAGAGCTACTGAAAACCAAGGTATTTTATTTTCTGAGGAGCAGCTGCCAACCTTAAAAAGGTAGAATGCCAGCTGGGCAGTGGAGGTGCACGCTTTTAATCCTAGCACTAGGGAGCCAGAGGCAGGAGGATCTCTATGAGTTTGAGGCCCTCCTGGTCTGCAGAGTGAGTTCCAAGACAGCCAAAACGATACACAGAGAAACCCTGTCTTGAAAAACAAAAAACAAACAAAAAAATTTAGAATGCCTAATTATTGTCAACAATTTTGAAAGAAAACTTTATGAATGACATCTAAGAATAAAATACAACTTAAAAATGTTTTCCTTTTTTCTAAATAATTTAATTCAAATATTTAACACATATAGAAAGAAACAATTTTCAAATATTTAATTTTACTTTATAAAGGTTAAATAGTTCAGACATATATACAAATATATATTTGGAGACAAGGTCTTATTATGCATCCTTGGTTGGTCTAAAACTCGCTATGCAGACCAGGTTGGCTTTGAACACATAGAGATCTGTCTGCCTCTGCCCTTCCAGGTGTTGGAACTAAAGGCATATACCACCATACCTACCTAGAAATATGTATTTATATTGTACAGGAGTAATAAAATTACTCTTACCTATATAAAAAAAGATCTTTGGCAAGTCGCTTAGGTCCGATGATTTTGAAGATGATTTCATATGTTTCAAGTGCCTTCCGATGCACTCCACCCGGCAATGCTGGATGCAGACATTGAGCTAGGCGTTTGCCTATGGTCAGTTTTTTGGGTACTACCTGGTACTTGGCATTATTTTGTAAAACCTTGAAGAAAATTTTAGTGCAACTGAGAAAAATGCCTCATTTTATTATTGCTTTCTTATAAAAATACCACAGAAAAAATTTGAAATTTTATCAGTATATATTTTAAATTAAAACAGAAAAAACTAAAAGTATTACATTGTTATGAAATACAGCCATTATATGGCAACAAAATTAGACTTTTAATGAATGAATAGTTTGTACAAAATGAGTAGAGAATAAAGGCACAGACTTTTACAAATGTTTACTATCTGTCATGAGACAGAAAATCATGGTTGCTCCTCTGGTTGGGGGGTGGGGTTTATATATAGAAACTGACAATCAAAGGAAATATAGTAGAAAAGTAGCAATAGAATTGTAAGCCATTAAATTTATACTGAAATATATGTTTTGACTACATAAACAAATGTATATAGTAGCTATATGTATGTATATGTATATTCATGTCTGTCTCTGTGTGTGTGTCTGAATAAACATATACATACACACTTATAAAAATCCTTGGGGTGTCCCAACATGTTTTATACTTGTTTCATTTATAATCTCAGTACATTACTTTTTGTTATTTGGATATAGCGAAGTGTATTCATAAATTTGTATTAAAAGGTAATTATGGGTCTTAATCAGTGTAACTATACCCATATTTCAAATAATTTCTTTTGAATATAGTTTCTAAGAGCCCTGAAAATTGGGACTTTTGCAATCTTTCAGCAAGACAAAGAACGTAAATTCCTGAAAGCAGAGCCATACTACAGAGCAATTATAAGATGTTATAAAGAGATGAAGTTTTCAAAGCTCACTTGGTAAATGTTAGGAGTAAATGTGCAACCAGATGCTTATTATTATTATCCCATTTTAAGGTAAACCCTTAGTGGAAATGAAAGCTTTTCTTTCTTATACTATGATGATGCTCTGATCTTGCAATCTATTATCCTTGCTATATATGTTAAGATTTCTTCCCTAATAACTGCATGTGAAGCTATTTGAAGTTAAAACAGTTATCGTAAAAGTATTCTTTTCCACTCAGCCTTTTCAATATTTAGAAGCATCCCCAATCACTAAGAACAATCATACAAGAACTGTGTGAAGGAAGAAAAATGTGACTGAAATTAAAACAAAATTGGGTCAAAACAGGAAGCCAAGAGTTGATTGGTAACCTTTCTACAGGAACTTGGCTAAAACCAGACCTACATTTGGAAGAAGGCTCATTTCAAGTCAAGTTCTAAGGCCTAGGGACTATATTTAAAACTGTCTTTGTGAAAAGTACTGATTTGTAACTAAGCTTGCCTAATTATAAAATGTTTATTGTTGCTGCTTTTACAGCATTAGGAAAGGATACTGCAGTCATTATTTTTCACTTTGGTGCCAGGGACTCAAGAATCTTATCTGATGTTAATTACAAAAACTTAAACTCACAGTAACATACATGGTTCTCTGTCTTGTGCTATTACTGATTGTATCTTTTAAGTAGTATCGTTTCTTTGAGAGAACTGCTAAAGTGTTAGTACTATGCCTGACTACATAGGCATCAACTCATGTGGTAAAATGTCATTTATGAAAGCTGAGGTTTGGTTACATTTAACTAAATCTTATGTAAACAGGTATAAACCGATTTCTGATTTTTACTCCTTTTACTAAATGGATAAGAAAAGCATACCTTGTTGAGTTTTCCAAGTGCTGATATTAAATCTGCCCACTCACTGGAGTATTCAAAATTCTTTAGTGCTTTGTCAATTGCAGCTACATAGTTTCTGTACTTGGAGTCACTCAGTAACTCCAGCTCTTCTGTGTTCATCCTCCCACTGTGTCCCACTAGACACGAGTTCCAACGTTACGCAAAGTCATTCCCTACAAGAGATTGCAGAGGAAGCAACGTTATAAAGTATGGAAGTGGGTTCATAGAGTCTCATTAATTTTACAGTTTCTTTAACAGAAGCACTCCAAATTTCAGCCAGCTAGGGTACAGGGTGATATTAACAGTCAAAGTGAAAAACTGGCATTTAAATTTATTTAGGCATATAAAAAGAAAAGTTCTGATTACTTCATGTTACTTCTGCCATCTTTGTTAATGAAACCCTTCAGATATACATCGTTTTCTATTTTGACAGCAAAATTTATAAAAATTATAGTTAAAATGAACACATCAAGGATATACAGAGAGAGAAAAAATGTCTACTTAAAAGATCCAATGTATTAATTAATAGTGATCATGTAGAATGCAAGAGCATCAGCTATTTGGAAATGAAGCTGACTTTGGATATAATGGACAAGGATATATGACAGTTTCAACACAGCATGAATTCCATGATCTTCCTTTCTAAAGTATGCCTAGCCCTCCAGTCCTTTGGTTTAGACATAGACTTGGTGATAACAGTAAGGCAGATGAGATATCGGCAGGGGCCAATAGGTAACAGAGGCACTTCAGCTTTTTCACTCTTAGATAACTTATTTCTATTGCAGCCGGCTACCATAAGAGGAAGACACCTCAAGACGCTTTCTGGAGTTGAACCTATAATGAAGAACTGAGTCTCTGTGTCACAACCATGAGAGCGAGTCATTTTAAAAAGATCCTCTATCATCAGCTAAGTCTGAAGTTCAGTGCAGACCGAACTGACACTCTGATGTCACTCTACAAGAAATTTCCAAATCTGTACTACACAAATTCACTCAGATGTGCAACAAAGTTTTCCCCCACAGCACTGAGCTTGGGGGTTGTTACATCACAATAAATAGTAAGACTTAACTGAGGTGAGTGTGAGGTCTCTTCCATATTTTTACATTTTTACCTTAACTTTTGTCTGCATCATTCCATGCCAGCTGAATTCTGGGCCTCTAAGAAGGTCTAAGAATAGGCCTTAGCGGCTGCCAAAACAATTTGATGGAGTAAAAATACTTTTTTCAATGATCTTCTTTTAAAGATAACAGATACACTTATAAAACTGAATTTGACTCCTTTTTCAAACTTGTACAAAAATTTACTTAAAAAATCACAGCTCTAAATGTGACATGCAGAATTATAAAATTCTTAGAGAAAAATATAGGAGTAAATTTTCAGGTCCTAAAAATAAACAGTCTTTTAAGAAATAATATAAAAAAGCAACCAAAGGGAAAAAGAAATCCCACTGTATCAATATTTATCTTGTGCTGCAAGACATACCATCAAGAAAGTGAAAAGAAAATTAAAACAGTTGGGGAACATCTATTTTCAATATATCTGATTAAGTACTTGAACTGGTATAAAAATCCTTTTCACTAAAAGAAAACAAGTCTTAAAACAGACAAAGTATGTAAGCACACATATTTACAAAGAAAATATGCAGATGCACAATATAAAACTGTAATGAGACTCACTGAGATTTATAGCAAGGTAGTTTACTAGTTAAAGGCAGACATAAGCAAAATGCTATGCAAGATGTTTTGTTGCCAATCTATGGTTTCTATCCCCTCTCAGTACTGACAGAGCCTAGAGCCTTCCCTGTAACATTCTAACACTGAGATGTATCCTCAGCTCTTTTTAAATTTTATACTGGGCTGGAGAGATAGCTCAGAGATTAAGAGCACTGGCCGTTCTTCCAAAGGTCCTGAGTTCAGTTCCCAGCAGCCACGTGGTGAGATCTGGCGCCCTCTTCTGGCCTGCTTGTGCACATGAAAGTAGAATATTGTATAAATAAATTTAAAACACATTAAATTTTATACTGAGACAGGGCCTTGCTATGCTGCCCAGACTGGCCTCAGCCCTGTGACCCTCCTGCCTCATTTTTCCCAAGCAGCTGAAATTACAGGTATGTTTCATCTAATATTAAAAAAATCATAAGCATATGCAAAACAATGTTTTTAGATGAAAAATAAAAAGCAGGACACATGAAAACAAAGCCATAACTTTGGACAATAAAACCTCTAAAAACGATGAGGGTATTTATGGAATGAACATAATTAAAACATTTCAAGTTTTGTTTTCAAGTGAACAGAATGAGAAAGCATTAGCTCTTTAAAGGCATATGCATGTACTATAATAAATTAGAATAAGTAAATCTAACAATGTGCTGTATTAGCAGTCAGTGGAATGCATAAGTTTTGCTGATAGAGACAGTTTCTTTCCTTGGCAAGATTTACAGCTTAAGGCAGAACACATTCATTTTGAAGACACAAGATCAGTGCTCAGTGTATGTAAAAAGTTAACCTGAGAAGCAATTTAGTAGCAATTCCTACTCATGAAAATAGGTGTCATTTACCAATACACAGAGGAATAATACAATTTTTAAACAATAATACCTCAATTGATGTGTTCTTCAGAAAACTTTTGTGTTAGAAAAAAAGAATCAGTCGGGCACAGGGAGGCAGAGGCAAGCAGATCTCTGTGAGTTCATGGCCAGCTTGATCTACAAAGTAAGTCCAGGACAGCTAGGGCTACACAGAAAAACCCTGTCTCAAGGGGGTGGGGGTGGGGGAACAAGGACAAAACAAAACAAACAAACAAAACAAACAAAACAAAACAAAAAGCTAATGAACGACCAGCTAAATTTGTGGAGGTTGTAATTAACATATGTTTGCCTCCCTGTAACATTGAATTAGATTAAAAAAAAAAAAAAGTCTAGGGGCTGGGGAGATGTAGATTCCCAGAACCTATGTCAAAAGCCAGCCAATGGGCTGGAGAGGTGGCTTAGGAATAAAATTCTTGCTATGCAATTAACAAACCTGAGTTTGGAACCTCAGGATTAGGTAAAAACTGGTCATGGTGGAATGTGCCTACAACTCCAGTGCTGTATAAAGGTGGTCACAGGCAGATCCTGTGGGTTTTTTGGCCAGCCATTATAGCTCCAGGTTCAATGAAAAAGCCTGTCTCAAAAAGTAAGTGGAGAAACAAGTGAGGAAGACATCTTGCTGTCAACTTGACCTTCACATTCCCACACACACCCATATATCATTCACACGCCAATACATAATTTTAAAATTTAAAAAGCTTGGTAGTATGTGTTTGTTATTCTAACGCTGAGAACATAGAGAGAGATTAATCCCTGGGGCTCACTGATCAGCCAGTCTTGACTCTTTGGCAAGTTCTTAACAACAACAAAACAACAACAAACATTAAAAATTTAAACAAGGACAATGCTGAGAAATAAAGCCTTGTCTGAAACAAAAAAAAACAAACCAAAATAAAAGCCATTAAAAATAATTTTCAATCCCAAGCTCTGACTAACTTTTATTTTATTTTTTTATTTTTGGATTTATTTATTTATTGGGGGGGGGTGTGGAGTCTATCTTTTCAAAATGAAATATATGTAAATATTTTACAGTTTTGCTTATAAAATATCAAAATATTCTGATTTCATAAGAATTTGCTTTCAGAGTTCTCGTAAGATTGCTTTTTTTTACATATTTCTTTGATATATCAATTTCAATTTATTTGTATTATATAAATATATACCCTACATATATATGTATATATACAGAGAGAGAGCAGATCATATGGTGGTTCCATTTTTTTCTCTAAAAATCTCTATGTATACTATTTTCCATAGTGACTATAGCAATTTATATTTCTACCAAGAGTGTGCAGAGACTTCTGAACATTCTTAACAAAACATGCTATCTTTTTAAAACATTTTTTAATTTATTATACTTTATTCACTTTGTATCCCCCTGTAGCTCCCTCCTCCCCTCCCAACCTCTCTCTTCCTCCCCCTTCTCCACGCATGCCCCTCCCCAAGTCCACTGATAGGGGAGGTCTTTTCCTTCCTTCTGATCTTAGCAACCACATGGTGGTGGCGGCATATAGGTATCTCTATAATAAGATTGCTTTTTAATGTAAGCAAAAAAAATGCCTGTCATGAACCAGATGATGATATGAACTTTGAAATCATACTTAATCTATTCTAACATTTTCTAAAATCTGACTATTAACATACACAAAACTGCTTTTGATAAAAAATGTGGCATTCTAAAGGAAAACCAATGACTTTGAATAATTAATAAAACATTTATTAATTGATAGAGACATGAATGGAATAAAGGTCGGAAGGAATGAAAACAGAGAAGATGGCTCAGCAGTTAAGAGCACTTGCTGCCCTTTAAGAGGACCTGAGTTCAGCTGCCAGCACCCACATCAAGATGCTCACAACTGGCTGTAACTCTAGATATGACATGATCTGATCACTCCTACCACAGGCATATGCACACACTTACTTATAAATAAGTACGCTTCTTCCCAAGAAAGGCTGTGGCAGACAGAAACAAACCAAAACACTAAACCAAATATTTAATACGAGAGCGAGGCATGGTAGAAATGCCTTTAATCCCAGCAGGTGGATCTCCTTGAGTTTAAGGCCAGCCTGGTTTACACAGTGAGTTATAGACCAGCCAAGGCTATCCAGTGAGCAAAATTCTGCCAAACAAACAACTACAAGCAACCTAAGAAGTATTCAATAAAAGGACATTTTATAAAAATTCAGAGCTTAAGAATGCAATAAAAATAGAATCTCAGAACATATTAGTCAAGATATTCTGAGTACAAAATTTAAAGTTCCTTACCAGATGAATGACTTGAACCAAGCATTTAGTTTTCTCAAGTCTGAGTTTCCACATCTATAAAAAGAGATATGACCTAGTTCAAAGCTTGTCAAAACTAAATAAATTATATATTTAAGCTGTTAGTGTTAGCATACAGGCAGTCCAACTGATCTGCCTTCAAGAGCCCTTCAGGGCCCTAGTAACCTCTGATGTCATCACCTGCCAGGTGTGCTGGATTAAAAAAAAAAATTCTTATAAGCTACAAGGTCAGATGGACTCCAGATAAGTACTACCAATCAGCAGTCTAAGTTTCCCATCTATTGCCTATTTCAGAGGGTAGGATTCCTCCCCCATTCCTTAATTTTGGGACTCCCCTCTCTCAACTACCAAAACTATGGGTCCAAAAAGTTCCAAATGTTCACCTAAGAAGAAATTTCTCCCTAACCCACTTAACTTTGTCTTCTGCCCAAATATACGTATATGACTCCAGTATCCTGTCAAGTCCAAGTGCTTTTCCACATCCAAGACAGCTATCCACAGGTTCTACAGTCTGACTTTGCAGATCTCATCAGCTGGACCTGTATTTTCCTTCCTAGATGCAGATGTTCTCAAAGATCCTGGGCAGCAGTAAACAGCCAGCTCTCCCAGCACTTTGCCAGGCCCCAATTTGCTTAGGATCCCCCAAGATGCCCTTGCCTCAAGTCAGGAGGAAGCAGGTTTTTTTTATTTTTTGTTTTGTTTTTTGCTTAATTTCAAGTTCTTTATTTTACATACCAGTTATCAACACATCTACTGAGTGGCCTTTTTGAACACAACGCTCTCATTCCTGCTTACTCCTCATTTTTAATTAAACAAAAAGTGTATCAAAGCAGATGCTGAGGCTCGTAGCCAAACTTTGGGCAGAGTGCAGAGAATCTTGTGAAAGAAGGGGAAGATAGAAAGATCTGGAGGGGACAGAAGCTTCACAAGGAGAGCAACAGAACCAAGAAATCTGGGCACAGTGGTCTTTTCTGAGACTGAACTCCAACCAAGGACCATGCATGGAGATAACCTAAAACCCCTGCACAGATGCAGCCCATGGGAGCTCAGTGTCCAAATGGGTTCTCTAGTAAGGGGAACAGGGACTATCTCTGACAGGAACTCAGTTGCTGGCTCTTTGATCACCTCCCCCTGAGGGGGGAGCAACCTTATCAGGCCACAGAGGAAGACAATGCAGCCAGTCCTGCTGAGACCTGATAGGCTAGGGTCAGAGGGAAGGGGAGGAGGACCTCCCTTATTAGTGGACTTGGAGAGGGACATGGGAGGAGATGAGAGAGGGAAGTTGGGGTTGGGAGGGAATTAGAGGGCTACAGCTGGGATACAAAGTAATTAAAAAAAAATATATATATATATTATATTTTAAAAAGTGAGGAATGTTGATGTGATTCAGCTGGCCCTTCAGGGCAATGTCTAAAGTGGCCACAGCCAGGGGCGCTGCCAGTAAAAAGGACCCGCCAGTCATTGCATGCTCTCTTAATCTCAGTCTGGTTCTGTCTCTTATCTGCTTCTCTTGGTCTCTTTAGTCTTTCTGTCTCTTTTTCTCTCTCTGCTCTCATGGCTCACTTAGGCTCTAACCCTCTCCCCTTCCTCCCAAATAAATCTCCTTGTACCTGACCTATTGTGTGTCATGTAATTCCTTACATATATTATAACAACCCAAATGCTTGTGATAGAAAATGCCAAAAGCAATCCAGTTATTGCTTCCATCACTTCCTATTAAATCAATACAATACTAGGAAATATGCTAATTATGGGCAAATATATTATAATTAAGCATTGGTTGTGGCTATGACTTGTTGGCAACAAAACATGAAACTCACTCTCTTATCATAAATGGTTTTGTGAACACAAAATAAAATATAGCTCTTTTTAAAAAATATGCTTGTTTGTGACTTTATTAGTCAAGCTCTTTGAGTTTCACATCAATGGACTCAAGCAATGACCTGATGGAAACATTCAGGACAGAAAACAATACACCTGTACTTCTTTCTTTTCTTCCTCTACCCCCCGCCCCCTTTTTGGCACAGGGTGTGGGTGGGGTGCCCTGGGAATTGAACCCGGATCTCTTTAATATTAACAAGCACTCTACTACCAAACTATACCATTAGTCCTCTCTGGACTTTTTTTTCTTGTCAATATCTATTATTTTCATGTCATCACCCACTAACCGATATGGTGTAAGAATTATTCTAACAGTATTTACATTATAGTAATAATTTTAAGTACCTTGAAATGATTAAACATGTATAGGAAGATGTGTTTAGGCTATTTATAAACATAACACAATCATTCAAAAGGAGCTTGAGTCATTGCAGGTTTGGTATGAGTAGGACTGAGGCTCCAGGAATTGTTCCCGTGGAGATAATAGAAAATGACTGCACTTACCACATCTATTGATGATTTGAGTTATGGGTACAACCATACTTAGAAGTAAGATCACAAACAAGATCCACAACTAGGATACAGAACACTTCCATGCATCCTAAACTGACCACCATATAACCACTTCTGTCTCTTCCACAAATGATGTTTAATTTTTTAAAAAAAATCCCAGTCTTCCTATGAAACAAATTACTTCATTTAACTTGGTACTATGCTGCCATCAAAATCATGTTGAAATTTAATTCCTAATAGGAGGTATTAAAAGGTTTGATCATTGGTCATTAGGTCACTGTGGCTATGCCTTCATCCGTGGATTAATCGATTATTAATGAGTAAAACTATTCATAGGTTTACTGGGTCTGCTATAAGAAATAGTTTGGCTGCCCTAACCCATGTCAGGTACAGCCTCAGGACTCTTCAGGAGAGACCTCATCAGATGTGATGCTTTAACTCTGTACCTCCCAGCCACCATAACCTTGCACTGAACAAATTTTTACTCTATAAATTACTCAGTGTACAACATGGTAGCTTCAGGCCCTAGAAACCTGAAATAAAAATTCTGATTTATTTTCTTAAAGTGAAACAGGCAAATCATAATGACATTTTAATCTCTATATCTTTGAGGAATCATTAACAGTAGTTTTTCTGATTTGATCTACAGCACCATTTGAAAATTTAGTTCTTTCACACTGACAATTCAGACAAATTGGAGTGGATTGCATTAAATATGATTAGAGTGGTATTATTTCTCTTTCAAAAATGAAAAATGAAGCAATATAGTAGTTTATACAAAGAATAAAAACCAAAGATTTTTCTGTGAAAACAGGTACTACACATTTATTTTCTATTTCATGGTAGAAACAATTTTTAGAAACTAAGTGCTGCATCAGAGTACATACACTTTTAAGGTTCATTTAAATGGTTATAAAAAAAATAAGTAGAATTCCTAACAGTCATACAAAGACAGTTTGCTCAGTTTAGTGCTAAGCCAAAACAAGAAAACAGGAAGGCTGAGAAGAAATATCCTCTAATTACTCACTTCTTGTAAAGATGTATTATTTACTATGTACATGCTTATTTGTGTATGTATAGCATATATACATGATACTCTTAGAGGTGGGTTTCAGATCCCTGGAGATGGAGCAGGTTTGAGCCACCTGATGTATTTCTAGGAACCAAACTCAGGTCCTCTATCTACAAGAGCAGAAAACACTCTTGACTACTCAGCTATCTCTGCAGGCCAATTACTCTTTTTAGAGTCATATGAAAGCTGTTTTTATCACAGTGCAAGTATATATGTGAATTTTGACAAATACCAAGCAAATGAGGAAATATGCCCTTCTTGGCCATGAAAGGAGAAAAAAAGCTCTGTATTAATTAGTTGTTCTTACCAAATGTTTATGACTAACCATACAAATTTATCATTTAGTAATTGCTAAGAGTTCTGAGTCTCAATATTTACCTGCCAGGAAATATTTAACCAATTATTCAGTTAACAAACTCATGAAACAATCCACTCCAGAGAATTGGAAGATGATGAAAAAAATTTTTAAAGCTTTTTAATAACTTAAAAATGACAGAAAGCCAAACATAGCAGGAATTCACAATTATAGGCTTTGCCCTGTATCCTTAGTATGATTCAACAAGTCATATATTTAGTGTAATCTCAAACTCTAGACAAGTGACCAAGATATCTTCAGCCTTTCCTCTGCATGGCACCCATGTTCCAGTCCTAATCATCTTACAAAGACAGGGCCTTTCCATATGCAGCAGAAGTAGCAGCATCCGAGGAACCTTGCAGTGTATTCACTGATGTTTGCGTGTTTTTTGTATTCAGTTCATATTATTTCATTTTATCCTGACACAGGTGCTATTAGTATTTTTATTAATAGATTGAAAATGGAAGCATAAACATACAGGTCAGGAAATAGCAGAGTTGGATATTTAAACTCATCCCAGTTCAGCTAAACCACTATTCTTCATTCTCATGAGACTTTTCCTTTTCAAACACTCTCCTGAGAATTCACAAGAGAAGAACCTCTAATTTCTACCATGAAAAATTCCAACTCTACTTCTTTTTTAAATGCTTGAACTTGAGAAATGGTGGAGAAAATCATCTAACCTAATTGGTTGGCAGTATTACTGTCCTAACCCAGTGATTTTCTCATAGTTAGAACAACTATTTCATGTCTTTTCTTCCCCAATCTCTTAACAATATATTTTTTCCTTCATTACCAAAGATTACCTCAAATATAACTAAGAGAGAAGAGTATGGTAGTAGAGGCTTGTAAAGTCAGCTACTCAGGAGGCTGAGGTGGAAGACAGCTTGAATCTAGAGGTCTGGGTAGTGTGTAAGATGACATACAAAATCCGACCCAACCCAACCCAAACAAAACAAAATAAAATATGCAATTAATTTTTTAAAAAAGGGAGAACAAGAGGCATGAGGAATGCTTTCGGTTCCTCTCCAGGAAACCTACACCAAGTTTGTCCTACACCTATATTCCCTGTTAGGAACAAAAGACCTTTCCAGTAAAGGTCCTCCTCTTTGCTGTGGTCTAGATTTCTTTCCCTTTTGTATGCACAGAGTCATTATTATTTCATTCCCCACTACCCAGCTTTAACAGTGACTTCTTCTACACAGAACCATTTTCTTTCTAGCCTTGAGTCTGAAAAAAAAAATTGACCTTCCCTGTACTTCCACAGACCCTCTGGTTGGCAATCAGTCTTTTCTGTTCTCTATTAGTGCAAAAGTTTATGAAAAGTTTTTCCACACCTAATGTTTCATTTCCTTATCCTCTATTTACAATTTAGTCAGCTCAAAAATGTCTTATGCCAAAGTCCCTCCAGGAAATAACATACATAAATGTCAGCAAGTCAATAGCTACCTTTCTAGCCATTCATCTTACTCACTCTAGTAACACCACACTTTGTTTTTGCTTCTTTGACTGCACTCAGGATATGTTCCTATGTCTCAACACTCATTTCTGTCTATGTTGGCTATCTTTTATTTATTCTTTTTTATATATATTATTATTAATTATTACAGTTTATTCACTTTGTATCCAGTTGTAGCCTCCTCCCTAATCTCCTCAGTCTCAGCCTCCCTCCCTTTTTGTGTCCTCTCTCTCTCCTCTAGTCCACGTCCCTATTTTCTGACCCTAGCCTATCAGGTCTCATCAGGACTGCTTGGATTCTCTTCCTCTGTGCACTAGCTAGGTTGCCCCACTAGTGAGAAGTGACCAAGGCAACCGAGTTCATGTCACAGATTGTCTCTTCTCCCCTTACTAGCGAACCCACATGGAAACTGAGTTGTTTATGGACTATAGCTGAGCTGGGGGTATAGGTCCTCTCTATGCATGGTCTTTGGTTGACGCATCATTCTCTGCAGTCCCCCCTGGGCCCAGAATTTTTTGGTTTTGTTGGTCTCCTTAAATTGAAGAAGATATCAGAAGATATAAAGATCTTCCAAACTCATGGATTGCTAGGATTAACAGTAAAAATAGCCGTCCTACCAAAAGCAATCTACAGATTCAATGCAATTCCCATCAAAATACCAATACAACTCTTTACAGACCTTGAAAGAACAATTCTCAACCTCATACAGAAAAACAAAACAAAACAAAGCCCAGAATAGCTAAAACCATCCTGTAGAATAAAACAACTTCTGGAGGTATCTCCATCCCTGATCTCAAGTTGTACTAGAAAGCAAGAATAATAAAAACAGCATGGTACTGGCATAGAAACACATGGAGGTTCAATAGCTTTGAACTGAAGACCCAGAAATAAAACCAAATACCCACGGACACCAGATTTTTTACAAAGAAGCCAAAACCATACAATAGAAAAAAGACAGCATCTTCAACAAACACTGCTGGTCTAACTGGATGTCTACATGTAGAAAAACGCAAATAGATTCATATTTATCATCCTGCACAAAACTAAAGTCCAAGTGGATGAAGACCTCAGCATAAAACTAGACACACTAAACTTGTTAGAAGAAAAAGTGGGGAAAAGCTTTGAATGCATTGGCACAGGAGACAACTTCCTGAACAGAACACCAAGAGCTCAGGCTCTAAGATCAACAATCAATAAATGGTACTTCATCAAACTGAAAAGCTTCTGTAAAGCAAAGGACACTGTCATCAGAACAAAACAACAGCCTACAAACTGGGAAAAGATCTTCACCAACCCTACATCTGACAGAGGGCTAATATCCAGAATATATAAAGAACTCAAGAAGTTAAACACCAACAAACCAAAATAATCCAATTAAAAATGGGGTACAGAGCTAAACAGAAGTCTCAACCGAGGATTACTGAATGACAGAGAATCACAAAAGAAATGCTCTGTCCTTAGTCATCCAGGAAATGCAAATCAAAAACAACTCTGAGATTCCATCTCACACCCATCAGAATGGCTAAGATCAAAAACTCAAGTGACAATACATGCTGGAGAGGATGTGGAGAAAGGGGAACACTTCTCTATTGCTGGTGAGAACATAAACTTGTACAACTGCTTTTATTTATTAACTGTGAAAGTGCTTTAAGGCTCACTCTACAACCCTCATTCCCCAAGTTATTTCTTCTAGTCCCAAAGCTTTAAACTGTCTGTTTAGCCTCAATGTACAGCTACCACTTTCCTCTTCTATTAAAAACTAAATAGTTACAGATGAGCACTGCACCTACTTCTGTTCCCAAATCTCTAGGCTCCATCTTCCACAGAGCAGCCAGGAATCACTTAAAATCATGTCGTTTCTTTGCTGAAAATCTGCCAATGGTTTTTCTCTGATGTAAGAATAATATCCTAACTATGTACACCAAAATACCATATTTTGTACTGTAGGCATTTTGTTCCTGTTACTCCCTTAGAAGTTAGGTCAATTTCTTATGTGGAAATTTTTTTTTCTACTCCTCCAATTAAAGCAAATCATTACAAAACCTTTGTGATTAGCGTAAGTTGCCTTCCCTAAGCTCACACTCTTCATTCTACCTACAGCATCACATTATTCCTTGGCTAGTGCTTATAATCTGAAATTGTTCTGTGTGCTTTTCCTATCTATCACCTTTTGAAAGAGGCTGGAAACTTTTCTGACTAGTTCATTTCTGCATCTGCAGTTTTATAAGTGACCAGTAGCAGACCTTCAAATATTTGGAATGAATGATCCATTGAGTAAAACACAGTCCACAAATCATTTCAGTTTTTTTTCTTTTGGGCAAAACTCTGTTAAAACAACAACAAAACATAAAAAACAAACAGCAGGAGAACAACTACTACGTCCCTCTTCTTCACTTAGCTCAGCTAGACCATTCATTTTAAATATAGACAACATTTGTATGACCACAAGTGCTCTACCAACCAACCAACCAACCAACCAACCAACCAACCAACCAACCAACCAACCAACCCTCAAAGACTCCTTTAGGAATACCTAAGAAAACGTGGCTTACCTAGTCATTTAAAAAACTTACTATAGTCATCTTTATTGAACACAATTATATATAAATGGAGCACAAGAAAATAATTTATGATAGTCTCTGAGGTCAAAATATATTAACATTAATCAGATACAGAACTAGTTAGAGGAAACATACTATACTTTAATATACTGTACTTTAATATACTTCTATTTACAAATGTGCATGAATAGACATATTTACATAATGTGGTATTTTAGTATGTATGTAACATATAAAATGCTCTTACCAACCGAAGCTTTTAATCACCATCAGACATTTATTATTTCTTTGTGCCTGGAGCACTCAAAACCTTGTCTAGTAGCTATTTTGAAATACAAAAGTAATTGTTCTCAATGGATTTGAATACTGTGCTATAGTGCTCTTATCCATGTGTATCCCTATACCTTCCAGCCACTCCTCTTACCATTATGCTTTTCTTGACTTCTATGAAGTTAACATTTCACTTCCACATATAAGCAAGAATGCACTACTTTGTCTTTCTGTGTCTGATTTATTCATTCTAGTTGATGCACTATTCTTCAGGCTTATGTGGTGAAGCAAATAAAGGAACTTCATTTTTAGGGTTAAATAATGTTCATTTTCTCATCTACACTTCAGATGATGAACACCTAGGTTGATTCCACATTTAGCTAACGTAAATAATGCCTCAATAAACACTCAAGTGCAAGAACCTCAACATAATGATTTCTTTTACTTGGATATAGTCCCAGAAATGGGGTTACTAGATCAGATGATGTATGCACTTTTAGTTTCCTCAGGAATCTAAGTACTGTTTTTATAATGATTATATGAGTTTACATTTCCACTGCAATGATTAATCTTGCCAACTTCATTTGATTTGGAATCAACTAAAAGATATCGCTCTGTATTGATCTGTGAGGGTATTTCCAGGAAGGATTAACAGTGGGGAGAAGACCTACCAGAGTGGATGGCACCTTCTGATGGTAGTCCAGATATAAAGAGGTCTAAGGAAAAAGCAATGCTACTTGCCTGCTTTTTTTCCTTCCACTTCTTGCTATTAAGTGTACCTATCCCACAGTCCTTACTACTACCAGCCTTTGCTGGCATCAGAACCCATCTTTGGCCTTCCAATGTGGAGTGAAGGGCAGTAACTCTCCAGAAATCCTCTAGGCCTTTAGTGTCAGGTTGGGAATGCTCAAGAGGCTCCAGCTTTTTGCAATGAGCAGCTACCAGTTTCTCAGCCTCTTATGTATGCAGACAGCCACTGTTGGACTACTGCGTAAGGAATTTAATAATTCTATCCATTTTGTTCTTCTAGAACATTGGTTCTCAACCTGTGGTCTGTGACTCCTTTGACAACCCTCCATCTCCAAAAATATTTATAATTCATAACAGTAACAAAATCGGGCCAGGAGTGGTGGCGCACCCTGTCATCCCAGCACTCGGGAGGCAGAGGCAGGCAGATCCCCATGAGTTGGAGGCCAGCCTGGTCTACAAAGCAAGTCCAGGACAGCCAGGGCTACACAGAGAAACCCTATATTGAAAAAAACAGGATGGGATTGGGAGGGAATGAGGGAGAGGGCTACAGCTGGGATACAAAGTTAATAAACTGTAACTAATATAAAAATAATTTAAAAAAGAAAAAACCAAAAACAAACATAAAAAGTAGCAAAATTACAGTTATGAAGTAGTAATGAAAATAATTTTATGGTTGGTGTCACTTCAATATGAAGAACAATATGAAGGGGTTGTGGCAGTAGGAAGATTGAAAACCAGTGGTTTACAGAAACTTGGCCAATATATCCAATTAACAGCATACTCTCATTTTTCTATATCTTTGTCAGCACCTATTTTTCATATCATAAATAGCTACTCTAATTTCGATGAGATGATGTTATCCTGTAGTTTTAATTTCCATCTTCTTGATTATTATTAGAAATGTTGCATATTTTTCAAATGCTTATTGACTATTTTCATATTTTATGTTGATGAATGCCTATTTTTAGGACTAGAGAGGTAGTTTAGTTGGTAAAATATTACCGTGCAAGCACCAGGGCCTGATCTGCAGAATCCACATAACTGGCACTTTAAAGATGCAGATGTTGGCCAATCTGACTAGTCTATTTGAAGAAATGCTGATTAGTGAGAGCCTCTAACTCAGAATGAACACAAAACAAAAGGAAATACAATGCTTGAGGAATGGCCACTGATGTTATCCTCTGGACTCCATGTGAACAAATACATACTGCAACTCATAACCAAACACTATATAGAGATCGTTTTTAGATCATATATGTGTGTGTGTGTGTGTGTGTGTGTGTGTGTGTGTGTGTGTGTATTTCCCTAGTGTGCTTATCTAAAAAAAAATAAAACCAAGCAACCAAAAAACCCCAAAACAACCCCCCCCAAAAAAAAACACAAAGCAAAGGAAAATGAAATTACGCTTTCCTATCTTTTAAATAATTCTTTCTGAATGTTGATTTAAGAACAGGGGCCATAAGTCAAATCCAAATAATACAAATATTCCACTAATTTATTGTATATATAAATGTACACACACACACACATACACACACATATATATTTAGATTGACACAAGAAGTTAGGGTCATTGAGGAAGAAGGACCCTCAAAGAGAAGATGTCCTCCAGAAAACTGGCCTATAGGCAAGCCTATGGGCAATTCCTGATTAATGATTGATATAGGAAGGTCAAGTCCATTTAGGTGGTGCCACCCTGGGGCAGGTAGTCCTGAATTGTATAAGAAAGCAGGCTGAGCAAACTATGACGGACAAGACAGCACTTTTTCTCCATGACTTCTTCAGCAGCTCTAGGTTCCTGCCTTGAGCTCCTTCCCTTAATTCCTCTAGAGATGGGAATGTGACGAGAGAGCTGTAAGATGAGATAAACCCTTTCCTCTCCAAGTTGTTTTAGTCTTGGTGTTTTATCACAGCAACAGAAGCCTAACTAAGCCACTGTTCAACATTGATAGTGCTTCCAGTAAACTAATAGGGCAAAATGCTTACACATTAAGATAGGGAAGGCTTTGCTTTTGTGATTTTTATAAAACAAATTAAACAAATTTATAAATTCAAATTCAGTAAGTGACACGGGGGAAGAAGAACTATGTGCATTGTGCATAAAAAAGACATTCTATTGTTTGTCCAGGCGAGGCAGTGCGTACCTTTAATCTAAGCACTGAGGAGGCAGAGGCAGGCAGATCTCTGTGAGTTTGAAGTCTGCCTGGTCTACACAGTGAGTTCTAGGACTACACAATTGGGGGGATGGAGGTGGGCACGACAACAATCTTGTCTCCTGAGAAAATGATCCTGAAGTGAAATTATGTTTCCCAGTGGAATAAAATCTGCTCAAATGTAAGTATGCCCAGGGCACATGCACATGAATGTTGTGTACATTCTTGTTTTATTTTATTTTATGTACATTGGAGTGAAGGTGTCAGATCCCTTGGACAGTTGTGAGCTGCCATGTGGGTGCTGGGAATTGAACCTGTGTCCTTTGGAAGAGCAGACAGT
The DNA here is from genome assembly GCA_028658305.1 of Pachyuromys duprasi. Taxonomy (NCBI): domain Eukaryota; kingdom Metazoa; phylum Chordata; class Mammalia; order Rodentia; family Muridae; genus Pachyuromys; species Pachyuromys duprasi. The sequence continues at coordinate 31,566,829 of CM053749.1, forward strand.
GCTTTTAACCACTGAGCCATCTCCTACATTTTGGGGAATCCTATGAACAACACTGATAACTTAATTGTATAGTCTAGTTTAGTCATATATATTGGTATTAACTACATCTGTACAAACTAGTAGTGTGTATTACTTACAACTTTGAAACCCAAATAATCCCAGCTTTCGGATGCAGCATGCTTTTTTAAGAATCTATACTTTAGATAGCATCTTCAACAAATGGTACAGGTCAACCTGTATGCAAAAGAATGAGAATAGATCTATATCCAACACCCTGCACAAAACTCTAAATAGATCAAAGACTTGATAGACTGGATCCAACAGAAAAGGAATTAGTGAATAGGCTTGAACTCACTGAGTAGGAAAAGACTTTCTAAACAGGACACTTACAGCACAGGCATTAAAACCAACACTTAATAAATGGGACCTCAGGAAGCTAAAAAGCTTCTGTATAATATAAATAAAAATAACAGCAGCAACAACAAAAAAACCCTGAACATCAAAAAAACCAAATAATCCAATTTCAGAAATGGGGTTTAGAAGTAAACAGAGTTTTCTAAATACAAATGATTGAGAAACATTTAAAGACCTGTTCAACATCCTTAGTCATCAGGGAAATGGAAATCAAAACTACTTTTAGATTTCATCTTACCCTAGTCAGAACTGCCAAGATCAATAAAACAAATGAGAGCACATGGTAGAGAGGATGTGGGGAAATGGGAACACTCATTCGTTGTTGATGGGAGTACAAACTGATATAGCCACTATGGAAATCAGTAAAGAGGTTGCTCAAAAGCAAAGCAAAACAAAACAACAACAAAAACCCCCGAAACTTAATCTACCACAATATCCAGATATATCACTCTTGAGGATATACCCAAAGGACACTACATTTTACTACATTTTGCTATCCATGTTCATTGTTGCTATAATCTTATTAGTCAAAAGCTGGAAATAGTCAAGATATCCATCAACTGATAAATAATGACAATATGGTACATTTACACAACAGAATCTAACTTAGCTATTAGGAAATAGGAAATTTGCAGGTAAATCGATGACACTTAAAAACAAGCATCTTGAGCTAGGTAAGCCAGACCCCAGAAGACAAATATTGCATGCTCTGTCTTATATTTTGATGTTAGTTTTAAGCTTTAGATATGTGTGCTTCAATCAGAATAATCACAGAGGTTAGAGAGCTAGTAAAGGACTGGAGGAGAGGAGAGGGAGGATCTTCTGAGAAAGAAATAAAATATAGTGTTATAAAGAGATAAATGGGAAACTAGGAGGATTAAGCAGGAAAAGGGAGGGGAGGGCAGGGTTAAAAAAGGAATATAAGGAGGGACAACTAACACTAAAGGCCTTTTAAAAAGTCATATGGAGTTAAAGCTTCCTAAATATATATACACACATGTCAGAGAAATTTAAATGAAATCACCATATAATGGGAAGACGATGCCCAAACTAGATATTTTATGCCACAAATAAAAATCTTGTTATCTTGCTGAGTCATTGGCAAAGGTGATACATACACTCCTAAACATCACAGGTTACTTCCAAGATTATTGGTTACTATATAGAATATGACGGGAAGGCCCTATTACCGAAGATACACTTATGTCATTGAACATGAAGAAATCAAGCTGGTCTCCTATTAAAAGACTCACCTTTACTGACTAGCATTCATGGTGCTGAAAGGTACTTTGCATACTACCAGAGGACACAAAGAAATTATCAATATCACCCAACTACAAACTCTGAGATGTAAAATAGCAATCTGCCTGTAAGATATGCTGGCAATGGTGGCCTAAACACTTTTGACTGGATTTAAATCTCACTTTCCCTCACTGCTGACTGGATTTGAGGCTTACTCCATGACATGGAAGCCATAGTAGAAACTGTTAAAGTGGCCCAAAACCTGAGACAAGATAGGTCATGAGCCCTAAGGGAAAACTACTGCTATTATTCTGCTAAAGGAATAAAACAATCTAACTCCTGACAACATACTGTTATAACCCATATATCAGTGCTTTGCGGACTCCTGATCAGAGAAGCTTCTTCTTGGAATAGATGGTAATTATTAACACAGAGACCCACAACTAGACAATGTGCAGAGTGAGACTTTGGAGCACTCAGATGTAAATAGGACATCTGTATCAAACTGCTCACCTCATGGCTCAGGGATATGTATGGAAGATGAAAAGAGAAAATTTTAAGAACCAGAGGTGGTAGAAGACTCCAAAGAAAGTGTTTTCCAGATACAAGGCTGATACACATATGAACTCACACAGACTAACAGTTTAACAGTTCAAACAAGCAAAAATTCCAGCAAGCCAAAGGGAGGTATACACAAAGTCCCATCCTTAACCACTGACACCTGAGGAAAGGGAAAATCAGTTTTCTCCAATGGAGTACCACTGGTTATATCAAACATGGGGCAGGCTCCATGCCCAGAAGTAGATGGCCAACACAAAAAGAACACCCTGGCCTCTGCTGCCTTTGTTTCTGAGAGAGACAGAGACAAACAGACAGCTAGTACCTGAGTGTGAGAGAGTGCTAGCAAGCAAAGTGAGTGCACAAAGAGTATGAAGTTGGGTGGGCAAGGAGGTGGGTAAGCTGGGTGGGTAGCAGGGGGAAGGAATATGATAAAAATATACTGTATGAAAATAATAGTAATAGAAAAAGAAAAAATACTATCTTTCAGTTACGACTTGCTAGTATTAAATGTTTTATTTTATTGTATACATGCTGTTTATGTATGAAGAAATGAACAGATTTTTAGATGATAAGGAAAGACAGCCTGAGAATATTAAAATAGTACATTTATAAAAATCTAAATTATCTACATGGACCAAATTCAATTATGCCTGAGCATGTAAATGATTGGATAAATTATTACACAGAAATGCACTAGCATATTAGTGGAGGAACATTGCACAGAGGTAAAAAATAAAGTTCACTTTGCACATATCACACATTTATATATCAGTCCACTCAAAGGAATGGGAGAATGTGTGGAGGAAAGTCTTGCACAAGTTCTGGAAAACAAGCAGAACTGTTAGCAGCACCTAGGCCTCCCCAGCTGTTCAAACTGGTATTTTGGTGATCAGAAAGATTTGCTTTTGGAACAGTTTTAACAATGTGCACAAATGTGCCTATGTTTCAGAGTGAACTTCTACCCATAGATCCTGAATATTTTACATTTAAATTTCAGCAGAATCCTGTGTTTCCATTAACATTATGTACCCCAAGAGCCATTTACGTTTTATAAATAAAAGTAGAGCACATTACTTCGCTCAGGAAGTTCAGAAAGGTAAATCTGATAATCCACCTGAAGCACCGTAGCTTTCTTAGCATGTAAGAAATGCCCTTGTTATAATTGACATTTTAATTCCTGAAAATTGAAACACAAGTTCACAGTCTCGATTACAAATCTTCTTTAGTAACGGGACCCATATATTTTATCTTATCACCTGTACTTCTCTCCCTGCAAGCAATATTCAGCTACTGCTCTGCCCAAGGCCTCCTCCCCTCACCTTGCTATCTTTTCAGGCTATGGTTCTTACTTCTTTTTGTCACCTGACGCTTTACTATTAGATGACAGTTAACACTTCACGCTTCTGAATGACACCTTCTGAGTAAGCTTCCTGATTTGCCTCAGACTTTATTTCAATACCTTTTTTCAATTTTAGAAGCATGATTTAAAATACTATAGTATTTTGAATGTTCACATGTGTTTTTTTTTCCTAAGGCTTGTATTTTTTTAAATTTGTAAGCAATCTAAAATTTACCATCTCACTGAGTGCATATTTCAGTAGTAATAAGTACATACAAGTTGTAGAATCTTCTATCACTTTCATCTTGGAAGCCTAAAATTCCCTATATCCATTAAACAATTTCCATTTCATCCCCCGCTCTTGGCAACCCTTCGGGGTTTTGTTTATATGAATTTGACTACTACAACTACTTCCCATAAGCAAAACCATATAGCATTTGTCTTTTTACTATGCTAGACCTATTTCATTCAGCATAATGTCCTCAACATTTATTTACAATGTAGCACGTGTCAGCTTTTTCTTTTCAAGCTGAATAATATTCTATTACATGGAATATTGTGTTTGCTTTATCAATTTACTTGTAAACACACATTTAGGCTGTTTCCACCTCTCAGCTATCCTAAAAGCTGCTACAAACATTGGCATGCAAGCATCTTTTCAAGACTCTCAGTTTCTACCTACTTATGGATTCAAAAGTGTGATTCCTAGACTACAGAGATAACTATATTTTTATGTGTGGTGTACATTTATGCTTATATGCAGGCTCAACTGTGTACATGTGCAGGTACACATGCATATATGAAGGTCAGAGGTTGACAGGCTTCAACCGAACCCCGAGCCCACTTATGTGTGCTAGGCTAGCTGGCCAGACTGCTCTGAGGGAATCCCTCTCTATGTTCTAAGCAGAATTACAGGCAGCCCACCAGGCCTACCCAGCGTTTTAGTCAGTGCTGGAGAACCAAACTGCAGATGTATACTTGTGTGATAAGTATACACTTGTGTTATCAGTACCCTGGTGTTTAATGCTTTGAGGAACTATCATTATTTTCCAGTGTGGCTTGGCTGTACCATTTTATGTTCCTTATCCTTATCCACCACACACAAAAGTTCTAATTTTTCTATAGTTGCACTAACATTATTTTCTGGGCAGCATTTTGTTTTGTAATTATCCACTAAGGGGTGAGAGTAGTATTTCACTGCTGTTTTTATTTGTATTGTAACACTGAGCTTCCTTTCATGTTTATTGAGATCTTTGGAGAAATGTCTTTTTACATGCTTGTGCCATCTTTTCGTTGGGATGTGGGTAGTTGAGTTTAGTTCTTAATGTATTCTAGACTCGAATCTTCTGCTCCATGGACTGTTTTGTCACACTGTTGTGTTTTTTGATTGCCTGTGCTTCTGATGTGTTATCTGAGATTCACTGCCATATGCAGTAAAGCCTTTCTCCTATGCTTTTTCTCTAGGATGAGTTTTTGTAGTTTCATGTCTTACATTTAGGTTTTAATTAATTAATTTTGGGGTATGTAAGCATCAAGTTTCATTTTTCTGCAAGTTGTCAATATAGTTTTTCCATTACCATTTGTTGAAGAGATTGTCCTTTACATGCTGGGCAATCCTAGCACTTTCATGTAACAACATTTGACTGCACACACTGAGATTTATACTATGAGATTCCACTTTATTCCATGGCCTCTGTCTTTATGTTAGTAATACACTGTTTTCATTACTACAGCTCTTTAATTTTTTAAATTTAATTTAATTTGTATAATTATTCACTTTGTATCCCTTTGCAGCCCCCTCCCTTGTCTCCTTCCAGTCCTGCCCTCCCTCCCTCTTCTCCCCCATTTCCTTTTCCAAGTCCACTGATAGGGGAGGACCTCTTCCCCTTCTATCTGACCCTAGCTTATCAGGTTTCTTCTAGGCTGGTTGCATCATCTTCCTCGGTGGTCTGGCAAGGCTGCAACCCCCAGGGCGAGGTGATCAACGAAGCAGCCATTGAGTTCATGTCAGAGACAGCCCCTGTACTCCTTATGAGGGAACTCACTTGGAACCTGAGCAGCCAATAGGCTTCCTTTGAACAGGGGGTCTGAGAGTAATGGTGTTTACAACTAACTGATCTTAATCTTTTTTAAAGCTAGTTTTCTTCTCTCTGAAACACTAAATCCCCACCTAATCCCAATCCTATCAGGTGAGCACCTACTCAACTTTCAGGTCTCAGATCTTCTGTAGTTTGAGAAGTCTTCCTGACCTTCCCACCTCCTTCAACTCATTTCTTCCACCTTCAACTTCTATTTTATATTATCCCTCTATCACAGAGCTCACCTTGGTTTCCTTAATTGACTTGTGGCTCCCATGGTCACAATCTCAATGACAGAGGGGCCTCATCTGTAATTTTAGTTTTCACGACCACTTCTAGCAAATGCTTCACCACAGTGCAAATCAATAAACATCATCAACACTGAACCACAATGTTTTTACCATGTTCTGCTGATAGAAAGAATGAATAAAGTCTATGTACTAATTTAGAAAACACTTCCAAGATACATAAACTTAAAAAAAAGGAAGACACAGAAATGCTTAGAAAGTTACAACTTATATAAGAAAGGCAGATATATATCAATTTGTATATATATGATGTCTCTCCAAAATAATAATAAAAAGTTATCTTCTGGGGTCAGATGGCAGTCAGGTAAATGGAGGATGAGATAAGAGTTTTCACTACATACTTTAAGAATTACATGAAGTTTTCCTACTTATGACAATGTTTTAAAAAATTTAAAACAGAATTACTAAATAACATCCCTAAAGAACATCAAATAGAGGCTGAAGATATAGCTCAGTGTCTAGCACATGCAAGTTCCTGGGTTTGATTACTTTGTGTGTGTTCCTGAGAGACAGACAGATGGGGGAGGTGAATAAATGAATTAAAGTAACAAAAATGTGTTATTTCCTTTCTCTTTCATCTCACAAGAAAAAAATCAAAATGAATAAGAGCTGTATCTTCAATGCAACTTGTGAACTCAGTTACACCTCTGCCCAGGGCTAGAAAGTATGGCAGCTCCTACTCTGATGTTTCTTAGATCACTCATTCTAGAGTTAATGTTTTTGTCAAAAGATAATCTGACAATCCTGTAGAACAGTAGTTCTCAAACTGGGTTGTGACCCCTTGCGGTGTTGAATGACACCCCTTTTGCTGGGGTTGCCTAAGACCACTGGAAAACACAGATATTTACACTGTAATTCAGAACAGTAGCAAAATTACAGTTGTGAAATAGCAATGATTTTATGGTTGGGGTCACTACATCATGAGGAATATTAAAGGACTGCAGCATTAGGAAGGTTGAGAAGCACTGCTCTGGAGACTCACTTAGAGAGGAACCTTCCCCAACAGTGAGGAAAAACCAAAACCAAAACCTGTGGTCATGTGTGTGAACCATCTTACAAGTGGATCCATCAACCACTGCAGCTCTGGCCAACAGGTGACTGCAATAACATGAGAGGGGGGGGGGGACAGAACTTCATGGTCAAGGTCCTCTATCCTTTCTGAAAAGAAAATAATATAAAACCTCGAAAACACTGAATTGTTACAGTATTTTAAGTCAGTAGGGCTTGAGATGATTTAGGTAATGGTTCCAAGTCAGCTTGCTGGACTTGGAATCACCTACAAGACACACTTCAAGCCTTGTCTGTGTGGGAATTTACAGAAGATTCCACTCTACGAGTGACAGCATCTCATAGAATGAGGTCCTAGACTAAAGAGGGGAGGTTGAGGAAAGCAGCTGAACCCTAGCACTGTTTCTCTGCTTCCTGTCTGTGGACACAATATGACCAGCTGCCTCACTTGTGATCATACTCCCCCACAATGACAGTCTCTACACTTAAGCTGTAAGCCAACATAACCCTTCTTCCCTTAACCTGCTTCTCATCAGGTATTTGGTCATAGCAGTGAGAAAAAAGTGACTAATACAATTTGACATACAGCAATACCTAACTGGAAGAATTTATTCACAAGTAACATTTTACCTTTTTTTTTTTAAGGAATGAATTCTGCCTAATATAACTCAGTCCCCACTGAAAACTTTGCCTGGGTACGAAAGATGACTAGTTCAGACTCTGTATCCTCCTCACTAGGGTAGGTTCTTAGCACACTTTGTTTTTCAGAAAAGATACATGTTAGGTGCTCCTGGATTTTCTGCACTCTGTATGTATAGTAACTGTGCTGAAAGCAGATGCCTGTAAGATGCTTTGTTTCCTAGTATTCCCCTGAAAAAGATTGACAGATCTAATATAAATCTATAGAAAGTCAGTCACCTCTAAGCTTCAGTACTCTGTAATACATAAAATAAATACATCATCAGTGAAATGAAGATAAAAAGGGTATAGACTCTGTACTCTAAAAGGCAGAGCATAGACAGTGGTTATCTGGTCACCTTAAGCTAACTGCATCAAGTAATAGAATCAGGTAGGCCTGGAGAAGGCACTTTGAGGACTCTGATGCCATAAAATTATTATGATGCTAAGTCCCCATTCAGGCTAAAAGTTGAGTTTCCAATCGATGATGCCATTGTCCACAATGAGGAAGTCACTGACACATGAATGCCAAAATGACAAAGAGTAGCTATGAAGCAAGTACTGTTTTGCTATTTTCTTAGGAGGAGAATATTCTTCAGTAAAAATATAAAAAAGCCTTACATGGTAAGATATTTGTTAGAGTATATGGAAAAGCCACTGTGCTAGTCTGCCTTTTGAAAAAGCATAAACAGTGGTCTGGGGTGGTATTTGTGGCATACAAAATCTTCTAGAAAATTTATCTGAAAATTTTGTGAAAGTAGCTTATCAAGATGGTTTTAGACAACTGATATTTTATGGTCCCTTTTCCTAATATTATAGAACACAACCAAAAACAACTGAAAATGTAGGCTACTTACCTGCTTAATTCAAAGAACTAAGATTGCTATGCACTTACAGTTATTGTGATTGTCAGGGGTCACTCAATGACAGCTCATCTGGGACAGCTATACTGCTGTTTTATATTCTAGTGGGCATGAAGAGACCACTTCTCAGGGGTCCATTCTTTCTTATGACAGATTAAACAGCTGTTTTCTAAATCCAGTCTGAACATGCATCCATAGTCCTCAGACTAATAGCAATCTAACTTCTGAGTAGCAAATCACTGTACGTACTGAATGCTGCAGGACCACAAGAGTTTTTGTTGTTCTGATAATAGGAACCCTGATCTAACTAAATGCTTTATTTACCTAGGCTCTTTGCCCATGAATACAAAACAACAGCGAACTTCTGGCTCAAAATCTAGATATATGCCCTTAAATTCTCACAGCTACCTGAAACACAAAAATGTCCATACAAAAAAAGAGAATCAATTTTCATGCCATTCTTATGAATGTCCTTCCAAAAGACAGGGCATTTCTCATTATGCCAGAAGAAAATTAAATAGGAAAAAATAAAAAATTAAAAAGGCCATATAAACTTTAAGTGACAAGAGAAGAATCGAGGAGGAGTGGGCTGCATTTTAAGCTCATTACCTTATGGACTCTCCCAGACTCCTTCCCTCAGGAAGTTCCCTCTAAAACTGAATATAAAAAGTGCTTTTTTAAAAGTGCATATTTTATCCATCTAGATCACTTGGTTAATAGAAGGGCCTTGCTTTTAGGATTTAGATTTTTCCCTTGAGATTTAAGGTTTAAAGGTAACATATCCTATTAAAACTGCAGTTCTAGCTTTTTATCATAAATGCGATACTAGGAACATTAAGATAGTTTTGAAAATATAAGTACTTATTTGGCTTAGGAATGATCATATTAGGTTTTCCTTTTGTACTATATTTTTGAGTTTCTAGATCTTTAAGTTTATTGTGTATCATTTTTTTTGGTCCCTGCTTCTCCAGACAAGGTTTCTTTTTGTAACAGTCTTGGCTGTCATGGAACTCACTTTGTAGACCAGCTGGCCTCAAATGCACAGAACACCTGCCTCTGCCTTGCCTCCCAAATGCTGGGATTAAAGGAGCACACTACTACCACCACCCCGCTTTTGTACTGTATTTTTAAAGTATGCTGTAACACATTTTGAATTTTCTATTAAGCCATTCCCCAAGTTTTGTACAGATAAGACTTCACAGGAAGTTCAAAATTCTGATTAACTTAAATATTTATGGAACCCTGGGCACCAACTACCAGACGACTTTGTTGGACTTCTTAGACTGGGGAAGATAAAGTGAATTAAAATACGAAGAAGGCATTCCCTGTTCATTTTCTTCTAATCCCTCCAACTATAGCAAGAGGAGTCTTAGTTTGGTACCAGGATGACATCAAGAATAAGACTCAAGTTCTGGCTACTCTGCCTTTTAAACAAAGAACGTTTAGTGTTAAGGCTTAGAGTATTCAGGGAGCATACATTTCTAGTTAAAAACTTTCAACAGCACTGCTTTATTTTTACCTGTGTCCACCTTTTGTTTATGGCAAATGCTATCAACTGATACCTAAAGGTAATTTCAAGTCTCTTTGGAAAAATAATCACATTGATACACTGAAGTATTATGCAGGAAACTACTTTGGGTATATAGCCAAATTTTTGATATGGAAAACAAATTTTAAAATACTCTATTAAACCATCTATTTGATCAAGAAATGATATTTGTGATGTACATGCATTCATTTATTTAGTCATCACAAAGGACAAAACTTTATCTATTTTTTTAAGAACAACCAAGGCAGAGGAGGAAATTACTGAAAGTGAGGTTATCAAAAAAAAATTTAACAAATGAGGTGGTATTTGAGGTAGAACTTGAAGGAAAGATGTAATTCATACAAACATGAAGGAAGAGAACTCTAAAGAAGGGAAACTGAACAATACATGCCTGACTGGTAGCAAGTTGGATACATGGGTGTGCAGACTTGTTAAAACCCAGTAAAATGTATCATTAAATAGATGTATGAAAACTTTTCTTTAAGAAAGTTGATACTATCTTTGACTTGCATATGTAAAGTCACTGAGGTATGAGACTTAGTTGGCTTATAATAGAGGTAAACAATATCGAGAAAAGAAAAATCAGTTTAGAAACATGTGAATCAAAGTATTTTCCTACAATAAACTGCCAATAAAACCTTTAGCTACTAAACAAAAACATTAGCTTTACATATCTACTAAACAGTTTTATTTCAGAAGCCAAACTTATCATATTTAAGGCTTATCTATTAAAATTAAATATTCTAGGCTGGGCATGATGGTGCACAGCTTTAATTCCAGTGCTCTGGAGGCACAGGTAGGCGGGTCTCTGAGTTTAAGGCCACCCTGGACGTCTGAGTGAGTTCTAGGACAGCCAGGGCTACACAGTGAAACCCTGTCTCAAAAAACATACAAACAAATAAAGTGAAATATTCTATATCCCTTCCCAAACTGAACTGTTCATTAATAGCACTTATCCCAAGTAATAAAGAAGACAGAGTATCTTCAAGGTTGAATATTAGTAACACCCCCAAAAGGCTGGGTCCAAAGCTACTGCTGCCATTTGCCAGGGTGAGGAAGTTGTGTTTGGAAACTTAAGAGGTGAAGCTATGGGGAAGTAGGTTGGGGATAGGGTAGGATATGGCAGGGATGGGCTGAATCTTGCCAAGCCCCCCACTTTTTTGTCCACCATGAGGTAAATAGCCTTTGCCATGCCATTCTATCTGACTATAGGACTTGAGAAGCAACAGATCCAAGATCAGGGATAGCAATTGCAATGTAAAAAAGCTTGTGCTCCCTGCTTGTCGGTTATTTTCTAACAGTGACATAATTCTGTTAAGCAGAATGCATAATGCTTAACAAAATATAGAAAAAGGATTTAATTTTCAACATTTAGATACTGTTTCCAAACAGCTTAGATAATTAACAGTCTCAGATTTTTTTTTCTTGGCCTTTAGCTCTTTTCAATTACCTGAGATTTTAAAAATCATGTAGTTATTAGCTTTCATTGTTTTGAGAATGCCTAACTGAACGGGGAAATCATTATAGTGAAGGTAAAACCATTACCAACAAGTCTTCACTTGTTGGAACTTTAAAGGGCCACAAAACTCAAACCAAAAAACATGCATTATGGTTGAAGAAAAGCACTGTAAAAGAACATATTCTTTGCTTTTAAGCATTAGGACCATAAGGGATGTATGCATCCTTAATATTCTTTTTCTAAGGAAAATACAATTTCTTTTGTTATACAAGTGAGGCGTCATTAGATCTTCATGATCCAGATACCTTAGACAGCAACAATAAACCAAAGCATGGCATTTTACACTTTGAAGCAGACATAACTTCAATTATAGCAATTCTGAGATTAGTATCATGTGTTATTTTATTCTAGAAGATTTAAACAATACTGGGAATGGAACCCAGGGCCTCATGCTTGCTTGGTAAGCATTCTATCATAAGCCTGCATTTGAAAATGTGCTCTCTGGTTAGCTAAATCTGGGAAATGCGATTTAAACCTTCCTTAGGAAATTATATTCATGCAAGCATGGCAGTACGTTTTTGAGGCACTGCATTCAAGACTCCCTGATTTCCAATTCCAGTACCACTAAAACAAACCAACAAAGCAAAACAAAAACAGTAACACCACAACACACACAGTAACTGAGGACTAGAGGGATCACACCTGGTTAGCAACAAAAGCCAGAACTTTGAACCTTAGCCCTCAGTCCGCAGGCTACAGTTGCTTCTACTGTTTAAATTATAAAGCAGGACTCTCCACAGCAGTTAAACAATTAATAAACATCTGGGTGATGGTATCTCAAAAATTTTCTGGTTTGTGTTTATTTCAGTGCTTTTAAATTTTTTTTATTAAAAATAAGGAGATTTGCTCCCGCCTTCAGCAATTCTGATGAACGACAAAGTTTAACTAAAAAACAAAACAAACAAACAAAAAACAACAACCATTACAACAAGGCATTCAGACTACCTGGGTTATAATTTACCTGTAACTTCTGTCAGCTCAACGAAATCACAGCGTTGATGATCAGTTGGGTTACTTGGCACATAATGATGGCCCATGCTATTCATAAAAGTCATACTAACATGAACAAATACAAGTAACCTTAAAATGACAAGACCTTAACACCTACATAAAGGGCCAGAACTACCTAAAAGAAAAGTGTTTGCTCCACAGTTCAGAACTACAACACGAGGAAGATTCCTGTGTTTTTGTAATCACCAAAAAATATGTGTATGTTGACTACAGCCTCTAAATCTGGCTTTTCTTCAACTCCACAGAACCCTGAGATGATGTAAGATTAAACAGAACACAATTTGCTTGGCGAGGAAAAAAGTACAGTTGCCTGTTATATCCCTCCCCACCAGGATAAGGAGGGGTGAAGCGGGTTAAGTGTGGGGATGGTGCAACTTTCAAAGCCTCGGGAATCAAAGGTGAGGACTGTTAACAACTTCCGTGTGCCAGCCCGACTTCCTCTTGGTGAACTTGGCTCTGCTTCCTAACCCTCTGCACCTGCACCTCGGCGGGCCTCGGCATCCCCCTCCACCATAAAGGGACCCCCTGGACAGGCGAGGCAACAGGGTGGCTGGAAGCCTCCAACAAAGGGGCCGGGCGCCCGCGCCCAGGGGAGACCTCCCCTCTTCCCCGCACCGGCTCTGCCCGCGGAAGGATGCGGACGGACAGGTCCCACGGCTCGCCCGGGTTCCGGCCCCGCTTCCCTCCCACCCCCGGCGGCGGGCTCGGGCGGGGGGCCGGGCGGTGACACCCCGACGCCACCGTCTCAGGCCGGCCCGGGAGAGGCCCGACCAAACCACGCCGCGCCGCATCTCGCCGCGCGACCGCGCCGGGGGCGGGGACGCTGTTACCTGCCGCGGGCTCTGCCGCTCCCAGCCGGCGCCGCTCTCTTGGCAACCGCGGCCTCCACACGAAGGCCGCCAGCGAGGGCCTAGTGACAGCTACCAGCGTGCACCGCGCGCGCCCACGCCGGCGTCGACGTCGGCGGCCTCGGTCCCGCCCCTCGCCAGCCCCCACCCCCCGACCGCTGCTCGCTGGCGCCACAGCGCCCTCACGCGGGCGATCGTGGATGCGGCTTCGAGCAGGCGGGAGCAGCCAGAAGAACCCTCCTTTTGATGGATCCGGGAAATTGAGGGCCTTTTTGAAGTATGGCTGAGCCAGAGGATTCGCCAATACTTTATTCGAGTACTCATTCAAACTCTGTGTAGGACTGAGTGACAGTTTAGCATATATTGTATCTAGATTTCATTCAAACGTACAGTTACCCCAAAGGCTTTTTGTCTGGAAAAAAAATTTATGTTTCTGTGTGAACAAGTTTTAAAGGAGCCTGCTATTCTGAGAAGGCTGTGTATTTCACTATGTGCCAGTATTTAAGCATTTTACACTCCTTAGTGTTAAGAGTGAAAGATGACTCTTCAAATAAATGAGTTGACACCAAACAGTAGTTACCTTTGTTTTTTCAAAGATTACTTATGTGTATTTTCTGTGTGAGAGTTCCTGCAGTCTGTATGTGCGTGACTGGAGCCCAGAAGAAGGGGTCAAATGCTCCGGGGTTACAAGCAGTTATGAAGAGAGGGATTTGAGTGTTGGAAACCTAGCTTTCCCGTCCTCCAAAATAGCAACAAGTGCTCTTAACTGCTGAGCCAACTTTCCAGCGTCCAGCTTTTATTTTGTAAGCTATTACTCCACACCTATGATTGCAAATGGTTGGGATGAAACAGGAATTTATGCTGCAACATGATAAACTTTAAAACACCTCAATGGCAGGTATTAGGAAACTTGTCTGAAGTTATATCTCTCAATATATTTAAAGACCGCTTTATTTTGAGGAAGTGTCTTGCCACATAGCCCTGCACTCACTATATAGCCCAAAGCTGACCTAAATGCTGAGGTTACAGATATGCACTATCATCCTTGGCTTAGAGAACTTACTTAGAAATTTGTTTCGTATGGGGTTAACTATATGACTCTGGAACGGAACATCAATAAACAGGATTTCTATCCTGGCTAGTTTTTATGTCATCTTGACACAAGCTTAAACGCATCTCAAAAGAGGGAGCCTCAACTGAGAAAAATGCTCCATAAGATCCAGCTGTGATGCTTTTCCTTAACTAGTGATTGATGAGGGAGAGCCCCGCCCATGGGACAGCCCAGCAGTAGCCCAGAGCTTTCCCTGGCTGGGTTCTCTAAGAAGGCAGGCTGAGCAAAGCCATGGAGAGCCAGTCAATGAGCAGGACCCCTTCATGGCCTCTCTCTGCACCATCTTCTGCCTCCAGGTTTCTGCCCTGAGTTCCTGTCCTGACTTCCTTCAGTGATAAACAGTGTTGTAGAAGTGTAAGCTGAATGAACCATTTCATCCCTAGTTTCTTTGGTCATGGTGTTTCATCACAACAATAGTAACATTAAGAATTTCCTTTGTCTTATACAAGATATCGTTTTAAAGGACACCCTCTCATTTTAAAAGAAGTCCTATTCAAATTCTATGGCTTGATATGTTTATTTAAGCGTTTATAGCACACCAGATCCTTTACTGTGTCAGACTTTCAAGACGTGCCTTGTAATAGCGATGAAATTATGACGTCGGAGTCTTTTATTTCTGCAGTATAATGGGAGTGAGTATAAGCAATCGCCCATTTTCTTTTTTGCTTCTCAAAAATTATATGAATGATTAGTCCTGCAACTCAAGATACTAGACTCCATCCACCGTCTTTTCATGGCTTGCAGAGACCTCACATATTTTTGCAACTGTTTCAGTCTTGGAACTACCATGTCTGCGGCGAAATGCAATGCCCAATTCATCTTTGACATTTTGGTTGCAACAGACGGAAGCTAATAAACAGCTCTAGTTCCAAAAAAAAAAAAAAAAGGGACACTCAGATAAAGTGGGCTTTGGGAGTGGGGGGTGGTAATTCAGATCTGGACCTGCGGAAAGTTCCCACCTGTACAGCCTCTGCTTCATCATCTACCTCATCTCTACCCAAACCATCCAGAGGAGTGCATCCCCCGGCCCAGGTCCCTCCAGAGCTGGGGGAAGGTGTGCTCCAGGGCCGGGCGCCTCGGCAGCGCGAACTCTGCCCGGAAGGCGGCGCTGTGAGCCGGCAGAGCCCGCCCCGCTGCCTGGGAGCCGGCCGCCCGCTCCGGTCCTGGTAGCCGCGCGCTCGGTCCCCGCGTGGAGCCCCGGAGTCGGCCATGGCGGTGGGTGCGGCGGAAACGCGCGTGTTCCTGGAATTGCGGAGACGGCTGCAGAGCGCGCTGCTGATCCTCGGGTAAGGGAGAAGGCGGCGGCGGGCGGGACCGCGCGCGCGCCGCAGGAGCGCGGAAGCGCGGGACCGAGGGGCCCAGCACCGGACAGCGTGCGCGTGCGCGTGCGCGGGTCGTAAGGCCGGCGGCGAATTTAGATGTTTTTGTTTGCCTGGCAAGCACTTTAGCTGGTGAACCGTCTGTAAACTTTTAATTTCGTATTTACTACACGAACAAGAAACTTTGAACGGGAAAATGCTCCTTTTTTTTTGCTTATGATCAGCAATTTTAATGGTTTGGGATCCCTTCATGGGTTTTGCCTTGTTCTTTGTAACAAATGTTTCAAATAATTTAGATCTGAAAATTCACTGCAGAGCAGCACAGCTGTATTTGATTGATTGACTGGCTTTTTCGAGACAGGGTTTCTTTATTGTAACCTTGTCTGTCCTGGACTCATTTTGTAGACCAGTCTGGCCTCGAACTCACAGCGATCCCGCCTGCCTCTGCCTCCTGAGTGCTGGGATTAAAGTGTACCACCATGCCCAGCGGTTTTGGTTTTTTTGTTTTTGTTTTTTCTTTTTCTTTTTTTTTTTTCTTAGCTTTTCTTCTTTAACTGGAATCTGCCAAGTAACTAGAATGGCAGTTTTTGATACGCCTGAGAACTGAATTCAAATCCGAGCTTCCCCACAGGATAGAATAATTTTATCTGAATTTCTTCAGTTTTAAGGTTGGGATTGAAGCCGGGCCTGGTGGCGCATGCCTGTAATCCTAGTATTTGTAGAGGCAGAGGCAGGCAGCTCTCTGTGAGTTCAAGGCCAGCCTGGTCTACAACGTGAGTCCAGGACAGCCAAGGCTACACAGAGAAACCTTGTCTTCGAAAACAAAAACAAACAAAAGATTGGGACTGAGCCCAGGGTCAGTGTAATAATTCATTTGCCTAGCATAAACAGGCCTTGAATTCTTTCCCCAGTATGGGGGTCAAGGATGGGGAGATAAAGGAGTGGGGTCATGAATTTCAATTTACGAATTTAATGGAATTTGAAGAAATAGCTGCAATTTCAACCTTGTTCAGTAATTAATAGTACAAACATTACCAAATACATCTCCTTAACCCCCATACAAAACAAACCCAAAGAAAGGTGAGAAACCTACTACCTTGCTAGACTGTTTGTCTGTTCCTCTGGTCTTTTGACTGCTGATCTCTGACACCACTCAGTTCCCTTGCTCTAGTAACAACTATGGTCTGGTCTCATTCAACCATTCCACACAATTCCACTATTTCTTGAACTGTGTTGACATGTGTATTGGTCAGTGTTCTCTAGAGTAACATCACTTATTGACTGAATCTCTCTATGTATGGAAAAGGGATTTATTAGGAAGACTTACAGGATGAGGATGCAGTCCAGCTAATCCAACAGTGGCTGCCTACGTCCACTTGGCTGGATGCCTTGACTCGGCTTGTCTTCAGTATACTTCACAATCTCAAAGTAGTAGGCTCTAATACCAGTGAAGGAATGAGTTAGCCAGTGAGAGCGAGGGCAAGCAGGCAGAGCTTCCTTCTTCCATGTCCAAAAGAAAATATGACCTAGATTTGAGGTGGTTTTTCCCAGCTCAAAAGATCTGCATGTCTTCCTACCTGTCAGAGGTCAGGATTAGAAGTGAGCCTGCCTACTTTGAATTAAGCAAAAGCCCTCCATTTTTGTTTTTTAATTAATTCCAGGTGCAGTCAAGTTGACGTGATGCTGTTTCTATCTGCTTTTCCCGACATGTTTTCTGTTTCTCTTGTGTTTTGTGTTTTTAGACAGTGCCTAACAATGTATTCTGGCTGGTATAAGTTACTAGGTAAACCAGGCTGACTTTGAGATCTGCCTGTCTCTGCCTTCACATTACTGGGAACCTTCAACAAGGATTTGAGATTTGTGTTTCTTCTGTGTTGTTGCTTATGTTAGTATTCCTTTCCTGTTTCTTACTGAGTAATTTTCCATTGTCTGAGTATTCCACAAACCACTTACTTACTCTGCTATTGCTGGACGTTTTGTTTATTTCCAGAAAGGGTTTATTATGAGTCAGCTGTATTAGCTTCACAGTGTAAGATGTGTGTGCATGTACGTGTGTGTGTGTTGTTGGAGCTAGGCAAGTGCATTTGCCACTGAGCCACACCCCCAATATATGTCTTTTTATGACATAGATACCCTTGGACTAATACCTAAGGGTGAAATTACTGGAGTATAGAATAGAGGTGTGCATTGCTTTGTGAGAAACTCTCAAACAGCTCTCAAATGTGGTCAGTCTCTTTGGTTTGAGCCGTTCTGATGGAGATGAGGAGGGATCTCATGGTGGTTTTAATTTCCTTGCTGGCTTACAGTGTTGAGAACTTTTTCATTTATTTTTTTGATAATCTAAGTGTGTGTGTTGTAAAGCATCTTACGGTTTCTGGCTAATAAAAACAGGTTAATCCTGTTATGTTGAAACAGTGCTGTGCAGTAGAAGGCTGTGTGAGTATGTGCCTGTCTTTCGGCACTGGTGGCACACGTTTTCACTTCCCTAATGCAGGTTGAGTATGACTTATTGGAAAAGGTCTGGGTGGGCCTGAAATGTTTCAGGTTTTGGACTTTTCTCGAGTTTGTAGTATTTGCATAGACTTTTCTTGTTGAGCATCCCTAGTCTGGAAATTCAAGGTATCTTTCTTATTTCAGGGCATTTTGGCTTTTTTGGTTTAGGGATACTCCATATGTTCTATCTTTTGATAAGCAGAAATTTTAATCTTAAAATCCAGTTTATCAATTAGTTTTGAACAGCCTTTTCTAATGTCTTAACTCTTTGCCTACCTCAACTTTGTGAATACTTCCTGTTATGGAAAATAAAAAAATAAGCTAATAATGTTTATTATTAAAACCTGTAATTATAATATAATAATAATTATTAATATTATTATTATTTAACTCACTGTCAAATCAATATAAGACACAGACACCTGATAGATTTTAGGTAAGCCTTATTTTATCTGGGCCTGGGAGGATATTAACTCTCTAAGCTATCTTTACTCCCCCAGGCCCTGTCCCATGCCAGGTGGCTCTAATAATTTCTATCTAGGCTTCTTCCCAACCATGATTCCATAAATACTTGCTTATTCTTATCCGGGCAGCTTTCCTCCACCCAATCCGGCTGTGTGCTTCTCTCCACACTAAACATGGTGGCTTTGCTTCCTCTCTCCCCTCCGGTACCTCTCTCCTCCCAATCTGTGATCCTTCCTTCCCCAAAGCCTTCAAACCTTAGCTCCAACCCTTCCTTCTGCCCTGCCCAGGTGTAGGCCTTTTATTTAGCCAATCAGGAACAATTTCTTAGGCAAGGTGACAAATTACTAGCATATTTTTTTTTCTCATTGGCTAGCTCAGAATCTGTATCAGAAATCAGTTCGCTACACTGTTCTTATACTTTAAACCCAGTCTTTATAAATATCACACCCTCCCCAGGGAAAAATGAGACAGATGAGTGTTTTTGTTACATGAATTTGACAATATCTGTGTATCCACTAGAATTTTTTTAGTGCTTTTATTTATTGATAATGGTTGAGGTTGATTCCCCATCTTTTAGTTAATTTTTTTTCGAGACAGGGTTTCTCTTTGTAGTCCTGGCCATCCTGGAACTTGCTGTGTAGACCAGACTGGCCTCAAACTCAAAAAGAGTCAACTGCCTCTGCCTCCCTAGTGCTGGGGTTAAAGACATGATGAGAAATCATAAGTTTGGCTTTTATTTTGCATTGTCAGAGAGCCAGATGAAGGAGGAGGGATGCAGCTGGACTTTTCCGTGAGGCCGACCTCGCTCTTGCTGAGAACCCCTGACCGCTGCACCGAGATCCGGCTTCCAGCAGGGGTCAGGCTTGTACCTTCGTCTTGCGGCGGGCTGCAGTATCTCCGTGGAGATGGTTTGCACCTGCGCCTGCAGGCCCAGGCCGAACCTAGCCCGCGTGAGTAGGAGCAGCACCCCTGAAGGGGGCTGACGTTCGTTAGGTTGAACTTTTCCCAGGTGAAATGATTGGCAATCAATGACCTGGAAGGGATAGGGAGCGGAGAAGTTCCAGGGTCTCCTCCATCCGCTCTGCCAGTTACCAACTCTGTGCTGTGAAATATGTCCCTTACCTTTCCCGATCCTTTACGCTTTTCTTTTAAGTATATGTTTAAGACTCTGCTTTAATTTTTAGAGCATTTTTAGTCTCGTGGCAAATTTGAGCAGAAGGTACGGAGATTTTTTTCCCCAAAACCACCCAGTTTATTTTTTTTTTTTAATTCAGGCTCACAGATAGGAGAATAAAATCAAAACTTGGTGGGATTAGAAACGTTGCGCCGATACAAGCTCATTCAACAGACTAGTTAGCTCATTCGAGGTGTGAGCCGTTCGATACGGGAACACAGACGCCAACACGCCACAAAGGCCTTCTGCAGTTGTGCGGTGTATATCCTAATGTGGGGGAACAGCAGATGCTGACCAAATAATTAAGTTGCTTATAGCAGTGGGCAACGTAAGCAGAGTCAAGCCATGGGGAGTGACAATTTGACCAGAGAACTGAGCAGTGGGAATTATCCAATCCATGCGGAGATGGAGCAGTGCACGTAGAGGATCCGGCGTTGCTGTGAAGAGTAATATAGTGTTGTTGTCGTATGGTTGCATATTGATGCAGCTAGGTCGTGAAACCTTTTCTTTTTGTAAGCTCTCCTGAATTTGTTTTTTTTTTTTTTTAAATTCTGGCTCATTGCATCTTACAATGTGGATTTGCCATAGGCAAGGAAAATGCTGTGGAAAGGGAAAACAGCATTGGAAGAAACTATTGATGATTCAGCTGAGAGGAAGACTTTTCTTGTTTCCATTACCCCCTCAGGCCTCAGTGCTGAGCTGTTTGTAATAAGCCCTTCATCAGATCCATGTGGAGACTGGGAGGTGCGGACGACCAGAGTGTCCCACGAAGCCTGTAAGAGATGTAAAACCATCTCCTGGCTTTTGGGCAAGAGAAGATGGGGGTGGGGGGAATTGTTGTTCATTCTTTTGTCTAAGGGTAATTTTGCTAGTGTTCGGAACCAGTGAATGGCTGAAGTATGCAGAATCGGTTTTAGAAACAAGGGCCATCATGCTCGAGTGGCATCTGAGGAGCCTGGAATGACACCGAATCCTGAAAAGCAGGGCGAGGTCCCGGGGGTGGGAAAACAGACAAGGTGCCCCTGTTCTGGGACGGAGGTGTGCCTGTGTGGATCCTTGAAGTCATCACTTTCCCTGTTTGCACCGTAACCACAGCAGGAACTTCCTGTTGAGTTTGGACACCGGCAGAGGGCCGGCATAAGAGCCACAGTGTTCTCTAGGACTCTGACTGTAAAGATAGAGGAGTGGAGACATCCAGGGACATAGTATTTGGGTTTGTTGTCTACTCATATTCTGTAACTGAATTTTAATTTTTTTGACATTTTCAGTTAATGAGCAACATTTAATACTAACTGTGGACAAAATAAATCCACTGCAGTGTGCTTAGTCTGCGTATTGTTTGTGTTTGTTGGACTATTTTTTTGTGTTTTTGAAACATTTTGTTCAAATACCTGAAGAGGGAACTTGCAAAGCCTGTTCTGTGGTGCATGAAAGGCTGTGCAAAGCAGATTCCTCCGTCTTTAATTGCTTTAGTGCTTTCTGCATATTAGGCGGGGAATAAGCATTTGCCGCATGAATGATGATCAGGTAGGTGAATACTGGTGTGCACTGAAATCTAAGTATTGTAGAATAGGAAGTAACTTTTGAAAATTTTAGTGTTCAGTTGTGTCTCGGGGTTTTAAAAGAGTTGCCTTTTCAACTGTAAGACCACGCTTTCAGAGCAATCCTGATACACCTCAGCCCAGCACACTGTTTTGAGGTTAAGGTAGGTGAAATGGTTACCATCGGTATGTGGGGAAATGACCTAATGCTGCATCTTCTTGGGCAGCAATGCTCAAGCAGGATTCGACACTTGACCCAGTGGCCAGCAGAGGGCAGTGTCCCACTGAAAACTGCTTAGTTCTGAAGCACATGTTGGAAGGCTCACCTAGACCATCTTTGTAGATGCTCAGCACTAGAGAAGAGAATAATACTGTTTATTTAACCTCTGTGAGCAGGAGGGATTTGTAGAGACACTTAGAGATTAAACTGAAGAATTTTTTAATTGCCAGGACTTAAACTTTCTGAAAAAGCGTCTTAAACATACATAGAAAGTAACGGCAAGAGAGAGTTCGGTTGCTTACTTCTAATAATTATGACCTCGTTACTTCAATTTCGTTTTAATAGACTAGCAATACAGTGTTTTTATAAAAAATTAAAATTTCCTTCATTCATGAATCAAACAGCAGAAATGGGAACAGCTAACCAACGCAACTGGACGGGAAACCCCCATTTTCTCCCACAGCTCTCCATATTGCCACCTCCCTGCATACCCATCTCCCACAGCTTCATCAGACACAGACTCTCAGGAGCTTTGCGTTTCTTGGACCTGCTCCACAAAGACCAGTCTGGCCGTCCACTTTGCTTGCTCATACTGTTTAATGTGCAGGGGTGGGTATAAAACCTAAACATAAAAAAACCAAAAAGCCAGATTGAACGTAAATTTTAGCAATCCATCTCCACTCATTGTTAATATAGAATTTGTTGTATTTATAGAATGAGAGAAGGAAACTCACCAGCATGTTACATGGTAATCTAGGGCAACGCCTGGCTCAGGAATACTAAACAGAATCTGTTGTTTTTGGAAACACTTCACAATGTTTGCTTCTGGTTGAGTCATCGGGTACTGCTAATTAAGCCTATACTTCCGAGTAAGTCATAAACAGTGTATATTGTTGGTGATTTATTGTGCTAGCAAATCCTTTAAATATGGTTGTAATATGCTAGCGCCAAACCTCTAAGACATGTTGTTTCACTATTTCCTTTAGAACTGATGCCAGTATTTAATCGAAGCTTGCAAGCCCAAGCATGTTGCACGTTTTATTGCCAGTCCTGTGGCGAAGTCACGATAAAGGACAGGTAAGGAATGCATCTGGCACCGATCACACTGTGCCTGGTGATGGTTTCCGGGAGTGATTTCTGAGGGGACAGTAGAGGGCCCTCAAATAAAAGCCAGCTTAGTGTTGCTTTGAACAAAGTGGACCCTGACTCTCACCATGACGGTGGAGCGGATCGGGAGTGTGGTCTGAGGGAGGAAGCTGGCCTGGGTGGAAGATCGCTGAGCCATGGACTCCGTCCCTCACATGTCCCTTTTGCTCTGATGGTGTGGGAGGGTTTCCACCGTAGGTGAATTTTCAACTTGTAGAAGCTGTGCAGCTGGACTTCTCATCTGCACTAGTTCAATCAAGGCCTTTCTAGAGCCCATTTCCTTGTTCCCCTGCCTGTTAAGATGGAGCATGCAGAGCAGGCATTAACCTTTTCTCAGTGATTAGGTTAATCTTGTAACCTGCTCTGGTGATGCGCTGTAATTACCCTGTGGAGAGGGGAAGGACTCCTTGCTATTTCCTTAGCATTCCCAAGTTGGCTGCTGCTTCTTCTTTTTTAATTTTTTTAAATCTTTTCCTTTCCTCAAGTCAGCTTTCTGGTTTCTTGGACATAAATGCTTCCTCTGATTTATCAGCTTCTAGTGACTCATGTGGAAGACGGATGAAAACATAATTACTGTTAGCAGTATCTAAAGGAAGACTTTAGGATTCTTTGCTGGGACAGGCAAATGGGGCTTCCTCTCTGGAGCCTGCTCCTCTTTCGGTGTCCTTGGCTCTGTAATGCCGAACCTCTGCCTGGTAGATTTCTTCCTGCTCCTCATACATAGTCATCAGGCATTGTGGCCGTTCATTGCCTTTAGAGCCGAAGTCCTTTCTTCTGCCTACTGTCTTCTAACCTGACGACGCACGCTGTCAGTAGCCTGCTACTTTCTCAGCCTTCTTGCAGCTTTGCCCTGTGCAGTTGCCCTGCCCCACCACTGAATAGTTGCTCTAAAGCACAGTTGTTCTTTCTGGATGGAGAGTGCTGGACTCCTTCGCGTACCATGTCAACTCCCTCCCATTTTAGCTCTTCCTTCAGCCTCCTCTCTCCTTCCCAGGCTCACAAGCTATCACAGGGGCCTGGTCGTGAGTGTGTGTTTCATAGCCCCGCCAGCTTTTCTGACTCCTGTCCTTACAGGATATCCCTATCGTGATTGCCGCTCCCTTTCCTGAACGCTACTGCCTATCCTGAATGCTGCTCCCTCTCCTGAATGCTGCTCCCCCCTTTGTCACTCCCTGTTAGCCCCCACTTGCTAACTCAGCTGATGAAGCATTCACTTCCTCCAGCTTTGTCTCCCTCTTGGGTTGCATTCGGTACTCTTCTGAGGTTCCTTTGCCTTTGTTCACACACTGTGGGCTTGAGGACTGGGCATCGATAGCCACACTGACTTCCATGCCCTTTATCCTGTGTTCTTGGTTGTAGAGCATAGCGCAGTAGCTAGCAGTAGGCTAGACTGAGTTTCCATCCACCATTTACTAGCTCAGTGGTCTTAGATAGGTTATTTCATCGTTTTCTTCCACAATGTCCTTATTGAGAAAGTGTAGCTAACAATAGGGCTTACCTCATCGTGCTGTTGAGAGGATCTGATGATTCAAGTGTTTCTAGCAGTGCCTGGTACTGGGTAAGCATTCACCATGCCTATTGCAGTGATCATTATTCTTGCCAGCATCCCCAGCATCAGGCACAGTGCCTAGAGAAAAAGTGTGTTCTTAGTAAATTTTTGCTGGGTTGGATGGAGTAAAGCTTGGTGTGTTTACTTTGGCTTCACACCAGCCTTTCTTGCTTGCCTCCCGACCTCGGCAGGGTTCCAAGGAGATGAGCCAGCACAGATGCATCCTCAAGGTTTGGGGAGGTTACACACAGAGCATCTTTTAAGGGATTGGCATGAGTAAGAAAAGAAGGGGTCTGAAATCTACAGAGAGGAGGTTGCTCTGGATCTGCAATTGGCGGAGGACCCACTTCTAAAAGAGCTTAGATCTCGTTGTATTTTGTCCTCTTCTCTCCATCTGTTCCAGGCTTTAGTTTAGTTCTCCGATGAAGCTTCTGAAACATCTCATCCCGTGTCACATGCAGTGATCCGGAAGTTAGGGCAGAAACAGCATTCGTGGTTCTCATTGCGGAAGGGAACCTGGCATGTGTGCTTTGTTGGGCAGCATGCTGCTGGGAGAGAGCCTGGTGAGATGCCAGTCTCTCCTACCCAGGACTGGAGTCTACTGTTCTGTGTCAGACCTTTCTGCGATTCTAAAACTGAGAACTGGAAGGGTGTGGGGCTGATAGAGAGAGACGGCTTCCTTCTCCCAGGAGCCTAGGTGTTTGGAGAATGGAACATAGGTGTGAACTTCCACTCTGTCACTGAGAGGTCAGAGGACCCTGTGCGTACCACCTTAGCTTCTTCTAGCAATGCCTCCTAAAGATTCGTGTTTTCCAAACTTATCAAGAGAGCTAAACAGTGTAACATATATAACAATGTAAATGCTCAGCGAGCTTTTTAATTGGTTTTATTGATTCCTTCTCTCCTTTCCAGATTGTTTTTATTAGTAAATTAGGTTGTTTTTATTAGTAGACCAGGGAATCATCTAGTTTAAGTGTCTCTTTTGGGTTGAGGACTGCAGTTCACATAGTCCGTAGAAGTCAGAACGAGAAGATGAACATTCCCCATTCACAGCACACCTATGTAGCTAACCTGTGAGGATGTCTTGAGCAACACAGACACGAGCGGGCTCAAGGTTTGCATCCATCTCCATCTTCGACAGCACACCCTCTGACTCTGGATTGGCTTCCTCCGTCTCTGCTTGCGGATCTCACACTTGACTGTTGGAAAACAGTCCCCGTACTCTGCACTTCCACCTTGGTGACCCATTCTGTATGGTTGCTAAGGACCACTCTTCCTGCTTCTTGAAAAGAAAACAGGACCAGAGGTGTTTCAAGCGAGCCTATCTGTGTTCTCATCAGTATCAATGAACTTCAAGCAGCGTTCTCAGGAAGGTACCTAGGATTGCTGAGTGCTTTCCTTTACATTTTTGTTTCATTATTTTTATAACGTGCACATGTGTGTCCATGTGTGGCTATATGCAGGTGTGAGGGCAGTTGCCTATAGAGCCCAGAGGAGGCTGTTGGATCCGCTGGAGCTGGAGTTATAGGTGGTTTGTAAGGCCTGGCTGCTGAGGGCTGCACTCAGGTCCTCTGTGAGGTGTGCTCTTAACCTGGGAGCCATCTCAGAAACGTAAGCCTTCTTCTGGGAACAAGTTCCTTTTGTTTTGGGGTGTTTTTTCCCTTACCTGTAAAATGTAGGAGTTGGGTTAAGGAAACCTGTGGGAGTTCATCAGCATGAAACTCTTCTGATCAGTGAAATTCGAGAGCTTGGGCTTTGGGCTTCTGTGGCTCTTAAGTATCTAGTTCAAGGCTAACGCGTGTTCTATTTTTTTCCATTTGGATGAGAAAGATTCTTGTCAAGGAAAGTACAGAAGTAATGTTTGGAGACCTTGAGTCAGAAAGACTCTTTAATGGCTTTTTATTCTTAGCATCAGAGCACCTAAGCTCTTGAATTAGGATAGCCTTTCTCTTATTCAGGGCCGCATGTTCTTAGCCAGTTTGTTTTGGCTGCCTAATAATTAAGATGCCTTGTTTCATTTCAAGACAGTTCCTCGATGTATGATTCTCTTAGTCCAAGTTTTCCTACGAAATTTTTCAGAATATGTGCAATTTTTGACTGTGTTCTTGTTGAGACCGAACAGCTCACCCTATCAGGCAACAATGGATATATTTTCCTTTTTTTTTTGTAAATAGTCTAATAAACAGCCAGAGGTCATTGTGTTTAGATTTTGTTATGCCTTCTATAAATAGATTCATGTCAGACTAGAGTGATATCAGTGACCAAACAGATCTTCCACTAACACCTTGGTTTTCAGACTGTCTGTGGCATCGTCCTGAGGTCCGTGGGCCAGACCCTGCTGTCACCCACACTGGCAATGCTTGATGTCAGCCCCAAACTCATGGGGGACACTGAGACTCTAGGAGAACAGCAGCATGCGCTTTGTGGAAACAGATGTCAGTGTCCGACTGCTTGCGGGTGCCACTTGGCAGATCAGCTCTAATTGTAGCTGAAAACAGTTTTGTGAATATAATCACTTGTTTATAACAGGAACAAGTATATTTAAAAAAACACAGAATCACCCTTAGATGCATTATAGGCCGCATGTTTAGCATGTACAAAGCGTGTTCACTCCCTGTCATTCTGCTCCTCTCTCCCCAAACAAGATGTTTTACAAACTGGCTTCGTGGCAACATTGCATAAATTTAGGGATGTGATTATATATTATTCATTGTATGTACAGAGAAATATTAGAGTTCAAAGCTAGTTTTATAAAGCTGAAGGCCTGCCAGATAGATAATGTTACTTAAATTTACTTAAATTCTGGTAGCTATATTTTGAGCTTTAAGTATTTGATATTTTTCTTGAAGCCTTTAATATTCAGTCGGGTATAATCTAATTTGTAAAAAGCGCTATGCTGTCACCATTATTACTGTCATTGGTGAGAAACTGACTTCAAAGCCAAGAGATGTTATATTTCCTTACAAACATGTTTAAGTGTCAAAACGTCATCAATAGCTTCTGTTAAAGTTATAGGTTACATGTCATTATTTTCCAAAAGTTTATGTTTCAGTTGCATCAAAAATAAGTAGCAAGTTTTAATTTATTGCAAACATGTATTGTTTCTCACAGAATCTTAGGTCTAGAGGAAAACCTAAGTTACTGCTTCCCTTTCTTTCTTTGTAGCAGATTCTTAGCTGAGCTAACCTGAATTAAAAAATAATAATAAAGGTGTGTGTTTTGTTTTGAGCATTCTCTTGGGAAGTAGATGATATCAAAATACACTTTTCAATGTTTTCTTAGTAGATATATTTTCAGGTAGAGCTGTGATTAAAAATAAAGCTTTTGTTCTTAAAGGTTTCACTCCTCCCGCCAAAACATCAGAAAATGTTCTTTCTGCTGTAAAGTGACTTTTATTTTTGCAGTGAGTTGTGACTTATGCAATTCTTTCTGATGCCTTCCTTACACAGTTAAAGGACATGTTACAGCCTGTGATGTGGGGTCACGTTAACTTTGAAATCCTCTATTTTGTGTTAATGTGCATCAACTCTCCCAGGTCTTTGCGCGCTTTCATTTCTTTGATCAGGCATGGGTTCTTTGACATTCTGTCTTTTCTCATTGTACTGAGGTTCCGCACTGGCCCTGTAGGCACAATGTCAGGAGACAGAGAATCTTAATGGAGAAGATCCACGGACTGTGTTTGCCTAACTCTTGTCCTTACTTCTGTGCTGAAACACTGTGATACTCCCTCCCATCTTCACCCTCTTATCCTCTCCATCCCTGCAACTCCCCACAGGAGACGTGGTCATTCACCTGCTCAGCCTTTACTACTGCCCTATATTGCCAGGGACGTAAATGTATTCCGAAAGGAAAAGTGGCCTTAGAGCCAGAAAGACCCGAGGAAAGACCCTTGCTTCAGTCTTGCTAATTCGGGGACCTGTGAAAATTATTTCACAGTCTGAAGCCCCATCTTCCCCCTCTGTGACAGGAGCATTGTTGTTGGTAAGGCTTGTGCAATGCCACCAGGGAACTTATTAAGTGCTTCTTACACACGCACAATCACAAGGTTACCAACAGCATTTGTTGCTGTTCGGGCAGCATCGAGAATTCCTCTCTGCATGGGCCCTGCTGCAGTGATAGCTCATGTTCTCACTGGGGAACCTTATCTCCCTGTGTGACGTACTTCCAGGTATAGAGCACAAGGTCCACACCAGGCAGGCGCAGTTACTGCTTTGGCTGAGAAGCGCCTCCTGCCCTAAGCAGACAACGTCTCATCACGATTCTTTGTGGCTTTTCGGGTTTTACTGAGGTGATAGTATTCAAGGAAGCTCAGAGCACACATCTTTACCAGATGTGTGCAGCTCGTATAGATCTTTCTAGTGAGGTGCAATTTACCAATCATGGATCATTTTAACTATATGCAGTGTTGCCTAGCAATACATGCGGTGCCTAGGATCTTACCTGGTTTCCAGGGTAACGAAACTAGGAGGTTATTTCAAAGGTCAGACACTTGGGCAGCTAAGAAAAAAAGGTTTGTTAATCTCGCACCCCTGTATGCAGTCGATCCAGCCAGAAGCGTCACATGTCAGACTTACCAAAATTTACTAAAGTGTTTCAAACAGTAGGCATACAGTACAAACATAAAGAGAGGTAGTGTCTGACTTTGTCGTTTTTTTTTTTTTTTTCCCCAATGTCCTAAATTCCTTTCATTGCCTGAGGAACTCCTGTTTTATTATCCTGCAAAGGCCAGCTCAGATGTTACCTGTTCTCTGAAGTTGATAAACAGAGTATGTTCTTAGTAGAGTCTATCCACCCTGTATTCATGGGCTGGTCTGGGAGTACTCTGAATCCCTCAAAAAAATAGAGATTTTGTGTTCACATGGGAATGAATGGCTGTGAAGGGGGCTGATACTTTTATCACATTTCCATTGGGATATGAACTGTCAGCCTTCACCGAGAGGTCAGAACCTCATTCCTCTCTTCTGAGCTCTTCTTCGTCTACCTTTGCCTGCTGTGTGTACTCTGTACTTCCTACTGGAGTGACTTCAAAAGGAAGGGACTGTGTATGTGTGCTTGGGTGTCATATAGCAGGCCAGCATAGCAAGTTTTCAGAAATGTATGTTGAAAGAGTCACCTGCAGTACCCTCTTAGGCTCAGTAGTCAAAATGATGACAGTGGTGGCCCATTTGAGTGAGCATTCCAATTCCTAGCTTTGTCCTGTGAGTTATAAATTAAATGGCTTCCCTCTGCCAACCTGTCATTTGCCCTTTTATGATACTCGTAGATGACTAGGAGAATCTAAGAAAAATGTCTGACATGGTGGTAAGGGATCATTGAAAAAAAATAAAAATTGGGTTAATGAAAATGACATAATCATATCTTCAATATTTTGACTGAATCTTCCAAATACACATTAATTTATTTGTACTTTACTAGTGAGAGAAACAGTAGATGTCACCTTAAGCAAAAGATCAAGGTCAACAACACCAGGGATAAGCCATGCTGGCATAGAGTGCTGTGACATGCTGTAATGAGAAGGACCCCTCTTCTCTAGAGCGCTTTTCCCAGCCTGTGACCCAAACTAATCTAGACACAACATCAGAGACTAAGAGGTGTGCATACTGAGCCAGGGGAGACCTGGATTACATGCTAACTAAATGCAGTATGTACCATGTGTTATTGTACCCTGGAACTACAAAAAGACAAAACAACAACAAAAAAAAAAACAACCAGGTTATCACCCAACCACCAAACAAACAAACAAACAAACAAACAAACAAACTCAAAACCCAAAAGGACTTTGGTGGAAAAAACTGGTGAAATCCAAATAAAGCCTATAACATTGACAAGTGGACTACATACTCAGGATGTTGTTAGGAGAAAGTGGAGGAAGCACATATAGGAACTATCCATAGATTGTATATGATCTCTGTAACCTTTTTGTTCATCAAAAAGTATTCAAAAACAAAAGGTTTATTTACATAGAGAAGTGAAAGAAATCACAGAAGAAAGTATTACTTTATTTAATATTGACAAACTGAATTTAAAAAGAAAATAGCTCTTAAATATTTATAACAATTGATAGTAAGAGGGGTATTTTCTTATTCTGGAATATATATTGATATTATCCTAAAAATAGTTATTGATCAATATCGCCAGAAGAAGTGTAGTGATCAATAACTGTAAAAAATCAATCTTTATCTCACTAGTAATTTAAGAGTTGCTAATTAAAGGAGCATTAGATATGCTTTTAGCTCATTACTTGGGTAAAGATGGAAAAAGATGCTGTTTAATTAAGAAGAGGTTAACCATATGTGGGGAGAAGCTTACCAAGTGAGTATTGGTGCTTCATAGTCTCTTACTTTCAAGATGATTTCTCCCAAGGAATGATCAGATTTGTAATACAGATCTTCCAACAGGAACATTCCTCTCAGGCTTATTGATTAAAAAGAACTCAAGACAATATCTGAGAGTGAAGGAATGAACTGGAAAGTTTTGACATCCCTAGAGCCTACTGTAGAGTCACTGGGAATCAGGACCTATGTGAAGAAAATGAGAACAAGGTTTAGTCAGTGTCTCCCATCAGTCTCTATGTGTGTCTTCTCCGGGCACATGTCTCCCATGTGTATACGTAGTGTCTGTGGAAAGGATGGTAATGTAAGTTCTGCCATGGTAGAGTAACTGATTTGTGAGTAGTGAGCAAAGGGGACTTCTGCCTTCTTTATGCCTGTTTGCGTTTTGTAAAACATTGTCTATACTGAGCATATATTACTTTCATAATTGGGGGGAAATTGACGCTGCAAGCATGTGGCTAATGAGCTCCTTTCATCTTTCATGCTGATTTAATTAAGGAAACATTGCATTTTGTACAGCAAAAAAAATGCTGTTTTCCTCCTTCCACTAGGAAGCTCCTCAGGGTGCTCCCTCTGCCGAGTGAGAACTGGGGCGCTCTGGTTGGAGAGTGGTGCTGTCATCCTGACCCCTTTGCTGATACGCCTCTTCATCCACGAGAAAATGACTGTTTCCTTGGGGACTCTTTCTTCTTAGTGAACCTGAGAAGCGATGTGGAGCAGGTAAGAGTTTTTACAGAATTTCTTTTCAAAGTACATGTAAACTTAGAGGTTTCCATTTAGATACCAATTTCTGTGCTTTTAATTCAGGGTTTGTTGAAGAGATTGTTCGAAAAGCCCAGATTTGTTATTTTTAACTGCTTCTCTTCTCCAGCCCTTTTGATGGAAGAAGAGCCTTAAACTCAAGCAGCCAGTAGGGCCTGGAGGAACAAGAGACTTACTCGTGCATGGACTTGGAAGTGCTACTATTTCACACACCAGATGCCCTGCTTTCAGGCAACACTCTATAACCTGTGCATTTTAATCTCAACAGTCTTAGTAAAAGTGTAGGAAAATTAGCCCAGGATCTCCACTTTCACATTTGACCCAGGTGTCTTATTGTGCTTGCCCAAGGTCTAGACTTCCACTGATGTTGGAAAAGCAGATGCCATCAAAGGAAAAGGAGCCAGCGAGTGGGTCTGAGTAGCAGGGTGGTGTCACATACTCTCCTTAGGTAGCTAGTTTTAAGGAGAAGGCAGCTTCCTCTCACCCCTAAAACAAGTGGTTTACTCCTCTATAAGAAAAATTCAACAGGCGTTGGTATGGACCCTGTAAGGAGTCCTCCCCCACATGGCCAGGCAACAGAGATATAGTTTAAAATATCAAGAAAATCATTGCTGTACAGCCTTTATTTCAGCAGTGATCATGACTGCAGGAAGGGAAGCATTGCATTTTAAGTTTCAGTTAGAACTCAATTAATTTTTTTTGTAAAAGCTGAAGTGTGTGGCGGCTGGGCGTCTTGAGGCCGCACACTAGCTTAAAGGACATTGTGAGGAAGATGAAGGGAGGTGACCGTTACCTAGGTTGCTGTCACTTACGTGTACTTAGTGCCTCATCTTGCCCTAGAAAGAAATCCTTTCGTCTGACTCACTGCGGAGTACTTACGCATTCCATATTTTTAACAGACGAGTCCAAGAAGTTAGGATAGAGTAATGTCATAGTTAAAATTGAATTTATGTTTTCATCTAAGTTTAGATACTTGGTGTCATATGTTTTTTTTATTATTTTTATAATTAAACCTCTGAGCTTACAAGGTATTTGATGGTTTGCCTGGAAAAACAATGGAGAGAGATTAAGTGAGAGAAACCATGTTTCCCCTCTTAGAGAAGCTGTGCATTTCCACACTTGTCACTGATACTAGGCCCTTTTAAAGAAGTTCTTGTCCTAGTAAACGAAAGTCCTGTACTTTGTATGTTAAGGGAAGACTGCTGTATTTAGACAGTATAGTTTTTGCTGTTAGGGGACTGTGGGAAGTCTCTGTCGTGACAAGCTGCTGTTGACGAGATTGTTTTCAAGCTGGTCTAGATGGAAGTTGCACTTTAATTGCGTATTGTAGCAGTTGAAAGAGTGTGCCTGTGACCAAAATAGTAACATAAATTTGGAGCCACTGCTTAAACACTGCTCTGGAGGCTCCGGTGGGAACAGGGCTGCACTGTGCTATTGAAAACCTATTCCTCATATCACCCGGTCTAGCCATCTAGCTAGGTTTGGAAATGTCACATGGTGACATGGGATTATAATGGTATCTCTTGGGAAACATTTTTTTGTGTGTGTCTGTGAATATGAGACAATATCAAGGGTCCTTAGAAACTGAAACAACACAGAAGAAAATAAGATCAGGGACAGGACACTAATCCAGCTCTCTGAGCAGCACTGCCATCGCTCAGATGTATCGATTTAATTAGTCCCCAACAATGTCTCTTTTTGAGGTTTGCTCTGCGCAGTTCCCACAGTGTTAGTCAGTTTCATTACACAACTTGTTTTATTAGTTTCTTGAAGCATAGCTAGAGAAAAAAAAATGCCTTCCAAAGCGGAGCTTCTCCTTAAGCAGAATTAACATGCTAGAGTATTTTAATTAAGAAGATCAGAGTTTGAAAACAGCATGGAGAGCCCCACATGCTTTCATTCCTCCATACCTTCTGGTATTTACAGCGTTGTGTGTCTGCCTCATTAATGCAGCAGCACGCGCTTTCCGTTCCCAAAAGCCCTCTGCTGAAGACAGTATTGTGATTCACTTGCCATCTCTGATACTCTTTTCTGGGCATCCCAACATATTAAATATTTTACATCTTATAATACGATAATAAAGATGGACCTCAGTCTTCTGTAAAAGTCATAACGTGATTCAAAATTTAGGAAACATAAGCTGAGCATGGGAGTTATTATGCTTATGGTCCTAACCATACTGGAGAGAGACCCAGATAGGAGGATGTCTGAGTTCAAGAGTTTAAGGCCTGCCTGAGGGACATAATAAGACCTCATCTTGCAAAAACAACAAAGATTTAGATAGTACAGTCAGACTTCATTTTATTTCTTAAAAGAATCAAAATTGAATTTGAATTAGTGCTGAAAAGTATGCCCAAGACCAACTTTTTTTTTTTGTGGGAGGAGACACTGAGTTAATAATTTATGGGTTTAAGGAACTTATTTTGTGAAATCTTTAATATCTACATAATACACTGTTTATCTCAATTACCATGCATGTTTCATTGCCCCCTTTTGTCTCTATAGTGTATGTGTAGGCCTGAAATACAGATTAAAAAAAAACCATAATTCCCATTATGCTTAATAAAATCAGGCTATATATAATTTTGTTTTTGTTTTCTGAGCCAGGATTTCTCTGTAGCCCTGACTGTCCTGGTCTCGCTTTGTAGACCAGGCTAGCCTTGAACTCACAGAGATCTGCCTGCCTTCCCGAGTGCTCGGATTACAGGTATGCAACCCTATGCTCAGCATACTTGTTTTATTAATTGTCTTCAAAGTATTTTTAGTAGGTTCATTTGAATCAAAATCCACATATTTATTTGGGATGATTTGCTTTTTATTGATAAATGCTGATTACCCATTTTTTTAAAAAATAAGGTTACAATCTCATTTTAAAAAACAAACAAAACATACTTTTTGTATTTTATTGCAAGATAAAAATAGCAGCCAGAGACATGTCTCAGCTGTTCCAAGTGTTTTTTACAGATGACTCAAGTTTAGGTCCTAGCACCCAAGACAGGTAGCTTATAACTGTTTGTAACGCCTTCTCCAGGGAATTCATCCCCCTATTCTGGCCTCCATGAGAACCTGGAAAAATGTGACACACACACGCATGCACGCACGCACGTGCGCGTGCACACACACACACACACACATTTAAATAAATAAATAAAAATTTAGAAGAATGTCAGTGGCGTGATCTTAGAGAACAATTATGAAGGAAATGTGTAAGGGAGATAAGAAATACTCTACACATCCCATCCCACTTGCTGCCCTGAAACACACACACCAAAAACTCCCATTTTCTGGTCTGAGTAAAATAAAATCCTTTCCAGCTTTACTGTGCCAGTAAGACCCTTCATTTAAATTCAATGTGTACAAAATGGCATCCTTTAAACAAAAACAGAAACAAAACAGCTTTAATACCAATTGGAGGCTGGGTGGGTATTTTTCCCGTTAGGCTGAACCTGGAGTTCTTGGCCTTTAAAATTGAGGCATCTGTCTTTGCAAGTTCTTTCCTTCCCCGGCATGAGCAATTTGGCACTTCCCTTGCTTTGGAGGATGGGGGTTTGGGGCCCTTGCTTCTTCTGGGAATGCCTTTGCCCAGTTTCCCACCTCGGCAAGGCTCTGCATCTGCTCTCTGTGCTGCGCTGGCTCTAAGGTGGTTAAGAACTGGCGGTGGCACCGCTTGTGGGCCTTGCTTGGGAACCAGGCCTGGTTAGTGCCCGAGCTGGGTGGAGCAGGCTTGAAGAGATCACGTATGCTAGTTTCCTCAGCTGAGACTTGTGGGAAAAGATAAGAGAAGCTGTGTAAGTCCTGAAGCTACAGAAAAATATATAGGTTTTTGAGTTATTAAAGTATGAAAGCACTCATCTCCGGAATCCCTGTGGAGAGCAGCCACCGGGCATTTGTGGGTTTCTACTAATAGTGAATTCAAAGCTAGGTGAAGGAGAGGGAATCACAAAGACCTCAATAGGATCTGTACTGTTGCATTTGACTAACCTTCAACTGGTGTAAGATATGTATTTTTTATTATTATCATTTTTCCTTCATTTTTATTTTATATGTATGGGTGTTTTGCCTGCATGTATGTCTGTTCAGCCAGTGTGTGCAGGGCCTGGGAGAGGCCAGTGTAGGGTTACCAGATTTCTGGGGACTGGAGTTATTGATACTTGTGCTGAGGATTTGAACGGGGATAGAAACCAGTGCTCTAGATCACCGAGACATCTTTCCAGCCCCAACACAAGTTTTATTTTTTAACTTCTTCATGTAACTTCCAGGACCTGCTTGGGCCCCAAACATACATACGCCACAACCATTTGATAAGAGATTGCTGCACATCCTACTTTATGACTTGGTGGGTCAGATAATGGGCAGCTCAGGTCACTTGGTAACTTGTTGACACATTGTCAAATCTTCTGTTTCCACTAAGGCTCAATAACAGGCCAAGAGCTGCCTATCAAAGGGAGCATAGTTGTCTGTGAATGATGGGAGATGCTTTCTTCAAAGTCCCAAAGGTCTCTTCTGTGATTCACTTAGAGGGGCCTGCCAAAGGCCCCAAACAGCATCCATTTCTGCCACATTGGGTGTGCTGGATCACGAAATGGTAGAATAGCTGGCACAGTGGCCTGGAGTTGTTGAAAATCCTTTTCCTGTTTTATGACTGACTGAAAGCTAGCAGCACTTGAGTGCTTTGGTATATGGGCTGGTGCAACACACCCAAGTCAGCAATGTGCTGTCTTCAGAGTCTAAATAGGCCCTGGGAAGCATTGTGCTTCTTTCTTGGTAATAGAAGAGTCCAGGTCCAATAACTTATCCTTTACCTTTGAAGGAATATCTCTGTATGTTTCTTACCATTAGACTTTCACAGAGGTAGAAGGCCACTGAATTTGTACCTATGGAGGCTGGAAGTGGGCATTGGATCCCCCGGGATCGGATGTACAGATGGTTGTACACTGCCATGCGGGTCTGGGAATCAAACTGAGGTCCTCTGGAAGAACAACCAGCACCCCCAAGCCATCTTTCCAGCCCCTCCTCCTATTTCTAAATTAGATTTCATTTTATTTTAAGTCAAGGTCTCACTGTAGCCTGGAGCTTGCTCTCCTCCTGCCTTATCTTCATAAATATTGGGGTTCTAGGTACAGAGCATCATGCCCAGTATCCTTTGCTCATTTTTTTTTGATGGCATCTACTACGTTGTGATATGTATGTACATGAAGAGCATTGCGTGTTTTAACGGAGGTCTCAAAAAGTACATTTAATGATTAGATGAAGGCCAGCATTTAAGCGGTCTCCTACTGAATCTGGAGTTTTGAAGTCTGAGAATGCGTTAGGAATTTGTTTCATTCCTCAGCTCTCCAGTTACAGTACATATCTTAAATTGAAAAAAAAAATAGAATTACATGAACAAGTTAGGTATTTTTAACTTCCAAATTATGGGTGGCTGTGATTTGTAGGCTGCTTTTACATAAATGACACTGGACTCAGAGTCAGTGTGTGAGTTACAGCTCTAATCCTGTGCATTCTGTGCACTCTGCATAAGGTTAAGCCATTGTCCATTGCCTTTGTCACCCACCATCTGCCTGTTCATTAGAAGTGTGAAGTGCTTCTTGCTCACATTATTTGGCAATGTTTGGATCATCAAGAAGGGGCTAGGTCTGTAAAAGTCAATCTGTGTATTATTCTGTCTTTGGACAGGAGAAAAATGATCTCTGCACATGTGAATTATGCACACAGGCTAAATGTATTCCTAGTATTTACTCGAGGGCAGAGTAGAATGTAAAGTTCAGTGTATACCCTGGGGACTATGTTAAAATTGTATATTCCTTTTAAGAAAAGTTGAATGACATTTAAATGACATTTTTCTCTTCTACAGGAACCAAAAGCAAATACCAAAGTCATTTGTAAGCGTTGCAAGGTAATATTGGGAGAGACCATATCATCAGGTAGGAATTTCCTAACACAAGGCTGAAATGACTGCTTTCTAAATAAAAAGCCAACAGATTTTAGAGTCAGCATGTAGGAAAGATGGATGATTAACTTATTTGATATAACAGATGGTTTAAAGAATAGAAACCACCTAATGCTTCACCCAGTATGCCAATAAGTTTGTACGTTCTGACCTT
This sequence comes from Pachyuromys duprasi, assembly GCA_028658305.1. Taxonomy (NCBI): domain Eukaryota; kingdom Metazoa; phylum Chordata; class Mammalia; order Rodentia; family Muridae; genus Pachyuromys; species Pachyuromys duprasi. The sequence continues at coordinate 31,604,463 of CM053749.1, forward strand.
TACAAGTGCTAGTTAGACTTGAGAAGCTGTGGGCTGTCTTCAGGGTTTCATGTCCTTTTTGTAGGGTATAGAGTTTATACTTTGGTCTAACTTAAGGAAGCTTGGAGCCTTTTTTTCTTCTTCTTCTTTTTCCGAAAACAGGGTTTCTCTGTGTAGCCCTAGTTGTCCTGGCACTCAGTCTGTAGATCAGATTGGCCTCAAACTCACAGAGATCCACATGCACCACCACTGCCTGGCTAGAGCTGTTTTCTTGACACAATTATCTAGTCAAAATAGTTAGTGTCCAAAGATGGAGAAGTTCTTTTATTGACTGCTGTCTGTCTCAGGGCCCTATTTTGGCAGTCTGGGTTTTATATTTTGTCCCTTATTCTTTATTTATTTTTATTTTTTCATAAAGCCTTCTGGATTTTATTTATGTGCATGGGTGTTTTGCCTATATGTATGCATATGCACCACACGAGTGCCTAGTGTCTGCAGGAGTCAAAGGAAGGCATCTGATTTCCTGTCTCTATGTATTTTAGGGTTTTGGGGGGGACTTAGTTTTTTTTTTTGGTTCATTGTTTTGTTACTTAAAAATACTATTTGTGTGTGCATATGCACAAGGGAATGTGGGGGTCAGAGGACAGCATTATGGAGCTGGTTCTCTCGTTCTACCTTAACAAAATTTATGCAGGTTGCTGAACTTGCCTGGAAATGCCTTTATTGAGCCATGGCTTTGTGTCTTAGTGGTTTTCTTTCTTTCTTTTTTTTTTTTTCTGTTATATTACGCTTTCTGTAAACTCTCTTTTATACTACTTTAAAATAGAACAATGAAAACTTTGGTAATTAAAATGGTGTTTAAAGTTACAGTTTAAAATGTCCAGAGAGCAACAACATGCTGTGTTTTCATGGGTGCTGAATTATCACTTTTAATATGATTAATCAGAAGGTTTAATTTAAGGGAAGGCACATAGTGGTTTTTGCTGCTTATTTTAATCATTATAATCTTAACCAGTAGTTTCTTTTTCTGAGTAAGCAGAGAAAGAAGGATGCACTGTAAAGGTACTAGAGAAGGTACCTTTGTCACCTCCTTCCCTGAGCATGAAAATGGCCACTTCATAATAATATTTAAAAAAAATTTAAGACTTTCAAAGAGACATTTTTCTTGATGATGTGTGAGAACTACACTTATCTATGGTTATAAGGACAGATATTTAGAATGTAAATGGCTTAATATGTGGTAGTTATAAGCTCTCCTCTAATACTCATGACTTCATTTGCCCTGGGTAATTATCTTGGTTTCCTGTACCAGACAATGATTTTCCTCTTGTTGAGGGGGTCTAAAGTCCGATTAGAGAGCTGTTGGTTACTGCCACAGTATGTGTGTCCTGCTGCACCTTAGGGTTATTGTGCCATGCTGATTGGGGTTCGTAGGAATCATAGCTGGGTAGGACCACTGCTTGTCTTCCTCCTTTGGAGACTTGCATGTCACAGAAAGCATCTTGTGTAATAACACATTCCTGCCTCTCAATATTTGAGCAGAACCTTTTCCCGAATAGTTGTGGGGAGTTAACATAAGCTGGAACAGTTGATGCTCTTCAGGGAGCTGGAGTGAACATTGTAAAACTGAATAGAAGGCTGGCAAGATGGTTCAGTGGGCAACCCAAGCCTGATAGCCTAGGGTCAATCTCCTGAATACACAGGGCAGTAGCAGAGAATGGAAACAGATGTGTTCTCTCATCTTCATATACGCGTGCTGTCGATGCATGCACAGGAGCTCATACACACACATACACACACACACACGCACGCACGCGTGCACAATAAAGGTAAAACTTATTTTTAAGGAACTGAGCAGAATTAGTGGCTTCATTGTAGACATGCAGTGTAAGTTTAAGCCAATTAATTGACCACTATATGGGTAAACCAAGCTCAAAACTGAAGACTATGGTTAATGCAGCAGAGGGGGGTGATTTATACTCAAGAAAAATAATGACTTACAGATGCTGAATAAGTGTAAAGATTAGGAAGTTAATCTGTTGAAATAACTATAATAAATAATAAAGAATTAAAAGAAAAATCTTTGAATAATTGTAAATATCAAATTCCACAGAAAGAACAAATAGGTAAATTTAGAATTGAAAACTATAGTATCTTAAAAGAAAAAAAATGCTAGGTGATCCAAGCCACAAATTTGAGAAGATAGAGGATTTTTTAAAAGGTGTTAAATTTTTAGATTGATAAAAATAGCCAATCCAAATGACACAGAGGAGAAATAACTGAAACAGATCAACAGAAACTCAGACTTATGGGACAGTGTCAAGTGTTTCAACAGACATATAAATGGAGTCTCAGAATGTGTGGAGAAAAAGATGTCATAAAACATTTGAAATCGCAGATTGAAATCTGGGAGAAATTTAGAGAAAGACAATAATTTTTATGAGAAGAATTTCATTTCACCCCAAATGGTATAAGGCTGCTGAAAGGCAGTGAGACAGAAAGAATCAAAGAACAGAGGGAAAAAAAAATCAAACACACAGGGACTTCATGACACAACCAAGGAGAACATCTCAGAAAAATGGTGACCTCCAAGTGACATACCAAGTGCTGTCAGGAAAACTCATCACCCAAGAGTACCTCCATGGAAAGGTATTCTTCAAGATTAAAGAGAAAGTAGAAATGTTTCTAGATAAACATATAAAGTTTTATTAATGGACCTGCTCTACAGACAATCCCAACAGGCTGAGTTCTTCAGGCATTTCTTATTCATCACAACTTTAATAGGAACTATCCCAATGAGCTAGCAGTGGAAACAGGCTTCTCATTGTAATTATAATCTCCTAAATAAACTGTAAGGCATCCTTGGTGTATTTAACGATGTAAGAGATAGATCTGAAGGTGGTTGGACACAAAATGAATGTAACAGTCAGTGTGTTTGAAAAGCTCCGTGATAGAATCTTTAAGGCTGCACTGCTTTATAATTGAAGCTAGCAGTTCAGGGAGTTGTTGATAGAGGACTAGATACAAGTCTAACCAAGAATTATAAACAGACGAAAGATGAGAAAAATCTTTAACTCTGAACACTGAAGCAAAAAGGTAATATGTGGAGTATAGACGAAGATGTAGAATGAGGCAGTCCACTGTGTGTTTAATTATACTTCTTTGTGAAAAAGAGGAAAAGGAGGCAGCATGGGTCGTGTTTGAACAAAGAGTTGCTGAGAGTTCTAAGAAATGTTGAAGAACAATCTACAGATTCAAGAGGCACAGTGAATTTCAATTCAGTGAGGCCCAAGTAAGATAAATAAAAAGAAATCTGTATCTCTGTGCATCAAAGTAATGCAGCAGAGTGAAAAAGCAAAGGAAAAAAAATCTTAAAAGCAGGCAAGGAAAAAAAATGACAGATCACCTTCAAAGAAGCAGCAATAATGGAAATTTGAAGAGAGGGAATGACATTGTCAATGTGCACAAAGAAATAACTGTTAACCCCCGGACTTTATAGCAACTGAAAGCCCCCTCAACAAAGAAGCAAACAGAGCAAGGCGATATGCTGCTAGCTTTTGCCTATTAAGAGAAATTCCACCTGTACCCAGATAGAAGAACGTGACCTGAGAAAGCTTGAGAAAGATTGATAGAGCGGGTGGTTGGATGGGAACGACAGCACCCGAGTATCCTCTGCATGAAACTGGCTTAGTGGCTCTGGAATTAATGATTGTCAACAGCTAAGACCCGTCACTGTGTGACATTAAATGATCCAATTCTCTATGTGACAATAAGACTTCAAAATAGTAAGGTGAAATTGACAGAAGTGAAAGAAAACATATGTTCATGCTTCTGGATACATAATAACATATAATAACCCTTGCACATCTTTACTGATTATATTTTTAAACTTTTCTTTGTCTTATATCAAACAATTGAAATGTAAGAAAATTCGACTCTCGGGTGGTATTAAAAATGGACAACATTATTTTTAAGAAAACACCATTTTAAATCACTTCTGATTTTAATTTGACCCCCTTAAAATTTAAGATATAATCAATTCTATTGCCCAAATAACAACTTTCTTTGGCTTTCAGAGGTCTTAATTTATTTTTAGCATGTTTATGTTAGTATTATCATCTTTGTAGGTTGGTACATATTTTTGCAAATTTTCTTTAAGAGAAAGTGGTCACTACTTGGTTATGATTCTAAACTATACATACAATTTTAAGAATTTTGCCACTCAGCAATCTGTGATTTCCAATTATGAGGGCAATATGTGAGTAACCCTGTCCATTCCTAATAAGCATATACCATGATATATTTAAAATCTAAAAATCTTTTGTTTGATGCTAGAAAATATTTTGTTCTGCATTTCCTTTGTTACTGATGAGAGTAAATCTTTAAGTGGGTTTTTGTTTGTTTTTTCCTTTTTTAAAATTTTATTTTTTTATTTATTACAATTTATTCACTTTGTATCCTGGCTGTAGGCCCCTCCCTCATCCCTTCCCATTTCCACCCACCCTCCTTCTTCTCCTCCCATGCCCCTCCCCTAGTCCACTGATAGGAGAGGTCCTCCTCCCCTTCTGTCTGACCCTAACCTATCAGGTCTCATCAAGACTGGCTGCATTGCCTTCTTCTGTGGCCTGGCAAGGCTGCAACCCCCAAGGAGAGGTGATCAAAGAGCAGGCCACTGAGTTCATGTCAGAGACAGTCCTTGCCCCCCTTAACTAGGGAATCCACTTGGAGACTGAGCTGCTTATGGGCTATATCTGAACAGGGGTAGTGGGTCCTCTCAACGCATGATCGTTGGTTGGAGCCATTGGTCTCTGCAGGGACCTCTGGGTCCAGGTTTTTTGGCTCTGTTGGTCTCCTTGTGGAGCTCCTGTCCCCTCCAGGTCTTTCTATCGCTCCCATCTTCCATAAGATTCTCTGCACTTTGCCCAAAGTTTTAAGTGGATATTAAACACATAATATAGGTAAACATACTAAAATCTGTACTCCTAAAGAAACTAAACAAGAAGGACCCTAGGGAAGATGTTCAATCCTCATTCAGAAGGGCAAATGGGATAGACATCAGAAGCTGGAGAAGACAGGGAGCAAACAGCAAAGAGGACCGCTGAAAAACTCTACTGATCAGGGTATTGAAGCAGATGCTGAGACTCATAGCCAAACTTGAAATGGATTTTTAAACAGTCCAAGATGGTTGTATTTATATTAATGTTTACCAGACATCTAGTCTGCTGTTTATATTTTATAATCAACGAAATAAACAAAGTTATATTTGATGAAGACTGTGCATGAATGCAGTCGGTAAGGTTCCAGGTAGAAAATGATGTTGCTATTACAGCTCTGTGCTTTGGGTACCCTAATTAAAAAGACTCCCTTAGTGACTCTGATTTGTAGCTAGTGCATAGAATTGAGGAGCCAAAGGAAACCTTGAGATCCTGACTTCCCATGGGTAAGGTCTTCTCGTTGGTGTAGATTCTCATTGGTGTAGATTCTGAACTGAGTCCCAATGACCTGAAGTGTTTTCTTAGAAATATGAAGTGCCTTTTCCTTAAACTAGTACGTTTGGAAAATGTTTACTGAAATCCAGTTTTATCAGTATGTAGAACAGTCAAACAAATCAGCTTGGAAGTTCATAATTTAGGGCCAGCATGTCAGTGCATTGGTGTATCAGTGTGTTGGGAAGATTTTAATTTTTTTGTTGTTATTGACAGAAACAACTAAATTTTACATGACAGAGGTAATTATCCAGCCATCTGAGGGGAGTTTTCCTAACATACCAAGGTACGAATATAAAATTAACTTATTGTATAATTTGAAATGTGCTAAAGGACAGGCACAATGGATTGAGCATATAGCTCATCATAACTCTGTTTGGAAAAGGACTTTTCTTTTTAAAGGTTCTGTGAGTTGCTATCAGATGAACCAAACCACACACATGCACAATTTGAAGACCTGTTTCTTGCTTATATGGTGCTATAGACAAATGTGTTGATATAAGTATAATTGCAACAGGGTTTCTTTTTTCTGATCCTATGTTCCAAATGTCTACGATCATCTACCTAGCCAGCCTTAGGCTTTTGAATATTAGTCCTGGCTTTAATTTTGACCTGTTTAAAAATGGAAATGGAGATTAGTTTCATGGGATGCCTACTTATTAAAAGTGGTACTTAGCCTCTAGGTATATCAGTGTTTTTTCTCTTATTCTATTTGTTCACAAACAAAAGTTACCTATAAGTATATTGTGCTGGTTGGTTTTTGCCAGCTTGACACAAACTAGAGTTATGTGGGAGTCTGTCTCTGTCAGATGAGCCTGTGGGCATGTCCGTGGAACATTTTCTTGACTGATGATTGGTGTGGGATGGCCCAGCTCACGGTGGGCAGTGCCATCCCTGGCCAGGTGGTCATAGATGGAATAAGGAAGCAGGCTGAGTAGGCCATGGGAAACAAGCCAGTAAGCAGCATTTTTCCTTGGCCTCTACCTGACTTGAGTTTCTGCCATGGCTTCCCTTGATGGGTGTGTTGATTAGTTTTATGTCAGTTTGACCCAAGCTATAGACATCAGAAGTGACTGAGAAAATGCCTTTATAAGACTGAGCTGGAACAAAGTCTATAGGGAATTTTCTTAATTAGTGATTGATGGAGGAGGGCCTAACCTCATGTGGGTGATGCCCCCCTGAGCTGGTGGTCCTGGGTTCTATAAGAAATCAGGCTGAGCAAGCCAGAAAGCAGCATCCCTTCATGGCCTTTGCATCAGTGCCTGCCTCCAGGGTCCTGCCCTGTTTGAGTTCCTATCTTGACTTCCTTGAAGATGAGCAGTGATGTGGAAGTGTTCACCAAATAAATCCTCTCCTCCCTAAGTTTCTTTGGTGGTGATGTTATATCACGACTAATTTGGGTAATGATGGACTATAAGTGGAAGCTAAGTAAGCCCTTTCCTCACCTAAGCTGTTTTCTGGTCCTGGTATTTATCACATCAAATCAGAAAGCAAATCAGTGCATGCGTGCTAATTATTGACATTTAAAAGTTATGACATCCTTAATATAAACTTGGATTCTACATGTGCTTTGAATCCATACCTTAGAAGTGTCACTTAAGGGAGTTTAAATGAAAAAAAAAAAAGATTGTCATTGTAGGAAATCTCTCACCTTCTTAGGTATTTATTATACCTAAGTATGAATGTGCTATGGCCTGAATGAATGTTGAGTTGTCAGTGGTTCTTAATTCAGCAGATAGGGTGAGTATGAGTGACTTGTCATTACTATGACAAAATAACGAATACGACCAACTTAGGAACAGGTTATTCCGCTCACAATTCAACAGTATGTAGCTTGTGGCAGAGAAGTAGTGGTGGCCGGACACTGAGGCAGCTCGTGACACTTTATACAATTCAGGAAGCAGAGGGTGATAAATGCTGGTGCTCAGCTTGCTTTCTCCACATTATTCAGTCCAGGACCGTACGTAACACATGGTCCTGTGTCATCCAAAGAAAAGACGGGTCTTTTCCGTTTTCATTATTTTAATAGAGATAATCCCTCACAGATACGGCCAAAAGTTTGTCTCCCAGGTGATTCTACTTCTCTTCAAGTTGTTGGTCAAAATCAGTTATCACAAGCTCATTAATGATAGCAGGCAGGGTGAATTTTAAGGAGATCGGAACAAATACATTCTAGTATTCCAAAGGGCACATTAGGAAAGACTTTAGAGGAATGGATGGTCAGAAAAGCCTGGCACGTGATATTAGTGCCTTCAAGGTGCCTGTGAGTCTGGAGGCACATGGTGACAACGGCTTCCTGTTCCAACAGGTCTCAGTTCGTTCAAAGTGTTATTGCCCAGTGTCTGGTGGAACTCTCCTCCACGAGAAGCACTTTCAGATTCACAATTCAAGGTCAGGATGGCAAAGTGTATATCTTGGTAAGGACTTTTTTTTTTCATCTACTTTTTTTATAGCTTTGTGATCCAGGGGCCTCAGAATTTTTTTAAATTTAATTTTAGTTTCTATCATTCTATTTTTTTTTATCTCTCAAGTCTAGAAACTAGAAGATGACCATAAATGAACTATTTTTTTTTAAAGATTTGAGTGCTTTATCTGCATGTGCACCTGCATGCCAGAAGAGGGCATCAGATGACAGTGTAGGTGGTTGTGAGCCACCCTGTGGTTGCTGGTGATTGAACTCAGGACCTCTGGAAGTGTAGGCAGTGCTCTGAACTGCTGAGCCATCTTTCCAGCCCCCATAAATTGAACTTTTAATATCAGTGAATCCATAAATCAAGCTTACTTCATTTAGTACCACATGGCTAGGTACCCCTTCATTTTAGGTTCTGGGGGTGCAGACAGAAAGAAAACCCAATTTTCGTTCTTTAAAAGCTCCTGTCCAAAATGATGCGTTTTGTTCTTGCTAATGACTCTTCTGAACAATGTTCCATCACTCTGTATCATTCTCTTCTTGTTGTATTTGTTGGTCTTGGCTTTAAGCCTCTCACAGCTTGATATCTAAGGAATAGCCGCAAGTTTGGAGAAGAGGCCATCATTGGTGGATCTGTACCCACCCCCATGTGTTGCAGAAGCCAGGATCATCCCATCAATGTTTAGAATGATGCTCTGCACAAATAAATTTTGTCTATTCGTTTGGAAACCCAAACAGCCCGGACCATACTCTTCTTTGCGTCTCTTTTAAAGCTTTAACTAGTTAACCCATACGGAGTGCTTCTTATCTGAAAAGCACTTTGCCAGGTGCTCAAGGTTGAAGCAGAATATCTTTAGGAAACTCACAGAGTAATATACAATGGAGAGCATCGCCATACTTTGAAATTGGTGTTTGTTTTCTTTGTGTGTCCATGTTTCGAGGCTGTGGACCTTCATCAATTGTTCTCCACATTTTTTTTTTTTGAGACGATCTCTCACCAAGCCTGAAGCTCAGCCAATTCAACTGAAGTGGCCAGTGAGCCCCAGGGATCTGCCTGTCTACCTACTGGTGTTACAACTGTATACTGCCAGCCCCAGATTTTCACATGGGCTCTGGAGATTGACCCTGGATCCTTATTCTTGCATTTCACTTGAACCATGTTCCTTGCCCTAGTTTTCTTGTGTCGAAAGATTTTTTCCTGGTTGAAAATCATCTTTTAATCTTTTTACATTGAAATTTTACTTTTTTTTATTTTGCTGGGATACATTTTTGAATTATATTCAGAAAATATGGAGAACATAAAGAGCTATTTTCCCTATCCTGGGCCATTTTTTAAGTTCAGTTATGTCATGCTTTCCAGAGCCAATCATTCTAACAGTCTGATATGTATGTACATAAAACGTGTACTTTCTATCTGTATACAGTGATTTCTAAGAATTCTCACAGGTATTTGAATTTTTAATGAGAAACAAAACAAAGCAAAGCAGTGGCACAAGATTAGCTATTCAATAAGAGCTCCATGTAGCAATGAGTATTGTTTCTTGTTGGTATAAATGTAGGATGGATTCTATTCTTTAATAACTAGAATTCCGCTGTATGCATAATACTAAAGACAGTGCGACAAGAAAATCATCATTGCACATGCATTTGTTACTTCTTTAGAAGAGGACTTTCTAATTTAAAACAGTATTAGAATATGTACATATTTTTTAAACTCAGATAACCATCACCCTACATAAAAGGTGAGTGAACTTATCTCTTCTTGTGGACATTGCTCTGACCCACACGTCCTCTTGACCAGTGCACCGTTCCCAGCTGCTGACTGTTGGATGCTGGTATGGCTCTCAGTTGCCCCTTCTGCAGACTTGTCCCTGCACAACAGACTTGGCCTTGCCCAGGAAGTCCCACTACAGTTAGTGCTTCGTTCCATCTCTTACATGTACTGGACGCACATAAATTTACCTTCCATGCTGTTAGGCACATAGGCATTTTCATTGTTCATTTCATGCTGCGTTCCCTTTCTGTTCTTTGCCTCTCATTGTTTACAGTGTTTGACTCCTCACTGATGTCTAGGAGCTCCAAATACTTCAGACCCATTATAGTATTGTCATTTATATACTAGATGCTTTTTTCCTAATCACTTAAAAAAAAAAAACTTTGTGTGGTTGCTCTCCCAAATGCTACACAAAATAAAAATAAAACTTAAGAGCCTACCTTACTTTTATATTATATATATAATTATGGGTTGGTTTGTTGTTGTTGTTGTTGTTCTGTTCTGTGGCTTTTTGTAGTGGTGATACACTGTATAGACAGAATAGCAATATTCTCCATTGTGAACTTCTCTTCTCACACTTTAGCTCTGGATTTTAAACTCAGACAGTTTGGTGATTGAACCTTTAAGAAGTTCCAGGTGTGTGAGGAAGTTCCCACTGTTGGAAGATGCATCTGAAGCTGACTCCAGCTCTGCCTATAATGCCATAAAAGTCCTCTACCAGCCCTGTATCAAGAGCAGGAACGAAGAGTAAGTTGTGCTTTTGTTTTTTTCTGTTCCATATTGCATCTCAGCTGTGGTCACCATGTGGGCACAAAGAAATCAATGAGGTAAATCCTTCTTGAAGTTGCTAGGAGTCATATTGCTAAATATTATGCCTTCTAAGTAGATCAAGTTATTACAGAAAATTCCTACCAATATGCAGAGAACTTGCTTTTCCTGAAAATAATTAGCCTTTTTATTATGATCTCAGCCGTCTGTGCATATGGCTGTGATGCTAAGTCAGGCTTCCACAACTGTGAGAACTGCCTGAAGTTCTTTGCAGGCTTTTAGGATACAGTTGTGAGTGAACAATCTTTGCCTTCATGTTTGCCTTTGTAACACGCAGAAGCAGACTAGAAACAAATCAAAAACATTAAGAGTTCTATGACTTCAGTGTGGTCACTGTACATCTGAGCCAACTTTTAGCTCACTTACGGCTAAAACAGCTTTGTGAAATAGCTGCTGTTTTGACCCCAGTTTCATTTATTTATTTTGTTTGTTTATTACAATTTATTCACTTTGTTGAACCCCCCGTCTTAAAGATTGAGTTCTAGGATGTTGCAGATAGAGAAAGGTGGAAGCGAATGAGGTAAATGGCAACTCGGAGGTTGCAGTTCTTTACTTAAAGCTAGAAGGTTCTTCAGTTAGGGTGGTGGTAAAGGAAAACTTGGAGGAAGTGAGGCAGTAGGGTATCTCTGATGAATAATAAACAGTCTGCAAATCAGGAGAAGTCAGGAGGCATCAAGTATTCTAGTTGGACAGTTGGAAGTTTATACTTGTTCTTTGTTCTCTGCTGAGTTTGATCAAATGTGTACTAGGAACAGAAAGATCCTAGCTTTTTTTTTTTCTGGGTAGTCAATAAGACAGTTTAAAAAAAATCAGTGTTCTTTTTCTAAATTATGCAAGTAGCACAAATCATAAGAGATTTCAGTAAACTGAAATGTTGAATACATGTAAACTATGAAAGTCGTGTTCCTCTCCATGAGTAAAAGGTGTGTTGTGTATTTGATCCCTCTTTGAATTCATTTCTCAAGGACATAATTTGGATGATATGCATGTATATTTCATATGTCACGCTAATAAAACCCTTTTGTTGGGTGGTCTTTCATGGCGGTGCATGACATTTTATGAGATACATAAACGGTACATAAATGATGTAACCATTTTTTTCATCATAAGATAGTTCCTTTTTGCTGTTATAATTACTGTAGAACTCTATACTGTTACAAGGTTGTTTTCTGATTCTATGAACTTTGCTTTAATAAGGGTTTAAAGAGGTGCAATTGCTGACACAAGATGTACGCACTTTAACACTTTTTGATGGATAATTTCCAATTGTTTTGTAGAGTGGCACTGCAAACTTACATTTTGGCCTAGAGTTTTCTGCCTTGCCCGTTTCCCTAGCTTTATCAGGACTGCCTTTTGGAGCTTTGCCACGTGATATCATCTAACCAATAAGGGTTCAGTTACTTGTCCTTATATGTTATTTAGGCATGTTCAAGAATGTTCGTTTTTTTTTTTTTTTAATGCCTCGAGAGTTTGGTTAACTTTTGAGCTGCTCATGTTTTGTTTGGTTTTCTGTTGATGTGTGCATGTGCCATTATACATTTAGATTTATATAGTCATTTATTAAAATCCCCTTATTTGTATTTTTTACTTATTTTAAATATAGACTTGGGAAAGATGTTTAAATCATGAAATACAATTATGAAAGTCACTTTTTGTTGTTCTCATATCATTTTTTACATTTTTTGATTTGAAAGTATATCACTAAGTGCGTGTTTGTGGGGTGGCCGTTTATTTACCTGGTTGCATACTTCATCAACAGGAGAGTTGTTTGTTTGTTTCTTTGTTTGTTTCCATTGATGATAGTTTTGTTTCTAGTTGCTTTCATGTCACTACTGCTATGTTTACTTTAAAAACTTATCAATCTATTATTGTTTAATGACCTGTCTTTATTTTTACCTGTCCTGTGTCATTTTATCTTAGTGTATATTTCATTCGTTTATACTTTGTGGGTGGCACGTGGCTGCGCGTTTCAAAGCCTCAGTGAGTGCATGCATCTCTGTTTCTACTTTATGTTTCTGTTTGTTTGTTTTCACTCTGTATGAGTGTGTGAATGACTGTGGTCGCATTGCTGCCATGCATTTTGAGAAGTATTTTTCTCTTTTTTTTTTTTTTTTCCTGAGGCAAGCTCTCTCTTATTTATGTTGCTGTGCTGGGGAGTTACTGGCTGAGTCTCTTCTCTCCACCTCCCATCTCACGAGAGGAATGCTGGGGTTACAAATACGCGTACTGCATCCATTCGTTTTCACACGAGTTCTGGGACCAAACTCAGGTCCTCGGGCTTGGCAGGCAAGCGCTTTACCACTGAGCTGTCTTCTCAGCCCAGCTCTCCCTGTTTCTGTGGTGGATTTAATTATGCTTTTTGTTGTTGTCATTCACATATTTGGACACAATCCACTACCTTTTAGTTGGTTGCTTTCTGTGTCACCACTGTCTTCTGATTATTTGAAAGTAGAAAGCACCAATCTCAAGATGGTTTTCATGGTTAGCTTTGAGTTTTTAATGCACGTGTTTAGGCTAATTTCCTTTTACTCCCACTGTCTTGACTTGACTAAGATTCATGTTCTTAAGTGAAACAGGGATCTTCATGGCTTCCTCTTGTTCCCTTCTCAGCTATTCCCTTGGCTGTGCTGAAAACTGCCATAAATCGGATGATAGTGACCACATTTCTTTATCTGTCCAGCCAAAGTCCTGCCCCTTAGCTTGCCTCTTACTTTTATGCATTAGATCCATTAATATGTGCGTGTTTCTATAGAAATTAGAATGTTTTGCTGTGTTTTATATAAATAATATTATACTCTATATTTTTGCAACTTGTTTTTTTTTGTTTAGTATTCCATGCTTTTTACTTAATGAGGTGTATCCTTTTGTTTGCTTTTTTCTTAATTTTTAATTTTTTTTATTTACGAGTTTGCATGTAGGGTGTACCTATATGTGTTCCTGTGCCCAAGGAGGCCAGAAGAGGGGGTCAGCTTCACTGGAAATGGGGTTAAGGATGGTTACGAGCAGCCCTGTGCATGATGGAAACAGAATCTAGGTCTACAGCAACTAACCACTGAGCCATCTCTCCAGCTCCTGGTGTTTTGTTTTTGTTTTTTGAGATAGGATCACAGTCTGATACCAACGCCAGCCTGGAACTCATGGTGTAGTCCAGGTTGTCCTTCAACTCTTGATGATCCCCCTGCCTGAGCCTCTCAGAGTATTAGGAATATAGGCATTCCTATAAATCAACAGCTTGATAAATTATACTTTCTAGTGATTCTTCCAAATTTGTACTGTTGTTATTTTTTTGTTTTTATTTGTATCAGTTCTTTAATACCTGAAACTATCATGCACCTATTCTGTCTCTCTGAAAAAAAAATTAAATATCTTTTACAAAATTGTGTGTGTGTATCACATGTGTGTGTACATGTTTGTATATGTACGTGTGTGTGTGTGTACATGCATGTGAGTGATCAGTTCTCTCCATCCATGTGTACTGGATTGAGCTCTGGTCCTCAAGCTTAGCAGCAAGTCCCCTTACTCACATGGAAATCTCACCAACCCTGAAAATTCATTAGGATATTCTCTTTGGTTGTCTAAGGTTTCATATCAGTGTATGAGAATGGAAACGTGTACACCAAACTTTGTCATGCTGTACCTTGTCTTATGGATATGATTACCTCTTAATCTCTGAGATTGATAATTATCCTAAAATATTCCTGCTTTCTCCATTTTTGCTTTTCATGTTAGCTCTTGTGTGTGTGTGTGTGTATGTTGTATGTGCTTCTTTTTCATAACTTCTCCCTTCCCAAATGTTCGAGGGTTAGGTTAAAAATCCCTGTGCTAGGACAGGCCCTGTGGTAGTGAGGCCTGCCTCTGTCCTTCCACCTTTGTTTGGGAGAGGGCTCAAAGCATGTCTTTATACAGTGACACGGAGTCTTCCTTTGTTTAGTGATTACAGTTCTTCTATTGGTGACTGTAGGTTCTTCATACCATAGCCTGTCTTTGTGGGCTAGAGAAAGAAAAGTCAGAAGGTCAGGCCAGTAAAGATGCAAGAGGTATCATGTAGCTTAGTTTTGGTGTTTTTTTGTTTTTGGTTTGTTTTGTTTGGACAGGGTCTCCTATAACTAATGCTGACTTGGAACTCACATGCTTGCCTTTACCTCCTGAATGCTGAATTATAGCATGCACCAGTATGCATATTATTACTCTACAGTATTACATACATTATCATATGCACCACCACACCCAACTCATTTTTCCTTTCATAGCTTTTGAATATTAAACTCGTTTAGATATATTGATAAATGGCATATTCAGTAAACGAAGGATCTTTAACTCTTTCTGGTGGAATACTACAAGAATTTAGTAAGACTGCACTGTCATTTTACTCATTCTTTGTTTTGACTCTATGTACGTGCGTATGTGTGTATGTATGTGAGAGTGTGCCGTGGCACACGTGTAGGAGTCAGTAGGTACCTGACAACAGTACCCCTTATTTTGAGGCCAGATCTCTGGTTGTTTTGCCACTGCATATGCCATGCTAGCTGGCCCAGGGAGCTTCTGGGAGTCCCTTTACCCCTTCTCTCATCTCCCAGTCGGAGCATTGAGATCATAGGTGCACGCCACCATGTCCAGTGTTTTCTGGATTTGGGGATCCAAACTCAGGTCTGCTCACTGAGCAGCAGGACTTTACCTACAAAGCCACTCCCAAGTCCAACTTCACTCATTCCTAGCAAATGTTTGCGCAATGGAAAGTCACTGATTGCACTCAGTTGTGTTTTGTTGTGTTTGATTAGAAAAGAAAATAAAAACTGCTTTTAGATATTTTGGATGAGAGTTCATGTGTAATAAACAACTTTGATTTATTACGTCTCTGTTATATAAAATGATTTTTATTGTGCCCTTCTCTCCCCTTTTGGATTCTGTATTCCTAAAGGCAGACAGGAATCTTGTAAGTTGGTTAACATACTCTGAGTGAATTACTTTTTTTTTTGTCTTTTAAGGACATTAGTGTCTTCCTTTAGGGGCATAACTGAGCAAACTGTAGACTCTGGCATATCCAGGACACATGGGGTGGTACATTAACTATTTTAGTCCCAGTTGCTAGAGGTTTTTTTCTAGTGAAAGTGGTGGATGGCCAGATGGTACTCTAAAAAAGGAAAACAGCAAATGTAACTATGGTTTTATTTCCTTGAGCACTCACAAAAAGGGGAAAAAAACTGGCATGTAATATTTTTAGAATGTTCGGTCTTTCTAGCAACATTGCTCATCATTTTGAATCAATTTTTCATGCCTCCTTGTTCCAACCAGCATTTTCATATATGGGTGAGCACCAATTTTTTTTGGTTGTTGTTGTTAATTTTTTTTTGTTCCTACTGGCCCATGTTTTATACTGGCAGAATAATTTGTATTTCATGCTTTCCATTATTTAGTTTGCACACTAGAGCTTATGTCCAAAGTTAAAAAAGTTAGTGCATGAGATCTAACTTCTGAAGTTTGATTCTACCATTTTGTCAAACCACCCTCGGCTTCAGATCCACTAGACAGGGAGTAGCTTTGCCTGTACTGGATGTTTGGCTATGTCCGGAGACAGGTTTGATTGTTACAACTTGAAGGATTGTGGCATCTAGTAAATTATTAAGGAATTCTTAAACATTCTGTGATTTTGAGAAGAGCTGCGTATAACAAAGAACTTCCTGGCCCTAAATCTTAATAAGCCAAAGGTGAGAACCTGCTCGGAAATGTCTCTTGAAAGTAGCCTTCTTCTACCTTCTTTTTTGTGGATGGCCCACAGTTTTCTCGAAATTGTATTTGGATCAGCAAATAAAATCGATTCTACTATGACCTGCACCAAAGTCCTTGTAATGTCATAGGCTAACTTTGTTAAAGAGAGTAAACTGGTGAAATATAACCAAATTTTTATTGTTATGCTTTTCCTTTTTCGGTAAGGGAAATGGTCCTTACAGTAATGTGCCCTTATGTGTGATTACAGGGTCCTTTGGTTGTTCTGCTTTTGAGTGTCCTCTATACTGTTCTCCGAGCAGTCCTAGCAGTTTCTACAGATCCACCAAAACTGCACAGTCAAGTGTTTCAGCTCCAGTTTGGGCTTGTTTGTCTGTTGCTTTTGTTTCTTCCTTTAGGTTTAGCTGTTTTTCTGTTTTTATTTGGGTGTAGCTATGGTTTTAAGAGGAGTTACTTTGATACTAGCCAACCTAAAGGATACTATAGACAGCGTTTATTACTTTTTAGGTTCTTTACTCTCTTCTACCTTTCTCCACCCCTTTTCTACCCTTCCAACCCCACAGCACTAGGTAGGAGAGAAAGGATGGCGAGGAAGGGAGCATGGTTATTGGTTATCAGTAGACTACTTCCTGCTGATTAGGGGCATGAGTTCTTTGGGGCAAGTTCCCCCCACCTCACCTCCCATCAAGATATTCAATTTCTTCTTCTTGCCCCCTTGCATATGACCACCTGGACAAACTGCAACTACGGCACCCAGGAACCACCATGAGCAGAAGCAGCAGCAGGAATAGGGGGAGGAGCGGGAGGAGCAGCCACTGCAGCCCCTCTCAGGGCTCTAGCATTTATATACCCTCTCAAGAGTTCCCAGAATTCCAAATGTCATTCACTTGCAGAAACTCTCTGCAGCTGGCAAATCATGCCCCTGCTAGAGCACAAGGCAAATCATAATTAGCAGCTGTGGACAATCTGAAGCAGCCCCATGTCTCACACCTGGGATTAAAACAAACAAAAAACATATTCCCATAACATTCCTGTGTTTTATAAAGAAATCAGAAATTCTTGCTACAGGATATGAGAGGAGATCTCATTCCAGTTTTCATGAGCATTAGCTAATGATTAGTCGTTGTCCAAGTCTCACTGCTGCTGCTGTGATAAAACCATGACCCAAAGCAAGCTGGGGAAGGAAGGATTTATTTCATTTTACAGGTAATGATCCCTCCTCGAGGGAAGCTGAAGACAGGACTCTAGAGCCAGGTACTGAAGCAGAGACTGTGGAGGAACACTGCTTACTGGCTTGCTTCCCATAGCCTGCTCAGTCTGCTTTTTCACACAACTGAAGACCAGGGTTGGTACCACCCACCATGAGATGATCCCTCCCACATTGATCACATGCTCCTCCTCATCCCCACCTTAGACTTGCCCACAGGCCAATCTAGTTGGGGTTCCACCAAATGAGATTCCACCTTCCTAGGTGATTGGTTTGTGTTGAGTGGACAAAACCAAACCAGTATAGTGACACTGAACATCAGGTCATATGCTCTGGTGGTTTGTATGCCCTCTTCAGAGATGCACCTGTTCAATCCCCTTTCCTAGTGTAGTTTTTCATTGGGTTGTTGGGCGTTCTGGTTATTAGTCTATTCTCAGGTATGTAACTTATGTTTTTTTTTCTCTCCCATTCTTTAGCATCCTATTCACTCTGTTGATTGTATCTTTTGATGAACAGAAATGTTTAAACTTGGCCAAGTCCAGTTCATCTGTTTTACCTTCATGTTGATGCATATGATGGTAGTGTCCTATGAGCAGAGTCACACTCAAACGTGCTTGTTGTTCATTCTGTGCACTGAGATGTAGAAGACCAGCATTGCCTTAAACACTGTGGAAATGTGCTGGTTGGTTTGGACTCTTTTGACTGATAAGAATGATAGCACAAACAATGTTAATTTGTGACAATTTTATATCCACCAGAATACTCAGAAGACCATTTATTCAATAATTGTTTAACCCCATGAGCCATCTAGTGTTAGCTGCTTTGAGTGCTGTGTAAGTATGATGCTGTAGATGACCGGGGTCCTATAGAGAGTTACAGCAAACCATCTGCAGGAAGTGTCAACTTCCACGTAGAAACTGTAAAGACATTGCTAGTATAATCCAGGAGACATTGACCTTGTACAGTAGAGCGAACTCAAACTTCAGGCGTGAACGCCCACCTCTGTATTTCACATAGGAGGAAACTGGGAACCAGAAATAAGTTCAGCTTGTCACTGACAGCCAAGATTAGGGTTCCAAAACGAGTATTTCTTCCTTGCACCACAACTTCTTTACCATGAAATTTTAGGAGATGCGAAAATGGGCTATAAATGTATATTTTATTTGAGAAAAGCTCCTCTAGAAACTTGGAAGGTTGAAGTCAGTACTCTTTGCTCCCCCAAAGGTGCCATTTGTTGTCTTGTATCTTTGTACATTCTAATGTGTTACACTAGTAGCAGAAACTTCTGGGTTCAATGATTATCTTTGATATTTTAAACCAGAACTTAATGAGAACTAACACAGCTTTTTATCTATTTTATTTTTTTTAAAGTCCAGTGTCTTCACTTCCTAGAGCAGGAAATCATAGAATGGAAAGTAATCTAACAGTTCTTTGAAGTGGTCCAGTACTTATTAAAAAATATGAAAGCTTCTTTAGAATCACTTCCACACATTTGTCTGCTATTTGTGTATTTTTACCCAAACTTTCTCACAGAGAGGGAATTATTTACTATTAAACACATTCATCACATATTTCATTTGTGATTAGGAAAATCCCTTTTCAAACTGTGCCTGTACAACAGCTTGTTTCACTTGGAGTTCCTACATGACCCTTGAATAATTTGAAATCACTAAGAAACAGACCAGAAATAAGACCATGGCGTACAATAGAGTTGGGCATTGCATCTAGATATACTCACTTTTTTTTTTTTTTTGAGACAGGGTTTCTCTGTATAGCTCTGGCTGTCCTGGATCTCCATCTGTAGACCAGGTTGGCCTTGAACTGGTAGAGATCTGCCTGTCTCTGCCTCCCAAGTGCTGGGATTAAAGGTACTTGCTTCTTAAGAAAGGTACATTGTGGGAAAAGCAGAGTCATAACCTGTGTGTGCAAGGAGGGAAGGGCAGTGTGTATATGAGACTGTCCCTTTACTGCTTCCTGCCCACCCACTGAGGATGAATTCAGAGAGCAGAGTGTTGGGTTTCTGGGGATTAAAGTTTTGTTGTCCCATTGCCAAGTATCCTGTTCACTGATGAATGCTATGAGCTGGAAAGGGATTGTTGCTCCTAATCACTTCCTGAAACTTAGCTGGGGCTTAGGAGAAAGCTTTTAATTAGATGTCTGCAGTTTCCCAATTATTATTTTGGAAACACCCCAGATTGTTGATGGAAAGTGATCTCTTTTGAAAATATACTAAATTACAGTCCTTTAGTGGAGTGTTAGCAGATATCCAAGTGTATACTTCCACTCAAAATTTGTCTCCATTTTCTGTGGGTTTTAGAAATCCTGTTTGGCAAAGAAACGAGTTGGCCACATATGCTGTGGTGGCTGTGAAGGAAAGGGTATAGAATCCATAGGGCCTGCCAAAGTGTGACTTTGGCTCTGTTGTGAAAAACACCCGAAATGTTCCTGGCTGGTTATGACTTCCTCTTGGACATTAAGGTCAAAAATCTGAACTGTGGCTTCTGCTTTCCATAGCATGTGGGGATTTTTTTCATCCACAACACTGTGAGAGTCCTCCAAGTGCAGGTACCTCTGTCGAAACCTCAAGAAGTTAGACAATTGGGTGTTGGCTTTCCCCTTACTAATCCTGTACAATAATAGTATAATGTTTCCCCAGGAAGCAAGCGCCCCTTTTAGGGACCAAGGTGGCGCTCCAGGCCCAAAGTCTTCATCTGCATCACTGCCTCTGAGGGTCACCCCCTGTAGCTCTGTATGTAGCCCCAGGCAGAACCTAACCTGTTGGAGAAATGGTGTCTTCCCAGCTATAAACCAATCAGTCATCTCTTAATTCTCCAGGAAGCTTTCTGGAGGAATAATGTGAAAGTCATAGGAACACACTCACTCCCATCTCCATTTCCGCCCATCTACGTAATTAAGCACAGTGAATAGGTTGTTTGGTCTCCTGACAGCTGAAAATATTCATGTTAATGCATGCCCCAAAAGTGAATATGGAAATCGTTCATGTTTTGTATTCTTTTTTGTTTTTTTGTCAATGTAAAGACTGTAGGCCGTAATATTCTCCCTCCCTCCCTCCCTCCCTCCCTCCCTCCCTCCCTCCCTCTCTCTGTCTCTGTCTCTCTGTCTCTGTCTCTCTGTCTCTGTCTCTCTCTCTCTCTCTCTCTCTCTCTCTCTCTCTCTCTCTCTGTGTGTGTGTGTGTAGACTAGTAGATGCTGTCAGGTGTCTTCCCCAATTACCTTCTACTTTGCTTTTTTGAGAGAAGGTCTCTCATTGAACTTGGAGTTCACCTGTTGGCTAGCTGGCTGGCCAGCAAGACCCAGATATCTATCTATCTGTTCCCTACTCTCTCACTTCCAGTTCTGGAATTGCACACATGATGTGCTTCATCTGGCTATGCACATGGGTGTTGGGGATCTGAACTCGGCTCCTCAGGCTGATGCAGCAGTTACTTGACCAAATCTCCCTAGCCAACTGCACTAAAATATTCTTTTGCAGTTTATTTTTCCAGACAGCATTATGTTTTCTCAATATATGTAATTTTATTTTTTAACTGATGTATTATAATCCATAATGTAGATAATTCTTGATTTATATATTTTATTTAAATTTTTTCTTAGCTATTAATTGTTCTGAAGTGAAAGCTTTGTGCATACCTCTTTTTACACTTCTGAAAGTCTTCCTGTAAAATGAATGGAGGGGCTAGAGAGCTGGCTCAATGGTTAAGAGCACTGTTTGATCTTCTAGAGGACTAAGTTCAGTCCCCAGTACCCAGATGGTGGCTCACAACCATCTATGACTCTAGTTTCAGGTGACTTGATGCTGTCTTCTGACCATAATAGGCACCAGGCATTTACATGGTGCACAGACATACACACAGGCAAAAAATCATCCATATAAAATAATAAAGTTGATAGAAAGAAGTAGAGTGACTACCCTTGGAACATACTGCTGTAATGAAGTTTTAAGGAAGTAATTTTTATGGGGAGTTCTAGAAGAGTCACTGTGACAATACAGATTGTTCTGTGAATCCTTCATCTAACTTCAGTTTCCCTTATATTCTTGTGTTCTGTTATCATGACACCTTCCTCAATACCAATGCAGTCGTATTGGCACATTACAATTCATAGATTTCACACAGTACTTGAATTTCACCAACTCTTCTCCAGTGAAGTATTATACCATAAGGACTCATACATTTTGTTGTATGTCATCTACTCTTTCTTATTATAATCTGATATTCTCCTGTTAATCTTATTCTTCCTCACTTATTTTTGTTGCTCAAATTGCTCCACCTTTGGTCATTGATTTAGGCTGGCTCATGTGTCCTTTTGATATGTCTCATATTTATAAATTTAAAACACATCCTTATTGCTCATATCACAATATACTGCAGAGTCTTAGAATTAGCCATTGAAGAAGCCCAGGTCCTGTTGATGGGAGATTGGAAGTAGTGATAGTTTGAATGGTAAGTAGTCATGGTCTTCTAGGGGCTGCTCTCTTTGACACTTTTAGCCCCTCACTTGTTCCAGTGAGTCACATTAGCAAGCTTACTAATTATAGCCTCTCAAATATAATTACATTTTGTAGGGTGATTCTTTCTCTGAGCATCTTTGATTATGTTTATTAGACCTTTGAGTTTCTTCTGTGAACAACCTGTTTATATTCTTTTGCTTAGTTATGTTGGTGTCTGTGTGTATAAGACAAAGTCTTATCAATCATGGGTATTACCCCTTTTCTGGTTGTGAATAGTATATAAGTTATTATAGATAATGGGTATCAACCCTTTATATGATTATAAATATTAACTGTTCATACCTGCAACTCACTTTTAAACTTTTGGATATTTTGATATTTTTCGCCACACAAAAATCTCTTTAAGTTTTAAATTTTCGTCTTCTCACAATTAAAATTGGAATCAAAAGCTTTTGCCTTTTGTCCTGTTTAAGATCTTCACAGTGGTCTACCTATGCTTCATCCTTGCTGTTTACTGAATGGACTGATTCAGAAACCAGTAGACATGTAGTGAGCAAAATCACTGTTCTCAGTCCTTAGAATTCAGGACTATGCACGTTTCTTCTGGGAGTCTGCCTCTACATTCTGGTTTTCCTCTGCCTTCTGATCCCTTCCTTTTTCTTCTTTTTAAGTCTTTCTTTTTCATGTCATTTCCACTTTTTTCCTAAAGCCTAGGAATGCTCTCCCTGGCATTTTTGCTAGCTCCTGTTCTTGTGATAGAAACTAATTCCTGGACTTGGGAGATGGCACAGTCATGAACGTGCCTGCTGTGAAAGCATGGAGATGAGTTCAGATCCCCAGAAGCTACACAGATAAAAGATGGGGTGCAGTGGTGCATGCCTATAACCCCAATGCTGAGAGACTGGAGTTAGAGTCAGGCAGATTTGTGAAGCTCATTGGCCAACCAGTATAAGCCAAGTCAATGAGCCTTGGTTCAGTCAGAGACCCTGTATCAAAAAACAAAATGGTGGAGAGTGATAGAGAAAAGACACCACCCAACATCTGCCTCTGACCGCCACATGTAGGTGCTTGCATGTGCACATGTACCTACATGCACACATGTGCACACCCACACTCACAGTTACATATAAACACACCACACACAAACACACACCCTCCTGCTGAGTAAAACCATTTGAGTTACATTGTAGCTCTTCCTTTGACTTGAGTTCTTTGCTTGTATTCCTACAGCTTTGTCTCTACTACAGATCCCTCTCCCTTCTCAGATTCCGAGTGCCCAAAGTAGAAGACAGGCCTGTTGACATATGCTTCTGTTTCATTGTATCTCTAGCAATGGCTTCTTGAATTCCCTTCTTTGCCTGGGCTCAGAACCTACAGTTAACTTTTAATTGTTTCCTCTTTTGCTTCATCTGTTTAGTTGTGCATCCTATCTATTGTACCTGCATAGTTTTCTTCATGCCTGCTTTTTCTTTTCATAGTTCCATCACCCATATCATGTATTTGCTACTCTTAAAGCCATATATATCTATGTATACACACATATATATTTAAGTGTATGTATGTATATATGTATGTATGCATGTGGTGTGTATATAGTTGTACACATGTCATGGTGCATGTTTGGAGGTTGGAGGATGGTTTGAGGTTGCTGATTCTCTCCTTCCACCATGTGGGTCTTGGGGATCGAACTCAGATGGGGAAGCTTGATAGCAAGTGCCTTTGCTCACTGAGCTCTCTGGTTGGCCATAAGTATATATATTTAATACTACCACATGCTGATAGTGTAAAATTATGGGCTTCGTGATGACATTTTTGTACTTGATTATGTTCTACATGTAATTTTTTTGTGTGTCCATCCCTCAAGCCTGTTGGAACTCACATCCAGGCTATATCTGCAGTGCCTTCCCCACAAATTTATGCCAACACTATTCCCCTTTGCACACCTCAAGTCTTTTTGTCTCTGAGTAAGCCTTTGAAGTCCTCTACAGCTATTTCTCCTGTATCTTTCTTAGACTCTATCTCCTCCAGTTAGAATGGAGTACTGCAACTTCTGAGCCACTCTGTACCGGTTGTATGTTGGTTTAGAGTCTGTAGTTACTCATGTGACTATTTTTCTTTTCAAGCAGCACCTGTAATAATTTTGTGATATTTCTATAAGGGTTTCTCACATGGAAGTTGGTGCTTTGGGTTGTGGGTGCTCTAATATGGGTAAGGTCTTCATTAGCCAACCTATAAAAATGTTTATGGTGGTCCATGCCTAATAAACTTTTCCTTGTACCTCTGGCAACTATATGAAAGTAAATGAGTAGAAAATTATTTTGATCATGTGGGGTGTTCTATTTTTAATTTGTTTCTTTGGCATGTGTGATTTACCTGTTTTTGTTTTTCTCCTACCACATAAAATAATGATATCCTTGCTGGCAAAGTGACTTAACCTTGCTAATTTTATCACAGCGATTATTTCTAGATCAATAAGGCCAAAGGGCAATTGGGAAGCGCAGCTGACAGTTTATTATATAGTTGGCTGGTGAGTTACCTTTGAAAGGTTATTCTGACATAGTGGAATTTTCTTAATAGAAATGTCTCTGGATTCAAATAACTTTTCTATAGACATGCTAGATTTCCAGTCATGCTTGTCTTTTTAATTTTTTTAACATTTATTTTTAATTATGTATGTGAGTGTCTGTGTATGGGTATATGCATATGAATTGAGGTGCTTGCTGAGGCCAGAAGAGAGCATCACATCCCCTTGAGCTGAAGTTAAAGATTCATGGGAAATATCCAGTGTGAGTGCTGGAACCTGAGTTTGGCGCCTGGGCAAGAATAGTACGTGCTCAAACACTGAGCCATCTTTCCAGCACCCCCCACCCCCTTCTGTATAGGTCTTTTAACGATAAATATCATGGTTTTAATTGCCTAATGGTAATTTTCATAGATCATACCTTTAATATGCATGAGATTTGTGCTGAGCTTTTAAATAAATTATATTATTGAATCTTCCTAGCAACTCAGTGGGAAAACTGCTATGTAGAATTTAATGTTAACTGCCCATTGAGGCAACAGAACTGTGGTAGACTTAAGAATTAGATCAGCTTTATTGAAAATCTTGATTCTGTCAGCCACATGTTCTTTATATTTGATTGTTGTTGTTGTTGTTTTTCTTTTTGGCATGACCTTACTGTGTAGCTTAGGCTGGCTTCAAACTCCTGATTCTCGTGTCTCAGGTTCTCGGGTGCAGCTAGGTTAGGGCCACCATGCCCTATGTCCAGCCCCATATCTGTTCTTTATCGGTCATTTATAGATTGTTCTGAAATCAGTGACTGGGAAGCAGAATAGTGGCAGAAATGAGTGTATATTCACAGCTGCTTTTGCTCGCTACAGACTGATACCATCAGCACACCTGTTCACCTACCTACTCCTAGCTGCCTAATGAAACCTAGTGTTGGCTGTTGGCTTTGAGCCACATTTCAGCATCCCTTTCCCTCCATTTCCTACCTGTTACTTGCAAACAGCAGTCCTAACTGGCCACTCTCAAGCTTGTCTTTGCTTATTTAAATGGTTATTACCATATCTGTGTTCCTATGAACAGCTTGAAACTACTTGCTTCTCCTACTGGCCTTCTTTGCAAATTCGTGTTTTTTGTTGTTGTTGTTGTTTTCAAACTTTGTTGAATTTTCCTTTCCTTTTTCTTGATTTGCTTTCTCTGGGCTTCTTTGAACCAAGTTTAATAACTACTTATGTATCTACCTCACCCCTTTCTGATCATTTTTTTAGTCTCTGCATAACCCTTGGGCTCGTCATAATTTACCATGTACTTTTAGTGTCTTTGATAAAAATTATTTTAAAACTACTGCAATAATACAAAATTTCAGTGGCAGTGGTGAGCAGGAGGGGGAGGCTGTGTTTTATTTT
Organism: Pachyuromys duprasi; assembly: GCA_028658305.1. NCBI lineage: Eukaryota > Metazoa > Chordata > Mammalia > Rodentia > Muridae > Pachyuromys > Pachyuromys duprasi. The sequence goes on from CM053749.1 coordinate 31,630,254, forward strand.
TAAATGCCCTGTTTCTATCAAAATTCATGACCAAACTACTCTTCAGATGGTTATACATATATTTAAATTATAAGTTCATTTTACATCTAATTCAGCAGGTATGTTCTAATAGAGCACAATGAAACTAGAACAATGCTGTCCTAAATGGGAAACATTGCCACTGGGCTTCGTACCATCAATGCAGACATTGGCTTCTTAAGTTTAATGATGCTATCTGTGTAGAGATGGTGGCACTTTAGAGCATAAGACAGTTGTCCGATGATTGTCTGGCCTGTATTTGGAGGCAATGGTTAAGGTATTTGTTATTGAGCTGACCTGAAGCATGTTGGGTACTGAGATATTTTAAAAGTCTGTAGTATTTTACAGTTGTGGGGAGTGTGATGGCGAGCGACTGAAATGTGGTCCCTGATTTTCCATATGTGTAAAGCTATCCTCGGGCAAGTGACAGCCTCTAGCCCAGGATTTAACTCATTCCCTTTGGAGACAGATTTACAGTGTTAAGTAATTAACCGCTAATTCCACGATTGGGGGATACTTAGAAGCATTTTGAAGAGTTTTATCCCACGTTCTTTATTTTGTTTGATTTGACTGTAGGCTGAAGGCTTGGTTTTCCCTTGGTGTGTGTAGTTAATGAGGGAAGTGCTTAGCCTTGGATTCAGCTCGATAGAAAATCTACCTGAAGTCCCTGTGTGTGCAGCGCGCTGGGTAGAGGTTTGGAAGATAAAAATACAATTAAGACAGCATTATTTCTGGAGTCTATTATCTAATCTTGGAAACTGATACATATCATATACCATGATAGACAAGTGAGGTGCCTTCTCATTCATTTTAATTAAGAAAAGCTTTACAGAGATAGCAGTGCTTGATGAGAGATTTGTGGGGTGAGAGATTATTGAAGCAAGAAGCTGAAGGGTAGGCAGCTTTGCAAAGAGAAAATGATGGAGGAATTTTTGTGCATATCCCAAAATGTATTTCAGATGATGTTAATAATTCCATGTGTGTGAGAAAAGACAAAAATGATGTTATAACCAAAAAAATACTACGTGAAATTGTCTTTGCAAAATGTTGTTTAAGGTGAAGTGATTGATTCATGTTATTATGCTTTTGCTTTGCAATAAATTGTGCCTTTGTTGACTTTTGTATAGGTCTGCATATTGTTTCATGTGTCTTAATATTATGAAATTCAATGTGAATTGGGATGAGGGATGTGTAGCATATAGCGCTTAGGAATCTTTTGTGACTGTAGAATTATTTTCACACACACACATACACACATACACACACACACACATGCTTCCTTCCTACTAGACACAGAGCCAGGGTTCTGGGTTCACTTTATTCATACATTTAACTAATTCACAGTCTGTTGGGTACACTCTGGTGGATACGTCTATTCACGTGTTTCTCTCGTAGATCTTGAAGTCTGTCAAAGATACTGATCTATCTAGAGTTACACAAACCATTGTCTACTATATGCAAAAGAACCCAATTACAGTTCTTGATGAGGGAATACAGACAAAAGCAATCTCTGCAGTGGCTTCTAACACTGAGTGTGAAGCAGCATTGCAGCTCAGCTTTTTGTGTTGAACTCTACCGCATGTGCCAGGTTGTGGATAGAAAACCAACCGTCCTATGTGAAACTGCAGCTACTGAATCTACTTTCCAAATGCACACAGCTGGGTGGGTGACATGTCTGAGAGGAGAGGAAAGGATGGAGTGGACACTGTCCATCCCAAACCTCTCCTCTGCCTCTAGCTCACAGTTCAGTTTGAACATTCAGTTTTCCCACTTTCTCTTCTCTTTCCTAAAGAACACTTACTTATGTCTTTGCAAGAATGGACTGATTTAGCTCCCACCTCTTTACTTCATGCCTTATGGGTGTGGGCTGTATTATAAATTCTCTGCATGTTTATACACAGAGCATTTGAAACAAAGGAAAATATTACATTGACTTACAGCTGTTTGTTTGCATGTAGACCTTCCTTTATGTGCTGTATGTGACACTGGCCGGTGCTAATGTGACTTGTACCTCTTACTCTCTGCAACTATATTGATTGTTCCTGACACTTCTGCTTCCCAAGGCTGTATACCTGGCAGGATGGTAGATATGCAGATCCACAAGGAAAAACCTTAAGGGAAAGTGCTAGAAGTTGAGAATTCAGCAAATGCTATGGGAAGAATAGGTGGGTTTTTTGTTGTTGTTGTTTTGTTTTGTTTTTTTCTCAGCCCATTTGGAAGGCAGATTTTTAACTAGTTCAGGATTGTTATCCTTACTTTGTTCGTTTTTAATTTTTAAAAATAGTGAAATTTTACTTTCAGTAAAATTTATTCATTTTCCATCATTTTATACATAATCTTTCTTAGCCAAAATTTGTGAGAGGAGAATCTTAAATGGAGAGGAATGGCTCAGGACTCATTATCTATTCTTCACTTTATACTTTAATTCATTTTTAGAAGTTAACTAGCCAAAGGATCTGTTTAGATGCTTCCAAAAATCATTTGCTGTCTGATTCGCAGAATTGTTTTAGAGCACCACTCGGCTTTCCTCTAACTTTGTGTATTAACGTGTTAGCGCTCAGTCCTTTTGAAATGAGCATGGTACCAGGATCAATGGAGAGACTCCAAACAGGTTAGGAATAATTTGTGAGCCAGCCAGGTAGCTCAGATGGTGAAGATATTTGACAACCCCTGAGTGTCAACCCCAGGACCCACATAATAGAAGGAAAGAATGGTGCCCTGCACGCTGTCCTCTGACTTCCATGATGTATATGGCTATATGAGCATATACATACACATCACACACAAATAAATAATATTTATGTTTTGTTTTTCGAGACAGGGTCTCACTATGTAACTTTGTGGACAAGGCTGGCCTTGAACTCACAAAGATCCTCCTGCTTCTGCCTCCCTAGTACTAGGATTAAAGGTGTGTGCCACCATGCCTGGCTAAATATAATTTAAAACATTTTTTTAATCATAACCTTCTTGGGAGTCATTTGATTCCTTGGAGGTGTGGGATAGTTTGAAAATGTGTTCACATGTTCTCTGACGTTGAAGAGATGGAGCTTGAAGAGATGCAGCTTAATTCCTTTTGCCCTTGAGTGTGAATGGAGTTGGCTACTTCTCATACATAGAACAAGGCCATGTGACAGTGACTTCTGAGAACAGTCATATATAAAGTCACAGTGGGCCCCTTGCATTGTGTTGTATATTACTTTCTCTGTATCCCCCTGACAGCATGAAGACTGTGGAGCCGACAGAGGGCCCAGTGAGGAACAGCGGTTACCACTGATAGCTAGGTGAGTTCACCATCTTGGAAGTAGACCTATTAGCCACATACAGCCTCTAGATGCCTTGAGCCTCTGAAGACATCATGACTGCAATCTAAGTAGATATTTAAAAGCAGACTCACCCACCTAAGTTTCCAGATTCTTGCCCCACAGCAACTGTCAGCTGTTTTCAGTGTTCAGCCAGCTTCAGGGTACTTGCGATGTAGCAATAGATAATGAATTCAAAAGATGTGGTAGAGACTTGCAGTCCTTTGACATACTGCCCTCATCTTTAGACAATGTCAGGGTATCAGTGAACCTTTAAAATTGGATAGAAAATGATACATATGTGTACGTTATTTTCTTGGCAACCATTCATAGTTCCACCAGTTTTGAAAAGAAGTCCTTAATCTCCAAAGGGCTACAATTTCTACAGTGTGTATTTTACTCAGAAGACATGGTGAATTAGAGTTTACTGGGGGAGACAGCTCTTCTATGTAACTGACGACATGTATTGGTGAGAAGTGGAATTGACTTGGGCTTTGTAAAAACAGAAAAAATAATTTACATAGACACTTAGGACAATGTGTGCTTGATTTGGTTTACATTGTTAGATTGGAGTGGACAAACTACAGGCAGCTGGGCAAATCTAGGACCACCTTCTACCTTTGTAGTTTTAGTGAGGCATGGGCATGCCATCTACACATCACACACACAGACACACACACATACACACACACACACACATCACTTGACTTCATTGCTCCCCAACAGTGGACTTGAGTATTTTTGACAAAGAATAAACTATTCACCCTGACCCTTTATGGAAAAGTTTGGTAACCTTTACTTCTAAATATTGAGGTGAGGCTAACATGCTTGTGGCATAACATGAGTAGCTAAATTCAGCTTTCTAGTTGATGAGTGCTTCATGCTATGTAATTGTGTCTTAGCTCAATAATATGTGAGCATTCCTTCCTCATGCTCCATGGGACTAATCACCCTGGTCTGAGGAAATGGCTAGGCAGCTAGCCTCCCAGAGAGATGAGATCTGTGGAACTGAGGGCAGGGGTTAATGATGGTGGAGGCAGAGGTGAACGCCCTGGAGCCTTGAGCTGTCAGCTGTGGCTCTTCAACCATACAGTATGTCAGTAGGAGAGGGTTGCTGCTATTTGTTGCAAGAAAGAAATTCTTTCTTCCTCTGTAGTTATCTGGACTAGATATTTTATATTTCTGCCTGAAGAGTCTTGTAAAGTTTGTTTATAAATGCTGCCTATAAATGATGCCTGCATATGATGCTTGAGGGCAAGATGCTAGGCTATTTTCCTTTCTAATTTTATTTTGTATAATATTAGGGACCTCCTGTTTCTGACAGTTTTAGATTGATCCTTGCAGGCAAATGAGGAAGTCACCCAATGTTGAACTTAGTTTTTGGTTCTAAAGGTCTGATTGCTCTTGATTCGCATTTCCCTGATGACTACGGACAATGAGCATTTCTTTAAGTGTTTCTCTGTGATTCGATATTCTTCTGTTGAGAATTCTCTGTACTGTCTTTTTTTTTTAATTGGATTACTTGATTTATTGCTCTTTAACTTCTTGAGTTCTTTATATATTCTGGAGATTAGCCCTCTGTCAGATATAGGGTTGGTGAAGATCCTTTCCCAGTCTGTAGGCTGTCTTTTTGTTTTGATGACAGTGTCCTTTGTTTTACAGAAGCTTTTCAGTTTCATGAGGTCCCATTAATTTATTGTTGATCTTAGAGCCTGTGCTGTTGGTGTTCTGTTCAGGAAGTTGTCTCCTGTACCAATGAGTTCAAGGCTTTTCCCCACTTTTTCTTCTAAGAGGCTTAGTGTGTCTGGTTTTATGTTAAGGTCTTTGATCCCACTCCTAGGCATATATCCAAAATATGCTCAAGTATACAACAAGATCATTTGCTTAACCATGTTCATAGCAACTCTATTTGTAATGGCCAGAATCTGGAAACAACTCAGATATCCCTCAACTGAGGAATGGATACAGAAATTGTGGTACATTTATACAGTGGACTACTACTTGGGAATTAAAAACAAGGAAATCATGAAATTTGCAGGCAAATGGTGGGAACTAGAAAAGATCATCCTGAGTGAGGTATCCAGAAGCAGAAAGACACACATGGTATAAACTCACTTATAAGTAGATATTAGACATATAATATAGGATAAACATTAAAATCTGTACACCTAAAGAAGCTAAGCTATAAGGAGGACCCTGGATAAGATGCTCAATCCTCATTCAGAAAGGCAAATGGGATAGACATCATCGGAAGAGGGAAAAAACAGGGAACAAGACAGAAATCTACCACAGAGGGCTTCTGAACGATTCTACCCAGCAGGGTATTGAAGCAGATGCTGAAACTTATAGTCAAAATTTGGGCAGAGTGCAGGGAATCTTATGAAAGAAGGGGGAGACAGAAAGACCTGGAGGGGACAGGAGCTACACACAGAGAGCAAGAGAACAAAAAAATCTGAGCACAGGGATCTTTTCTGAGACTGATACTCCAACCAAGGACCATTCGTAGAGATAACCTAGAACTCCTGCACAGATGTAGCCCATGGCAGCTCAGTATCCAAGTGGGTTTCCTTGTAAGGAGAACAGGGGCTGTCTCTGGCATGAACTCAGTGGCTGGCTCTTTGATCACCTCCCCCTGAGGTAGGGGCAGTCTTACCAGGCCACAGAGGAAGACAGTGCAGCCAGTACTGATGAGACTTGATAAGCCAGGGTAAGATGGAAGGGGAAGAGGACCTCCCCTATCAGTGGATTGGGGGCAGGGCATGCGAGGAGAAGAGGGAGGGAGGATGGGATTGGGAGGGGATGAGGAAGGGGGCTACAGCTAGGATACAAAGTAAATAAATTGTAATAAAAAAAAAGAAAGAAATCTCATTTGATTTTACCCCAGCCAGATGCTGGGGTGAATGCTGCTCAGAAAGGCAGAGAAAGCCCCTAGCTGACCTTCCTACTTCCAGAAGGAAAAAGCCCTTTCTCCTTTTCCACGAGGTCTTAAATACCTTTCAGCTCAGTGTACCTCCTTTGTATTTATTTATGTTCACTTCCTTTTGGCTGGTTGCTTGCTCCACTTCTTGACCTAGGATTGACTTTATTTAGCTCTTGGAGTAAAGGTGTGTGCTAGGGCTGAGCCACACCACAAGTACTTGTCTACAGTAAACATAAAGCTCTGGGATCAAAGGCTGAACCTTAGCACAATTAGATTTTTCCAGTTCACTATCTAGAAGGTTCACAATGTGACCAAATATCCTGCAACATCTGATTTCATTTTTTGTTTTTCAGTAAATTGGGTAATGATAGTAGGGCCCTGGATTTTGAGTTCTTATATACAAATCACTAAGATACTTCTCAAACTTTCATAACATGTAGCAATAGTCTAGGAAAGAAAAGTCATGTCAGTTTCTTTTTTTTTTTAATAGGGGAATTCTCATGTATTTCTATTGACTTTGTATCAGAGCCAAGGTCCTATACAGAGCTCATGTGAACCCTTGCTAATGTCCTCAGCAGGCAGGAGCAATGATTAATCTTTGTTCTCTATTTATATCTCCTTGTTCAAGTTCTGTCTCAGGCAGGCTTAGTGTACATGCTTTTAATCCCGGCACTTAGGAGTCAGAGGTAGGCAGATCTCCATGAGTTTAAAGCTATCCTGGTCTACACAGTGAGTTACAGAACAGCCAGGGGTACATAGTGAGACCCTGTTCCAAAGCAAAACAACAGCAATGACAATGATGACAGCAACAGTAACAGAGTTCTGTCTCTACGGCTGGTTGTGTTAGTGAAAACACATTCATTTTCTTCCACTTTGTACTTTACTGAGTAAGGGTTTGTTCTCTCAGAGGGCTTTGGCTAGTTTTCTGAGCTTTCTAAGTTTGTAATGTCTTTACTTCTGTTATACTGTTTTGAACTTACAAGAATATTAGACAGTAATATAACCAACATGTTTTCTTCCCAACTTTCAACAAAGACTGTCCTGTTTCCTTATTTGCTCTACACATAGACACATAGATAGACATAAAATTTAAAAGTTAAGCAGCATTACAGTTAGATTTACTCTTAATTCATTACCTTTTGTTCCCTGGGGTGGGGGGAGGGAAAGATTGTACTTGAGATGTGGTGTTCATTATTATTATGTGTGCTTTCATAAATAAGAGGATATCCTGTTGACATGTGAACTTTTCCTAAACAAGAACACTTGCAATTTCTCTAATCAAATACTTTAAATATATGTATTTTTAAATGCTGTGTAAATTATAGCATCTACTTTTTATATAATTTAATTTTCTCACTTAATATTATTTTTTTAAAGCATTGTCAATGCTGATACATGGATCCATTACTTCAATGGCTATAAATTCTTTCTGGGTCAGGATGGATCACAGCTTGGTTTTCATCCTTCCAGTGCACACTTATTTTGCTGCAATCTGCATTACACTGCATGAGGAAGCAGGTTTGTTTGTTTGCACAGTTCTTTTGAATGTGCATAACCAGGCCTCTCGGTACACTTGCAGTTTTCTGATGGAATTCCAAGTAGTTTCCCAACATGGCAAAGGTTTCTGTTCTTCACATATGGTCAACATGTCTTAATATTTCCAATTTGCTTCTATAAATAATATTTTCTTAATTACTAGTGTAATTGGGAATTGATTTTAATTTACTTAAAAAATTTACATTCATATCATAAGGTTACTGCAGGCAAAATCTATACTGGGAAACTACTGGGAAGACAAAACTCTTTTAAAATTAATTTTAAAATTGAGCTTATTTATTTGTTTGCTACTTATTTACCTACTTATTTATTTAGGACATGTGCATTACAAGGACAGCATATAGATGGACTTGGTTTTCTCATTCTATCATGTGGGTCTGGGAGATGAAACTCAGGTCATCAGGCTTGACAGCAAGCAACCTTACCCTGTGAGTCATCTCACTGTTCCCAAACTCATTTCAGCATGGTAAATAAAGTGTAGAGGAAGGCAGAACCGACAGAGGGAAATAAACATAAGCATGAATTCACCAACTTGTAATATGTGAACTTTATTACTTATACTCAGTTTAAATGAACTGAAGTTAAAATAGTTCAGCATTTGATGAGGCTGAATAAATTTTTGTTAGTTTTTTAGGTATAGTAATTGCTCTAGTTTGGCTTCTAATGCTTTATAAACACTGTGATCAAAAGCCACTTAGTGAAGGAGGGGTTTCATCTTAGAGCTTGCAGTCTGTCATCAAGGGAGGCCAAGGCAGGACAAACTTGAATCAGAACCTTGACTGGTCAGTGGACTTGGGGAGGGAAATGGGAGCAGAAGAAGGAGCAAATGTAGGGTTGGGGGGGGATTATGAGGGAAGGGGCTACATCTGGGATAAAATGTGAATAAATTGTAATAAAAATAAATAAATAAAAAGAAAAACAGAAGAAACCTTGGAGGAGCGCTGCTTTCTGTATTTTCCTCTGCTTCTGCTCAGCGAGCTTCCCTATGTAGCCCAGGCCTACCTGCCAACAGGTGACTCTCACCGTAGTAGGGTAGGCCCTCCTCCATCAATAAGCAATCAAGAAAATGTCCCATAGGCATACCCATAGGGCAGCTTGATGGAGGCAGTTTCTTAGTGGAGAGTTCCTCTTTCCACATGTATCAAGTTGACAACATACAACATCAAACTATACTATGAATATGACAATTTGAAGTGTTTCTCTCTTTAAAAAAAATATAGTTCAGTGTTTTTGTATGACTGTGTCCCCCACCTCCAATGGTCTGTGTGCCCCAGAGTGGTACCATTAAGAGATTAGTGGAGCCCTTTGTGAGATGGCGTAGTAAGAGGTCTTTGGGCTTCTTTGAAGGGGATGCTGGTACTCCAGTTGTCCTTTGGCTTCCTGGCTCACGGCATACGTGTTTTTGTTTGGCCATGCAAGCTTGCCAGGGGCCAAAAGCCATGGAGCCATTTGGTTTTGGAACCTTCCAAACCATGGGTCAAAATAAACCTTTTCTATTTAATGAGTTAATTGCCTTGCTATTTTGTTATAGTGGTAGATAAAATGGAATGAGCTTAGAAGAAGTTGGGTAATAGCTAGATGTGATAGTATCTGTGGGATTTTCCTCAAATGAAACCAAAACAAAAATAAAACCCTAAGGGGTAAAAGTGTCAGGAGAGGAACTAGCTGAACAATTATCCAGGGAATGATAATAGTTAATGCTAGGTGATGGGGATGTTTATTGTATGTGCTTTTTAGTTTTGTATGTGCTTTAAAATCTTGATACTATATTTTGACAATTTAGTTAAATGATTTTCATTAAGAAGTAGGTGATTTCAGTGTAGATGTCTATATATTTGTTAGTGTGTTCTTCTGTCCTTCAAACCATCAAATGACAGAAGCCCTTATCTTCATGGGGGAATATGATGTTATTTTATTGGCATCCCAAGAAGTGGCTTGGATTGAGCCTCAGTTATCAGGTTTTTTTTTTTACTAGATATAGAATATGCACAATGTTTTTGAAAAGATACAGATCATTTGCATATGAATGGTTTTGATAATAACAACTTTCCTTTTGTGCTTTCCTCATCTCATTTGCTATTCATCAAAACAGACAGAAAAGCCACTTTAAAGGTCAAAAAGTAAATAATAGTACTCCTGTAGTTATTTTCCTATTGCTGTGGCAAACTGCCAAAAGCAATTTAAGGGAGAAATTATTTATTTGTGCTCACAGTTTGAAGAAACATTCTATCATGATGGAGATATCCTGACGGCAGGAGCTTCAGGTGGTTGGTCACATTGCATGCACAGTGTTAAAGTAGAGTGAGGACAGCTACTACTCAGATGGATTTCTGCTTTGTATGCATGCAGTCCAGGACAATATTCAGGTGGTGCTACAAAGTGAGGGCGGATCTGTCCACCTCAGTGAAATAAATCAAGATAATCCTTTACAGGAATGCCCAAAGGCTTGTCTCCTTAGTGACTCTAGATCTTGTTATGCTAATGATAAATACTAACCACCACTCTGTTGGTCTTCTTCTTGTCTTGCTCTTCTTGTTGGTCTTCTGTCTCCTCTGAGCCTTTCTATCCTTTCCCCACTCTTCCACAAGACTTCCTGTGCTCTACCCAATATTTGGCTGTGAGTGTCTGCTTCCATTTCCTTCAGCTGCTGGATGTAGCCACTCAGAGGACAGCTATGCTAGGCTCCCATCGGCAAGAACAGCAGAGCATCATTAACCCTGTCAGGGGTTGTCTGTCTCCCATGGAGTGGGTCTCAGGTCAATTGGACAGGTATTGTTTGGACATTCCCTTAATTTCTGCTTTATTTTTGTCCCTGTACATCTCGTAGACATGGTAAATTTTGAGTTGAAGCTTTTATGAATGGGTTAGTATTTTCCTTCCTCCACTAGAAGTCGTGTCTAGTTAGAGGGTGACCAACAGAGCCAACTAACCAGGGCCCAGGGTGGTGGAAGTGGAGAGGTGTTGCTGGGGAGCCTGAAGCACCAGCCAAGGACCATGTATAGACTGGACTTAGGCCTCCTACACAGATGTAGCCAATGGGTACCTCCATCCTCATATGGGTCGGGTCCCATAGTAAGGGGAATTGGGGCTAGTTCTGACATCGACTCTGTTACCTGCTTTTTGATGACTTTCCTCTGGCTGGGCTAACTCACCAGGTCACAGGGGAAGAGGATGTGCTCAGTCCTGATGTAACTTGATATGCTGGGGAGGAGGAGATGGGGGTTACCTTTCTCTGAGGAGTAGTTGAGGATAAATAGGGGGAACAGGAAGGAAGGGTTGGTCGGGGAGAGGAAGGAAGGGAACTATGACTATGATGTAAAGTCAATAAATAAAAGAAAAAGAAAAACAATTTCATACACATATACACTTACTCACTTACAAATATTAACCACAGCTATACAACTGGGATGCCAAGCTCTCAAAAATGTATTGGATGCTCTGGAGTAAGATAATTGGAGTTGAGTTCTGTCTTCTAGGAGACCATGAGCCTGTCATATAGCCTTTTAAATTTCAGTTATAAAAGTAAACCTAATGAAGTCTTATTTTACAACGTTATTACTAAGATTAATGAACTGATGCATGTGAAGTAAAGAGTTGAATCAAATAAATGCAACTGTGTAAAATTTTGCATGTCATCATTGGGTCATTTTAATAAACAGTTTAACTTGAAAACAAAACAGAAAAATCAATGAGGAATGAGAATCGCCCAGCTTACGGACTCAATGTTGGAGAAAATGGGAAATGGTGAGTGTAGAGAAAATCAGGGCAGACTGTTAATGTCCGTTTCTAAGGGACGCAGGTTCTGAATACTAGGATGTTCTCTATATAAAGAACTTTCTCACAGAAGTGAAGACCAGATAGGCACGTGATGGGCATATAACCAAGGGGACAGGATGCCAGTTTCTACTCTGAGGTTCTAGCCTCAAGTTCTAGTACATTTCCAGGCTTAGCTGGAGAATCAAAGGTTAGGCCCAACGCTCCGCTGCTGCTGGTCCAATGGAGTAATGATCACGGAAGTTGATCTATGAGCCATTCTTCTCTTTTAATAACTCATTTAGTTACTTACTAATTATTAAATATGGCATGAGGTAAGCTAGGAAGCGAGGCAGTCTTAAAGTGCTATTTCTAGCCTTCAGATGTTTGAATATAAGGTTCTGTTTGTAACCATCCTCTGCCTTTAAATATCTAGTATCACTCTCTTTCCACAGCGAGGATGAGAAGCCATAAAAGATTAACATTGCCTACTATGTATGTTCATTGTATCCCCCCTAATTTAATTTCCATTTGGGGGGGTCTTTCCTGTGTAGAATTTAGTTCTCTGGGGTAGAGTCAAAATGTGTTGAAATGACCTCCTAGATAAAGGAAAGGAGAAATGTGTCACCTGGTACAAAATATACATATATATACACATATGGTTTTGTATTCTGGCCTCTGAGGCTGGAGAGTGATTAGGAAACTGATGTATCAGAACCTTAATGCTATTTAAACACCCCGGTGGGTGTGTTGTGTGTACTTTGTGTATTTAAAATTGAGATTTCTGTTTGAACAGTGTCTTTCTCTGGGTGTACTTCATGGTGATTTATCATAATAGACTGCTTTAAATCATTTGAAATTGCAAGACATATGAATTTTAACAATAACTTCCCCAAGGCTAGAGAAGTCAGCAGGAGCACAAACTGCTAGGTAGACACTTTTTTTTTTTTCAAATTCATATGCAAGTGTAAAACTTTTACGAGGCTGTTTTAATAAGGCCCTTTGGGACCTAGGATTATTTATCTGAGCTCTTATTAAAAATGAAAACTTTTCTATGTTTAGCCCCATAAAGCAAAACTGATCCTAACAGTATTGTAAGCCGGAAGAATGAGGTTGTCTACAGACTGACTGCAAGAGAAAGTTAGGCTACTTTGGGCTAGTGTCTTCGGCGCCAGCATTATGATAAATAGGGTAGTGACAGCAAGGCTGCATTTCAGAGTTGGCTTTAATTAACAAAATTGAGCTCTATTGTATTTGTAATTAGGGCTTGACATGAGTTATTAAATGACTTTTAGCCCTGGATTGGAGTCCTGTTTCTAGAGCTCTCTGGATCCCTCTGTCAGAATCTACTTTCCTTAGATGTTGCCAGTTCAAGGTCTATGAGCCCTTCTCCTTTTTGGTCTCCACACTGGGACAGCACGGGCGAGAGGCCATTTCTGAGAGTAATATGCAGAATCTCTGTTCATGAAGCAGCCGAAGAGCTGGGGCCACTGCAGGAAGAATTTTGTGATCTTGAAATATGTTCAGGTTTGACGAGTCTGGATCTTGCAATAAATCTATTTTTAGACAGACTTGGGAGCTAAGGTTTTAAATTATCTGTAGCTCGGTAGAGTTATACAGAGTGGAGCCCTTTGAGAGGAGAGGGCAGGAGAGGGCGTGTTACAAAGTCAGGGTCAAGATCTTTTGCAGACTGGAAGAACTTTATTTGGGTCACTTTAGTGATGTCCAGTGAGTTGGTAGAGGTGAGACGGCAGGTGGATAAATAGAAAGAATGGATAAAATGGGCTGCATGTATTGCTTACTGGAGTGTACATACTTCAGAGGCACAAGAGCCTAATGTGCGCCCACAAACACACATACTTTCATAAGAGGGTTGGGTCAAGAGACAGACATTCAGGAGAAGTTAAATAATCATCATTGAGAATTTCCATGGTGGCAAAGGTTTCTGTATTGCTGAGTACTGCTAGATAATTTGATGACAAGCGCAGAGTTTGGAAAAATGTATATAGTGATCCAAAATGAAAGCTATGTGCCACAGGGCATTTGAGCTGGTTCTTAAACATCGTACTTGTCTTAGGTTTACTATCGCTGTGATAAAACACCCTAACCAAAGCAACTTGGGGAGGAAAGGGTTTATTTGGCTTGCACTTCCATATCACTGTTCATCATTCAAGGAACACAGGACAAGAATTCAAACAGGGCAGGAACCTGGAGGCAGGAGCTGGTGCAGAGGCCACGAAGGGGTGGTGCTTACTGTCTTTTTCTCCATGGCTTGCTCAGCCCGCTTTCTTATAGAACCCAGGACCACCAGCCCAGGAATAGCACCATCTACAATGGGCTGGGTCCTCCCCAACCAATCACTAATAGAGAAAACACCCTTCAGGCTTGCCTACAGCTTGATTGTGTGCATGCAATTTCTCAATTGAGGTCCCTCCTTTCAGATGACTTTAGCTGGGGTCAAGTTGAAATAAAACTATCCAGCACATTACCTCAAGAGTTACTCAGATGTTGTTAGAAACTATGTCTTACTTAATAGAGTCTGGGACTGTTTCAATAAAACAAAAATGCTTTTGAGATGGAAAGATGGTGGTGGGGGGAATAAAATATAAGTAGCTGGATGGGGCAAGTAGAGGTCCTGAGGTGGCTATGGTGAGTGAACATCTGAAGGACACAAAGGACAGATTCCAAGAGAGATGAGGATGGCAGAAAGTGTTGGCCGTAGGTCACAGGGAGAGGCAGTGCAAGTATGAAAAATTTAACAGGTTGGAAAATGTCAGCATGAGCTTGAGTTTAAGAACTTCTATTCTGAAGCGGTCTGCCAGCAGCTACAGACAGGAGGAAACTGGATGTATACTTGATTTTAACTCTTCAAGTTGAGCCGCTGTTTTAGCAGTTGAGTTGCTAGGCAGTGTCAGGAATAGACTGTTTTAATTTTGGAGAAATTAAAACACAGCTGTTGAGTCTGTACATCCTAAGCTGTGATTAGGTTGTAAGACCTATTCGGATCCTTGCTCCAAGCTGACTGGCCATTCTTATAATTTGATTAGAAACAATGAGTGTATGAATGGATGCTAGGTGGAAGGTCTGGCTGGGCACTTGAAGTCTTTCCAAAGAAGTCATATTCACTACTTTTCTTCAGTAAAGGCAAATTACATTAGCTTTTTCCATTGTTTTCCTAGTTAATAGAAATTACACAAACACTTATGACTCATATGTTTTAGATGTGAATGTTTTTGTTTTGGTTTGGTTTTTTTTGTTTTGTTTTGTTTTTTTCTCCATAGCAGTTAGAAGAAATATCTTCCTACTTCTATGGTCATGTCTTTATCCTTCCCTTAGTACTAGATAATATGCCTGCTCAGTCACTTCAAGTAATCAGTTGTTTGTATTTTTTACATTTTTCTCATTATCTGAGAAAAGCATCACACCCTTCAAATTTTTTTCATTTGCATCTGGATGAACTTCAGTGTTGCCAATGATGAAAAGGCATGGCGCTTTAAATTTAGGCCAGTAAGTACTGTTTTCCCCCATCATGTAAACTACTGATTGAGTTAGTTTCAGATAAATCATCTTGATTAAAAAATTGAATTACTGGAAAGGTAGCTCAGCAGATAAAGGTGCTTGCCACTAAGCCTCAGGACTTGAGTTTAATGCCCAGAACCTCAATATAGAAGGAGGTAGAGAAATAAATGAATGTTTGAAAAAATGACTGGCAGGGTGGCTCAGTACTTGCCACCATGCTTTCCAGCCTTGGCATGTTGTGGTCCCAGTGCCCACAGACAGCCCCTGCTAACATGCTAGCCCTGTTCCTTGCATGTTTCTCTAAGCACACACATATAATGGCATCATTGGACAATTTAATTTTAAGTTTACATGAATTAATGTTGGTGGCATGTGCTGTTCTTTATTTTGCTTTTAATTGGGGAAGAGAGGTTTGGAAACTGAGCCTACAGCCTTGTCCATAGTAATGAATGATTTTTCTTTTTAATGTATCAAAGCATTGTAACTATTTTTCACATCAGGTTGGGCTTAAGTTTAAGAATTTCATCCTTTAAAGTAGTGGCTTATTTTTATTCATTTCTAAATCTCTTGTAAGCAATGGAGAATGTGCTTGTAGTCTATGTAAGAGATGAACTTGGGTATCAAAAGTGTAGCTTGAATCTTTTCAGTGAAAATGTTCTTATTTTTACTAAACCAAATGTTTGTGTATGTGTGTATGTTTGAATGTCTTTGTCAAAAACGGAACAGTTTGTTTAGTTATAAATTGTGTTATTTTTAAAGTAATTGAGCTATTTCATTTGATCTGTTGTTTTATATGTTTAGTGTTTAGACATAGACCTTTGCTATGAAGCCTAGGCTGGCCTTGAACATGTGACAAGACTCCTGCCTTGGCTTTCTGGGTATTGAGATTACAGTGTGTTCTTTTAAGCCAACAGAAGCTGTTTTTTTTTTTTTTTCCTACTGTCAGAATTATTGTTTGGTTGTTGTTTTGATATGTTAGGCAAAAAGGAAAAAAAAAGAACCAGGAAAAAACAAAAAACTTCAGTCTTTTCTTATTTTAACACTCATAAGTTTTCATTACTGTATGAGTTCATTCAGAGGAGGGTGGTGTGTTCATGGTCAGTAGGTTATATTGATATTGTTGATAGAAAAAAGAACAAGTTTGATTTTCTGAAGTTGGTAACATAGGGTGTTTAGTGCCTTCACTTTCTTGCAGAACATTAAATCCTCTCCGGAATGCTGCGCATATTCACCACACCCACACAGATACATTCTCCTGAACTCTTCAGGGATAAGCAGGGATAAGGGATGTTTCTTTTTCATGCCTTGGTACCCACTGAGGATAACGGTCTCTTCCAAATAAATGCAGTGTAGAATAGTGAGAGCCAGTTAGGGAGAGCTGGGTTCAAGGGTATGGTAAGAGAAAAAAAAAAAAAAAAGCAACTGGCCTTTGAAGATCACAATGAAATGGAATTTGCTCCTGAAGGTCCCCATTCAATAATATTGGGTCTTAGTCCATATAGTTTTTGGAGCATGGTGACCACTGCTATACAGAGGTCTCTTTAAGCTTCAGGTACTGAGTAAATCATGCTTGTAACCTTTAGGGGACTTCTTGGTTGCCTTGGAAGATCCTACTGTGTGTTTTATTTTAAGTATTTAGTTACATGCAAGCCGGATTCTTAAGGCAGAATTGGTTCCCAACTGGTAGAAGTGTTATCTCCATCAGATAACCTGGAAATCGATTCTTTTTCTTTAATCAGTGTTTGCTTTAGTTAATCATATAAATTAGAGGACATTTGAATAAGGTTTTCTGTTAAGTTAACCACAGCAGGAACAACAGACAATTCACAAGTGACTAGTAACATGCTGCCTTTAGGGATTTCTCCAGAATACTTCTAAACAGATTCACTTTAAAACTTAACTGGTACCTAGAGAGGATATACAGGAAGGAGGACCCAGGTTGGTATGATCAATGCTCGTTTGGATGAACAAATGGGATGGACATTGAGTGGAGGAGAAAACAAGCAACAGGACAGGAGCATGCCAAGGAGGACCTCTGGGGGGGTCAATGTAGTGATGTATCAGAGCAGATATTAAGACTCTTGATCAAGACTTTGGCAGAGGGCGAGAAGTAATGATAGATCTGGGGGAGGTTGGTGAGACTTGGGGAGAACAAGAGCTCCACAAAGACCAAACTGAGCAGGGCACAGGGATCTTGTATGAGATGGTTTCTACAACCAAGGACCATGTGTGGGTGTGGCCTGGAACCCCCACTCAGATGGGGCCCATGATAGCTCGGTGTAGGACTGAAGACCCTAGTGAGGGAAACAGGGACTGTTCCAGTCA
>CM053749.1:31648144-31709650 GCA_028658305.1 Pachyuromys duprasi
AGGAGGACTTTGCAGCCAGGCCTGAAGATACCTGATAAACCAGGGTCAGATAAAAGGGGAAGAGGTCCTCCCCTATCAGTGGACTTGGAAAGGGGCAGGGAGAAGATGAGGGAAGGAGGGTGGGACTGGGAGGGAATGAGGGAGCAGGATACAGCTGGGATACAAAGTTAATAAACTGTAACTAATGTTAAAAAATAAAAATTTAATTAAAAAATAATTTAAAAACTTAACTGGTATTGATTTGTTTTATGTCATTATTTAAGAGAATAAGTCCTCCTTATCCTTGATTGTGAAAACAGCAGTGTGTGCATTTGTGCATGCATGTGTGTGTGTGTGTGTGTGTCAGTAGCTGTGTAGTTCTAGTTGGCCTGGAACTTAGTGTAAGACTAGGCTGGCCTAGAACTCAGTAAGATCAACTTCCCTCTGCATTCTGTTTGCTGGGATCCAAGCATGTGCCACCACATTAAAGAATAACTTTTTTAAAGGGCAGAGTAAGCTATTTTTTGTAATATATATATATATATATATATATATATATATATATATATATTGCATTTTTTGCATTCATGTGAATGATTCATTTTTGGATGTCCAAATAAAAATGCCCTACTAAAGCACACCATTTGATTTATAACTCTGAAATTGCAGAGTTCTGCCATACACACACTAGAGAAAGAATATCAAACTCCATTTTTGTGCACATTTAAATTTGGGGATTATGTACTGTCTTTAAATGTATGGATTCAAGCCAGGACACCTCCACACATAGCTCTCATTGCTTCTATGTGATGATTTTTAGACATAAATGTAAAGTCAGCTCTACCACAATTCCATTAGACTTTCGCTGCAAATATCTGTTACATTAACGTGCGGCTTCAAAAAAAAATCTGAACTGCTAACCTTGTTAAATCAAGACCTCTTGCACAGAAGTTATGATCTTGGCATTTGGATTGCCATCCCCCTCCATGAACCATGTGTTGGTGTCCGTCACTGTGACAAAACACCTGAGATAATCCTCTTAAAAAGAGGAATGGGATGACTTTTGATTTCAGAAGTTTCAGTTTATAATCAATCACAGGGCATGTGTCCTGTGATCCAGCTTCTTCCCATGATACCCTACCTGTTGGAAATATTACCGCCCTTCCTCAAAACTTATGGACTGAGAACCTAGTCTTCAAATGCATGAGAAATGGACCTTTCAGATGCAACAGACAGAATCTTTGTCCCTGGGATTTGTCTTCCAGTGGTTCAGAAAAGGCCTCTTGGAATTTAAGGTTATGCAAGTCAGTGACTAGTAACGGAAGTACCAAGATTGACCAGGACTAATTCATCTCAGCTGAATTATGCCATTGCCAACTCCCCTCTTGTAGAGGAAGGGTATGCACATTTCTATGATACAGCATCTTAGGGTGGACTTCAAGATCATGGTGGGATGACCTTTTAGGCCATCCTTAGAAGTGCATGGTGGGATATGACTACATTTGACTCAACCCAAATTTGATATAAGTTAAAACAAAATGAGAGACCATAGCATGCCCGAAGCACTGAGTTCAAACTTCAGCATGGAGGGGAGAGGGTAGGAGCGATGAATGTATCAGAGGAAATTTAAGTTCAGTAGAGTCAGACACATGTAAAGCAAGTAGCTCCTGTAGCATACTGTTTCCCAGAAACCTTTAAAAATTCAGTCTGTTAGTTCACTGTTGGTGGAAATATGAGATAGGTACTCTTGGGGATGGTTGTTGAAATGTGAATTGTATGTAGACTTTTGCTGCAAATATCTGTTACATTTGGCAGCACCTTTGCCCTTCCGCCTGATAATTTCTCTCCTGAAATTGTGATGAGTAGAGTTCGTACATATCAGGTACCAGAACATAGAGAGATACAAGCCTAGCATAAGTGTTTCTGTAGCCTTGCTTATTACAGGGAGACAGGAAGAAATATTGACCAAGGTGACATCACAGCATGAGCCCCTAGATAACATTTGTCAGTGATGGTGAGGAAGCAGAAAGAAGTAGGAGTAGCTGAAGAAGGGAAGAATGCATTAAAATTCTTTAAATTTCACAAAATATTTCTCAGTCAGGACACAGAAAGCGCTAAACTTATAGAAAAAGGATGATGTGTTTTTAACTATATTAAAATTAAGAAAATTAAATTAAAAATTAAAATTAAGAAAATTAAAGCACATGCTTTATCATGTGATTCAGCTTTTGCACTTCAGGACTTTTATCCTAGAGAAACTGCATAGCCCTGGAAGGCTCTGTGCTGTGTGGGTCCATTGATAGCACGATGTCCTTGGAACAACAGAATTCTGGAGCTGAAGAGCACAGTGGTGTTGACAGGGGGTGCAGAGAGAGGAAGGAAAGAGGCTGCCTCTGAAGGACCCACAGATCCTTGAAGTGCAGCTGTCAGTTGGTCACACGAATCTGCACAGATGATGAAACTGCACACATGCATGCATGCGTGCGCTCACACACATGCACACAGAATTGCTTGTGAGATCTCTTGGGCAGGGTGGTCAGTGTTGATTTGTTCTAATTTCATCCATTCCTACTGCTAGAGGAACTGAAAGAAAGATTTCCCTGATTACTCTAGCTTGTGTCAAGTTGGTATACAAAACCAGCCAGTACATACAGTTATGGCAGAATGTGTGTGAGTGTGTGTGTGTGTGTGTGTACAAATGTACATAGGTACACATGCATGTGGAAGCCAGAGGACAACCTTGACTATCATCCACAGCATGCTCTCCATCTCTTTTGGGACAGTATCATTCACTAGCCTGGAGCTCACCAATTAGGATAGACTTGCTGGCTCCAGGAATCCTCCTGTCTCAACCTCCTCACCCCTTATGTTCTGGTAGTTCAACTTGTCCTTCTGTAATTGCAGGGCAATTGCAGTGCTTTACTAATGGCCATCCCTCTGATCTCCTCTCTTGCTCTCTTTCATCTCTTTCAACTATGTGTAAATCTAGTGTCTTAGGAGTTCTGCTCTTATGACAAAATAAGCGTGTCTGAAAAGCAAGTTGGGGAGAAAGGGCTCATACGTCCCTATAGCTGTTTATTATTGAAAGAAGTCAGGACAGGAACTGAAACAGGGCAGGGACCTGGAGACAGGGGCAGATGCAGAAGCCATGGAAGGATGCTGCCTACTGGCTTGCTTGCCACGGCTTGCTCAGCTTTCTTTCCATGGAGGCATTTCCTCAACTGAGGCTCCTTCCTCTCTGTTGGCTCTAGCTTGTGTTAAGTTGACACCCCAAACCAGCCAAGTACATACAGTTATAGAAGAATAACAGTAGGATAAAATTATTGTCTTTAAATAAGGGAAATAATAGAGAGAAATTGTAGTCTTTAAATGAGGGCAAAAGAAAGGAAAAGAGGAGATTGGGAATGGAAGCATGACAGGAGGAGTGGTCTGGAGGCAGGGAATAGTAACAAAAATAAAGATAGAAATAAACACTTCAAAATTATTTTGTGGGTCAACAACATGGCTCAGTGGGTAAATACTTGTTGCTAAGTGTGAAAACTTAGGCTTGAACCCCAGAATCTACCTGCTAGAAAGAGCATCAACTCCCCAAAGTTATCCTCTGAGCTCCACACATGCAAAGAGACCCATGAGTGATCACACACACATATGTACTCCTACATATACACAGAAAAAGTATAAATAAAATTAAACAACAACAACAATTTTTTGTGGGTAAAGCAACATGGTGTAGAAACAATTCCTCTCATAGTCATTAAGTGTTTGAAAGTAAACAATGCTTAGGATTAATTATAATACAGACTTTAAGGTGTTTCCCTTGGAATTCTTCCTTTTTGTTTGTTTGTTTTGTTTTTGATATAGTGTTTCATTTCTCTGTGTAGTCCTGGCTATCCTGGAACTCTCCCTGTAGACCAGGCTGGCATGGAACTCAAGAGATCTGCCTGCCTCTGCCTTCCTGGTGCTGGGATGTGAATGCCTTACTCTAGGATTAGGTTGGTGCATTCAGAACTCATCCAACTGAAAAAAGAGCCAAGTAGATATATCCCTAAAAGATAATTTACTGTTGCTTTCAATTTATTATACTTTAATTGAAGTATAATATAAATGTCATAAAATTACCTCTTTAAAGGTATAGTTCAGTTGGTTTGGCTATGTTCTTGAGGTTGTATGACCATCATAGTTCAATCTTTCAGTGACATCACCGCCCATAGCATTCTCTTTCTATGCCCTGGAAACCTCTAATCTACTTCCTGCCCTTATGCCTGTCCTCATTCTGAACCTTCAGTACGAATGCAATTATACAGTATATGTTTGTCAACCTGTTGCAATGCATTTTTTTTAGTCTGGCCTCAAACTGTAAACATATTAATAAAACAATTGAGGGAATTTAAACACTGATTACATATTGAATACTAGTGAATTCCATTATTTTTAAGTAGAATAAGTTATAGTCGGGGGTATCTTCTGAAAGAGGATCGTTTTTTAAAGATGTGTTATCTGGGATTTCTTCCATAGTAATTCAGGCCATATGATGGTGGCATGTAGGGGTATTGATGAGGCCAGGTTGGTTCTTGAAGAATAAAGATGTAATATATATTATGTCGGTAAATTGTCAAAAGGGTCTCCTATCCCAGACTGCACCATGTTTATTACGGATATCCTCCATTACTTCCTGTCTGGGGCAGGGTGCCTACTCCTCCTCCCTACCCTCAGCACTGTAACAAGAAAATGGAAAACAGCCAGCAGCCAAAGTGGTTTTTTTTTTAGTCTTTTTTGTTGTTGTTGTTGTTAATTTATTCTCTTACATGCTACAGCCACGCCACAATTTCCCATCTTTCCCCCCATCCTCCATCTCCTCCTTCCCCATCTGTTTCCCTTCAGAGAAGGGTAGGCCTCCCAGGGATAGCAACCAAACATGGCATCCCAAGTTGCAATAAGATTAGGCACCTCCTATTCCAAAAGCAGAAAGAAACATATGGTATATACTCACTTATATAGACCTATAGGATAGAAAGGTCAAGCTGAAATCTACACACCTAGGGAAGATATTCAGGAAGGACGACCCAGGTTGGTATGATCAATGCTCGTTTGGATGAACAAATGGGATGGATATTGAGTGGAGGAGAAAACAAGCAACAGGACAGGAGCATGCCAAGGAGGACCTCTGGGGGGGTCAATGTAGCGATGTATCAGAGCAGATATTAAGACTCGCGATCAAGACTTTGGCAGAGGACGAGAAGTAATGATAGAAATGGAGGAAGTTGGTGAGACTTGGGGAGAACAAGAGCTCCACAAAAACCAAACTGAGCAGGGCACAGGGGTCTTGTATGAGACGGTTTCTACAACCAAGGACCATGTGTGGATGTGGCCTGGAACCCCTGCTCAGATGGGGCCCATGATAGCTCGGTGTTGGACTGAAGACCCTAGTGAGGGAAACAGGGACTGTTTCAGTCATGAACTTGATGGCTGACTCTTTGACCCTCCCCCATCAAGCTGGGGAGTGACAGACTGGCTAGATCCCAGGGGAGGACATTGCAGCCAGCCCTGAGGAGACAGGATGAGCTGGAGTTGGATGGAAGGGGAGGAGGTCCTCCCCTGTTGGTGGACTTGGAGGGGGTGGGGAGGAGGGAGATGAGGGAGGGAGTGGAAGGGTGGGAGGGAATGAGGGAGGGGGCTACGCCTGGGATGCAAAGTACCTAACCTGTGATTGATATAAAAATAAATAAATTTTTAAAATCTGAAAAAAAAAAAGATTAGGCACCTCCCTCATATTAAGGATGGACAGAATAACTCAGTAGGAGAACATTCCTACCATGACTGGTGCCGGGCAAAGATGCCCCTGAAGCCTGTAAAGTACTTGAAATTCTCTATGACACAAAGGGTCTTTGTTTTTGTTTTTGATCTAAAGGAGCCTCTTTAAATGGGCTTAAAATTTTATGTTTTCAGTGATAGCACTCCAATTAGGAAGTTTCGGAGAGGCTTGTCTGTAGACCAGGTTCTCTGTAAAGTGGCTCAATTGGCAGAATGTTTACATAGCATGAACAAAGTCCTGTGTTTAATTCCCAGTATCTCCTCACATCCGTAAAGCCAGCACTTATGAGATAGTGGCAGAATTGCAGTGATTTTTGAAGCCAGTGTGGACTACATTGTAAGATCCAGTTCTGAGTCCTCAAACAAATAAAACCTGTTAATAAACCAAAGGGATACATTTGGAATGCTCTAGATTTTGTTGTTTGGGGTGATTTTGATCCTATTTTAATGTTCCTAACAACTGGTATCCTGCAATAATATAGTAATTTCTTATTTTATGATTTAGTATTTTGTATTTTATAGACATTGGTGTTCTGTCTGCTTGTGTGTGTATGTGTGTATGAGAGTGTCAGATGCCCTGGAACTGGAGTTACATGGACCTGGAATTATAGACAGCTGTGAGTTGTGGGTACTGGGAATTGAAGCTGGATCCTCTAGAAAAGTGGCCAATGCTGCTAACCACTAAGCCATCTCTCCAGCCCCTCATGTGACCATTTCTAACAAACAAAATCTCATTTTCTGTGAATCTCAATTTCTAGGCAAGAATGAATATGTTAATTTTTGAGAGTGCTTTATTGGTGTATTTGTTTAGATGTACTTGCTTTACTTTATATGTATGAATGTTTTACCTTCATGTATATATGTGCACCGCGTGCAAACAGTGCCCATAGAGGTCAGAAGAGAGCAATGGATCCCCTAAACTAGAGTTACGCATAGTTATGAACCACCTAACCATGTGGGTGTTGGGAACCAACCCTCTTGCTCTGCAAGATCAAACCAGTGCTCCTAACTGCTGAGTCATCTCTCCAGCCCTTTATTACATTATTTAAAGCAGAATTAGCCCATTGAAACTGCCCACTACAAGGTTTTAGTCTTGGAATAGCTGCAGAAATACAGTTCAGAAGCCAACAGAGGCTCAGTCCAAGCAGGGATTACCAGACTTGTGCTGGCATCTAGGTGTTTGGCTTGTAGTTGAGTCGCTGGGGAGAAAAGGAGATGGCTGGGCCCAGCTGCCAGTCTCCTGCGGCAGGAACATAACTCTGTCCACAGGCCTGTAAGTGACTCCTAGACCTTTTCCAGGAGACATTCTGAAGAAAATCGGTTCATATTAGGGATTTTTGTCCCAGCCATACCACACAGCAGCCTACGAATGAAGATGGGAGAAAGTGGTATGAGAGGCCAGCAAGGGGGCCGGACACACAGGACCAATCAATGTGATCCGTTTCTCTTCAACAAAGCCTGGCATCTTTTCTTCAGCTTGGTGCTTAGCCCTCACCTGGGCCTTGATTGTTTTTGTGTTCATGTAGCTGAGCTGGCTGTGTACCTGAGAATAGCCTTGACATTCTTATCCTCTCCCTCCACCTCCAGAGCGCTGGTGGTGTAATGCTGTGTCTACCTTGTCCTGTCCTGCCTGGGGATCGCATCAGGCTTTCACACACATTAGGCAGCATTCTACAGGCTGAGGGTGTCTTCAGGTCTTTCCTGAACTTTCTGACGTGTGAGAGGTTTTCCTTGACAAGTTCACAGGTCTTACTGGTAAGTTTGAAAAGTAGGACATTCAAGAATCCTGTACCCAGATTCTGGCTTTCAAGAATTCTTTTAATTCAGAGAATTAAAAAAAAAAAATCAAGGTTTTTCTCTAATTTTTATAGGAAAAAAAAAAACTTCATGTGGATATTGTTCATTACTCAGTAAATCATATTTAAAGTGTACAAGGTACATATGTTTACACGGTCTCTTTTTATGAGTTAGTTCTTTGTCTGTCTCCCTGTCTCTCTGTCTCTCCTTCTTTCTTTTTCCCTTTTCTCTCTCTCATCATAACCTCATGTAGCACTGGCTGGCCTTGAACTCTCTCTATAGCCAAGGATGACCTTGAACTTTTCTTCTCCCTTCCTCTACGTTCCAAGCACTTAGGCTACAGGCATGCAGCACCTCCCATTTCTGGGATGGCATCCAGGGCTGTGAACATGCATAGATTAGTATGATTTTGAAGTGAGTGTAACAGTGTTAACAGGACTTACCAGAAGCACAGCTGCAATCCGTGTAGTTCTTTTTTGACACTGTTGTGTCCTTGAGAATAGTTCCTACAGTTTGTTTGCATGTACAACTTCCATATCAAACAGGTTTGTATTCATTATTTTATGGCTCCCGTTGGTTGTAGCCTCTTGCCTGGTTTCTTATTTTGAGAGACTAAATCAGTGGTCTTATCATCATTATAGTTTTTCAGTTGAGTTTCTGACATCTTCATGCATGAAAAGCATTGTGTTTGATACTAGTATACACTGTTGTCTTTGGTTCTAGCATTCAAAAATCTGTGTCATCTACTAAAGTATGAGAGATATAAGGTCTAAGTTAACATCTTTCATCTTGATTTTCTTGTATTTCACATCTTTTCCTCTCATCCGATGTGGTCAACGGTTTTACGATATTTTAATTTTTAGTATTGAGTTCCTATGTCATCTCTGTCATTCCAATTTACATTGAGTTGAATGACTTTCATGTTTTCACCTTCTTTTTTTCTGGCTTGTTTTCTTGAGATCGATTGGCTTGTTCATTCTCAACATCACCATTTTTTGTTAGAAGTGAAAGCGTGACATTTTCCCCCCTTCTTGTTGTCTGAAAATAGAAGGCCATATAGTTAGTTCTCTGGGGAGTTTTTCTGATGCAGAGGTTTAGAAAAGTGGACAGTGTGTCCTCCGCTTGCATTTTAGTCTCAGACTCAGGTCACCCAACTGACAGTTCTGGTCTCTTAGGAAAGCTTCTCCTTCCCAGTGCTTAAAAGTCACAGAAATGACTTCCGACTGATGTTTGGGTCCTTGTTGCCTTTGAAGTATCTTTCCTGTTGATTCCTAGTGGAGGGTGACTGATTCCCATCTAATAGGAAATACCAGAAGTAAGCCTGAGTCTGCCCTGTGTTTCACAAGAGGCTTTGATCATCATCATTATCAGATGTGTACTGATGTCTGAGCCATGAATGGATAGTTGCAAGTGACACCTCGGCTTTGTCAACATGTGTCTTAAAATCCATGGAATAACTGCTGACTGTTTTAATGTAAACTGAATTTTAAGTGTGTCCCAACATTTCCTCCTCCTTTTTGCGTCTGTCCTGACTCCTC
This sequence comes from Pachyuromys duprasi, assembly GCA_028658305.1. Lineage (NCBI taxonomy): Eukaryota > Metazoa > Chordata > Mammalia > Rodentia > Muridae > Pachyuromys > Pachyuromys duprasi. The sequence goes on from CM053749.1 coordinate 31,657,270, forward strand.
TCCTGTCCTTGCGTCTCCTCTCCCTGTACCCCCACACTGCTTTCTTAATTTAAAAAAGAGTGTGAAAATGTTATCTAAAGATTTAGAGGAAAGATACCCAGAGCTCTTATTCTTTCAAAAAAAACCTGTTTTTATTTTTCAAGTAATAATATCCTTGTCTATGTGTTAATGTGATTAAAATAATATTTGGGGTGATAAAATATGAGGCAGCTTGTAAATTTTAACACTGACACATAATGTGCTGTAGGACAAGTTGGGGCAGGTTGAGTATGAGAAAACTGGAAACATCTTAAGCGTGGCTGCTTTGTCTAATTGCACAAAAAGTTTACTCAAATTGCTTAAAGTGAAGGATTCAGGATACCTGAAAATTAGTGTGTGTTGACCTTTGGGGTTACAATCTTTTGGGATCAAAGCAACTAATAATATCTAGTATTTTTTTTCTACGGTAGACTACGTTCAGAGTGTGGGGTTTGTCTGGGAAGGGTCATGCTGGTGTTTCTTTTCCGTCACTCCCAGGATTTGTGGTCAGGACAAACAGGCTTTCCTGAAATGGGCTTCAGTGAAAAAAACAAAAAACAAAAAACCTGCTGAATCACAGGATGTCTTAAGGGCCTGGTTGATACCATGTAGATTTTCATAATCACATTAGAGATATGGATAATTGCTTTTCTTTATAACTCTTGTCAACGTAAGTGTAAAAAATGTTCTTATATAAAAGTCACATACTGTAATGTTACATGAGGTATCGCTGTAACATATTACACGAGGTAATGACTAAGTTTGAAGTTTTCTGAAGTAACTAGACTGCCGAATGCTTAGCTAGGATGACCTAATGGTGAAGTGACAAGTCAGTGCTAAAATTTTTTTTCATTTGTGTTTGAATGCCCTTTTTGGTGGTTCACACCATTTAGAATGTTGAAACCTGTACTCAACATTGAAACATGTCTTTGTCTGTACCAGAATCAATGGCAATATCATAAAAGTAACTTGTCTCTGGGCAAGATAAAAAGTGTGTGAAGGACAAAGAAAAAATTACAAAGTAATTTCCCTCTGAGGAAAATAGCCATTGATACTAAACCAGTGGTTCTCAACTTGTAGGTCTCAACCCTTCCAGGCTCTTCAAATACCAGATATCCTGCATATCAGATATTTGCATAACTATTCATAATAGTAGCAAAATTACAGTTATGAACTAGAAACAAAAATAATGTTATGGCTATGTCACCACAACATGAGGAGCTAGCTGTATTAAAGGGTCTCAGCATTAGGAAGATTGAAACACTGTGTTATATTTTTTTTAATCTTTTTCCCCCCGATACATAGATGTTTTTATTTAATATGAATATTTTCCCATGTGTGTCTTACTACCTTTATAATTCAAGTTTTGGAATTCTTTATTTAATAAAGTAGTATCTTGAGAAAGATAAAATAACTTCTTATAAAAGAATGATTATATTCTGAGCTTCATTTAATATAAGATAAAAGGTTGATATACAGAGAGACAGGCATTAGCACATCCAGGTGCCAAGGGTCTATAGACTTCTTTCTGCATGGAGAGTATGACATAGCATCCTCAGGTACCTGTGTAGAGTGACAGGGGACAGCATAGTCTTTGCATTCAAGTTAAGCTGACTACTCTAGTCCCACCATTTCACTCACGATGTAGTGCTGGGCAATCAGGTAATCCTCTGGCTGCTGCAATACACAGTGCCAGCCTCTTAGGACTTCTCTAGGAAATGAGACAACAAATACAGTCAGTAGGTATGCCTGGTCTATTGTCTGGCTGTTAGGCATAGGATAAATGATGGAAGAAACCTAAGATCTGGACTTATAAAATTTAAGCACACATTGTAGAGAACATCTTACAACTTTAATAAACCCAGACAACTCTTTAAATATTTATTTGTATATTTATTGTTTTCTCTTCTACTTGCAAAAAACATTACTGCCAAAGAGGGAATGGAAAATGATGAGAAAGCTGTCCTTTGTTGAATGTGCTCTTCCACAAAGTGCAGCAGGCCCCGGCTACTTGCAGTGCACATTTCAGTCAAGAAACCCTTCCTGAAGGCTCGTAATCAGCTTAGGTTAAACATTAGGGCTCACTGGAGAGCTCCAAGGGACATTTACAATCTAAGGAAGTGCCCTATGTCTTTTAATGAGATGCAGGTTTGAAACAAATATTTTTTACTGAACATCTAAAATTTTCAAAATGCAGAATAGCTTCAGTAAGCTCTATTGTGGGTGGTGGGGTTGAAAGTATAAATTCTGAGACCTTAAATTGTTTCTTAAACATACAATTGTGGGGGGGGGTAGCAGGGACATTTCTATGATGCCTTAGAAGGTGGAATACAGAGTGTGGGACTAGGGACGTGGCACAGTGGCAGCTTACCTAGTATACATAGGCTCTGGGTTAGATCCCAGATCTGAGAGACAAATCTGAGGGTGTCTTTAAACCAGAAGCTTTGAGGCAACTCTCTAATATTCATTTCCAAGTAAGACTGCAAAGTGAGAGGAATCCACTCGTGTCTAATCCTCATCCTGAAGGGTGAGCAGTAGATGGGAACACATTCCAAATGAGGCACCGGTGTGGCAGTGGTAAGTGCTGTAGTCAATACACACGCGTTACCAGGCAACGGGAAACAGCGTGTCTCCTAAGAGATAATGTTGTGCACATCTTTTAGGAGAAGTTCGAGTCCACTGGGAGGAATACCAGCTTCCAGACCCAGAAGCTGCCACTACTGGTCAGAGTACATGGTTCAATACCGTAAAGGACAGGAAGTTATCTGTGTGGCTTGGGTAGGGTAAGAGAGAGGGGTGAAGAGTCAGCCTGGAGCCACTGGACTAGAGACTGTCATTATTTCTATTTCAGAGACATGTTGAGGATGTAATATAATGAGCAAAAGCAGAAAGAAGAGCAGAACTAGTCTATATAAAATAATAACCTCCGAAGCACAGATAATTCATTCAAACACATCCTTGCTGAAGTCCAGTCCTACATAGGGAAGTGAGTGCAGCCTAGTCTAGGCCCATCAAGATGGCAGAGTACTCTTCCATCCTCATCTGAAATAGGTGAGCAAATAGTAACAGGGCTTGATGATAGGGCTAACCACCAGTCGTGACTCACCTGCATAATGTTGAAGTTCCTTAGTGCCATCACCCATCAGTGTTCCTCAAGCCGCCACCAGTTAGAAGGAGTTTTCAGATGGGCTCCCCAGATCCCGCAAAGGCACATCAAGGGCCGCTCTGAAGGATGAAGGCCAGCCTCCTGCAAGTTCAGCCCTTTCAAATAAGCATCTTTGCATTTATTTGTATGACAGTTGGTCCGTTGCCAGACTTTTGAACGGAAGGATCCTAACACTTTAAAAATCTGGAAGTTGTCCACACTCAGAATGTTCCCACATGTATGAAATGGAGACGATAGCTCTTGCTCAGGGTAGCCGAAGGATCATCAAGACATTCCAGGTGGACTGAGCATGTGGAACACGGGAGACATGTAATGTCTTAGCCGTTACCGAACCCACCCCTCCCAGCTGGTCATGCTCGAATAAGCCTGCATGTCCCATGATTCTTAGACTTTGAATACGAAGTGACTACCTGAAAAAAAAAAAAAGAGTAATCTGTCTGCTTTATGCCAGCAACAGCATGAAAATGGCTTGGGTAGTTACCTTGCAAATATAAAAATTTTATTTTCTGGTTGTGTTCGTGTGAGCAATGCGTGCGCACTGGAGGTCACATTTCTTTTCGCCATCTGGGTCCTGAGGATCAAGTCCTCAGGCTTGGCGTTAAGCGCCTTTACCCACTGAGCCCTACCTTGTAGATTTTTGACATAGTTTTATTTTTACCTTTTAATATATCCCCCCCCACACTAATGAGTTTTCCTCTGTGTCGTATTTTTAAAATAATTCTGACCATACATTTATAAAAGCTACCATATCCGTGTGTTCCAGGCTTGCCAGCTCGTGGGAAAGTGACATCAGCGTCCACCCTTTAACTCTGCCTTCTGCCACCTGCTTGGAGCTGCTGTTGATACTCTCGAGGAACAATGCCTCCCTGCCTCTGTCGCTCCGGCAAATGAATTCCTTTCAGGTAAGAAACAGCTCCTTCACTAACATATTTCCCAAGGCTCGTGTCATTCACAGGAGGTAGTTCATGGAGAGCCACGGTTTCAAATGATGATAGGATGGAGCATGCGCTGCAGTGTTCTGTGAATACGTGAAGCCTCAGAATTCAGGGATGATCTAAGCAGTGGCCGAACCTATAACTCTCTAACTCCAGGTCTTGCCCTAATCTCCGTCTTGGTCTTCCCCTCCTAAAGAGAGAAGGCAGGAAGATCTGGCCAGGAGGCCTGTGAATGCCACTTCTTTTCTCCCAGCTTTGTTCTAGAGCAGCGGTTCTCAACCTTCCCAAAGCTATGACACTTTAATACAGTTCTTTGTGTTGTGGTGAACCCCAACCATAAAATTATTTTGTTGCTATTTCATACCTGTTATTTTGCTATTGTTAGGACTCTTAATGTACATCTGACATGCAGGATGTCCAATATGTGACTCCCCAGAGGGGTCCCGACCCACAGGTTGAGAACCACTGCTCTAGAGCAAAGTCACAGTTAGTGGTTTTGCTCTGATAAGCTTGAAGTCAGGTGCTGACTGGATGCTTTATAGGGATGGAGCGCCTAGGTTCTCAGCACCATTCTCTCTTCTCAGCCCCTACCTTAGTACTCTTAGTACTTAGTACTCTTCTCCCTGGGTATTCGTTTGTGTGGTTCCCTGCTGCTCCCATAGACTGAACAGCAGGAATCTTCCTTCCCTAACATCCAGCAAACTGTCGGGTGAGGTGGCAAACGGGAGTTAAGTAGTGGCCTGAGTTGTGACCCTAAGGCTGCTGAACAAACCTGAGCGCATCTCTGTGGCTTAAGACAATAGAGAGATGCCCGTGAGCTCTCAGATGGTGGCGGGAGAGGCGCACAGTGCCGAGAACCGAGTGCACCCAGAGTTGGCAGTTCTTGTGAAGGGTTGCCAGAATACTCTAGGACAGGGTCAAGAGTGTTTCTCAGTTACACTGCAAAAACAGGACACAGAAAATTCAGGAAATGGATCCAAGATAGCTGTTCAAGCGAAACTTAATCCATATTCTCTTGAGAATCGGTTACATCTGTCGTCTCCGCGATTTGCTTCCTCTGGCTGAACCTCGGGCGCTAACACAAAGTTCAGTCTCCTGACTTTGGCGAGGCAGTTTCGTTTTGTTAACAAGCTTCAGTCCTAGACTCTCACAGAGAAAACCTTATCCTTCTGCAGGAGGGCAAACTAAGGGCCATAGAGCCTCTGGTCTGCTGGAGACCAAACAAAAGCTGTGTCATCGTCACCCTCCCATCCCCCACCCCAGCCAAACACACACACAATTTAACCTAGTGCTGGCTGAAGCACTAGGCATGAGCCACAGGGTTGTGTTCACCTGCATGTTGGCACACACTCTCTCGTTTTGCAGTAACATACATTTTTTTATTTGTATGCCACCTTGACCCAGAAGTGATTTTAAAATTTTGTAATCAGTCCGTGTAAAGAGTAACACAAATTTAAATATGACCTCATCCTTTTATGGAGAGAGCTGCAAGAAACTTAGCAGCCGTTATTTCAGGGGAGTAACATTTATGTTTCATTCCTCTCTGTCTGCTTCTCTCTCTCTCTCACTCTCTCTCTGTCTTTGTCTCTCTCTCCCTCTTGTGAACTGTTTGAAATTTTTATATTGGTTGGTGGTCCCTACTTCTGGGACATATTAGAGGAGATAGGACAGTCTTGTGCATAATATAAACTGAGAGTAATTTTATTACAAAGTAACCTGAACAGAAGTCTCAAAGAGCTCAGTGGCACAGGAGTAATCTAAGTAAAAGGTGAGGGATTTAAGAGGAGCCATGTTTTATTCTACATGCATCCTTGAAGGGTGGCATCTCAGCATCAGGTAAACATGGGTGCATGGAAGGACATCCATCCACCAGTGACGTCAGTGTGCTCTCAACATCCCTCGTGTGAGGAGCTCCTAGAGCCATCAGAACATTAGTGGCCGGGTTTCTCCCACGGCCACCCTACTTCTGGTTCCGCTCCTTTGCTGAGTTAATGTCACAGAACATGAGAAACTTTGCAGTCTTACAAACATCTTAAAGTCATCCCCCAGGAAAGATGCAAGATGTGTTCTTCTTAGAAGCATTCTGGGAATGGTTCCTTTCAGCAGGCCTTCACTCCCCATCAGAGAAAATAGGGAAGGTTTCTGGCATCTTTGAAGAGAAATATTCTCCCTTTCATCTTTGTGGCACCTACTTAGTCACGTCTGATAACTGAGAGAAGAAACCTGTGGCTAGGTTCTTTCAGTTTCCCACGCATGGTCTCTAAGAGCTGTTTCAGCAAGAGCTGTAAAGTGTTAAAATGACACTGGTTAGGACACTGATCCTGACCTTTCCCAGGCTGAGTTAGTGGCTGTGAGCAGAGCTTAATTCTTATATGTGTTATAACTCCTCCCTTTGGTTGTCGGTGTCACAATTCTAGCTTCCGTGCTGTTCTGTGACAACACTGTCATCTCCCTAGTGTGATAATCTGCAAATAGAATACAGATAGAATGCCCTTCCGTATTGTGGAGTCCTAAATAAGAGAATGGGCATGACCACTCCCTACTTAGAATTCTCCCATGGCTTCCTGTTGTGGTGCCCACCTTCTCTTATCCTGCACTGTGAAGCTGGACCCACTGTCCTTTCTCACCTCACTCCTGCCCACCCCCATCTCCTCTCACACTAAGACCTTATTCCCCACCCTTTACAACAGGCTGGTTCTGGCCACAACATCATTGTTCTGGTTGTTTTCTCTGCTACTAATATTCTGTGCCAGGCCTTTTTGTGTGGCTGCTTCTCTCTGGTCCATTCTCAGCTGAGGTGTCCCTCCCACAAGAGCTTAACCTGACTCTCTCCCTGAGTTTCTTTCTCTTCATCACCATTATTTTCTAACCCTGCTGCCCTATGAAATGATTACGTTCACTTGTCTTCTTCCTCTAGGAAAATGTATGCTGAGCAAGAGCAGGGGGTGTTCTGGTTTGAATCTGAAGCAGCCTCATAGGCTCATGTCTTTGACTTTGGGTCCCCAGCCTGTGATGCTGTTTCAGAGCTTTTTAGAAAGAGCTGGTTTAGCAAAAGTGGACCACTGGGGGCAGGCCTTTGAAGGCTATGCCTGCCCTTAGTTGTAGCCTGTATTCTCTGCTGCCTGTCTTCTGAGCTGTGACTAGCTTGCTACTCTCCAACAATGCCTTCTCTACTGTGATGGACTGAGACTTCTCAAATGGTGAGCCTAGGTAAATCTCCTGTGATTGCTGGTATTTTGTCATAGTAATGAGAAAAGTAACTAATATAAGGGGAATGTGTGTTTTGTTCAGCACTATATCAGCATAACATAGAACCTGGATGTGTAAAGCACTTAAAAAATACTAGATGGGTACACAAATAACATGTAAGTTGGCATGGCCGTGGCATATTATAGAAATCAAGAAGACTGAGCTAGAGCAAGGCAGAGCATGCACAGCACATATCCAGAGCAAAAGCAGCATTCTAGTCTCTGCCTGCTAGAGCTGGACCATTGTTAGATGCAGGTTTGGGATCTGTCAACCAGGCTGGGTACTGATGGACATCTGCATTGAAGTTGCAGACTAGAGCGTTGTACTAGTGAGAAAAGCATGAAGAGTTCACTCCTTAGAAGGATCTGGTTTGGGGCCAGATGTGGTGGCTCATACCTTTAATCCCAACACTCAGGAGATAGAGGCAGGTAGAGCTCTGAGTCTGAGGGCAGAGAGAGCTACATAGGGAGACATAGTATCTAAAAAAAAAAAAAAGTGCCAGTAAGATTCAGATTAGCAGACCTGTTTGTTTGGGCTCCTCAGTACACTGGAACCACATCAAGGAAAAGGGCTGGTGGTGGCTAGCCAACTTCGAGATGGAGAGCTTTCCAAGGAGTCCTGTGGAGTATGTCGATACCCACCTGCTGCTGCTATTCTTGCTGTTAGCAATTCCACCCTGCATGTTCAGAGCTCATGTGTAAGGCCGCATGGACCATGATGGGCAGCCCTGACTACTCGCCTGAAGTCCCACATGTCCTCCGTGTGACATGGCTAATTGAAACCTGAGAATACCAGAAGGAAGAACTTTAAGAGGAACCAACACTGGGCAAGTATTGCTGGATTCCATGATAAGTGAAAAAAAATTTTTTTCCTAGAATCCCAGCCTGTGAGAGCTGGTAGAGCTAGCTATTCTAATGGTCTTATTCTGGCAGATAGGATAACATGCCCAGAAAAGGCAGGTGATCGTGAGACAAAAATGGATGTGCTTGTAACGCTTTTCAGTTTCAGAAGATCTCCCCCTGTCTCACTCTGTGTGTGTACATGCATGTGTGTATGTGTGAGTATGTATGTGTTCATGTCAGTGCAAGTGATATATCATGCAGACATGCATGGAAGTCAACCTCAGGTGTTATTCCTTGGGAGCCATTCAACTTGTTCTTGTCTTTTTCTAAAACTTTAAATAGTGAAAGGTTTTTATCTTGCTTTTATTTATATGTACGTGTGTGTGTGTGTGTAGGAGAGAAGGTGCCACAGGTGATTCCCATGGAAGCCAGAGGAGCGTCAATACCCTGTAGCTGGAGTTACAGGTGGTTGTAATTCAGCTGATGTCATGCTGGGGACTGAATTAAAGTCCTCTGGAAGAGAAGCAAGTGCTTTTCACTGCTGAGCCATCCCTAAATACCCACCCCTGAAAAACAAAGCAAAACCAAAACCAAAGAGCAAAAACCAACCAAACAAAACCCCAAAACCCACTTGCTTCTTAAGATAGGGCTTTTCATTGGCCTGGAGCTCACCAAATGGGCTGGCTGAACACTGAGTCCAGAGGTCCTCCTGTATCTTCCCAAAGTTTGCAAGCATACATCACCAGCTTTTACCCATGGGTCCTGGGAATCAGACTCAGATCCCCATGATTATGTGAAAAGCGCTTTACCAACTCCCCACAACAAGAGGAGTTTTCTGTCCTTCATTCCATTGGGAAACAGGTTCTACAGGATATTATTAGGTCTTAGGAAAATGATTCAACATCAGTTGTGTAATACTGATGTATCCAGGTACTGTTTCAATGGTCTGTGTTCATTACTTCATTTCAGTTCCAAAGCAGCGCTGGGTTGAGGTTATGTTGTTACTCCTGTTGTTATGAATAAGGCAGAAGCTGAGCCAAAGAGATGAGCTTGCACAGCCCACAGAGCTGTAAATGGAGGTACATGAAATGCCGAGCCTTGCTGCACAACTCCGCACTCTTAACCACTAGATAATGTTGCCTCTGGTAAGTTTTAGTTATACACGGATTTTTAAACAAAAAGACTTTTAAGCCCTTTTCATGAGCTTCAGTGTGACATGGCCAGTTGCGGATTTTAAGATCATTTCCCAAAGGCTCCTGGCATCAGGGAGACTTTCTTCTAGAGGCATTTGTGTGCTGTCTTTAAGGATTTTGATGGCTGTGGCAGAGTGGCCTCTGCACATTTTTAGAGGCTTGTGTTCATCTGTGCAGCTGCAATTATTGATTGTCTTGAGGATGCCATTTACTCCATTAGTGGCTGTGCAGTTCTCTTTCTGGTCAGGACCACCTTAGTCCAAATGGTACCCAGGAAAGAGACCTGCACTTAGTGTTCCTTGGTACATGCCAAGACTGACCAGATGCCCAGAAGTTTCCTGAGGAACTCTGAAAATTCCACCCTGCACCTGCTCCCATTTTTGTCTTAGTTGGGTTTCATCAGCCTTAAACACTGTGTACCATAGTCACCACCTGGCAAAGATCTGGATAAAAGATTGAGCCATCTGGACAAACTATGCCTTTCTCCTGACTTATGTCTTGACTCCTCTGAGATGCTCAGGAGGACTCTTCTTGGGAGTCCATGTTTGATTGGGAGACACAGCCTTGGCCCCTCATTTCAGGAAGCCATCTTTGTTTTTTCCTATACCTAACTGCCTCTACCCAGCGGCTCTTGACCATGCAGGGTGTATGGAAGGAGTTTCAGGGTCATCCGACAACATGACTAAGGCTAGTTTCTTTTCCACAAGTGGATTTCTTTTCTTTTCTTTCTTTTTTTTTGGAATTTACAATGCTTTCACAAACAGCTTTTGAAAATAAAATCTTCACATCATCTCTTATTTTAAAGGTAAAGAAAGTAATATGGGCACACACCCACACACACATACAACTATTGATATTCAGAGCTAGGGTTGAACCTAGACCTTAAGACTGTCTATTATTATTTACTCCATCTTATGTTACTTGCATCAGAAAGAAAATTACCAAACAGTCCTGGATCTTGTCCATCACCATGTTCTGTTTTCTTAATATCTTCCTGAGGCTCAGTCCTCCACAGGAACAGGATGAAGGACACCCTCAAGTATTGTGGGTCCTACTGAATGTTTTCCTTTGTAAAAGTTGTTTCCTGTGTTTGCTGGGTACTTTTCTAATGTGGAGGAAAAATATGTAGACACGAAGGAGCAAAAGTCTATTTCTATGACTAGTTAAGGTTGGTCAAGGATATTTTCTTACCTCGGTGAAGTTGATGCGGTTGAGGCATTTTGAGATGGAATCAGACATGCTCAGGGTGGCATGACCATCCACAGATGAAGTGTTTTGAATTTGAGATACACCCACAGAGACACACACAAGCTGTCATAGACAGAAGAGATTAGGGCTGCTTTGCTCAGGTGTGAATTTTAAAGTAAAGAACCTACTGACATTTAAATTCCATCATTTTCATAATGGAAAAACCACACATTCAACAGAGTTACTCAGAAGTTAATCATCTTAAAAGCTAATCCTCACACCCAGCTATCTTTTTTACCCTCTATTATTATTTATACAAAGTAGTGTCTAAGAATCAGTTTCTTTAGTTTGCCATGTATTGCCTTCAGTGGTTAAAGTCAAGCAATAACTTGATGGTGAGCTTTGAAGTTTAAGCTTAAGAACTTAAACAATAAATAAAAACAAGTACCCTAGGATGGATATAGGCAGAAGCCTGGGAATTTTGCAGATAAACAGCAGCAGTGGGTTAAAGAGGAAGTGAAATTTTAATCTCTACACTTTTTTTCTGAATCCTTTGACATCGTACTCCATAAATGGCTTCATTCATCTGTTAGTTGCCTTACTTAATTCTGAGCAAATTATCACCGTTATTACTGTGTATTATGAGTGTGTTTATGTCTTTCTGTTGTGGATAGGGAGTTTGTGTGTGATCTGTGCACATATGTGTGGATAGAGAGGTCATCAGATGTCCTGCCATTTCACTCTCCGGCTTATTGCCTTGAGAGGAGATCTCTCTCGCCGAACCTGGAGTTAGGCTGGCAGCCAGGAAGCCTCAGCCATCCTCCAAGATGGCTGCTCCACCACAGAGCTGGAGGTCTAGGTATATGGAGAGCCACACCCACTTTTTTTTGTTTTACAAGATGCTTGGGATTTGAAGGTGTGTTCTTCTCCTTGTGCAGCAAGCACTGAGCCATCTCTCCAGCGTGTCATTATTATTTGTAAAATGCCATTTTCCCCTTATTATAAAATGATCATTTTTTCATAATTAAAAAAGGGGGGAGTCAAGAAAATTAAAACTACTTGAGAGATAAGTGTTACTATTTTGTTTTTATGCATGTTTTCAGTGTATTCTCACACAGAGATAAATATGATATAAATTGGCCTCATTGAAGATTCTGAACTCAGTGTCAGTTTTTAGCATTTTCCCCTGCTTATTTCTGGCACAAAAATTATCATCTCAGAGATTGATACAGGACCTGGGAAAGGTGCAAATGCAGGAGCTGCTGTGGATAAGATGAAGAAGCAGAGTCCTGGATCAGGAAAGGCAGGTACTTGTTCCTGTTACCAAGAAAGACAGGTACTTGTTCACGTTGTTGTTGAGGTCTTGTAACCCATGTGTGCCTGAGACGCTGAGAAGGGAGGAGTTTTGGCCCCTCGGGTCTTTAGTTATGTTCACCTTCATTGTCTCTAAACTTTCATCCTCCACATCAGAAATGATGAGGACTTGTATGCTAGTCAGTACACCTACAGAAGTTTCTTTTCTTTCTTTCTGATATTTCTTTCCTTTCTTGCGATTATGATAAAGTCACATCATTCCTCCCTTCCCCTTTCTCTCACCAAAGCTTCCATATATTCCTCCTTGCTGTCTTTCAAATTGAATTCATGGTCCTTTTTGTTATTGTTATTGTTGTTGTTGGTAGTGGTTGTGGTGGTGTGTGTGTATTCATAAATAAATAAATACAACCTGGCTAGTTTGTATAAAAGTACCCGTATGTATGTTTTCAGGGCTGGCCATGTGGTATTAGATAACCACATGGTGTGCTCTGCCCTGGGGAAGATGATTTATCCCATGTCAGCACTCCTTAATTGCCTGTAGTTGTAGTATTGAAGCCTCCATGGCTCTACCTCAGCCCCCTTAGCTCACCTGTTGTTGTCATTGCTCATCTTTAGGCAGCCGTGTTGGTGAGACTTTCAGATTCTGACATTCCTAGGAGACACAATCACACAGCAAACTCCCTGATCCCCTGGCTCTTAATTTTTCCACCCCCTCTTGTCCAGTGTACCCTGTGGGAATGGACTTATAGATGTATCTGTTGGGACTAGGCTCCATAACTGTGCATTTTGATTGACTGTGGTTTTCTGTAATGGTTGCAAAGAGAAGTTTCCTTGATGAGGGGTGAAGACTATACTTACCTGTGGATATAAGGACAAATATTTAGAGTATAGAGACTGTGCTGATTTAATTAAGCTGTGGTTGTAGGTTCTCCTCCTAGATCCATGACTTCACTAGCCTGAGTAGTTGGCCAGGTTTTTCAGTCCCAGACATGATTTCCTTCTTGTTGTCCAGTTAGAAAGATGTTGGTTACCACCATGGTATGTGTTACCACTAATGTGTGCATGCCATGACTAAATTCTTAGGGTTACTGTGCTATACTAGCTGTTGTTGTAGCTCGCATATCATAGCTGGGTAGGACTGCCAGTTGCTTTTCTCCTTTGGAAGCTTGCATGGCCCATTCTGGTACCATAAAAACTAGTCATTAGAGAAAAGATTTTCAGGTCCATTCTAGCTCAGAGGCCTCTGGGCACTGTGTCTGAAGTACACAGTATCTTATCTTCTACCTCTTGGGAGGTTGTGGGGCAGGGGGAACCAAAGGCGGTAGCAATAGCTTGTCTTGGACAACCATGACCAACAACCCATAAGAGGGATAATCATGCTTGGTGTTGGGGATTCTCTTAAATGGTCTTTGGCTCATGGAGGGAACATTGTTAGCCCTTATTGGAAAAATTCATTTAAACCATATATGTATATTTATACACCGATTTGTGTACATTATAAGTATTTTTAGGCAGATAGTTCCCTTACGACTTTTTCATACATCTTTATTATTATTTTACCCTCCTTACTTATGGAATTTTCCTAAAGGTGTGGCCATTACTAAAATCGTTCTTCTCAAAGTAAATTTCTGAGGAATTGCTTTAGCAGTCTGAGTGTGGAAAGATTTGATATCTTCCTTCCTTCTGTCCTATCAAGTTTTCTGTGGTTTGGGAAAATGAGCAGGTGTTTAGCTGAACACAGTGCTCATGTCTGAATTGTCTGAATTGTCTCTTCCTCTGCCTTCTTATTATGGACACTTTTTTTTTTCTCTACTGTGCAAGGCCAGACAGGCAGAAGGCCTGAGGGTAGTAGGTATACAGAAAACCAGCTTAAGCAGTTGTCCATCACTCCACGGCCTCTCATATGTTCCTACATCCCTCAGTCCTCAAGACATGTCTACCTACCTCCAGTCAGCAGCCAGGGCTGCAGACAGATCTGGAGTGCCATAGCCTTCTGTAGCGTTCATGGAGGTTGCTCTACCTGCCTACTGAGGGAAGTAAGGCTGAAGTAGATATAGCTCACCGAGTTCATACCCATGGCTTTTGCTTTGTTGTCTTGTTTGAGGTATGTGTGTGGTTCACGCACTGAGTTTGAGTATTTGTATGCGTGTACCTATGCAGGACACTGTAGGTCATCTCTGTTGTTCTTTGTGATACGCTCTTGAGACAGGGTCTCTCACTGAGCCTTAAGCTCACCATTTCAACTAGGCTGACTAGCCAGTGAGCTTCTAGATCTGTCTTTCTCTGTCCTTCACTGCTGGAATTATAGGAATATGGAGCTTTTTACATGGATGCTGGGGATTTGAACTCAGGTCCTCCTTCTTGCACAGTAGGCACCCTGACTGAGTCATCTTATCAACCCCCATTGGCTTATTTTTAATAATTACATATTCTGGATTAAAAATGTGATTTTCCCTCCATTAGCAAACAATATTAATTTTCACTTTTAGCTTAAAAATATCCAATCAGCTGTTGCCTATCCCACTTAAGTCTACCTGCTCCTCATGGTATGGTGGGAAGTGGAGGCCTGATAATGAAGTGATAAAGTGGGGTGCGTTTCACCACCTTTGTTCTTTGGGGGCATTCGCTGTCTCTCTTGATAGCTGTCTCTGTGACATGGGAATGGGGAAGACTAGAAGAAGAATGGGTGATGGCATGGTTGCAGATAGCATTGTTTCTTTTTTGTTAGTGTTCTTGGGAAGCTTGCTTAACGTTCAGATTTTCCGAGTGAAAGCTGGCAGATGGACTCAGTAAGGGGATTAGAGCCTAGCCATCTGCCCTCCAGCTAGTATCCAACATGTCCCTGATATAGGTTTCTCCAAACCAAGTTACCAGAAATACTTACATGATACTAGAATACACCCTGCTGAAGTAGGAAATGAGAAAGGAAAAGCCCATTATGTTGACAAACACCCTGTCAGTAGGTCACACAGCCTAATTATTTTCTGCTTGTTTCTTATTAACCTGCACTTAACACAGTCTCTGACTGTCGAATCTTTGTCTTGGAGCTTATGGTTTTCCTGCAGTGTTTGCCTGTAACTCTTTTTTCTTTTGTTCTCAAGCGTGTTGTAGGGTGCAGATGCTCATTATTCTAACACACCTTTCTTGTGTGACCACCAGCAGAGCCCTTTCTTGCCTCTAGGCTTGCCTGCTCTCTCGGGGATGTGCAGCTTGTGTCCCCTTCTCTATTCACAGCAAAGCTGAGATAATCAGCAGGCACTTGAATTGATGTAGGACTCTCAAGGTCTAGTTATAGTTCTTCTACCCACTAACTTGTGGCAGTGGTCCAATCAGGTGACCTCTGTGGGTTCCTGTTTCATTGCCTGTGGAGGGAAGAGGTTGGGGTAAATTCTATTTAAAAGTTCCTTTTAAAAGTAGGGGCACATGGAGTCATTTTTGTCTGTTCTCAGCTGTATCTGAGGTTAGTCACCCAGGCTGCATTCTGAGACTCGTCTCTTTAAAAAGGGACTAGGTCTTATTTCTTCTGAACATCTTGAAAGTGTTTAAAGAAAATTATAGATAAAACCAAAGTTCATAGTTGTGTTGTGTGTGTGTTCATGTGTGACCATGTACAGGATTCTACCCCATATTTCCAGAGAACAGAGTTGGCTCCTTAAGACCCACTGCCCCAGATGATGGGGTCAGGATATCATCTGACCCTTGTTTCTTTGAGGATGTGAGACACATCCAGGGCACACAGTAAGGTGGAAGCAGCAAAGAACCCTTCTCATATGGCCTGTGAGAGCAAAGGCAGGGGAGACCTTGATCGCTCTCTGTCTTCATGTCTGTCTTCTCTTAGGCTTCCTCCACATTGGGTTGCATGCCTCTGACTCTCACTCCCAGTCCACACTGAAGCGTACGTGACTCTCAAATTTCCTAGTAGTTGTTGAGTTTGTTTTGTATTTGTTTATAAGAGTTGTTACTCCAAGGCAGTTTTCTTCATGTGAGTCTCTTCCCCTGGTTGGAGCTACTAACCAAAGGCTTCACTCTGGCCCCCACACTTGGGCTGGCCGTGTTCACCGTGTGCCTTCCTGGGGATGGGCCTTACTTCCTGGGAAGGGATGCTGAAGACATACTGCTGCTTTTAGAAACAACACAACTTCAACCCTGAAGTGACTGAGCTCACTTTGCAAGGAGTCGCTATATTCTCAGGAGTTTTTCTGGCTAAAGGGGGAAACAGCCTGGGAAGGGCGCCAGCCTTCAAGGAAATGATTGATGAGAAGGTGAACCTGTTCTGGGCCTCAATCGAGAACCTCTTGTGAGCCTTCCTGCTGATGACTAATTGCTTCAGCCAAGCAAGCAGATTTAGAAAAACCTCTGAGGACCAAGGCTGTTGGGTTTGTGAGGACCAAGAATGGTATCCTATTGCCCTCTTGTTCCTTGTTCTTGTAGACCTCATCCTTGCGCAGTAGATGAAGGCACTGGTGTGGAGGTGGAAGCTTACCTGGGCTGTGGTCTTGGTTATGCCTACCCTGTTTGGATCCCCTTGCCTTTGTCATCCTACCTCAAAAACCTCACTGGTTCTGAATTTCAGGAGTTGTATCCATGAAAGAGTCATGACTTTCCAGGGGCTTTGCCTTCTCCTGGGAGATCAACACTGTGCTCCTTTGGAGGTTAGATGTCTGGAGCAACTGTCATAAGGAGTGATGCTGTGTGGGCAGCAGGGAAGTTATCTCTGTGGTCTCATCTGCCAGGTTCATGCCATTAGCACAGTAGTAGTTAGATTTTGACAGTCCAAGCCAGTGTGACAGATCTGCAGGACGCAAGGGGATGTCAGAGCATGGTTAGAAGCTGTGATCACAGAGCACAGATTAAACTGCAGCCCAGAGAGTCATTTCAGGAACTAGGACGTCTTCTTGTAACTCTGAAGCTAAAGGCAGTTCTTATTTAAAAAAAAATTACTTTTGTCCAGCCCTAGTAATTCTGGCTCTCATTGCTGGTTTTAAATTATTTCATTTCTTTCTCATTTGACAAACTTGAAAGTCATTTGTGAAGGAAGCAAACACTTGAGAAACTACTTTCTTGAAGCATCAGCTGCTTCTCTCACATCCCCAAACATAGGAATGATTGTAGCAGAAGTCAGACCATAAGAAAACAGAAGACATAATTATTGGGATTTTCTGATTATGATTACTGTGATTAGCAAGACAGTTGGACTTTTGTCTGCCATAGTTCTGGGGAGTAGGACATATATGGTTTGGGTTATCAGCTTTTATTCTTTATTCTCTTCTTAAACATCTTTTAGAAAGATGTTTAGAAAGGTGTGTGTGTGGTGGCTGGAGAGATGGCTCAGAGGTTAAGAACACTCGCAGTTCTTCCAAAGGTCCTGAGTTCAATTCCCAGCAACCACATGGTGACTCATAACCATCTATAGTAAGATCTGGTGTGCAGGCAGAAGTTGTATAAACAATAAATAATGTTTATTTAAAAAAAAGAAAGAAAGGGGTGTGTGTGTGTGTGTGTGTGTGTGTGTGTGTTTTAACCTGAAAACTGCACTGGAATGAAAACAGTAGTTTTTGGTTTTCTTAGACATAAATATGAACTTTTTTCAGCAATAGAATTAGTTATCATCTTTACCTGTATCACCAGGACAAGACCTTACAACAGCAGTTCTCAACCTACGGGCCACAATCTCTGTGGGGGGGTAGAATCTTTCACAGGGGTTGCCTAAGACCGTCGAGAAACACAGATATTTACATTACAATTCATGATGGCAGCAAAATTTTAGTTATGAAGCAGCAATGAAAATAATTTCATGGTGGGGTCCCCACAACACGAGGAACTGCGTGGAAGGGCCCCAGCCTCAGGAAGGTGGAGAGCCCCTGCCTTGCAGTTCTTCAGTTACCCACTAGGCATAGCCTGTGCTCTTATTCCACAGCGTCCCATTCCTGCTGTCCATGGTGTCTGTTTCTCTTGAAAGCACCATCATTGTTAGTTTTAAATATTTTGACATATACCTCAGACATATCAGTCACCTGGCTGTCCTGGTTTTTGTGTTTTGTTCCAGTTTTGTTTGTACCCCATATCCTTTAATGTTCTTTTCCTGACAAGCTGTGAATGATAGACTCTTTGCTCTTTGTAAATGCCTTCATCTTGTTTGGCTCTGAATGATGAATCTTAACTGAGGTATGGATCCTATACCCTCTTCATTGTGAAGATCAATCACAAGTTGCCTTCTGCCATCTAATTTTGTTGCTAAGACAGCTGCTATAAGACTTGCTGTTCCTCTGCTGGTAAATCATCTCTCTATTCCTGCTGGCTTCTGGGAGTCATCTGCTGCTGGGTGTGCTACAGTTTTAGTGATGTCTAAGAGCAGGCTTATGCTGCTTAGTTCTCTATGACTAGTTCCTCTTCAGACTTCTGTCTTTTAATTAGTTCTGAAAAATTGTCCGTGATTATTTCTTCCCTTGATCAGCTTGCTCTCATTTTCTTTGTGCATTCCATTAGCATATAGTAGAGTCTTTTCAATTTATTCTTCTTGTTTATTGCTTTGAGTGCGTATGATTTGTAATTTGCATGCACACACAGTTACATCTTGGGATAACTCCTTAGTACTAAACTACAGTTTACTCATTGTTTTTCAACCACACCATTAAATGTTGCCTCAATTCATTCCCAACATACTTTAATGACCTCTGCAAGGACATTAAATATACCTGCTTTAAAATATTTCTCTCAGGCTGTTTCTAAGTTTTTTTGTGTGATTAATCAGTCTTCTACTTGATGATTTCAGGGCTGACTTAGGGTTGAATTTCTCCACATGCTTTGAGATTTTAGGTTGCAAGCTCTCCTTGTGTTAAGTTTGCTTTCTTCTCTCTGTCTTTCCAGTCAGAGTGGCCAAGATTTGCGGCTACTTTATAACCCAACCTCTTCGGCCTTTCTTCTAGCACAAAGTCCATAGGAATGACCTATGTCTTGTTGATCCTGAGGTTCTGTAAATCACTCACTGTGCTATCAGGCATATTGCCTGTGTCTTTCCAATTCTCTGGATGTAGAGGTCCCATATAAGTTATGATTCCAGGAACTGTCAGCAACAATTCTGGTCTTCTTGTAAGAGAATCAGACAGTTTTGTCTGTCACTTTCACATGTCCTATTGTCTGCTCTTAGGGCAGCCCCGTAGCCAGGCCCAGATCTTCATCTCTGTCCTACTCCACCACTCTCATACTGTCCAGTCCATGGCAAGCTTGGCGTTCCAAATGTAGCTGTGACTTGGAATTCTCTCATGTTCCATTTCGTCTGTCTTCACCTTTTATTTGAAGAATTCAAGGCCATAACTTTAGTGTCACCTTAGGGTCTCTCTGAGTCAACCTTGACTTTGACGTATATGTGACACCCTCCCTATCTATACAAGTACTTAGCAAATAATAAAGGCAACATGTAGCCATGTCTAAGGTGAATGCAGTTGGTATCATGCTTTTCCATGCTTCTGTCTTCAGAGTAGATAGGTATAAGATGGTAGGTAGATGGTAGAGGAATGAAATGTCATGGCTCATGATGCAAATAAACCTTCCTGGAGCTTTAGCTACCCAGTCATTTTGTCAGCGAATCCACTCAAAAGTTCTGTAGTCTTTAGCTACCCAGTCATTTTGTCAGTGAATCCACTCAAAAGTTCTGTAGTGGTCTACAGGTATGTGGGTTGTGGCTCTAGTTTTACTTGATTTTTAGAGCTACCTCCCAATTTGCTAAGTATTTTGTTTTTCCTTTACTATTTTTTTAAACTAGTGTTGCCATATAAAACCCAACTTTGCACTTTGTAGATTATGTCAAATCTACCTAAAACAAGCTGACTCTGGTAGAAAGGCACTTACTGAGTTGTCTCTGTTGTTGGTCAGGTGGCTGTTACTGTCATTCATGCTGCTAAAGGCCTCGACCAGTGGTTCTCAACCTGTGGGTCATGACCCCTCTGAGGATTGGACAACCCTTTCACAGGTTGCCTAAGACCATTGCAAACCACAGATATTTCCATTACTGTTCGTAACAGTAGCAAAGTTACAGTTATGGGGTCACCACAACGTGAGGAACTGTATTGAAGTATGGCAGCATTAGGAAGAGTGAGAACCACTGGCCTGGACAGCTGTGCTATAAGTTTCTACTTTTATCAGCATGATAAACCATTCTTTGTCCTTCAACTCATAAACAAAACAGAACAAAAATCTATGCTTCCTCAGATGGCTAGAATCAAGATGCTGAGCTAAAGTTGAAGGTGACGCACAGCGAATGGTTTTCCCCTCTCAAGTGACCACATTGTCAGCGACAGTCTCCTGGAGCCCTTCTTTGCTTCTTTGGCTAGGCATCTTTCTAAATGAACATTCAGGTTTCTCTATGTATACTGCCTCGGTGATACCCTACAGTCTAAAAATGTTACATACATACTTTTATGTGGCAGATACGGTACGATCAGCCTCCCGAACAAGCAACAACAACTATGAAAAGCATGCAGAGAGCCACACCTCAGCAGTTAATGCCAAAAGTACAAATGCCTATGAGTCAGGAGGAAAAAAAACCCATGAAAGTCCATCACATAATTTCTGATCCTGCTATGCCAATTCTACTTCCCAGCTCCATGGAGAGCCAAGGCTGACCAAGACAACTGTGATGGTAGAAGCCAGGCTACTGAGGTGCCTGAGGGTGATCTGGACAGGCCACCAGGAAACTCAAATCCAGTCCCGTATTTTAAAACACCAAGGAGAATTTCAGAGAGATGGCAAGTCAGGAATCCATGGAGAGAACTTTAAAATCACGTCAATTAGAGAGCAAGAGAGGTGCAGCATTTAAAGAAGCAGACACTGGTGAGGCATGGTTTTCAAGGGTAGTCTTCATTCATTGGGACAGTCTTCTTGAACCTCAGCTTTCAAACTATCCTCTGTAGTATAATGAAGGGTGCATGTTCTATGCTTTTTTTTTTCTTTTAACCCACAGTATGTACATTATGTACAGCATTGAGAATGAACCCTGGTATAAAATGTAGCTCTTCGGTATTGACCTGTGTCAATGATGATACACTAAATATAATGAACATATTTTGCTGGTGGAATGTGTCATAATGAAGAGATTATAGATGTGGAAGTGTGGGAATTACATAGGAAAGGAATATAGAAAGGAAACGAGAGAGGAAAGAGTTTGTGAATGTATAATTTTAAAAGTTAGCCATCAGAACAAAAGAAGAAACTGTTCTCAAAATCAGTATGCAAGTCTCCTTTGTAGACTCTTTTGTCGTCTCCTTTGTAGAGAAATAGGGAATATTTATAAATTTATACATTTGTGAGTGTACATAGCAATCATGCCAATAAAAGTGAATTGGGCTTCATTTACCTACTAAAAGTTTTATAATTCTATTTGCAATATGAAAAGTAAGTTTTCTATGTTCTAATCAACAGTGTACTAGGAGTTCAGTTGTTCTAGAAGTCAGTGAGGAACCAGCCTGCCATGTCAAACAAAGAAAAGTCACATCCATCCCAATATCAAACCATACAAAATTAACTCTGAATCCACAGTTGACTAACAAAAAAAAAAAAAGAAAGATAAACCTCCGTAATTAAATATTTTACAAAATCACTTATTGAACAACTAGGCAAAAGGTGACATTAAAGCTGAGATAAAGAGTCGCTGGGGTCTTTAAATGGTTGGTGACAATGGGTGTTTTGTGAGGGGCTTCTTATGTAGCTTATTGTCAGGTTTCATTCCATGTTATCAATGTTTTATTCCATTATTCCAGAGTAAATAGTCCATTGTTTGGATATGCAGCCATTGCTTGATGGCTTGTGCCATGCCGTGCTGAAGAGTGGTTATGGTTATGCCGTGCTGAACAGTGCTGCAATGATCAATCATGTCGTCTAGTGAGACAAAAAGTAATTGGGTCCACATAGGACAGAATACACGGTAAACTCCAAGTGGCTTAAAAATCAAAACAGGTTCTGGAAAAGCACCAGATTTAAATAACCTGTAATTCACTAAGTGATATTGTTGTGCCAATATTCATTTTCTAATTTTGCTAATTGTCTTGTGATTATGTGAGATGTTAGTATTAAGGAAGTACGTGAACATACACCACTACCTTCCCAACTCTTCTCTATGCCTAAAATTATTTCAGAATGAAGGTTCTTAAATTTTATTTATTTTATTACATGTGTATGAGTGTTTGCCCAAATCTGTGTTTTTGTACCATGTGCATGCAGTCTGTGGAGGCCAGAAGAGGAAATCGGATCCCCTGGTACTAGAATTACAGATGATTGTGAGCCACCTTGTGGGTGCTAGGAATTTAGGCCAGGTTCTCTGGAAGAGCAGCCCATGCTCTTAATTGCTGAGCTATCTTTCTGGGCTCCTGGGATAAAGTTTTAAAGCACAGATGCTTCTTAACCCATGATAGTATTATATGCCAACCAGCCATTGTACAGGAAAAAAAAAATCAATTTAGTGTTCCTAACCTACTAAGCAACACAGTACCTTATGTGTTACCAGCTGATTCCTATGACCTTGTGACCTTGTCAGGGAGCTGCAGCCTACTGTGGTCTCCCCACTGGAGTATGATAGCTCACAGCACCAGCCCAACAAAAGCTTTGCCTGAACTTGTATTGCTTTTGCAGCAGCTTAAAGATAGAAGATCCTGAGTACATCTATCATACACTGAGGGTCATCTCTATTAGCTAGCATACCAAGGAAATAAAAATGATGAAAATGTCCCACACAAGGTGGGAGACCAGATCAGGGCTGACTCTCAGAGTCCTAAGCAAGTGACCTGATCTCTAAAACAAGGGGAGAGAGGTAGCAGGAGCAGAATTAGGAGGTAAGGAGGGGTGTAAATCCAGAAGTCATCACACTGATGACGTTTTTCTTTACGTATGCATCATTAACATCTCCACCTTGAGGTTAAGGCAGTAATTTTTGATAATGAATAAAATTTCACGGCTTTGACATTGTGGTATGAATGCAGTCTAAGAGGTGGAAGAGTAGGTGGAAATGCAGAGGAAGCAAGTCTTGTTTTCGCATTAAAGTTTAGAGTATAAGCAATGGTTACAAGAATCTGGACTCTTGGAAAAAAAGTATACGTCTTGGGAACCATGTCTAGTGTCTTAATTATTGAGAAAGCTTAGCAAAAATTTTCCCAAAAGGCAGCTAAGTGACCCTTTCCTGTCACAAATCTTATTCCCATGCTGAGACAGAATCTGATAGGTCAGCATTAATGTACATTAGATGTGGGTAAAGCCCGAGGTCATGCAAGACAAATATGGTGACTGAAGAGCAACTTTTCTGATATAGGAATGCCCTTAGTCTTCACAATAGGCTACATTGGCTTGTGGACTAGACAGTGCCTTGTATTTTACCTAACAAAAGGCTGGTTGTTTCTCTTATTTAGTAGTACCATTTCTTCACCCATGGGTTTTTAATCATAAAATTAAGCAAGAACCATAGTTGGCATCTGCAGTAGCTTGGATACCCTCGCCCATGGGTTGGAAACTTCATTTCCAATTAAAGTAATGAAGGGTGGAACCTTTAATAGGTAACAAGGTCATGTGTGTAAATGCCAATCCTCTAGAAATAGGTTCCTGATTTTTTTAAAAATGAGTTAGGCCCCCTTGTCTCCCTTTCCTGCTGTAGGATGTCTTTGGCTATGTTAGACCATGTTATCAAAGAGAACCTTAAGCCTTGGATTTTCCAGTTTCATGAACTAAAACAAACAAACAAACAAATAAAGCTTTGCATGTTATATGGTTTCAGGTGTTCTCATAGCACAAAACAGAATAAGATAGCCTAATTTTATTATTTTGCTTGCTGTATTTTTCTGTTGAAATTATTTTTCAAATAGTAAAAACTGTGATGAAATGAGGTGTTTGTAATCACATAAAGTTAGGATTTGGGTTATATGTGCCTTTGTTATAACAGTGTTTCCCTAAGACAATCAAATTCATATTACATCATCCAACTTATGGCTTGTTCCCCCCAACAACATAATTTAGTATATATACAAGGACTGCTGTTCTCTGCATTCCCATGGATGTCTTTATCCAGCACTTTGTCAGACAGGAAATTGCTTTATGCATAATCGGAAGTAATTGAAATAATTGGAACTATAATGAGAACCAACATTTAGAGGCTCCCTTGAGCTTTTTTCTACTCTGTATAATAAAATAATCATTAAATGCATTCTAGTTTTAAAGTTTAGAAGGATTTGTACACAAATCTTGTTTTATAAATGTGCAAGAGGCCACAGTATTACACTAGTATTTTGCCACGTGTCACTAGACTGAGAAAAGAAAAATTATAACATTCAAAGTAAGATTTCCAGAGATTATGTATTATGGAAGTTGGTATCCTATGGACAGGATTCAAAAGATTCCCTTAGGCTTCCCAGAACATCTGCTAATTTTTCGTGGTGAACTGGCACTTGGGAATGTAAACCTGGTTACAGAAATTAAAATATAGTTGAAGTTTATTTTTTTTAATTCCCACTATTTCCTGTTCTGAGTTTTTACATACTTAACATTGTTAATAATATTCTCATGTGTCCCTGAAGATTTGTCAGCTTGTTTTCTTTTTAATGGTTGATAAGAATCAGTTTTGAAATAGTCATTCATTTTTTGGCATCTGACCAAAATTTACAGTCTTATTCTTCTTTCAAAAGTAGACTTTGTTTTAGGTGCATAAGGAAATTGGAAGGCAGAGACAGAGCTTTGCCATATACCCTTAGCTCTCACAATCATAGCAATCCCAGAGTGATGCATGTATTACAGCTAATAAACCCACTTTGAGTTCATGGCATTACCCCAAATCCATAGTTTGATTTGAGTTCCGTTGCTGCTGCATTTTGTGTTTGAATAGATGTTAAATGCCATATGTACTGTATTGTAGGATAATTTTTAGTAGCTTTATTGTTCTACAAATAGCTCTGTGTTCAATTTGTCTGTTACTTCTCCCACCAATAACAGTTCCCTCAATTGCTGATCTTTCCCACTTCCACAATCTTGCCTTTCCCCTTTTTCAGAATGTCATCTGTTTTCGTTTGCAATTAACATCATTGTCTATTTAAAAAATTAGAAAAAGGAAACAGATAAGCAATTACAGCAAGGTTGCAAGATACAAAATTAATACACAAAAACTAATTGCTTTCCTTTCTATCAGCAATGAACAGTGGGGGTTGAAATTAAAAGCACAGTACCATTTACATTGGCAAATGGAATTTTCAGTGTGAAGTATCCCAAATGGAATACATCAGTATAAATATAGCAAAATATGTTCACAGTCTACTTGAAGAGATCATAAAACTCAAATTAAAACCCTAAAAAAAGAGGGCGAGATCCCCTGTTCTGTAATTTCATGTTGTTAAGATTCTCTTTGCCCCAAATGATCTCAAGTCAGTGTAATGTCAACTAAAATCCCAGAAAATAATTTTATTGTTATCAGCAGCAGACTGATTCTGGTGTGCCAGAGAAGCAAAGACCTAGAATGGTCCATGCAATCCTGAATGGTGACAGAGTCAAAGGAGTGATATTGCTATACTTCAGAATGTTCTGCATAGCAGCTGAAGCCTAAACACTCTAGAACTGGAGAAAGAAAATCAGTGGCACATCGCAACAAGCCTAGAGGCCAGCCTACATCGACGTGGTCAACTGATCTTTGACAAGGAGTAGAGGCAGTGAAGTGACATCAGAACGTTAATACAGGCAAAACCCGTGACCTTCATAATACTAAGTCAGACTGTATCACAGGTGTGAATGTGAAATGCCAAACATTCAAACTCTTGGAAGTCTATCAATAGATCTGTGACCAAAACTAGAGTTTGACCATGTCTTTCAGACACAATGTTGTAGACATGATCTATGAAGGGAAGAATTTATAATCTGGACTTCATTAAAATTAAATTGTTTTATTATAATATTTTAGAATTTATATTTTAATTTAGTTCTAAATATTGAAGAGAAAAGCTACAGACTATGAAAAATAGTTTGTAAAATACACATCTGATGAAGGACTCAGATAAAATATGCTAAAGTTGAAATTTTCAGGAAAAATGGATGGATCTAGAAAGTTTAATTTTAAGCAAGGTGACCCAAACTCAGAGAGACAAAACCTTCATGATCTCACTCATATATGGATTTTAGCCTATAGTGTATATATATATAAATATTAATAATATGTAATATATCTATGTGTAATATATTATTATAATATATAATATATAACAGAACATGTAATTACATGTGTTATGGATATATGTTACACATATAACATATATATGGGTGGGGTAAATGTGGTAAAGCCTCAAAACTAGACAGAAACCAAGAAATGTAGAAATGAGTGTTAGGGAAGAATAGGTGGTGGGGAAAAGGCCATAGGGGGTGTACAGGAGGAAAGAGAATGGGAGGAGTGATTATAAGGAGTAATAGAGAAAAGGAGAGAGAAGGAGGAAAATGTATTCAAACATGCCTTCCTTGAACACGACTTAATGACATCTAATATCTTGCATGCTAATTTAGCATTTTTAAATAACATTCCTAAAACCCAGCCGCATAGAAGCCACCCAGTTAAGCATGAACCAAAGACCTTAACAAACATGTCACCCAAGATGGTATATAGCTTGCATATGAGCATAAAAGACATCCCATGTGACATGACATCAGGAAAATGCAGTGGGAAGGTATTGCTGCACGCCTAAGAGAGTGGCCAAAATCTAAGAGTGGCAGCATGGAGTGAGAGGAAGTCAAAAGGGTACAGCCATTTTGGAAGACAGGTTGGCAGTTTTTCTCAAAGTGGCATAGCGTATCATAGGGATTTGGCATTACCATACAATCCAGCAGTTGCGCTCCTTGGTGTTCATCAAAAGGGTTGTAAGCAAGCCACTCCAAAACTATGTACCAGGATATTGCAATATTGGATATTGTAGCATTATTCACAATTTCCAATTCTTGCAAGCAGGATACCTTGTCGGTAAAGATGAACCTTGGTATGTTCTAGACAGTGGAATGTTATTCAACACTAAACAGAAATGAGCTTTCATGACAGGAAAATACACAGAAGAAATAAGAATGCATATTATTAGGTAAAAGGCTGATGGTCTAGAAAAACTATTGTATTATTCCAATGATATTATGATATTTGTAACTTGATCTTGATTATATTCTATTTTACGTTCATATGTGGCAGTAAATCTGTAGTGAACTGGAAGGGAGACATGAGCAAGCAAGCTTGGTTTCCTTCTTTAGAGATAGTTTTGAACAATCATCATTAGACTTATTTTATCCTCTACTGGAGAGAAGTTGGTGTTAATTATGAGATTTTTGACTGTAGTGTTGTAAATAATGTGAATTCTATATTGACCAGGTATAGAACCATGGGAGGGTTTCCCCATCTAGAGAGGAGTTTAAGTCTCTAGTTAATAAGGGTAAAGTAAAGGACCAGTCTATGAGCTATTGAATACTTTTTTCTAACTTTGTGGGATATTTATTGTTCTGATTTAGAAGTCAAATATGAGGAGTCTATTACTGTTCATGTTAGTCAGAATTCTTCTAAACAACAGAATTTCCTACTAGTTTGAGGAGAAGCAAAATTTATGAAAGGATCTTGGATTGTTAAACATGAGCGAAGAATAGGGTTCCGTAGTCCATCAGTGCTCGGGGCAAATATCAGTGATATTAGTGTACAAGTCACTCTTCTACAGGTCATCTTCTCTGCTGAGCTAGATGTCGAATTCGTAGAGCCTATTTACACTCTCCAGCCTATTTCATAGAAGGCTGGAGAAACACATCCTCTACTTACTGAGTTTGGAAAGTAGGAACAATAAGGAAGGGAATTCTTCAGACATTTCCAGGATATGTTGAAAAGGTGCTGGGCAGGCAGAAAATATGACAACATTCCAGGGATGTCTTTGTTGCTATAGATTGAGTCATAAAGACAAAGATATTTTCAAATTAAAAGGAAGGTCACTTTGCTTCGTTATTCCTCCTTCAAATCATTTATTTTAAAATAGACTTCACTCACAGACATATCTGTGGCATTTGCCTTTATCATTGAGTTTTTTTTGCCTTCTCATATGTACATACAGAGAGAGAGAGAGGTTGCATATGGAGTTGGGATACATAAAACATTTTCCCACAAACAACTTAAGGAAATTAAACTTCAGGGGGAAAAGGCTAGTTTTCCCTTTTCCAAACTCATGCTGACTTTTATCCCGTGTCATTGCTCCCTACCCAGCCTGCTTTTCTACATGCAAATACTGAAATTATTTTCTTCTCTCTAGATGGAATCCTGCCACATCTTCCTGTCTGTCTTTTTTCTTTAGGGATCATTCTATTTTTTGCTATTTTCCCTTTAGTCATTATTCTCTTTTTTCACCCAAAAGCCATGTCTGTCATCTGTCTTTGAGTAGAAAATTAGCGCTATGATGTAGCTATAAAAAACAGGGACTCTTAAAAATAGTAATTCTTTTTTTCTAATACTTAAAACAATATCTGCTGATTATTAGCCTAAGAGCAATTTCCTTTTTCCTTTCTAGTATTTTTGGTTTGTTTGTCTTCCCGTGTTTTCTCTCTTGTGCCTGTCTGGCAGGTGAGAGCTGATTGAAAAAGAAACAGGGCAGTTGTCTTTACAGAACTGGAGTCCTGTTGAATAAATATAATGTGGAAGTCTGTTTTCTCTGTTTATGCCATAAGTAGTTCATCATGCCATTTCTAATCATAGCTAGCATTTATTATGTGTCATTCTCTGAAATACTCTGTGTATAAGTGTTCCTAGTCTTTTTCAGAAAACCACAATAGAAGCATTATTTTATTATCTAGATTTAGTACATAAAGAAATGAATCACAGGATTATATTAAAACTCTCCCATGTTCTCAAAGCTAGCAGCTGGTAGAGGCTGGGAAGTGAACCAAGATCCAGCTCTGGGATAGGTGTGTATTAATTTCTTTAATTCTCATGATCATAAAGTGCTCTGCAAATACAGACCCTCAAATTAGAAACTGGCACAGTTGAAACCATTGTGTGCTCAACCATTATGATGCCATGAAGCTAAACTTGCTATGTGCTGTCATATTATGATTGGCTTCTCTCTCTCAAGATACGCCTAGGCATAGGCCAACAAGGCAGAATACATCAAGAGAGCCTCAAACAGGCGACCAAGGGTCGGTTATATCAGAGCTGAGGGAAGGATCTTCATGGTTGACAGTCTCTATTTTGCAAGCGCTGCTAATTGTAATTCTGCCCCCTGGCAGGTGCCATTCACATGGCTTGAGGGACAAGTATCACTGGAATTTTTTGTCAGGCCATTTTGCTGTGATAAAGAACTACTTGGCACTGGCATTTCAGTAGGATTGTGTCTTGAGAATAGCTCTGTTTGAGAATTAGCCAGGACAGGTTTTCATGCTGCTGTTAACAACATGGAAAAAGATAGATCTGCAGAGGCATATGCAACACAACCAAACCAAGTAGCTCCGTGACACATTCTAAACAGGCGCATTTAGGTGTTTCAGGTACAAGGAGGAATAAGGAAGAGGCTCAAGTATCTGTGAAACAACTTACTGGAAGGCCACCAAGAACTCGTTAGTAGATTTTTTTTTTTTAGCTAGATTCCGTCCAATCAATGATAATGTTTACTTTATATGCACGGAATGCCAATATTCTGCTTTAAACTGGAAAGTTGAACTACAAAATACTGTTCAATTGATAAATGAAAACTTTTTAAAGAAAATAAATGATGATTTAAAAATGCACAGCCCAATGAGATGAATATATTTATTCTTTTCGCCACATTTATACGGAGTCAGAAAGGTAAGAGTTTAAAGGTCCTAATTGGCAAGGACTAAAAGATATAAGCTATAATTATAAGTAGCATGTACTATTTACCAAGTGACTTTGCAGTGTGTGTAATTGGTTTGAAAGGCAAAAAGAAAAGTGTTGTACATTTTTTGAGATTCAGTATTTCTCAGTTGAGAATTCAGTTTAGCATTGTACCCCATTTTTTATTGGATTATTTGGCTTGTTGGTGCTTAATTTCTTGAGTTCTTTATATATTCTGGATATTAGTCCAGTTTATAGGCTGTCATTTTGTTCTATTGACAGTGTCCTTTGCTTTACAGAGCTGTTCAGTTTCATGAGGTCCCATTTATTAATTGTTGATCTTAGAGCCTGCGCTGTTAGTGTTGCTGTCTGCAGCTGGCTATAGATGTACACATTTTCTTGTTGGTTTTGTATGGTGTTCCTTGGCCCATGTGTCTCTTTTCATGCTAAGACTATACTGTTTCTTATAACAGCTTTTTAGTATGCTTCAAATTTGGGTCGTATAATACCTCTTGATTCATTTTTCTCTTTATTTTTTTGGCTATCAGGGTTTTTGGTGGTCCTGTATTGATTTTTGAATTAGATTTTGAAATTCCATGCTGAATTCCATTGTCATTTTGATAGAATTTGAACTATATTATATACATAGGCAATCTATGAACAAAGGATATTTTTCCTTCAGTTTCTCTCACCAATGTTACAATTGTCATTATATATATTTTTTCACCTCTTTTATTAAATTTGTTCCGAGATATTTTACTTTTATAGCTATTTTGTTGCTATTGTAGATGGCTGTTTGGGTTCTATTTAAGATAATTAGCATATAGCAATGTTGTTGAGAGGTTGTCTTTTTTTGCATGTTTACTTTGTCTCCTAGAATTTTGTTTAATTCAATTATAAACTATAATAATAGACAGAATTTTGAGGTGTTTCTTTATAAAAAAATCATCTTGTTTGATAGTTTCTTTTCCAATTTGCTCGCCCTTTGTTTCTTATTGCCCTTGCTCAGACTTCAAGCTGTGCATTGAATGTAAACGATAAAAGAGAGTAGCTTGGTCTTATTCTAGACCTTAAAGAAAATAATTTCTAGCTTTTCTCTAGTCACTATAATATTAATTGCTGGCTGACTACAAATATTTTTCTAATGTTGAGGTGTGGTCCCTCATGTGTCTGATTTGTTCTGCATTGTTATTATTTTCTTTAAACAACTTATTTAATTTTATCTTATGTGCATTGGTGTGAGGTATCAGACCATCACAGACAGTCGTGAGCTGCCATGTGGGTGCTGGGAGTAGAACCCGGGTCCTGTGGAAGAGCAGACAGTGCATTTAACCACTGAGCCATCTCTCCAGCTCCTCAGCGTTGTTATTAAAAAGAGGGGTTCACCTGTACTAAGTGCATTGCTGCAGCTGTTCAGATGGTGATGCTAGCAGCTTTTATCCTTCATTCTGTTGGTACAGCACGCCATGTTTATTGTTTATGTATATTGAACCATCCTTGGGTTTCTGGGATGAGTCCTATTCTTTCATGCTGAATATTATTTTATTGTGCTTTTTGGATTCAGTTGGCTAGTATTTTTGTTGAGAATTTTTTTTAGCATTGCATTTTTTAATTTTTTTTTTCTTTACAATTTAGTCATTACATATCTTGATTGAAGTCCCTCCCTCAACTCTTGCCAGTCCCACCCTCCCTTCCCTCTCCCCCCTATCCCTTTCCCCTAGTCTACTGAAAGGCGGAGTTCTCTATTATTGCCACCTGCCCATAGCCTGTTAAGACTCATCTGGACTGCCTGGATCCTTTTCCTCTGAGGCCTGGCAATTTAGATGTGTACTCTTCTAGATTATTGGCTTTTATTGTTCCTTTGTTTGTTGTACCCTTACCCAGTTTTATGGTAATGCTGACCTCAAATGATGTATTTAAAAGGTTTTTTGTCTTATTTTTTTTTTAACTTAAGGAGTGTTTATATTACATCTTTAAATGAGTGCTAGACTTGATCAATGAAGCCCTCTGGTCCTGGGATTTCTTTGATAAGAGTAATTGGTTCAAGAAAAAAATTTTTTTAATTTTCTTTTTTATTTCTTCCTTAATCCATTTCTCAAAAAGAGGCTGTAACTTTCATGTGTCTGAATAGCTTCCAAAGTTTTTCTTGACATTAATTTGTAGTCTTATATGTGGTCAGGAAAGATACTCAATATAATATTAGTTTTTAAAAAATCTGTTGAGGTTTGGTTTGTAGCCCATCATACTCACCCTGGAGAGTGTTCCCTGTGACGAATGAGAAAGCTGTGTGGTCAGCAGCTGTAGGATGGGGTGGCCTATAGACACATGATAGGTTCTGGTGTTCGGCGCACTTCAGCCCTGCTTGTGCTTTGTTGGCTTTCTGTTTGGATGATCTATCTGGGAATGGGGTACAGTTCCCACCTGTTATGCCATTGGAGTCTGTCCTTTTTGATGTGATAATACTTGCCTTACATTGGGTGCTCGGGTGCTCTGATACTGAATGCATAGATATTTACAATTGTTATTTTTTTCTTTCTGAATTGATTCCTTCCTCATTAGATGGCCTTTGTCTCCTTTCTGTATCTACAGACCATTTTATCTCTTTCTCTAGGCTCTCTAGAATTTCTTAGGCTTTCATTTGCATGGGGTAGCTTATTTCCTTTCTTCACTTTCAGTTCCTGAGAGTGGGTTCTTATGAACAACATCTAGTTGTGTCTTATTTTTTAATCCAGCCTATCATTTCATATTTTTAATTAGATAATTTAATTCAGTTGTGGTCAAGGACGTTGTTAGGAAGCAAAGTCTTTCACATCCCTTACAGGTCTTGCTTTGTTTGGCTCTTTTCTTTCCTAACAATCTATTTTTAATGGTTAAGTGAATCACTGGTGTGTTTTGGTTCTTTGCTTATTATTTTTCATTTGTCTCTTACAGATTTTTTGCTTTGTGGTCACCATGAAGCTCACCAAAATCATCTTTTGATTATAACAAACTCTTTTGAAATGATAACAGCTTACCATGATCATGAGGATAAGACAAAAACAGAAACGAGAAAACAAGGAAAAATATACTAAGAAAACTCTCTCTTCCTACCAGAATGTTGTATTGTTGCAGCTGATTTTGTGTCTCTCTGTGTTGCTTATCACTTAAGATCTTTTGTTTGTTTGTTTTGTTTTTCAAGACAGGGTTTCTCTGTAACAGAGCCCTTCCTGTCGTGGACTCCCTTTGTAGACCAGGCTGGCCTTGAACCCACAGAGATGGGCCTATCTTTGCCTCCCGAGTGCTGGGATTAAAGGCATGGGCCACCACGCCTGGCTTCACTTAACATCTTAATGTGATTGTTATTTTTAATCATTTTGGCTTTTACTCATAATAAAGGTATGAATGGTTTGTCTACCACACTTTCAATATCAAGGCATTTTTGAATTGGCATATATAATTACCAGTGTGATTTTTTTTTTTTTTTTTTTTTTTGTCTTAGTCATCAACATCTTTCTTTCAGCTTAAAGAAGTTACTTTAGCATTCTTGGTACAACCAGCCTGGTGGATATGTAGACTCTCATTATTTTTCCAAGAAAGCTTTTGTTCCTCCTTTGTTTCTTAAAAGTAATAGAATGTACTTTAGGTCTCAGTATGGTGTGTGTGTGTGTGTGTGTGTGTGTGTGTGTGTGTGTGTGTAACAGTAATAATTAAAGAGTTCTTAAATTTAAGAGGGAATGGGGAATATAGAAGGAGTTGGAAAGAGGAATAGGGAGGAAATGGTTGAAATATACTTCATGAAATTCTCAAGAAAAAAAATTAAATTGAAAACATTTTTTTAAAGGAGTAAGATACACTGGAGAGTTTTCTTAGGGATATATTTTTTTCTTCATTTGCTTGCTACTCTCCCCTGTTCTCAGCAAATGGGGTCTGATACCACACTACCTAGCCTGAGTCTGCAGTACTATTGGCCAAAGCAGATCTGGGCTGATCCTAAAATGTGCCATCTGGACCTTACAACCATAAGGACCTGAGTAGCCTCAGGTACCCTGAAGCCCACTGTACAACTAGTGGTGATGCAAACTGACCCAAGAGCCTGTCCTTTTGGGGTTGAAGTCTGTGCCTAGTGCTGGAGTGGTTCTCAAATTCTATCAGTGAGTGTTGGCCTGTCTGTAGCTGTGCTTCCTAAGGTAGGGTCTGGGTTGTGGAGACAGTTTCTTCACAAACAAGTTTGCTTTTAATTTCATGACAGTCACTGTGGGTCTGCATTATCTTGGGAAGAGATAAAGTATTCCCTAGGCACAAGTGTGGAACTACTGTGGCCAAATGCTTGTCTGTCCTGCAGGCACACAGAAATCTTTCTGGTGCCAGAACTGGCTTAGAGACTATGAGTTCTAGCATATGACTAGGATCTTTGCTTTTCTGTTGGGCACTTAGTTTTGCTGCAGCATTGGCACTGTTCTCTGAGACATTTGTGCTGGTTTCCTTCCCTAATCTCAAATCTTCAGAGTTCCTGCCATGCAATCTAAAGCCAGAGGAAGCCCTCAGCCACCTACCCACAGCAGTTCTGGCAGCTTGGTACTGTGCCATGGCAGGTGAAGGCCTGTTTGATGGGTTTGTGAGGTTTTGCCCAACTCTGGGTTTCACATGGCAGAACCAGTAGTATTGAGTGTTAGAGTTTAAAAAACAGGAATTAACTCTTTCACCCTTCTACAAGTGGGAGATGTCTCTCTTAGCTCTGAGCTGCTTGCTATTTGGAGAGGAGTATGTCATCCTAACCTTTTTCAAATGCTTCCTTTGTTTTCATTGCATTAACATTAGGCTCACCTCAGTGCCTTGGTTTTTGTGATTGTCATTATTTGGCATGGATATATAAACTGTTATACCCTTGCAGGGAGAAACTAAAGATACTTCTTACTCAGCCACCATATTTCATTACCCTCTCCCTTCTGTGAAGGTTTCAGATGACTCAGCCTTTCTGTAGTTTTAATAATTTATGTTTCTACAAACTTGTCCATTTCATCTATAGCTTGAGAATTTTGACAAACTGTTTAGAATATCTCTCCTATACTTACTGTTGCTGTTATCTGGTCTTAGTCACTCAACTTTATTTAGCTGTGTCCAATATCCTATTTCCTTTCTCTATCCATGATATTTCTGAAATCAATCTTTTTTTTTCTTTAAGAAATATGGTTGGGCCCCTTTTCAAGTCTTCCCGTACATTCTCAATGTTTCTTGTTCCCTGGGCATACTTTTGCTCCTTTAACTCTTTAAACATACCCTTTATATAATCGTCCATATTGAAATTCCTTCCAGTCTTACAAGCTGTTTCTGTTCACTCATTCATAAACTGGTGGTTTTATGATGAGGGGCCCATGGTCATTTTAGAACTTGTGGGGAGTTCTTTGAGGCCTAGGCTAAAAGTATGTTCCTGCAGAGAGGATTATTTATGAGGAACTGTAGACAGTGGGAATTCTGACTCTGAACTTACTAAAGAGTGCGTTATAATTATTAGGCCATCATAATGGTCTCTGTCCATCTCCTTCCCTCCATGTTAGACTGAGCTGGTACAAAACCAAGGTAGGCACTTAGTTTCATCCACTCTCTGCCTTTATAAGGCAGATACTTCCTTAATCTGATTTTTTGTGAAGGAATGGCAGGGAAGGAGGCAGTATCTTAGAGATGGCTGACACATCTTCAGTGTCTCAGACTTGTCCAAGTATCTGTGTATGTGTGTGTGTGTGTGTGTGTGTGTATGTGTATGTGTGTGTGTGTGTATGTGTTGTATGAGATTTTTTGTCTTCTATATGAGGTTTCTATATGAGATTCCATATTACAAGAAACAGGAACTAGAATTTTCTTTCCAAAAAGAAAGAAAGAAAGAAAGAAAGACAGAAAGAAGTTGAGTTTTAAATATATCGTAATGTCTGCAAAATTTATAGTTATAGGCCAACCTTTGTATTTTAGACTGAGAAATGAGTAGAAAAGAGGCATCCGCTACTATTT
Source organism: Pachyuromys duprasi (assembly GCA_028658305.1). Lineage (NCBI taxonomy): Eukaryota > Metazoa > Chordata > Mammalia > Rodentia > Muridae > Pachyuromys > Pachyuromys duprasi. The sequence goes on from CM053749.1 coordinate 31,692,963, forward strand.
TGGGTTAGTTTTTGATAGCCCATGTATGAAGCTGTGTTTCATGATCTTATTTAATCCACCATCGCTATTCAGAGAGAGATTTTGTCATTCCTATAGTAAATACGAGGACCCTGAAGCTTGGGAGTGGTTCAGGAAGCTTACCCAAGGCTACATAATGACTAGTCATTCATAATGCTGACCTTGGGTCATCAAGGAAAAAGCCATGCTTGATGAAATCTGTGTGTGCTGAGTGCATTGCTATTTTATAAGGCAGCAAAAATGTATAATCTGTCTTATATTTCCACTTAAATTGTGTTGTAGATCAGTGTGGTATTACCATATTAAAAAGATAAGTATGTCAAGGGAACATTGAAGGCAATTTACCTTGTGTCTATGCTACCTTAGCTCCACTAAGAAAAATTACTTTCTGAAAATCTCCCAAGGATTTTTTTTTTTAATATCAAGTCTCAAAATATATCTGTCAGCCTAGACAAGAAGGTAAACGTTAGCGAAGGGCTTTAAAAAATGAAATGGTAGGTCTGGTATTCCCATGTGTTCCCTAACTCACCCCAGACTCAGCCTATTGGGTGGTCTTTGGTCAGTGTTACTAGATACTTGTCTCAGTGAGAGTAGTGTTTTTATTTTTTAAATAGTTTGTATGTATGTTTCCTAGTTAAATTAAAACCAGACTCCGGAATGGTGCCATTCTCGGTGCCCTCATTGCACACAGAGTGCTTAGAGTGCTACCTTGTTAGTTAATGCTCAGTAAGCCTTCTTTTCTTGGTGACATTGTGTCCTGTTTAGCAGATTGGGGTAGATATTTGTACTGCAGGGACTGGGCATTTTTTTTCCAGTAAGTTTTCATTTGCATAAAGCAACCAGAGCAGTCTGCTCAGGAAAACAAAACAAAACAAAACAACAACAAAACAGGAACAGAAGCACTGGAAAGATGCCCTCATCCACAGCCAGAAAGAAGCATCTGATGATACCTGTTTAGCCAGTGGGAGCCTATTCTGAAAAATGTATTGGTCTTTAGTTTTTAACTTTTTTCAGTTAGTTGACTTGGGTATACTCCTCAGTACCTGACACCAACATTTTCTCACATGTAAAATGGTTTTAAAAGCATTTACCTTTATGGTAAGTCATACATATAAATACTATAAAAAGTTCAAATTGGTGAAGGATTCAGCCTGGTACTGGAATCTGGGAAGCAAACTTCTCCTTACTCTTTACCCAATGAGCATTAGTCCTTAATAAACAAATAATAAATAAATAAATGATAGAATTAGATAGATAGGTAGATAGATGGTAGCTACGTAGATAGGTAGACAGATGGATAGATAGATAGAGAAATTACTCGTAAAATGGAAAACTTTATGTTAATTCATTTTTTTCATGTCTGTTCTGTTTCCATTTATTTTACCTGTCTGCCTTCTTCCTTTTCTTCTCTTGTCAGTTGAGCTTTGGAATCTCAAGAACAAGTGGGATTTCATAACCTTTGAGGAATTTATTTATATGCTGAAAATAATAATTGGGGAACTTGTCCCACTTTGGGCTATTATTTTGCTCGCATCCTTTAGAGAAGAAGGATAAAGCAGGATAAGGCTCTTGAGACAGAGCCTTAGATTTTCCCAGTTCTCCGAGTGACCTCATGTATCTCCTCGCCACCATCAGCATTGGTTTTCAAAGTGCACAGATAGAAACCAACTTTTAATAATATCCGTGAATTGTTGTAGAATGCCATAAGTTCAAGAGGTAGATAACATGAGAGGCTTCTTCCATAACATGACACAATTGTGCCTCAGTGTCTGTGGAACACTTGTTCCAAGAACCTCTCCATACCAGGGTCCAGGGATGTTCAAATCCCTTTATCTCTAGATTACTTCTCACACCCACTGTGGAAATCATTGTTCTGCCCTATTGCTGAGGAAAAGACAAGACAGAAAGGTCTGCACATGTGCAGTGCAGACACAATTCTTTCCCCTGGAGATGGAGGTCTACAGTTAATTGTATCCCCATATGTGGAGCCCCTAGCTGCAGAGGGCTGACTGAGATCTAAGTGGGTGTGCGTAGGTGTGACCACACAGTTTCACTGAGTTGGTTTCCATGTGTAGATGTGAATGTTCCTCCGACTTTAAGTGGCAGATGGTGCCTAAGACCTGGCATTTTGTTTGTTTGTTTGTTTACTGGAGGGTAAGTACCATTTGTATCTGCTTTAATTACATTGTATTGAGGGGGACCCGGCACACACCTGTCTTAATGCATATGTGGAGGTCAGAGGATAGCTTACAGGAATCTGGTTTCTTTTTTTAACTGTGTGGGACATGGGGACAGAACTCAGATCATCAACAAGTACTTTTACTCACCAAGCCATCTCTCTAGCCCTGTATTTGTTTTTCTGGTGTAAAAGTTCCACTTGAAGTTTATGTTAGGTTTCTGTCTGTGATGCTTTCTTTCAAAAGGTGCAAATCTGATAAAGATTTAATGGTCTGGTTACACTGAAATCATTATAGGTAAATAGCATGTTAACAATACCTATAATATTTGGGGCTTTGGTCCAGATGTCAAAAGCAAGCCTATAAAAGTGATAATTCCAAAGGAGCCTGTTGGTGAAGAGACACCATTTGTTGATGGACAACGGCCAGAGAAGTAGACAGCCATTTATTGGTCCCTGTCCTTTCCACCAAGGCTCTGCCATCGCTTGGAACACACTGAGTACACAACAAGTGGGAAAAGCCAGATCTCACTCACATATGGAATGACTGTGGGGTGGTCATTTTTCAGTATAGTACTTATTTGTGAAGTCCTGTGTTTATACTCCAATTGTGCGCCAACTCACACGGGCCCACGCTGGGGTCCGGACGCTTTTAACTGAATCTGTAAGAGCGATGGCTTGCCATACACTCCTGGTAGCTGCTGCTAATGTTATGACTGTTCTCTGTGATCTCTTGTAATCTACTTTGGCAAAGTTAATGCAACACAAACAACATTATTTAGCTTTTGTCTTAGGGGCATGAAGCTCTAATTTGGGGTGAAAATGACCCAGTATATTGCTTTCAAAGCTTTATTGCTTTTTGCTAGTTCTCATTTATCCCCACCCCAAGTTATTGAACATTCTCTAAAACTTAGAAGTTCTTGCTTCTAAAAATATGCTCTTAACTCTTTATTGTCAGAAAAAAAAGATAGATAAACATTTCCCAAGTTATAAGTGGGGGTAGAGGGGATGCTGAGAAATAAGTGGGCATTACGCTGAGGGTCTCAGACACCGTAGCAGCACTGAGGACTTTGGAACAAAGGCCATCCTGCAAGAAACTGGAGGGAGTGAAAGAGTCATTTGATAGCCTCTTAGGAAGAGCTAGCATGGATGCAGCTTCTTTTTGCTTTTCTCAATTCTTGGTACCTATATATATAGGCCATATATATATGGCCAACACAGGTATTCATTATCATGCTGGAAATTAAGAGATAGCAATTAGCCTCTTGATTGCTAAGCAGAAGATAACAGAAGAGCAAAAGAAAGGGTTCTTGGTAGACAGCTTTTTTGAAATAGGCAGACTGTTTCTCAGTCTTTAATTGCCTGGAGCTCTTTGGCTAGGGATGGGACTCTCGTGAGATCTTCCCCTTCTATGTTAGCATGTCTATTGATATTGTTTAAGTCTTGTTTGGGCAGCATTATTATTGAGGTGTTGTGAGTATAGCTTCCCTGTCCTTTCTAGGAGATATAGTCTCACAGCAGGCTTCCTGGTCCCCTGGCCCTTCCAGTCTTTCTGTACCCTCTTCCTCAGCATTCCCTGAACCTTATAAAGGAGGTCAACTATGAAACTGTGTACACACAACATGAGCACAGATGGTTTGGTTTTGACGCTATGATGTTGGTCCCACCACAGCCATGCCCACTGGGTGTCCGTGTGACAGCTGGTGAAACTACCCTTCATTCGCACAGTCCCGTGTACTGCCTGCCTTGGTGAGCCAGCACTTGAGTAGGTTTACTAAAAGGGTCCGCCCCCATTTTCCTCAGGTAGGTACAGTTTGTGAGATTAATTTCGGAGTCAGAGAAGGACTACCCATCTGGAATGAGGATTAGAAACAGCAGTTTTATGTTCGGTGCTATATTTGATCTCCTTTAATTCATCACCTTGTTTGGCACACTGGAGGAACCTAGTGAACATATTGAGTAAGTGACGGCCTTGATTTGTACATCAGTGAGAAACAGTTCATTCTACAGTAAGTAAATGAGTTCATTTAACAGTAATAAAGACAGAAAGCAAAACTGCCCCATCCTACACCATGTTGTCAACACTTGAAGAACAATATATCTTATGACTTTGCACGTAACTGTGAAACTCATGATAAGGTTTTTATATTCCATCTTGTGAATCCCTTTGTATACTTAAGTATTTATTACATCACTTCCATTGGAAAAAGCTAACTTTGTGTTGTAGTAATTTTACCTGCTGTCACTGAGCCATTGTGGTTAGATTTTATTCTTTATTTATTTCTCTATTGAGTGTCCCTAGGGAAAATGTCTCTAGGAAAAACACAGTTTTATAGTTTATTTCTTGTACAACTGCCCTTCAGTGCTAAAATGGAAAAAACAAAAGGATGAGTGTGGAAGAAAAAAAATCATAGACTAAGTAAGCTTGAAGGTCATTAGCGGCCCTGAGAGTAAAAATGATGAAGTGACTGCAGAGGAAGTCCCATTCTGTGAAAGATGAAAGGTGATTGCTCTTAGCAAGAAGAATGTAAGGGGGAAAAATCAGTGTAAGACCTTTTCGGTACACTGAGTGTGGTGTGAAGGAACTAGGACTGTACCTAGTCATCCAGTTGCAGCCAAAGAGTGTGCCGGAGACTTTATCAAACTTCAGAACAAATTTCTCTAGAGGCACAATTCCCCTTCCTGATTGTCCCTTCTGCACACCCAGAGCCTCTCTGGGGAAGCCATTTGTTATTCAGAGACAGTGGCTCTAATGAGGAGCACATGACTCGGGTCATTTTTGCAAGGTCTAACCTTGTTTAAACAGGAGTCACAGTAGACAGTGTCCTTGCTGTGTGGGCCATTTCCTGAGATTGCTGTGGGACACCTTTAACCAGCCATTGTTCTGACTCCTCAGAAGTGCTCTAATGAGTTAACTGGTCTTATTTTCATGTCACTAGAAACCAAATGACAAAAACTATTTACTGTTTAAAATGCAACAGTCTCTCCGTATTAGATTTAAAAGCAGTGTTTTGGTAACCGGCTTTTTGTTCTGTCCCCAAACACGATTCTGATCCTTTACCTCAAAGGAGGATGCTGAGAGAATACGAAATGAACCGATGGTCATATTCTGCTGGAAGTAATAAGTGCAAAACTGCCATTAAATCCATTCATGTCCATTCTGGGGTGGGTTTGGTTTTTTGGGTTTTTTTCCCCCAATTGATCTTGTTGTGACCTACTTCTGCAGGTAAGAAAAATGGTTTTTCCATCTCTGTGTGACATTACGGCTCTGGTGAACCATCCCCCTGTGTCTTGGCATAGATGGCCTCACGAGGGTGAGCATTAATTATTTTCAGGCTACTGATGCAGATACCACTGTGGTATCCATATTTGTCTTCTCAGAATGCACCACCACTCTCTAACTATAGGTGCTCTTGCAGGATTGGCTCTTCTAAGTTGTTAACAGGGATGACACATCACATGCGGAAAGTTAACCACCTGAGAAATTCGTGAGCTCAGTTGAGGGTCAAGATCAAAACTAGCCCCGGTGTTCAGAATCACACTCGAGACAGTGTTCACTCTGCCGTTGTTACCACCTACCTTATCCCACCGTTTAAAATCACTTGATAATGGACCTTTTGAGCATGAAAACTTAAGTGCTTAATTTGGGCTCATTTATGTACCTGTGAATTATGTATGTGTGAGCGTGTGTATGTGTTGTATGCATTCGCCTGTGTGTGAACATGTCAGGGCCACAAGAGTGCTTTGGTTGGCTTCTATGGTTCTCCACCTTAATTTTTGAGGGGAGAGGGTATCTCTCACTGAACCCAAAGCTTACCAGATGTCTAAGCTACCTAGCCAGAGAGTCCCCATGATTCACCTGCTTCCACCCTCTCCTAGTGCTGGGGCTAGAGGCACACATCACCTCACCACCATACACGATTTTTTATGCGGGTGCTTGGGATCTAAATGCAGCTGTGCACTTGCTTGTCATGCTTCCTTAGCAAGGGAGGTGAGGGCCACACCCTTACACGCTCCTGACATCTCCCAGTCTCCAATGCTGATTCCCTGACTCTTAAGGTGTCTCTGTAGCAGGTGTCTTTTGTGTAATATTAAAAAATCACTACGGAGTCTCCAGGACCCCTTTGTGATAGCCACTTCTGGAACTAGGAAACAGGTTCAGAGCTGTCCTCTTGGCCTCCAGAGGTTTGGACAGTGGTGCAGACCAAAGATCTGCAGTGTTTTAAAGAACAGATTGGTAGGTCTGGGAACAATTTAACACGAAAGTTTTTCAAGTCCTGGGGTTTAAAATAGTGAACTTCCTAATTCTTAAATAAATAAAGAGAGAGAGAGAGATAAATAAATAACCTCTGCCCCACAAAAAGAACTTAATTTGTCAGACACCCCTGTCTGACAACAGTAAGCCTGGATTCGTTTATATAATTCATTCATTCATTCATTCATTCATTCCAGGCATATTTGATGAAAACCTGCTGTGATTAAGACCTTGTGGGGATGCATGTGAAAATGTGGATATGGCATTAATGTCTTGTGTTCACATTTGTCTGGGTTTGGGGTAGTGGATAGGTGAGATGGTAAGAATGGGTTTTATTGGGTTGCAATTCTATGAGACAGAGGCATCTCTCTGGTTCTCTTCTCAGTGTCTGGACCAAGGGTGGTATTGCCAAGCATCATTGAAGGCTTTGCCACAGCAAGGAGGGGTCATGGATGTGCGCCCAGCACTGACCCTTTCCTCCAGCCCTATTCTGAACAGCAGTTCTGTGGAATGGACAGCTGAAGTGTGTGAGGAGTGGGAACATCAGGCTGGAACATTGGAAGGTGCCTTCCTCATCCTCCACCCACTGCTTCTGAAAGTCAGGAGAGTTGGGAGGCGGGGAAGGATCACATCCAATTTCACTCTCCTCCTGAGTAGCAGATGTGCCCACAGGAACAACCGCACAGTGTGAGGCTGTCAGGCTTCCAAAAGAATTTAGCTAATGGGCCTCATTGCTCATGGAGCTCCAATCCTGGAGAATCAACATGAAGGTTAGAGACAAGTACAGAACCAGAGGCTTTGGAGGCTGCGATGAGGCTTTCGTGGGCAGTTTTTCTAACTTGGGAGTTCTCTTCTGCACCACTGGTGATATTAAGTAGCTACCCTTGTATAGAGGGAAAGAAAGCAGGCCAGAATACTGTGGGACCGTCACTTAGTTAAAACTTAAGGACAAAGTTCTTGGTTGGGGAGGAGGCCAAAGCCTTGAAGGAGTCACTGCAGTGTCTCTTCCAGAGGCATTTCTGAATAATAGCTCCCTTGAATGGCTTAGGTGTACAGATAATGGGAAAAGCTGACTCAGGGCTGCCTTCAGGCTCAGCAGAGAATGTATTCTGGTATTACTGTGAGCATTAGGAAAGGCTTGAAAATCACTAACAGGAAGGCTCATGCTATACAGTTCAGATTCCCCCAAGGAGAAAAATGTTGATGAAATTCAACTCTAGTAGCCCAACCCATGGACCACTTATCTCTGCAAGCATCAGGGTTAGGTCCCTAAACTACTTTTAACTAACTTTTAACTCTGTACCCCAAAGTTCCTCATATATTCAGAGAGAGCCATTGAGGTCATTTACAGTGACCCATGCCTAGGTTAGCTTGGAAGTCCTCACACAGCCTCATGGTTGATGCTCCCTGTGGCTGCCTCAAGCTGTCACGCAGAGGGATCGACCCAGGAAGACTGTGATACTCCGGGGCACAAGAACAAAGGTGGGAACATTCTTGGAAACTGAGGCTGACTTACCTGCAGCCTGTGCAGACCCTACTCCAAACCCACGCTGATTAATTACCACAGAGCAGTGCACTACTATTGAAACACTTCCTCTGATGCCAACATTGGATTCTTCCTCAGGAGGTTTGCAGTAGGTTAGTCTAGGCATAAACTCTGTCAGTGGAAGGATGAATGGAAAATATGAGAGGAAAGTTACACAGGAGGCTCATGTCCTTCTTGTCCCCAGTGGTTTTTTTAAATTTTTTTATTAATTACACTTTACTCACTTTGTATCCCCCCTGTAGCTCCCTCTCTCCTCCCCTCCCAACCCCTCCCTTCCTCCTCCTCCTCCACACATGCCCCTCCCCAAGTCCACTGACAGGAAAGGTCTTCTTTTCCTTCCTTCTCATCTATCAGTCTATCAGATCTCATCAGGAGTGGCTGCATTGTCTTCCTCTGTGGCCTGGTAAGGCTGCTCCCCCCTCAGGGGGAGGTGATCAAAGAGCAGGCCAATCAGTTCATGTCAGAGACAGTCCCTGTTCCCATTACTATGGAACCCACTTGGACACTGAACTGCCATGGGCTACATCTGTGCAGGAGTTATAGGTTATCTCCATGCATGCTGCTTGGTTGGAGTATCTCTCCGGGAAGACCCCTGTGCTCAGATTTTTTGGTTCTGTTGCTCTCCTTGTGGATCAAGCATCCTCTCCAGATCTTACTATTTCCCACTTCTTTCATAAGATTCCCTGCACTCTGCCCAAAGGTTGGCCATAAGTCTCAGCATCTGCTTTGATAGTCTGCAGGGCAGAGCCTTTCAGAGACCCTATGTGGCAGGCTCCTGACTTGTTCCCTGTTTTCTCCTTCTTCTGATTTTAATAAAAGGTGAGCATAATTTGGAGGGGTCATGTATTTACTTTTTCAGCCTTTTCCTTCGGCCACATTTTAGGGTAAGGAGAAGCATTGGATTGTTGGGTTCCTCCCCCCAACTCCCCTCCACCCCACTTTTTAAAATCTTGTGGCTAGGCTTTCCCGGAATACTTGCTGGACATGTAAGAAGAAGCAGAGTTCTGTCCCAGTACCGCATTAACTAGGGGTGGTGTACACCTACCCTCCCAGCAAGGTGAGGCAGGAGGATCAGAAACTTAAGGTCATTCTTAGGTACGTATTCCAAGCTAAATGAGACCCCATCAGAAAAAAAGTTCAAGTGGGTAAGTCTGGCGATTATCAAGTACTTTCACTCATGGTGCTATTTTTTTTTTCTTTTACTATAGACATTTTAGAGTAGACAAGCCCCACCCCACCACCCCCCTTTGGGAGCGAGATGTTTGATTTATTTTGCTTTCTGTAGAGAGCTTCCTTGTTCCTCCTCCCTGGCTTTTGTCCATTGGCTTTTGTCTTCTGTTTGGGTCTATTTTGAAGAAAGCCATTTTAAATATGCTGGTAAAGCCTTTTTTGTGTTTGCATTTCCAGTGGGTAAATGTCTAGAAATGAGAGTGCTAGGCTGCATGGCAGGTGCATGTTTAACTTGCCACAGGAGTCTGCAGTGTGGGGGCGCTGCATTGTTAGTGTTATCATCAGTGAAGCCATTAGCCAACAGTCCTGTGGGGCTGTTGCATCATCGCCCATGACATCATTACCCACACAGTCCTGTGGGGTTGCTGTGTCATCACCCTCGAAGCTATTGTCGGTGCCCACTGGTAGGATTGTCACTTCACCACCCATGACAGCATTATCTATGCCAACTTGTGAGGTCGCTGGACTTTCTTACTTTTGTGATTCTGAATACCTCATTATGATTTTCATTTTCAGTTCCAGCCCAGAGATTCTGACCTCCTTCCAGGTGCTTTTTGATCATTTTTTTTTCTTCTTTTTTCCTTTACTTTGTGAGGGGTCTGTTTAAGTGTCTTGTGGTTGGCTTGTAGGATTCCTGGTGCCCACCATCACCAGTGTGCCCACAACATGAGTGTGAGTTTCACTGGAGACTTGAAACTGAGAAACCTTCTTCTGTCTGCGTAAGTTTGATCGATATCACAGAAACGTGAAATGTGTCCTGTGTTTTCTGATGTTGTTTTCTTCCCTGCGGCTGGCATACTGTGAAGCCACGAGTGGTTTCCAATTAGCAGGATTTCAGAACTCCCTCAGTCTTCTTTGGGATAGCTTTCCAGTACCGTCAGCCAGCCTTCCCCAGTGGTCAGGCCTGCGCTTCTTTCCAGTGTTGACAAGCAACACTACAGGAGCCTGTCCTGAGTCATCTCTACCATTCATACATGCCCCAAGGAATTTCCTGGTCAGACTTCCAAACTCAGTCATTTATTCCTCATGCCTCTGTTTTTCTTGTTTTGTTTGTTTTTTTTTTCCTTTACTCCAGAAAACAGTATCTTTACTTATTTTTTTTAAATTAAGTGTGTTCTATACAGAAATGTTATTTTTCCATTACAGCATGGAACGTAATATTACAGTGTGAGACCCACTGCCTGAACAGGAGGCAAGAACAATAGAAACAAGGTGTTTTCTCACTGGATTTTGAGCCAGGAATGCAGTGGCTCATCCCCAGAAGGAGAGAGGCATTGGCCTGTGTGCAGCAGACCTGTGTTCAAAGTGCCTTAAAGGCTGTAGCACAGCCTCTGGGAAGGACGCCGAGTACCACCTCCCTAAGACTGAACACAGTCCCTTTGGAACAGGGCCATTCCACTGTGGGCTAGACATGCACACGAGACTGAAAAAAACAAAAATCACAGCCATCAATTTTTTTTGTAAAGTACCAGAATTTTGTCATCTCAGACCTGGGGTTTGAGCTGCTGTGGCTCTCACTTCAAAGAGGGAACAGTTTGAGCTCTGATGAGCATAACTGCAGGGGATTAAAGTGTTTTAAATGCATAAATTCCTAATGACACTAAAAATAAAAACAAAACAAACACCACATTCCAGTCAATGGAAATTTCTACAAAACAAAAGGCTCCTTTAAAATAGAAATCACAAAGGATAAGAAATGAGGGTTGGGGTTGTTTGAGGAATTTAGAATTTAAAAGAAACTCAAAACACATGTGAATTCATTGCTATGCTTGGGCCAAATGTGGAATCTGACAAATATCAGTTCTTTAAAACACTCCATGAGGGAGCTGAGAAACATGGGTTACTAACTGGGTATTTGATGACAGTGAATGTTTATTAATAGTTTAGGTATTATTTTAGCATTGTGGCTTAACTAGAATCAAGCAGGCTTTAGTCAGTAGCTGACTTTCAGGGATCCTGGAATTCTCCAGCAAAATGTGCCTAAGCACTGGTCTTTTCCAAGTGTTCAGTGCCATATGAGCTAGAGTCCGGTGATGACTGAGTTATGTATAAGTCACATATTTGTCCCTCCATCACCGCTGTGTTATATAATGTCCTATGACAAATCATCCACATTCTTCTTTCCAGATAATGTTATGGCACGAGTTGGATATAGTTGGGAAGAACCTAATTATTGTAAATTTAATCAAAGAGTTTCATTATTGAAGATCCTCAGCTGAATAATCCCAGACTCTGCTGAATTTCTCATGAGCGAGTTATGCCAAGAGTAGAGATGTATTGATCTGAATCCTTCGCACAGCAGTCCTGCCTGCTCCATACCTGCAGAAGCCCTGCACAGTCTGGTCAGCAGCTTCAGGACTCAACATTATTTTTCTAGCAGATGGTAATATTTTTCCCTAGGCCACCTACACCTGCCTATATTTGGAAATGCTATACATGTATGTTTTTTTTCTTCAAACATAATACATGACAATTTTATTATATGTCTCTGGTAGGTGTACTATTACTTAGGTAGTGTTAAAAAAATGGGAAGTTCTGGTTAAGCCTTCGATGTATTATAGGTACAACCAGCCCTCTGTATATGTTCCTTTAAAACATAATTAAGAAAATAGAAACACGAACTTATTCATGAAACGCAGACAGAAAAAAAAAAAGGTACAGCTGTGGAGATATGTAGATATTTAAGGATAATACAGCTTGTGATGAATGCAAACTCTTCCGTGCTTATTTGGGAGGGTCTACTGGGATCATTTCCCAGTTATCTTCCCGTCACTGGTGGGCAGGGCTGGAGGGAGCTGAGCCTTGGAGCTGCTGTGGAGCTGGTAGGTGTGTGGGGTGGCAGGGAGCTGATCTCAGCCCCCTACCCTCCTTACCCCCTGCATCCTCCCCCTACCCTGGGGTCCAGAGCCTGGCTCTTCTCTGCTCACAAACCACCTCATGCTGGGTAGGAAGCAATGTCATTGTGTACTTACTAGTTTTGACTCTTCTTGGCTTCATGCACTTTATCTCTGGTTCTCTAGTCCTTTCAGTGCAACTATAAGTAACCGTTTTGTACCACCCTATGCTCCCCGGACACCCCCACTTCTGAAGAGCTTGGATGGCAGGTGTAAGCGAACCCTTTAAACACTAAGTCTTTGGGTACTGTGTGCACCTTTCTTGACCTTGGGAAGCGTGGTAGGCAGCTCCATATGGAGAGCCCCCTTGGCTTTTCTTGGGCTTGAGATAAAAATCTTCTTGATATGCTCTTGGTGGTATATCACATAGCGCTGTTCAATGGAATCTCCTTTGCCAGAAACTTTGTCTTTGTTTGCTCTTATGCTAACAAGATTGCCAAAGTCATTCTGTAGTCTTCCTTTTATTTGAAAATTAGCAGGTTAAGAACAATTTTATGGTTCCTATGTATTTCCAGTAAGTTTAAATAATAGACAAGAGAAAGAAATGGTGTTGACTTCAATATGGATGTTGCAGTTTGAATGAGAATGGGTCTGATAGGCTCATCTGTTTAAATGCTTGGTTCCTAATTGGTGGAACTGTTTGGGAAGGATTATAAGGTGTGGCCTTGTTGAACGATGGATGTCACTGGAGGTGGGCTTTGAGGTTTTTAAAAGCCTGCTACAAGGCCAGTCCACCCCCACCTCCTGCCTGTGGATCTGGATATAAGCTCTTATCTACTGCTCCACCAACATGACTGTCTACTACTGTGCTCCCTGCCATGATGGCCTCTGAGACCGTAAGCCAGCCCTCAATTTAATGCTTCCTTTAGTAAGTTACCTAGGTCATGGTATCTCTTCATGGCAATATAAAAGTAACTAAGACAATGGATGTTTTAACATTCTTTCTCCTTTAAAAGATTTGCTTGTAGGGCTTACATTTTTTATTTTAATTGTTTTAAAATTTTTATACATGACTACACTCTATATTTTAAAATTTTTATTTACTTCACATCCTTGTTTTAGTCCCATTCCTCCTCCCCTTCCACTTTCCCCTCCCCCTCCCTGTTCCCCATTTCCGCAGAAAAGGGAAGCTCCTTTTCCCATCCAGCCCAGCTTATCATGTTTCATCAGTACTGAGCCTGTCTTCTGTCCCTGTGGCCTGGCAAGGTAGTCCCACCATGGGATAGTGATCAGAAAGCTGACAAGTGAGTCTGTCCAATGCATTCCCCACTACCCCACTACTAGAGGATCCACATGAGGCCTACACTGCCCATCTGCTACATCTTTATAGGGGGACTAGGTCCAGTTCATACACGGTCCTTGGTTGATGCTTCAGTGTCAGCAAGCCCCTCTGGGCCCTGGTTAGTTGGCTCTGTTGGTTTTCTTGTGGAGCTCCTGTCATCTCCAGGTCCTTTTCTCTTTCCTCCCACTTTCTACAAGACATCCTACACATCACCCAATGTTTGACTGGACTACACTGTATTATATCATTCCCATTTCTTCCTTTCCCTGCTCCAGTTCCTTCTGTGTTTCTATCATCCTACATGCCTGTGTGTGTGTGTGTCTGCGTATCTGGGTATGTGTGTTAGTAACTCAGTTAATGTTGCCTGAATGTACCTATGTTTAGGTGGAGAAGGCTTGTCCCTGAAGGAGACTGACTCTCCCTCCCTCAGCAGCCATTGTGTCTTTTCATCTTGTGAAATTTCCTCTCAGGCATGTTGGCTTGTCAACTAGTATAGTCTTGTGTAAACAACCACACTATTGGAAGTTCATGAGTACAGCACCCTATCATGTCTAGAAGACATTATCTCAAAGTAGGTTTCCTGGTCATCTGACTCTTACCAGTCTTTCTGTCCCCTCTTCCATGATGTTCTCTGAGCACTAAGGTATAGGGGTTACAATGTTCCAGTTGGGACCAGGTGCTGCATAGTCACTTACTACCTGGATTCTGACCATTGTGGATCTCTGTAGTAGTCTTCATCTATAAGAGAATATGCACATGGGAAACATGCCATTTTAAAAAGAATATCTGATTAGTAACTGGCTGCCTTGACCTGCAGGGCTTTGGATTCCTAACTAGGGTGACAGGGAATGAGGAGACAGACACACAGAAAAGCTGGAATTGTGTGAGCCATGCACTCTGGTGGAGATGCAGCAGCAGCCTAGAGACTCAGCTACACAGCAGACTGACGGGACAGGTTAGCTAATCTGGGTCTCTGTAGGGAGCAGGCTCAGGCTGCAGTCATCTGGTAGAAGTAAGTTGTAGTGGACACTTTCTGCACATACTGTCAGCATCCAGCCTAGGACCAGGAGAAGGCCCTACCATCCCCATGGGTTGAAGTCCATGCTCATGTCATGAATGCTTACACATACACGGGTATGCTTATCCTCCACAGTTGGCTAAAGAAAATAAGCATCTGGTTACAATTTGATCCCTCTCTGGTCAGTCCTTACCTAATGTTTGATTATTCTAAGTTACACTCATTTTGACTGAACTGACTGAAGTATACAAGCATAATACCTTGCTCTCCAAACTGAGAAAATAGCTCCACCCTGAAATTCCAGCCCATCTTCTGGCACTCATCACATGATGGGGCTTTCTCCACTAATTAAAAAGCCATTTCTTTCTCTCTGCTTTGCCTCTTAGGCTCTGCTTTCTCCTCTCTATAATTAATCCGAAGAAGGAATCAACTTTCTTCTTAACTAGATAGGGAGGCTGCCTCATTCCAGCTATTAAATCTGACTTAAATTGGAATATTATAGATGCTTTCTTTAAATAAAGTTACCATAGCAATTATCGCTCACTCTAATTAGGAGGGAAAGAGCTTTTATGATGAAATGAATACTAGGCTCAGAGACAAAGACTTGTTTGCACACCAGGCATGTTACCAGCTCACAGCCAAGAGTAAAAGCTACTTAACTTCTCTGGATCTCAGTCCTCCATGTATACTTTGGAAAAAATTAAATTAGATATTTAATCCAAGTGTATTTTATATGGATTTATGACACTATGCCCAGCACTTAATTCCTTCAATGAAAAAAATTTACACTTTGTAAAT
Source organism: Pachyuromys duprasi (assembly GCA_028658305.1). Lineage (NCBI taxonomy): Eukaryota > Metazoa > Chordata > Mammalia > Rodentia > Muridae > Pachyuromys > Pachyuromys duprasi. The sequence continues at coordinate 31,708,180 of CM053749.1, forward strand.
GGCTTATATTAACTGCTTTTTAAAAATTAAGTATCCCATGAGCATGGCTCAGCAGCTAAAAATGCTTACTGTACAAACCTGATAACCTGAGTTCAGTGCCCAGAACCCATGGTGTAAGGAGAAAACTAGCTCACAAAAGTTGTTCTCTGCGACACACACACCTTTTAAAATTATATGAGAAAATATGTGTGTGTATGTATGAGAAAGTAGGCCAATATTATAATTATATTAGGGTATTATAGTATCTGTTTCTTTCCTGTTTCCCTAGAATTTTGTAAGTTAATACTACATTTAATATTAAAATTAAAGTTTTAATTTAAGTATGTATAATCTGATTTTTTTTCAATGAGAAGCCTGTTCTGTGCTTGCAAATTCTGATATGGCATTCTGAGGAAATTGATAAAATGAGGCAGCAAGGAGAAATGTGTGTCTGATGTGCCTCAGAGTACATACTTCATTGCTACCTGAGACATAAGATGGAGCTGTTTAAGAATGAATTCTAGGCTTCCCACCCTATCCAGTTTATTATAATAGCATTGTCACCTGCATTTCAAAATTTACTTACTAGATTGCTAAGATCATTCCATAGAAGAAATGGAATCTCCCTGATATAGTGGAATGAGCATCGGGGTAAGGATTTGAAATATCCATCCTAGTGCTGTGTGCAGAGAGATTGCAGTGACAGAAATAAGACAGAACCACTTGCTAAATACTATGGGGTTAATTTAGTTGGGATTTTTATTGAGGTAGTTTTGTATACCCATGTGTAGTTGTAAAGAATGGTATAGAAAGACCCCTGTACACTTTGCTTAGTTGCACCCAGTGATAACATTTTATAGAACAATCATGTAGCCCAAGCAAGGTATTGACATTAATATAACCTCTCTGTTGTTATCCAGTATTGTCATTTGTCTGTGTGTTTGTCTCTACAGTGTCAAATATACATGTCCTCACCAATTGGTGTTCATGTATCTTTGGCACAGTCAAGACACTGACATTCCATTACTGTAAGGATCCATCCTGTTATTCTTTTAGGCCCGTACCCATTCTCCCCTCCTCAACATCCTCGGACTGTTCTTTTGCAATGTTATCATTTTATTATGTTACATGAATGCAATTATACAGGATGTAACCTTTTCAGGTTGAGTTTTTAAATTCAGCATAGTTCCCAAGAGAATTGTGTATGTGTGTCAGTGATTTGTAGATTTTTGTTGCTGATTATTAATATCCCATTGGAATGCCTGTACTACTGTTGAAACATTTACTTATGTTTATTTCAGTTTGACTATTAAAATCGTAGAAGAATTTTTGTGCACATTAAGTCTGTGTTCTTTAAAGTCCTGGAGAGACTAGGGATACAAGGCACATACCTAAACATAGTAAAGGCAATATACAGCAAGCCTATAGCTAACATCAGACTCAATGGAGAGAAACTCAAATCAATCCCACTGAAATCAGGGACTAGGCAAGG
>CM053749.1:31710150-31809162 GCA_028658305.1 Pachyuromys duprasi
CCCTCCCCCATACAAGCCGGGGAGTGACAGACTGGCTAGATCCCAGGGGAGGACATTGCAGCCAGCCCTGAGGAGACAGGATAAGCTGGGGTTGGATGGAAGGGAAGGAGGTCCTCCCCTGTTGGTGGACTTGGAGGGGGCGGGGAGGAGGGAGATGAGGGAGGGCGTGGGAGGGTGGGAGGGAATGAGGGAGGGGGCTACGCTTGGGATGCAAAGTACCTAACCTGTGATTGATACAAAAGTAAATAAATTAATTTTAAAAAAAAGAAATGACCAGGTATGTATGATAAATAAACATCTGGAAGGAAAAACAAAAACATTTTTCAGTATCTCTGAGTAATGGAGCTACAAAAATTATAGTTTCCTTTTTTGTGTGTGTACTTTTTCATATTATCTACTTTGAGCTATATTTCATATAGTTACAAATAAATTGTTAAAGCAAATCACAGAAGCAAGGCTGCTCAGGTATGACATAAAATTCATCAAGACAGTTTAGCAGTGTGGCCATGACTTTGCTAGCCTTTTCCTTGAAGAGAATGTCAGGTCACCTGAGTCACCTGTCATGCCTGACAGAAGTCTGCCCTTATGCACCAAAACAGTGTTTGACCCTAAGGCCTCTAATTACAGCGTCTCACTGCTGCTTGCATATAACATTCTTGGCATTTTCTGTGTCAACAGTGGAGTACCCAGTTGCATCCTCACCTGCTGTTCCTTCCTCTGCTGGAGAGAAGCTGGGAAGTGTTTCCCAGGGGGGGGGGGTTCGCCCTGCTTGTATCTCTATTGGAATTACTGTTTCAAGCTAAATCAGAACTTAAAAACTGTTGCTGAAATCAAGGTTTGAATGATTCCCCTTGCTATAGAAGTCTGCTTAGTTCCCTGGTGTAAGGGTTGGACTTCCCAGCTCTTGCGTCCTCAGCACTCACCCCTCTGAACCTTCAAAGAAAGTCAGTGGCTTTCTTTAGTAGAATATGTTCAAAAACAGCTTTGTTTTCTCCCGAAGCCACCTTGCTGGAGACAGCAGTAACTTTCATTTAATTGACACTACAGAAAAGACTCTGGCTTCTAGGAACCTCACTCTCAACTACATTTGTCTGTTCAGGTGCTGGTACCAATGGGACAAAATTTCCAAATCCTCCGGCCCATAGCTGCCCTTGTGCCACCGTGTGCTTGCTCCTTGAACTCCTTCACAGCTGTTCCAGAGAGAAGGAAAACTGGGACTTTTAAATGTCTGAGTGATAGTTAGCTTTTTGAGGTAGTGCTGTTTTATATCTGGCATTTTTTTTTAGTACCCACCCTCATGAATAGCATCGTTTCCTAACAAATACAATTTGTGCTTGAGGCAGGAGATTTTTATGAACCACTTAAAGACTATTCCCATGTAAATATTCGCCCTGTGAGCTTGCTGTCCTTAGCAAAGAGACTGAGTTTGCTTTATGTAACTCCTGTTTCAGAACTAGCTGTTCACTCTATGTCACAGTAGCTCCGTCTAGCCAGACCTTAGCTTTCTGGTACCTGTAATACCATCCAGGGTTTTTTTGCTTTATATGCCAATCATCATAGTGTATACCATGGCTTACAGAAAATCCCAGGGGAAGATTTCCATTAATCCACAGGTATCGTCATACTCTGCCCCACGTGTTGAAGGCCTCGGCTGAGTCTGTGCGGAACCTCTGGGGTTCGAAGGCTGTGCTTTCGCTCCCTTCATCTACTTATAAATGCACCCGTAGCTGCTGCTTGTTGGCATGGCGGGGACTTCTCCTTGGACTGTTTACCAGAATACCTGTAGCAAGCATCTTCCAGTGGGAACTGGCATGCACCAAACTCTTTGTCATGACAACTTTTACTGTGTCTTTTTGCCAGTAGGTCAATCCATAATTAGAGTAATAATTACTTCCTGTGGGGAACTACTGTAGAAGTCTCTCTTCATAACTCAGGTGGTGATTTTCCCTCCAGCAGGTGTTAGGCATCCATCTTAAACTTATCCATCTCATGGCTCGGCTGGCCCCTACCCCTGTGTTAGCACCACGAAGGAATGAATCCTTTCTTCTAAATGTGATTGCTACTGGGACAATCAGTAGCATCAGCCAGACTGAGCTAAGGGACAAACGAAGTCAGCCAACCAGTTCTGAGGGAGGAACATCTTAAGTTGTATTCAACTCAAAAACCAGGTGCAGGCACTTTCAGCAGCCTCTTGATAAATGCTGAGCTGAGGAGGCAGGAAAATGATTTAATCCCATTGTTACTTTAAGATGTCAAACATTTGATAAATGCTAATAAAAAATCAGATTGATTTTTGTACTCAATTATATTTTATTTTGTAAATGAAGTATGGGTCTTAGAAACTGTGTTATTATATAAGGTTTATTTTAATCATACAAAGCATAAAATATAAAATCTCCTTGTCTTACTATGAAGCCAATCTATTTCATGTTAACAGCACTATTTCTTGTTAAAGGGGACATCTGTGTATAGCTATGACTACTTATGTAGAATCCTTTTGAAAGCCTGTAGTTATGAGGGGCTGGAGAGATGGCCCAATGGTTAAGAGCACTGGCTGGTACTCCAGAGGACCCAGGTTCGATTCCCAGCACGCATATGGTGGCACACAACTGTCTTTATTTCCAATTCCAAAACATTGGACAGCCTCTTCTGATCTCTGCAGACACCAGGCATGAGCACAGATATACAGGCAGGCAAAACACTCATAATATTTTTTAAAATCTATAAAAAAAATCAAAACTTGTAATTATGGAACGCCAAATTTTCAACATTTTACACTCTTATTGGTTTTGTTTAATATATCCCAAAGCTTTTAGACAGCTTTTAAAAATGCAAATTGTATCTCATGTGGCCTGCTTTGACAACCTATCTTTATATTGATCCATTAACAATCAATATATCTTTGTTAACTAAGGTTAAAGGGTGTTTTTAAATGTTGAACATGTTGCTCATATGTAACTGAAACATTATAGACTTAACATCAGTCTGGCCCTTTTAAGATGGTTGTTTTTAGATGCTTCAAAGCAGGGACCTTTTCTCTATATCTCTTAACTCATCTACCTTCCATTCCGACTGTCCATATTTGGGTGCCTAGAACACAGAGTCACATCTATGGTCATAGGAAAGAGCCCTCTCTTCCAACGTCTCAAGTCATTGTTTATGGTTTGTAACTGTATATTCCCCAAATACAAGAGCTAACAGAGCCTAGAGGTGCGACTTCACTCCTGTGTTCTAAAAGCTTTGAAACAGGATTTTCTCAGCCTTGTAAAAGCAAAAAAAAAGTATCCTTTCTTAAAATAAATGCCAGTAATGAAAGCATATTTTCCTGTCACAGACAAAAGCTAGAGAACACAAAATCAGCTTTTGAAATGGTTACCTCACAGTGATTTAAATAAAATGGGACCAAAATGCATCACGTAATACCTCCTCCCAAGGTTGAGTGCATGTCTTTGTTATTGAGACTTAATGTACTTGTTAGGGAATGCTAGCAAAACTAGAGATAAAAACTCATTAGGTCAGACTTTGAGTTTATTTTTTTTACTTGGTAGGGGTTTCTTTGCATGATTTGGTTGGTTTACCCTCTAATGTAATTTTCTTTATGCTAAATTCACTGTCATAAGCATGGGAAACCAAAGCTATCTTTTGATGTTCGAGGCAATAGTGAAGATTCAAGGTCCCTGTGCCTCTAAGTTTTTTTTTTTGCATTTATCTGCAAGGATAAGGTAAGAAATTAGGGGTTCAGCAGAGCTTCTCTGAGCCCACCATTGGCACTTGTCAGGCTTTGTGCACACAGCAAGTCACTTAGTTTTTCTGAGCTTGCTTTTTTCTTTGTAAACTAGTTTCAAATGCTGCTCTGCCTTAATCCTAGGGCTGTGGCCCAGGGCAAGTAGAGTCAAAATAAGCCTACTGCCTATAAAGGGCTTTAAGGGTTTCAGGTGGGCCTTTTACAATTCCCATTTTGCAGGTGGGAAAAGACAGAAAGAGGTTAACCAGCCCATTAAGGGTCACAGAACTAGTCAATAAGAGATCTGGTTTCACGGAAGACAGTCATAGAGTTTCTCAGCACTGCACAGTTGACTTTTGGGGGGCACTGGGGGATGAGGGGCTGCCTGTGACTTTAGGATATTCAGCAGCCTCTCTGCCTCTCCCTGTTAGATGTCAGTCACCACCTACCCCCAGTCGCTGACAACCAGGACTGTCTCAAAGTCTAGCCAGATGTCTGACTCCAGAGCTAAATGTCCTAAACAGTGTCACGATGGCACAGATTGGAGTTAGCTGCTCTTTTAACTACTCTGTGTCATAGTAATTTGCAGAAACAAAAAGATAACTGATTTCGTCTTCATAACATGATGTGTTCTCTCTCAGCAGAACTGTTTGCATAGAAGCAGAACACCACTGCCCTCAGTGGGCCCTGTGTTAGACTCAAGATCTGTGGTCTCCTGTCCCATCTAAATCTATAACCACTCCTTAACCCCTAATGGGTCATACACACACATCTCTTTTGATCACCCCTTCCCATCTAGTAACTGGAAACTGGAGACAGAAAGAAAAATCACATGGATTTATGTAACATTATGTCTTCATAACCATTATATTTTTATTATTTGTTCATATTTTTTGAGACAGGGACTTACTATGCAGCTCAGGCTAGCTGACACACACTGTAGGGCCTGGCCTGGCCTAAAAAACATTTTCCCACCCTCGCCCAGCCCATTGCCTGATTTGATCATAATGGAAAGCCCTGGAGGTTTATACAAGCTGTAATTGTCCCATGTTTAAATGGTGTCTAGGATCTGTAACCCTTCTTCCTTGTCGGTTTCCTCAACTTTGGTACTTTCATTGCAAAAGTTGATGTAGGAGCTCAGCAGGAAGTTGATATGGAAACTCAGCAGGTGCGTTCTTTCCAGCACCATATGAAGAAAAACGTCCTCTGAAGCATTCTCCATAAAGCCGATGCTGGCTGCACGGCAAGGCTCTGGCTTTTTCCTTTGCTTGTAACAGGCATCATTAATTATATGCCCCTTTCACTGCAGCTGGAACTTAGGCACCAACTTCCCTGATGCCTTTGATACTTCTCAAAGAATGGAAAGAATGGGATGAGTTTACTTTTGTTTGGTCTAGTGCAAGCTTCCCAAACCGTCTGCTTACCCAGGTCATCATTATCCCTGTGTTTGCCTCTCTTCCTTATGTTAACACAGTTCCCAACCTCTGAACTAAAACTCAATGAACATTTGTGGTCAACTATCATTGCTGTTTCTCTGATATTGAACTATTGGAAAGTTACAGGCATTTGTTTGATCTGGGCCTTGTTGCTAGTTTGAAAATATTTTGCATGTAAGCCTGTATGATTTAAGTTTTATTTTAAACGCTAGGTTAAGATAAATTGCTACTGACAAACACAAGAAGTATAATTGCATACAATTAAAAGAATCAGCATGACCTGAGAAGATGGGGTACTTTCCAACAGTGTTAAGGATGTAGAATTGCCTGGGAATCTTTTAGACTCAGAATTCTGCTGGCAGAATGTCTAAAAAAGTAGTTTGAACCAATAGGAACATGAACTGGATTACTTCATGGATATATAACTTTACTGTCAATTAAAACTATTTTTTCTTTAAAGTGGTTATGAATCATTCTAATTACTTGATGGTTCATTTAAAAGAGATTGATTGGTTCTTGCTGTAAAATGCAATGTCTGCCTTGCCTGAGTCACTTCTTTTGAGATTGGTTTGTATCCTGTTGACCAGATTTGCCCCCTCACTCAAATTTGACATTCCATCATGTTCTGTCATTAAAGTATTGTGGGTTTTTTTTTTCCAGGTGGCCTTTCTGAAGATATAACTGTTGAAGGTGAAGCTTTCTGGTCTACCAACAGACAGCTCTTCAGCACAGAGCACAGAGAAAGCCAGCAGTCGGCTCTGTGAGCACAGCCTGCCAAGATGAGCAAGAACCAGAGCTACGTTTATTCTCTAACAGTTGACTTTAGATCCCTGCAAACCCAAGGCTAGGAGGAAAGTTGTAGTAGCAGGTTTTATACAGGTGAAGTATAGAAGTTGCACCTCTGCTCCCCACAGAGAGGAATATTCAAATCTGAGCTGCGTCAGCACCACCTGGAAGCATATTAGTTAATGGAAAGCCATCTGTCCTGTGTGAACACAGTGAGGGACTTCATTGGGGAGTAGAATGCTAACTGCTCTCAATCCCGGGAAGTAAACTTTTAAAGAGCTCTGGGTTTGTTTAAAACACATTTTTTTAAAAGCTAAAATGTACACGTTTTTATATCTTATTCAAAGAAGATGCTTGCTTGTTGAATGAGTCATTATCCAATTAAAGTTTTCCTGAGGGTGTAAAAACCACATGTGTTCTTTTTGCTCTTTATTTCCTTCACCACATGCTATTGCAAATTAATAAATGTACAATGCTGGCATCTTAGTATAGAGTTATCTCAATTCTTATGTATCCAAACAAGAAAACAATGAGAATGACAAGTGCTGAACCTGATCCTGCAGAGCCCAGGTCAGCTCCTAATTTGACACAGAAGGCTTGAGACTCTCCTAGAATCACACAGCGCAACTTAAGAGCCAGGGCTCTCACTGGCAATATGGCCAGATTGACTGATCTCCCTTGCTAGAGATGCATTCATATTTTCTCCTCCCTGCTGCCCATTCAGTAGGACAGTCCCAGAGTCTGAAGTCATTCCTGTTGTGGATCTCACCTGGTGGAGTTGATCCTAGGTTTCAGGCCACTTAATAATACCTCATAATTCCAAAGAACTAAATTTCCTGTCCCCTTATCCCCCAACATTCTTAGTTGTAGATATCACTTGCCATCTTGATTTGGATCCTCTTCCTTGGAGTTTACCCAGCAGAACAGTGGGATTGGGAATTAGAGCAGAATTCACTGTCCTCACTGTGTAGCCAGTGGTCTGATATCTGCTGTATCCTACAGGGTTATTTTATTAAGCACAGTTTGAAACATTGATGCTCTTGGTGTTATGTCCAAGACTCCAGCCACAAAGAATCAGTTTGGCTTCACTCAAGCTACTAGGTTCCAAACCCCATGCTGACTTTTCATGCTTTTGATTTCTGGCAGGAGAGAGCAAGATTCCTCAGTTCCTTGTGCATAGATGACCCTTTGCTATGGGAGAATGCCCTGTGCCTATGGGCTGAGTAGCCTTTCTGACCATTGCTCACGGAGCAGGCAGTATGTTCTCCTCTTCCCAGCATTGCTGTTCAAACTGTGGACCCATGATTGAAATAACTGACTGTTTTTTAAGAACCATGGCTACAAGAGAGGTGGCCTGAGAAACAAGGCTTGGTGATTTGCTATGGTTATATATCAGTGATCACGAGTCTACGAGATTCTGAGTCTCTGGCATATGGCCTTGACTAAAGGTATCTTTGTGTTTGACTTTTAGAGTTCAGCTAGTATTAATCTAATGGTGACGACTGGGATAAGCCTGATGTACTGACATTCAACCTGTGCTTACCAAGAATTTTTCTCCACAGTAGTTCTGCTCCACTGGAGGAAAAGAAAATGGAGCTGTGAGCACTCTGATTATTTTGATGGTTAAGGTGCTCATCTTTGAAAGACATAACTGACATATTCGGAGGTGACTCGGTACAATGCTGCAGCATAAGGATGAGAACCCAAGTCTGATCCCTAGCATGCATGTGAAAACATGGGTGTGATGGCATATGCCTATAGTTCCAGTGCTGAAAGGGGAGAGAATGGATCTCTGGGGCTTTGTGCACTCTCGCCTAATCTATACGCCCCAAGTCCCAGTGAAAGACCCTGTCACTAAAAACAAGGTGACTCCTGAGGAACAGTAACTGAAGTTAGACTCTGGCCTACACATACATACACATATACCCACATGCACTGTCAGAAACATGCACAAAGACATCCATAATGTCTGCTCAAAAACAGAGAACAAGCTTGAATAGTATTCGGTCTGGTGGGGGTAGGGGAACAGGGAAGAATGACTATGAGAAAGGTGGTCTGTTACTGTGCTTTTAATTCCTTCTGCCGTACAACCTACGATCTCAAGCTCATCGGTCTTCAGTGATGCTTGCATGGTTGAGAAAGGAGAGTTGGCACTGTTGAGCTGTTCAACAGAATCCTACTCAGTGGGAAGGTCTGAATAGCTAAGGATCCTTTGGAACCAGTCGGGATGGAAGAAAAGAAAATAGAACCTTCCTCAATGTAGTTATCTCTTTGTCTAAATAGAAGAGCCTTGCTCTGTGTATATATGACAATGGGCAAAGACGCTCACACACAGAGAGCTACCAATAAAAAAAGATTAAAATTCAGTTCAGCTATGCTAGGAGGACTGGGAAGAATTGAAGCGGGCTGTATAGTGAGCACTGATGACCCTAGGAACTTATTCCATAGTCACTTCCTGTGTCTTGCGCCTATGTATTTACAATCCCAGAATCTACTCAGCCATACTCCTAGAGAACTGAACCACAAATTTTTGGCACACCAATAAGAGGACTAGAGGCATGGTAAAGCAAGTTTCCATTTTCTAATCTAAAAAAAAACAAAAAACTGCTATAAATAAGCAATTCTGTCAACTTACTCTCACATAGTACAAAATTACAATAGATAAAACTTTTATTGGCCACCTATCAGATTGGCCAATCGATGCATGTTTATTAACTACTTTGTCTCAAACATGGTCATAGGTTCTGCAGGTGAGACAATGATTTTGGCCCCATACAGTTCACTGCTCTCATAGAGGAGCAGACAAAGAAAAGCATGATATAGTATAAAATACTGTTAGCATTTCAGAAGACAATAAAGCTGAGCTAAGGAAGTAAGGTAAGAGACACTCTTGTAGACAGGAAATCTACGTTGAGCTCAAAGCGTTATAAATCTTAGGCCCATATTTAACCAAAATACTTAAGTTCTCCCAGGGGCTATAATCCCATGACCCAAAAAGCTAAGACAGGAGCACTGCAAGTTCAAGGCCAGCACAGGCTATGTAGTGAGACCGGGTCTCAAGGCAGCTCTATCCGGGCTGACTTTGGAGATGAGTTATAAAGTGGATACATTGTATACAAACTGTACACAAATTTTGCCAAATTTTGTCACTTTGCCAAAAAAGTAGCTTGGCTAAATAAGGGTCCACTAATATTAGCAAAACTTGATTCTACCTATTCCAGATAAAGGGCTTGGCTAGAACCAAATAGACAGAGCTGGCCCTAATTAAGCTTGTTCAGTGCCTCTGCAGGAAAAACGCTGACAGTGTTGAACTGTTTTTGCACAATAGGTAAAAGCACTTCTTTGTCACCTCTGTACATTGCGTGTTTGCATTCTTAATGTAAGTCAAGATATTGGAGTCTGCATTATGCTGTAACTTAGAGCTGTAGATTGACCGCCGTATCCTAATCGATAGCTAGAATCGAATCACTGGTTGCCTTGCAAATCTGGGTCAGGGGAAGTTTTTACTAATCCAAAAATTCTATACACTTCAGAGTATATAGACAAGACCACAGAGTATGACTGTATCAACAGTTTCTCCATTTCCACCCTGAGATGCTCAAGATGTCATCTTCCAAATCAGCCCATTAGCTCTTGATCTCAGGGGGAAAGTAGGAGAGCCCCATGGAGACTGGCTATTATAAGTGCTCTAGTTTTAAGAATGACAGACACAAACCTGCTTGAAACATTTTAAAATGTACTGGATCTGCACTATTAATTTTTGTTTAAGAGGCTTCCATTTCCATGTCGGAATCAAGTAAACCAGCTAGTTCTCGATCTTTGAAAATCAAAGAGGGGCGGGGAGAGAGCACAATGCCCACAGAGATTGAAGTCTGCTCTGTTTATTTACTGGATAGAATAAACAGAAGGGAACCAGTACTCGGGAGAGAAGATGTCTCTAGCCTGTAGCTTTTTCTCCTTGCCCCTCCTGTGCAATGCCACTTTAGAAAAGTGCTGGCTGTTTATTCTCTTTTTTCACTGTGGTTCCCTTACTGGAGACTTTTCTTTTGGAATGGTGACTTAAGTATCAAAACCAGGTGTCATTAACTGTACATATTCCCCATCAGTATATGTTAATACTTGGAAAGTATGCTTGTAAACCCACCATGCTTTCTGAAAAACAATTACTCAGTTATAGCATCTCTTCCCTGACCCAGACATTCTGAATAATAAACCCTAGAGAGGGCACTATAAATACTAGAAAGTGTTAATACGGTTAAATCTTAGTGCCAGTGTTCTGAATTACTCTATTAATCTCTATTATTTTGTTAAATACAGGGTCTGGCTAAGTAGCCCAGCCTAGCCTGAAACTTGTGCTTATGTGAACCTCCAGAGTCCTGGGGTTAGGGGTGTTCAGCACCGCACCTAGCTGCAATGGTATCCTAAGGACAGCATGAATAGTGTAAGAGGGGATAAAAAATAAAATTCCAAAGTTTAATCTTTCCAATCTGAGAAGATGTTAAGGAGAAAAGAAAGAGTGACTGGGCACAGACTATTAGGCAGAAGCTATTGCTTGCTGTTAACCAGAGAGAAAAAATTGGTGTGCGTTAAAAACTTGCAAAGAATTCATCAGTGGATTTTAAATGCAAATTAGAAATTCCTAGAGAATTCTGTGAGGCAGATTTCCTGTGATAATAGTTAAAGGCAAATTTAGATCTTCCTCCAGCGGGTGTGTGGATGGACCCCTCTGCTTTACTCCTTCATTGCCAGGAATTCCTCTGAGTAAACAAAGGCTGTCAGGGTGGGGCAGCAGTAGATAACTTCTACATGCACCTAATAATGTTTCTGAAACACATGTCAATGGGCTTTGGATAGGATTAGAGTTCGGAGTGAAGGTGGGACATCTGAGAAGAAAACATTGTACATCATGGAGTAATAGTGCTGAGCTCTCAGCGTGCCCGCCACAGCCACTGGGGTCCAAAGAGTCCCTTCCCAAGAGCAGAGGAGAATGCTCAGAGAACATTGCTGGCTGGCTGAGGCAGGATTGTATGTGGGTCTTAAGAGCTGGTGAGAGAGGCACAAAAAGGTACTACAGGAAAGTGATGATTTGAAATAGTAAGAAGGTCTGGCAGAATGGGGGAACCGAGATGAGGCAGGCCTCATTAGAATGTGCAAAGTAAATGATAGAGAACAGGGTCTGCTGGCTTTTCAGGGACAAACACCACATGAACAGGAAACATTTTTTCTTTTATGGTTCAGGATCTCTGAGAGCTCTGGATTTGGATGTGGTAAGAAGGCTCACAACCTAGATTGAAATGTTACCTGGGTAATCTTGAGTGAGTTCTTTAAACTCAACAATAAAATGGGACTTAAAAATCTCTCTCTGTGTGTTTCTCTTTCTGTTACACACACACACACACACACACACACACGCCAGAGATCTTAAGTATCAAACAGATGTACATAGTGTTAGGACAGCACCTGGTGTGCCATGTGCAACACATTCCAGATACAGTAGTGTTTATTCTTATACTTGCTCCTCTCTGCCAACCTCCCTTCCTCATAGCATATGGAATTTGTTTCCTGATGTGCTTATGCAGGAGAATAACACCAAAGAAACTCATTGGAGGCAGGGGAATTAATCTGGTAGCAAAGCATGAGGCCAACTGAGAGGGGTGAAACAAACCCATCACTGCAAAACAAGACAAGGCTTTGCAATTTCCCCCAAAAGTAATGCCAAAGAATGACTTTGCTGAATAATGTCATCAGTATTTTCTCCCGTTCTACTCTTACTTGTTTTCAAAGGCCAGTAGGTTGCAGTGGGATGTGTGAGTCTCTGCCTTCAGTCTACTCTGCTCTGGCCTGACACAGAATAGCCCATTCTAAGTATTTTCCTACAGAGCAGCGGTTCTCAGCCTTCCTAATGCCGTGACCCTTTAATACAGTTCCTCGTGTATTACTTTTATGGTTCCCCAACCATAAAAGTATTTTTGATGCAACTGCATAGCTGCTCATAATTTTCCCGCTGCTATGAATTATAATGTAATTATTTGTGTTTTTGAGTGGGTCTTAGGCAATACCTATGAAAGGGATGTTTGACCCCTTAAGGGGTCATGGTGTACAGGTTGAGAACCACTAATATAGACCTTTTGTCATTAATTATTATTTTTAAATCTTTTCTTCGGAAGAGAAGAGTATTTGCCAAAACTTTTAAATGTGGAAATTCCCGAGAAGGCATTGAAGAGAGAAGGACCTCTGACCTACAACTCTTTGCAAAGGCACTGGGCTTCTTTATTGTCACTGGTTCTCAAGGGAATGAGTTAGTCTTCTGCAGTACACAAGCCCTATTCCTTTATTTCTTTACTCATTTTCTCCCCACTCTCATGTTCAGAACTGTGATAGAAGCCACATAAATCTGAAATATACACACTTACCAAAGATATCACAGATGAGGAAAAGGGAAAAAAAAAAAACAACACTTGAATTTATTACTAAACCCCAGATAAGTAAGGCCTTTCATAGAGGATAATACAGTGAATTCTTGAAATGATTTAAGTCAGTTTCTGAGAAGTCTGTAGTTTTGGTCCCCACTAACATTAGGTTTAGAAAAATGAGGTCAGATGGGCAGGAATAAATGCTGGGTTCTCCTGGTTCTTACAGCCACTATTGAAAATCTTATAGATTCCAGCACAATTCTGTGATCATGCCCGGGTCTTCGGTGGAGTGCCATGTGGATTCTCCGACAGCTATCCTCTCCCTACAGGGCTGTCTGTTTCCTTCTCATTCGCCACCTCACCTGCTATCGATGATCTCCATAGCTGAGTTGTTCACTGCTGGGTGTTCTGTGTGAAGAGTGACTCCTATCCCAGCTTTGAAGAGGCAAAGTCATGCTTTAGGGGTGCAGAGCGGGGCCAGTCCTGGGTTGTGCTTTGTGACTTGGATCGCAAAGCCCCATATGTACCCACATCCCAGGCTCTATGCTTATGGCATTTCACTAAAGGTTGCTCTTCTCGGTCTTCCATTCATGTTTGGAGGTCTCATCCAGCCCAGGCGAGAGACGCAAGGACAAATTTTGAGTGTGACAAAGTCAAACACTAAAACTTCATTTCTGAAACAAGTTAACAAACCTAAATAGGACAAAATAAACAAATGAACAGAAAAATGAAGCAAAGGAAAAAGCACAAGAAACACATATAGACACAGAGACACACATATACACAGAGAGAAATCCCATAAAGATACCAAATCAGAAACCATCATATATAAGCAAAAGACCTTAGGGTAAAGAAAAAAAAATAAAACAGATAACACATGATGAACCAAAAATAATATTCAAAACGGCCAGTGAGTTAGTTTTGTGTTGGCCATTTACTGTGGGGCATGGAACCTACCCTTAAGGATAGGTTTGTGTTACTGAGACTGTGTTGGAGAAAACTAATTTTTCACTTTGTGAGTAGTTATCAGTTGGTCATAGCTTCTAGTTTAGGGTTGTTTCCCCCTCTCACTGCTAAGACCTTTATTGGCCTTAGACCAGTGCAGGCCCTGTGCATGCTGCTACAGTCTCTGTGAGTTCACATATATGTTATGTCTAGAAGGTCTTGTTTGCTTGGTATATTCCATTCTCTGTTGGCTCCTACGCTCCTTCTGCCTACTATTCCCAAGACTGCGCTGAGCCCTGAGGGGAGGGATTTAAGGGAGGCATTCCACTTAGGACTGAGTGTTCCAAGATCTCCCATTGTCTTGCATTGCCCAGCTGTGGGCCTCTGTGTTTGTTCCCATATGCTGCAGGGGGAATCTTCTGTAATAGTTCCGGGCAAGACACTGACCTATGAGTGTAGCAGGATAACACCAGCAGTTATTTCATCTGCTTCTTTAGTGGAACAGTGTTTACTCCCCTCAAAGTGGTGGAGCCTGTCGGAATGGAGCCTAAAAATGAGGCACACTAAAGTCTGGTGCAATAGCCAACTTTATTCAAAGCGTCAGACACTTTATACTCTGATGGTTAAGAAGAATCACGTGAGTAAAGTGTCCAATCACAAGAGCAAGCTGTATGCAGCAGAAACATGTTTATCTATAGAGACATATAAACAAATAAACACTAGCCAACTGTCATAATAATCTGAAGTAAATTCACTCCTATAGGCTATACCTGGGAGAGGCAAAAAAGCAAATTCCAAAAATGACTCCATGTTTTTAGGACAGCCAGGGCTACATGAAGAAACCCTGCCTTGAAAAACAAAAAAGAAAGAAAGAAAGGAAGAAAGATTATAAGACTCTTGTCTTGTTTTCCTATAAGCACTCAGAATTCTCCTCACACAACTCTATTCTTGAACTGTGTTCTGATAGAATGTTAATATTTGATTTTTCTCCTAGGTCCCTATCTACTCTTGGTGTTTTGGCCAGCGAAAAGTGTCAGGCATGGTTCAGTCATATGGTATGGGTGTTATAATCCAACACGATTATGATCCAGCAGTTGGTTAGCCCTACAGCTTTGGTGCCAATACTACACCGGTGCATCTTGCAGACAGGCCATCATTGTAGATCAAAGGGTTTGTGGCTGGATTGGCGCTTACCTTTGTCCTTTTGTAGTGTGTAGAGTATCTTCCAGTACTGTGAACACTAGTCAGTATAGGAGAAGGCTCTAGTTAGGAACTAGTGTGATTTCTCTGTGTTCAATGAGAATTCTCTCTTTTTAAGTGAGTTTCTCCTGGGGGCTCTCCCGGTGCTTCATGCAAACACACAGGAACCAGAAAATTCAGATACTAGCACCATTTGGTCTCCTGATGATATTTCTAAGCTAACCCCATAGTTTTCCTGTTCTACCTTTATAGATGTACTACAAAGGCATTCACCTTTTTCCCCCCTTGGAATTACTAAGTTTCTGGCTCTGCTTATTGCAAAAGTTTATTCAATTTCCTGATTGTTTGCAAATATGCTCTATCTCAATAGAACTGTCTTCTCTGTGCGTCAGCCCATTGCTGTGAAGCAAAACTCTCATGGAAAGCTTTCAACTGAGCTTTGGAATCAATTTACACTGATCCTGTGTATTAGGTTGTGCAATGCAATTAAGCAAAAGTTGAACTTTTTGATGGTGAGAGGTCCCTGAAGGCAGATCCAATATTGTATTCATCTACTTAACCCAATGCTCAGCATAATACCTGATACGAGAATTAATTTGATAAATACTGATTTCATTAGTTACTCTATTGGAGACAAGAGTATTGGAAAACTAGAAAAGTCGGGTCAATAGTTTATAATGGATAGAGTATCCATTTTCACAGAATGTTTGCACAGCGGTTAAAATATTCTAAATCCTTCAGGGTTTATTTTCCTTCTTGTTTCCTCTAAGAAACATTCCTAGCATAAAATACTTACTTGTTTATTTGAAAACATGTTTCTGGATGATCAAATGATAAAGTCTCCGGTTCTATAGGAAATCGGCTGAAGACATTTATTTTTGAATAATAAAAATGGTTAATATAATATATGTAATATAATAATAAAGTTGGTTAATATAATTAATTAGCTCTCAAACTAGGTTAATTATAATGTCTTAGACGAGTCGAAGAACCAGGTTCACAAAAATCCATTCTTTGTCCTGGCTCTTTGCTGACCTGACATGGGAACTTTATGGAAGGGGTGTGTTTAGATCACTTACGAATTTCAGAGAGGACAGATGTAGGGACGTTGCCTAGATGGCAGACGCACCTTCTCTGGTTGGTTGTCTTGTTCTTTTTTAACCCGATTTATCTGAGCAGAGCAAGTACTGGCTTTCGTATATGTCAAAGGAAGCTCCCATGAGGAACAACTTATAGTTCTCTCTTTGTGTCCAAAAAAAATGGTGATAATGGTTATACTTTCATTATTTGGTATTGGAGCTATTCTAAAACAGAAAAGAGAGGCTGAAGAAAAGTAGACTTGGAAAATTACACCGAGCTACTGTTTCAGTTTAAAATTTTGTTAAAATCGTATTTTAAGGCATACCAGTTCTTCTGAACTCCTATCTTGGTTTTTCCAGAGAACAGTGTCTTTTCCGGGCTGACATCAGAACTGTTCAGAGTAGCCTGTCTGCAGCTTCCAGGCAAGTTACATTTGCCAAAACAAAGCGTGGGCGTCATGGAGCAGGGAAGAGCTGGCTGGCAGGCTGCACTTTCCACCTTGGAAAATGATGCCAGGAGGAACTCAGAGTCAAGGTGCCAAAGAAAACATACTCAACTGTCCACAGAAGCAAAACAGCAGCCATCATTACCTCACATGTTTGAATTCCCCAAACTACCGTTGTTCTCCTTTTCATATACTCATAAAGCCTGCGTTTTGGCGAGGCAGTTTGCTACGTGATTTTTATTAAAACCTACCAGGAAAGCCAACCACAGTTGTGTTAATGATCACAGTGAGTGTGCAAATGCTTCCAATCTCTTGGTAATTTCATGTTTAAACCATAGCCCTTTTAGTAGAGAGTCAGGGGGATTTCAGGACCTGCATCAGGAGTAAGGCAGGGGGTAATTTCACGGGTAGGTGGCTTAGGCTGAAGGGAGAAGAAACCTCTGCAAATGTCCGGACATAGGAATTTCCCAGGTGAGTTTGTGGATGGTAAGGGATCTTAAGAGCAGGTTTTAACTTGGTTGTTTTGAGAAACAGCTTTCATTTGAATATGCTTTTCCTATCACTATTTTGTTTTTTACATTTATGTATTTATTCATGGGGGAGGTGCACGGCACAGTGAATGTGGAGGTCAGAGGACAACTTGCATGTCCTTTTATTCTACCATGTGGGGCCTAGGGTTCTCTGGTTGTGAGACTTGGCAGCAAGGGCCTTCACCTTCTGTAGTATCTCAGTAGCCATCTAGCCCTCTTTTATAGATGAAGAAAACTAGACTTGCCAAGTCAGCAGAGCCAGAGAACAGCGTAATCTGTGGCTGAGTTCGGTATGAGGTCTTAGCCATGGCGCTAGCTGTAACCTTTCAGATGTGACAGAAGAGCCCTTCTTCAGAGGAAAAGAGGTCAGGCGAGAGGTAACGTACTCAGACACAGTAGTGCTCTGGCCCTGTTTCATAAATTATTGGGGAGCTTCATATGGGTATGCTATCTTCTCTTCAAGTACAACTGCCTGAAATACCTAGCTTATCACTGCCCCCATCTTCCTGGACAGCTCTTCCCTAGGAGCTGGTATCCAGGTAACAGAATCACTATGGCATCCTTGTGTACCCAAACAGGAGCATCTCATGTGCTTTCTGCTCCCCAGCCTTCTCCGTGGCTCTTGTTCAAGCTTAGATGCTGCAGCTCAGTTAGTCCTCACCCTTGTGTTCTGCCTGGGAAACTGCAACTTCCAGCAAATGGGAGTATTTTTTTTTTCCCCTATCTCCCCTGAGCGGACCCTGCAAATGCCAGAGAGCAACATTCTCCATGCTAAGGATTCTGATCATGTATCAGTCTAATATAAACTTCCTGGTTCCTTGACATTTGCAAGGTTCTTTCTATTCTTCAGCCTGCTTTCAGGGGTCCTATAATGGGCTGGGTGTTTGTGCCTTTCCCATCATGAATATATTAAAATCCTATGTCCTCATGGGATGATGTCAGGGAGGATGTTAGGAGGCAATGAGGCATTAGGCAGTTTTGTCTGAGAAATGGGGTTTGCTTCCTCTTTAGAAAAGCCCCAGAGAGCTAGCAGCCTCCCTCCCTTCCCACCAACACAATAACAAGTCAGAAGCCTGTGACCCAGAAACTAGTTCTTATAAGAACCCAACTCTCTGTCGCCGTGACCTCAGACTTCCAGTATCCATGGATGTGAATGATAACTTCCTGTTGTTTCCAGTATCTCATCCGTTCAAGCTATGGCAGGTCTCCATTTACCTTTTCCACCATACTTCACCCATATCATATCTCCCCTAAGACTCTTCTAGGACCGTTGCTAGCCACTTCTTACCCAGTGATGAAGCACCACTGGCCGAAAGCCCCTGTGTGCACCCCATCTTCACATGAAGTCTTTCCTCTTCTCCCTTGTGCAATTGCTTTCTCCCACAGCGCTGATCATACCTCAGCCTTTCTTTTACATTCTGTGATTACACTTGAAGAGCTGTGTCATAGCCATGTAGTGTAAGACTCTATCCCAACTTACCTATTAGACCCATAATGAAGAATACTGTCTTAGTGATCAATAGATTCTATTACTTAGCAGTAAGTCCACTGAAATAATACGAAATGAACATACATCATTTAGTCCTGCAAGGCTGCCTTTGATGGTGCCGGTCTTAATAACTGGTTTTTACTGCTGTGACAAAATGACATAGCAAAAAGCAAGAGGAAAGGGTTTATTTGGCTTATGCTTCCACAACAGTGTTCATTACGGAAAGAAGTCAGCCCCTGCTCCCTCACCCTTCCTTACCACCTGCGGCAGGCTGGAGAATGAGGCTCTGCATCTTGCCTGGCCAACACAGTAGAGCTGGCCCTGGTGGTGAAGCTGCAGGTAAGCCAGGAGAGCTGACTCCCCCACCCCGCTGCTGCACTGGGTGAGCTAGCCAAGGTAGTGCTGGAGAGTTGGTGGGCTGGCCAACTCAGCTACCTCCCAGTCCCAAATCCAGAGCTGTGAGCTGGCCCACCCCAATATCTACCCTATCTGTGATCGGCTAAAAGGGTGGGTCCTACAGATCTAAGGCTGCAGAATATATATATTTTATATATATATATATATATATGTTATATATATATAATAATAGTATATATATATGTAATAGTGTAGCAGAAGCCAGAAGCCTTGAAACAGACCAATGATGCACTTCAATGAACATCTGCAAGTAAAAAAGTGTGGACAATACTGTGGAACATACTGGGTCACACGTCAATTTCTACAAGATTTTTAAAATTTCTATCTTATTTTGTTGTTGTTGTTGGGGAGGGGGAGGTTGCAGTGATGGGGCAGATACAAAGAGATGCGGGGGGTGGGGGAGGAGAGAAGTCAGAACAGGAACTTGAACAGGGCAGAATCCTGGAGGCAGGAGCGGATATAGAAGCTATGGAAGGGTGCTGCATACTGGCTTGCTCCCTTGGCTTGATCAGCATGCTTTCTTAAAGAACCTAGGACCACTAGCCCAGAGATGGCACCACCCACAATGGGCTGGACCTTCCTCCATCAATCACTAATTAAGAAAATAACTTATGGCTGGATCTTATAGTGGCATTTTCTCAGTTGAGGTTTCCTTTCAGATAACTCTGGATTTTGTGGTCAGTTAACATACGACTGGCCAGCAGAGCCCCTGTCTTTTCTCAACCAGGTTATCTTTGACCATAGACCACAACTAGAGGGTTCAGGTGTTTGAGGAGGAGTTGCATGGAATACAGAGGCTTAAAAATATATCCAAATAATTTACGAAATGAAATCCAATTTAGGCTAATTGAAACAAAAGTTAGAAAAATTTAGCTAAAGCATGTTCTCTCTCTCTCTCTCTCTCTCTCTCTATATATATATATATATATATATACACACACACACACACACACAAACACACACATACACACTTAAAAATGTAGCTAATTTGCATGAAATGTGAAGAGCCAAAGTCATCATTGCCTTCTCTGGTAAATACATAACTGACAAAGGCCAAAAGAAAATAAGAACAACACCAGAATAAAATTCATGTTTGTTAGTTCATAAATATACTAATTATAAGTTGACTAATGATGCTATGATCTTTTACCGTGTTGTTAAATGATTAAATCAATCTAGTGAATGAAATAGCCATCACCTTAGATATTAAACATTTTAAATAAGAATACGATGAATATATTTTCTTAGCATTATTGAAATGCACTGTGTTCAGTGTCTAACTATTTTTGCTACACTGTGTAATTGATCTCAATAAAGTATCAAGCTGGACATGGAGATTTGTGCATGTAGCCCTGCACCAGAGAGGCAGAGGCGGGGAAGACACTGAGTTCAAGGCCATCCTGAGCTGTGAAGCAAGACTATCTTCAAATAAATAATCAAAGTTATGATAGTCAAAGTATGCAAAGCCTCAGATGTATGAATAAGTTTAATATTTTTAGATTAATTTCATAGACATAAGCTATATCACATACAGTTTTACAAAATCACAATGTACAAATTGCTACATACAGAAGAAATGGAAGGATGTGCCTTCCAATAAGCCACTGTTCTGTGTGTAATTGCTATGTAGGACTTCAATGGGAGACCTACTGGAGTCTTCTGTATTTGTCCTGGGAGCTGAACAGCAATACTCGTGCTGGCAGATGGTCTCAGTGACCCAACAGAAGCTGCAATGCAAGAGAAGTGTCAACCCTAAGAATCACCTTCTCTCAACATTCCAGGATATTATTAAACTCATGCAAAAATGTGTTTTCCATCATATATAAAATAAAGGTAGATTCTAGGTTCAGTTATAAATAGATGTTTCACCTGTTTGGAAAAAAAAATGTCCAAATGTCTGAAGACATATGTGGTTATTTGAATGAGAGGGACCCTCATGGAATCATAGATTTGAATACCAGGTTATCAGGGAGTGGCACCATTTGAAAGGATTAGGAGGAGTGGCCTTGTTGAAGGACATGTGTTACTGGGGGTGGGTTTTGAGGTTTCAAAAGCCTATTCCAAGCCCAGAGTGTTGCTCTTCCTGCTGTCTGTGGATCCTGACGTGGAACTCCCAGTTACTACTCCAGCACCATGTCTGCCTGCATGCCACCATGCTGCTTATCATGGTGATATGATGGACTAAGCCTCTGAGGCTGTAAACAAGCCCCAATAAAATGCTTTTGTTTGTAAGTTTCCGTGTTCATTGTGTCTCTTCACAGCAACAGATAACACACCCAAGTAGGAAGTGTGGAAGTAGGGAACTTCTCTATTGGGAGTGTCATGCCATGCCTTTGGACATGTTTACATTCGTTTCCTGACTTCCCATAAATTCTAGTAGCACCCCCAAATGTTGTGACAGTCCAAATCAGCGCCTATTTTCTTAAATGGCATGCAATAGGCAATATTGCCACAGACCAGAGTCACTGGCTTTATGATGAAATGGACACAAAGGCAGTAAGTGGATCACAGAGGATGATTTTTGCTAAGTCAGAACTATAAGAATAAGAGGTATAGTTAAACACACAACCATACACACACGTTATATTTATACATCCTTATACATATATGACATTTTGTGTCAAAAGCCATCTTGTTCATATTTAACTATGCTAAACTCTGTAAACCAGGGAAACAACAACAACAACAACAAAATGGATGAAATAGGAAAGCCAGAGGTGTCACTCTATTTTCTCAGTTTTTGAAAGGGTTGCAGAGTTGGCTGTATGACTAGAGAGGTTACAGGTGGAGATGGAAGCACTTGGAAAGTAAATAATTCTGGAAAAGGGATGAATAAAGGACTCAGACCTTGTGACTGAGCAGGAGAGCAGGAGCTTCCCATGAAAGGGGGAAGCAAACCTGATTAGAAGGCAGACCCCACCCTGTGCTCACACTTTCAAGTCCCTGTAGCCCCACATTGGGCACCACTTGTTGGCAGCTATTTGTTTTATCTCTTTTATTGGATACTTATATCTACCACCCTTCCAAGCCTTATTCTATCCTAATTCCTTTCAATCCTCCAACAGTAAGTAGGAGAGAGGGGGAAAAAAGGTTAGAAGAGAAAGGGGTATAGACTTCTTTATACTGCTTCCTGCTGATTGGGGTGTTGGGTTCCTTGGACAAAGTCCAATCTTCATCATAGGATATCTCCAACTTCTTGTCTCTTTGCTCATGACCACTTAACAAACCACCACAACAGCAACAAGGCAACAATAGCCACAACAACAGCAAGGGACCAGCAGCCTCTCATCAGAGCACCCAGAGCATTTATAAGAGTCCCCAGAATTTCAAATGTAAACCATCTTCATCTGACAAAATCAGGCCCCTCCTACAGTATGAGACAAGTCATAGTTACCTGCTGTGGAGAATTTGAATCGGCCCCATATCCCATACTTGGGATTAAAGCAAAAACATGTGACATAATTGGGTCTTTTAAGAAACCAAAATTCTCACTACATTTGACTACGCTAAACTCCCTAAACCTTGTACTCTCATATTTTGATTAAAAATGGTCAGCTATATTGTTTATTTCAGGAATAGTTGTGTACATGTCAAGGAACTCAGGTTGAGAAGCTCACTGTAGAAAAAAAAGTTTGTGATGAAATGAATTAAATGATCAAAGAAAGAGAAGGAGGGGCTTTGACCACAAATCAGCTTCTCCACCTAAGCGGGCTGGGAGGATAGAGATATAGGATGAGAATCATGGTGGGATGGGCTAATAAAGGATGTTCTCTGAAGATCTTCCTAATGTCATCTCTTCTCTCCTTTCCTCCTACCCTGTGTGGCCCAGGGTTCAGACTCAGGTTGGAGGGCTTGGTAGCAAGTGCCTTTTCCTTCTGAACTAATAATTATAGTCATGGCAACTGGTAAGTGTCTACAGCCTTGAAGGAGAAGAGGCAAGTCTAGACCATATTAAATCTGTCTTATAGTTTTAGACAAAGAGTTTTCAAATGATCAACATATCCCCAAGCAGAGCTGATCAGATGCTGATCCAGTGATGAAAGTTGCAAAGAGACAGACACAACACTAAGGCAGAGGTATCATGTCTCATTTCACCCATCTACTGGATATCCGAAGGCCCAGGTGAACAGTTGATATTTTTAGCGAAGCTGGTTTTCAGGACTCTGAAGAGTAACCTAGGCAAACATCATAACATCAAGCCCACGAAACTAGTAGGAGACTAACGATGTGTGATCTCCAATGTTGGTGTTTTGTTTGTTTGTTTGTTTGTTTTTTGTTTTTTACAACCAAGAGCAACCAAAGCTAGAAGGCTTGTATAGGTTTCTCTTTTGCCATACACACAGCACAGACCCAAACCAAGACTGCACTGACTTCTGACAGAGTTGCATGTCCGGAAAAGCTGAGAACTTCCTGAAAGCTGTAATACTCACAGTGTGGCTTAGTACAGAAAACAGATGAAGATTAAAACCATAGGGGAAGAGGAGGGAGGGAGAGTGGGTGGGATTGAGAGGAGATGAGGGAGGGGCCGCAGCAGGGATACAAATTGAAAAAATTGTAATAAATGATAATAATAATAATAATAATAACCCACTGAGGGCAGAGCTACAGACAGCAGAGTCTGTAGGTATGGGTGGGGCATCCATTGTCTTCTCAGAGAAAATGCTAATTCCCAGCAACAGGACATTCCCAACTAGGGAAGCTCAGCCAAACCAAGTGTATAAGGGATTCCACAGTGCTTAATCACTTAGATATGGCTGGCTTCTCTTCTGTAGCCTCTCCAGGGGTGGAACTGATACCACACAACTCAGAACCCTTACCTAATCCACATCGTCTACAAAGGGACTCCTCTCTGGCAGCACATTTCAAAGGCTTAGCGTCTTGACTAGGGTTTCATTGCTGTGAAGAGACATGATGGCCATGGCAACTCTTACAAAGAAGATCATTTAAATGAGACTGACTTACACTTCAGAGATTTCGTCCACTGTCATCGTGGTGGAAAGCACGGCAGCCTGCAAGCAGACATGGTGGTGGAGGACATGATAGTTCTGCATCTGCTTCCAGAAGGCAGCAGGAAGAGAAAGACACACCGGGCCTGGCTTGAGCATCTGAAACCTCAAAGCCCGCTTTCAGTGATACGCCTTTTTTCAACAAAGCCACACCTCCTAATAGTGCCATTCCCTATGGGCCAATAGGGGCCATTTTCATTGAATTGGCCATGCTTAGAAAGTAACTACAGAAACCAAAAGTTAATTCATATTCTCTATATGTATCTCTGTCTCTCTCTCTTTCTGTCTCTCTGTCTCTGTCTCTCTCTTTCTGTCTCTCTCTCTTTCTGTCTCTCTGTCTCTGTCTCTCTGTCTCTCTGTCTCTCTATCTCTCTGTCTCTGTCTCTGTCTCTCTCTCTCTCTTTCTGTGTGTGTGTGTGTGTGTGTGTATGCACACACAGGATGAACCTAAGTACTCACAAATACCAGGCATATACTGTTATACTGACTAGACCTAGAACCTCTGCCCAACAGGGCCTTTTCTACGATATAGCAACCAAAGAGTCTATAAGCATTTGAGACCACCTTTTAACACCATGGAAGAAAAATAATTATCTATCTCTGTATGTGTGTGTTTCACCAAATCTCGCTGAAGGGTGGAACCTAAGAAGACGGTGGTTCAGGGACGTCTGACTCAAGTTGATCCAATTAGAGGACATATTTTCTGGCTCCATGTGTGCTTCCTGGCACAGTGTCCTGCTTGATTTTATTCTTATAGGGGTCAACATCTAAAGAACTTAGCCGTCCGGTGAAACCCACAAACTGTTTGATTTTGCCAAGTGTCACTGGCACACAGCCACACACATTCCTTGAGGACTGTCTATAACTGCCTTGGGGCTGTGATCACAGATCTGACCTTGTGACCCACAAAGGTCTGGGCCATTTAGGACTGAGACCTTTTAGGAAACATTTGCTGACCCTTATCTTCCCTCCTGTCTGCTGTTCGCTGTACTCTCTCTGGTCTTCTGATAGTTACTAGAACACATCAAGACCTTGGCTGTCCAGAGCTTCCCACAGGAGCTTTTTGTTAGCGTATAGGCAGCTTGCTTCGGGGTTGCCTAGTAACCTATGATGTCATCATGTGTCGCCCACCAGGTATGTGGCAGATGAGGTTCAGCTGCACAGGCACAAGCTATAAAAGGACCAACCTGCATCTCTTCTCCCTTACTCTCCTCTCTTGCTCTCTCCTCCTGGCTTTCTTTTCTGGGGGGGGTGGGGGTGGGTGGGAACATCATGTCTCTCTCTTTCCTTTTCCTCTCTATATCTTCACCTCTATCCAATAAATCTCTTTCATATAATATCTGTTGTGTGTGTGATATCATTTTTAAACAAATACTAACAGCTTTGCTCTGCTTAAAACAGCCCCATCTTTCTGGAACATTCTTCTCTTCAGAGCTGACTACATCTCATTAGGTCACAGTCATTCCCCACTTGAGGGGCTCCTGCATCTGGATTCTATTTCCTTCACACACATCCAGTTGCTATTTTGCACATTGCCTGCTATTTTCCTTCATAGCACCCATCTCACTTGGATAATGTTTTTACTTATTTATTTGCTCCCTTAAGGCCACTTTCCCATGTCTTGTCTGTGAGTTACATGGGCAAGGGACAATGTCTCTATCTTATTTTCCACTCTGTCCCCAAAGCCTGACACATAATAAGCATTCAACAATTAATTGCTGAATAAATAAATGAACAAAGAAGTGGCAAATTTGCATGTATAATGACCTTGTTTTGTTTTGCAATTTGGATGTTCCCCTTTACTGTAATGTTTTGCTTTAAGAATGCTTGGTGTATTTTCTCCCCTTTGCTCCAAATTATCAAGGTCATGCTGTATTTAATTTTTTTTCTCTCCTGAGTGGTAATTTCTCTCCCAGCTTGATGCCATTTGCAAACTTAATGAATACTGTTTGGTTATTTATGGTGTTGGAACAGAATGAAGAAGACATGTTGTCTGACTGCTCTGTTCCACGTGGGCCATTCCAGCAACAGGGGCATTGCATCTTCACAGAGAAAGCATCAGCTCATTCCTGAAGGAGGCACTGGAAATAGTCTATTAGAATATTAATGAATCCCTTGTAAATTGCATCATGTTTGTTTCTGGAATATTTGTATGTTGATGCCAGTATATATTTTGATTTCTAGAAAAGCATCCCCATAAGCCCAAATTGATTACACTTATAAAGTACTCCCTAATTACAAAACAATTTCCTTTAAAAACTGTCTGTAGTAAATGCCTCTTCAGAGGAAAATGAGCTGCAGCAAAGAAAATGAAAACCCTTATGAGTATGCCAATCACAGCCCTGATTAAACTGTGGCTGTGTCCACAGGAATGGCTGGGCTGACATGCAAGCTGGGCCACAGTGTACAGCTCTTTGCCCACCATTTTATTAGGCCAGTCCCTAGGTGACCCACAGCACCCTACCCCTTCTCAACACTATGCATGGAAAAGGGAATTTACAGAAGACAGGTAGGACTACCAGGTCTCAGAATGTGGCTCCAGATGAGCCCTTGCAGCAGCACTGGAAGCCGGTTACAAATGAAGATACCAATAGATACCAATAGGCATGTTAATGTGGTAGGGGGTAGTTCTTGGGTTTTTACACCAGACAGAGAAGTACAGGCAACAAAGGAATGCTGAGAATTGGAGAAGTAATCTTTCCCAGGGAAGAGCATACCTGTCAGTTATCCAATATGAAATGGTCAGCCCTGAAAACATAAATATAAATACATCATATGGACTGAGAGGGTCCTGTGTGTCTGTATCTAATCTAATCTAATCTAATCTAATCTAATCTAATCTATCTACCTATCTAGATACAGATATACATCTAGATATAGATATGCAAAGTTTTGTATGACAAAACTTTTCCTGGGAGATGCAACACAGTCTACTTACCTCTGATAGGGGTCCTACAACCCCTGTGACCAACATATGAATGCCAAAGTCCAACTTGGAGAAAAATTGAATTTGATTGGGGTTACTTATAGGAAGAGTATGGGTGAGGGGTTACTTACAGGAGCAGAAATGACTCAAAGACAGCTACATCACTGAAAGCTACCTCAGCATTAGCATTAGTACCTCCGAATTCACAAAACCAGGGAACCTGGAGCATACTTCATTGCCCACAGGATGGCATGTCAAAGGATTGGAGAGTGTCCTCTCCAGGTGATTCTCTTTGTCTAAACCTCTTTCAGGTAGTATGGCTGGTTTTGGCTTCTTCCAGGCAGTTGGTCTGGTATCAGGGTCTTTTTTCAGGTTGTCTTATTTGAGGGTGACTCTCAGCATCTTTAGATCTTACTCTTGGATGGAGGGGTCCCAATGAATCTTGTCAGTTTCAGGGACTTCCTTAAGTGATATGGAGTTGTTTACCTTCCTGCTGTAGGATGGAGTGATTCAATCTCAGAGGAAACTGCTACACAACAATGTAACAAACAATTAAAGACAAAGTAGTCCATAAATTTGGGGAAGAGCAAGGACAGGGTACATGGGAGGGTTTGGTGAGAGGAAAGGGCAGAAAATGACAAAATTATAATCTCAAAAAAAAAAACCCTGTATAATATAAAAAATGCAGATTTGTAAATCCAGCCCAGCCCTGGCCAATCAGGAGCTTTATAGGATTTGAGAGAAGAAAACAAAAACAAAAACAAAAAACCAACAACAACATTATTCCTGAGTTTTGTCAAAGACAGTAAGATTTATTTTTAAAAGGTTATCACAGAGGGGCTTTGTTATTGGGAAGAAAGACTGGGCTCAGCTCTGAATACAAGAGCAAGTAGAAACTGAGAGCTAAGGACTTGGGGGAGGTCAGAGAAATACTGGAAGAAAATATTTTGATTAAATGGATGGAAGGGTGAATCTGTTCAGAGGACCCTCTATAGTAGACTCCCATCCTGTTTCCTCTGTTTGACTGCTTCTGGTGTCTATCCTGTTTGCCATGCAGGATGTTGAAGGAGATGCTGAGACTCAGGGCCAAACTGAGCAGAGTTCAGGGAGTCTTATGGAGGAAGAGAGGGGTGGGATTAGAGGGACATGACAGGGACAGGATCCCCACAAGGAGACCAACAAAACTAAAAGATCTGAGCCCAGGGGGTCCAGCAGAGATGCACCAACGGAGGACCATGCATGGAGAGGACCTAGACCCCCTGCTCAGATGTGGCCGACTGGCAGCTCAGTCTCCATGTGGATCTCTGAGTGAGGGGAGCAAGGGCTGCTTCTATCATGAACTCAGTTGAGGGCTCTCTGATCACTCACCCCTGGTGAGCAGCCTTGCCAGGCCACGGAGGGAGAGGATCCAAGCAGCCCTGATGAGACTTAACAAGCTCTGGGCAGATGGCAATAGTGGAGAGCTACCCCTTTCCGTGGACTAGGGGAAGGGGGTGAGGGGACGAGGGGGGAAGGGTGGGACTATAAGAGTTAAGGGAGGAGGCTTCAATCAGGATATATAATGAATAAATTGTGAAAAAAGTAAAATTTAAAAAATGGATGGAAGGGAACTCTACAAAGCCAGGCTGGGGTGATGGGACAGCTTCTAGGGGGCAGTGGAAGCCAAGGAGCCTGACCAGGATGGGGATTAAAGACTGAGTGGGGAGGCTTTGAACTGAACTGATCTGGCCCAGTTCTAACTGGAACAATCAATGGGCAGATAAACACGGAAGCCTCAGAGTCAGGACAGCTTTGAGAAATTTCAGGGGAGGCAGACTACAGTTCTGCGAAGGGCAGAAATCTTTGTCAGGTGGGGGAAGATAGGAAGTATGTTTTAACAAATGCTTCAATAGGATCCGACTCAGTAGAATACTGAAGTTAGAAAAAGGGCCCAGCTGGTGTTTTAACTCGGCATTAATGCACAGCTTGCTTAGAGTCTAGAGTGAAGTTTTTCCAATAAGGCCCATTTTCTCCTGCTGCCAAGTGGTTGCTTCTGGGAAGGTCCTCAGAGTCAGTGAGTTTTTTGTGTTTTAGGTAGGTTATGTACACCTCCCGTAATTCAGGTATACCACCTGGGCCAGAATGCTCTTTTCTGTAATCAGCATGACATACTTTTTTGCTGCAACTTTGACCCACCCTCACCAGAATTCACCTTGGATTTCCCTTGTTAGTTCTTTGCTGTGGCTTCCTTACTTTGTGAGTTGAAATGGAAGCAAGATATTGACAACTGAACTGTATCAAACACACTTGTTGCTTTCAAACCAGAAATGTTCTAGTATTCGGTAATAGTTAGGTGTTCATTACAGAGAAATCCAAAATCCTACTAACAAAATTCTGTCCTAAACTAAATGCTCCTTTTGCACCCAGCGCTCTGACAGATAACATTAGTAGTTGCTTCCTTTTATGCCTTTCATCTCCCTAGTCTGAAGAGCTCGCTTTGACTTAGGAAGGCTGAAGACTGTTTCAGTGGAAATGCAATCAGTAGGTGTGTAATGAGGTAGGGATGGAATGAGATAAGGAATAGAAGATAAGAAGGAAAGCCAATAGGGAAGCTAGGAAGTTTTAAGTTAGCTCCAGAAATCTAAAATAGAACTTTCCAACATTTACAGATATGTGGAACTCTTTAATGAAGAGCTAACCTTGTGGCTGAAGGCTGTGGGCACAGCTTGGGCAGGGCCAGAACAGCCATTTTTACAGAACTCAGGAGTTCTGAAGCCTTGGGAGTGTCCAGGGCAGGACCAGAGCCTGAGAGGCTGTAAAGAAAACAGCTCAGCCAGGGAACCAGACTCTGTCAGAGCTAGTGTGTGTGTGTGTGTGTGTGTGTGTGTGAAAATGGCTGCCATTCCTTGGCCTACTTTTCTAAATAGAAGGGTTGTATGGCCAAGGGAATAGAGCACAGTTTTCCTAATGACTTTTTAAAAGACCAGAGATGATATCTGAACTCATGTATGGGCACTAGTCTTATGAAAATCAGTTCTCTTGACCTGTACAGGAGTTGTGCTTCAAAGATAAATATCTGAAAGTTTAGAGGTCAACGATATTTAAGATCTAACCAGTACAGTGGAAAGGGGAAATCCCAGGATGCATCACCAGAGGGAAGCATGCTGTTTGCTCACCATATGCGGAAGAAAAGGCACTGCCTACTTCAAACAAGGTTATCTGCTCCTGTATAACCAGGCAAGGAAGGGTCACTAAGCATGACGGTCCATGGGAGCTGTTGGCCCTCTCGCACTCCATACCTCTCACTCCCTACACTCTGTAAGCAATATTCCTCCATGTGAAAGCAGCTGGGGGATGTTGGGAGTGGGGGAAGAGTAAATGTTCTGAAACATTGATTCTTCTGTTTTAAAAAGTTTGCATAAAGTCTGAGGGTGAAGAGAGAAGAGGGGGGGAGAAGAAAATGGGGGAACAATTTGAAGATGAGATGACCTCCTGAATGATTAAGTTAAGAGAGACATCTGACTGGTAGCTGACATCTAGCTGGTAGGAGCTAGAGCACTCATCTGGGTGGTGATGGTCTACGGCAGCTGGAATTTTGTTTTGTTCTGTTTATAAAGCAACAACAAAAAAAGATTATGCAGTCCATGCTCTTCGAAGAGATGATATTTGGTGGATACCCAAATGTGGCAGGTGTTTATTTTGTGCGATACTGGGATAATTTGTCATGTGAAGTGGCCCTGAAAAATGACAAACAAAAAAAAATGGCCTTGATTAAACTTTTAAACCAAATATTTGTGACATGAACAATTAGTAGACCAGCACCTGGTATTTTGCAGATGGCGTTTCAAGAAAATGGATAGTCATGGGCTCATTGACATTTATTGAACCCGTTACCCTGCTGCAAACAGTAACCTAACCTCCCTCTGTTGATTGAAACCTGAAGGCAGAACAAGGGTGAATTCTCTGCCCCGAACTAGAGGTTGATTGGTCTGGTTAGATGAGAACGCAGTGTTCAGGGACATCTGACCTTCGAGGCATCACCCCAACCTTCCTTCAAATGCCAACCCCTGCTTGCTGTGATTAATACTGGGGAGAATCTGTGACTTTAAGGGTGTGATGTTGCTTTCATAAATACTATTTACCGCATAATTTATTCATGGGTGATACACTCTGCATGGGTTGCAATTGGGATGAAACTGTTGAACCTGGTCATGCTGGAGCAATTAGTGCTACATTCATGTGTGGTGTGAAGGACTAAGCACAGGCAAACTTGTTAACAGAAGAGACTACTAATGCAGAAGTGGTAGCTAACTCTGGAAGCCTCTAGAAGAGACGATCTGCCGGTTCTCTACTGTATGTCTTGTCATATAGGAGGGGAGTTTGAGATACAGGAAGAAAGGGCGTAAAGTGGGCCATCTTATAAAGAGAATTGATCTCTCATCTGAGAGGGAATAACATTATCTTATGAGGGTTTGAGAGAACCTGGCATGCAGACTTTCTGCATATGTAAATCTTTCCTCATTCAATTGAACGTTACATCAAAACCTTTTCAGTGAAGACCTTTACCATTGTCTCTTATCCACCTATGGAGAAAACCTGTATGCAGTATCACCTCAACAGTAATTTTATCTTATGTAACACATAAAGGGATTTATTGGCAAAACAGCTCACAGGGGTGTTCTGTCAGAACAATGAAGACCATCTGTGCTGGCTTCTTCCTTTCCTCTTTTGTTCTGGAAAATCGCACTGCTTATCGCTCTCCAACTTTCAGCGAGAAAAGCAATTTTGTAAATGGTACACTCAAATGCTCTGATGAAGTTATAACTGATAAAGGCGCCAAGATGAAGATGCCGCCGTGAAAAATGGGTCACATCAAAGAAAACTGATTGGTAATCATAAAACGTGGACAAGATGGAATGAAGTGGTGTGTGCACCAGGGGGAAGGGGTGGGGGTGGGGGAGCTGTGCTTGCAACTTGCAGGTTTGTCCACAGCCCAAGGCTTGTCAGGGGATATGAATGTGTCAGCCGCTTGCTCAATGTCAAGGAGGCTCAGTTTCCTTTTAAACTTCAAGTGTTGACTCTTAGCTCCATTACATCTTCCTTGGTAAGATGAACTTTCATTTTAAAGTACTTGGGCTTTTTTCTTTCTTTCTTTCTTTCTTTCTTTCTTTCTTTCTTTCTTTCTTTCTTTCTTTCTGTCTGTCTGTCTGTCTGTCTGTCTTCCTTCCTTCCTTCCTTCCTTCCTTCCTTCCTTCCTTCCTTCCTTCCTTCCTTCCTTCCTTCCTTTCTTTCTTATGTCTCTTTCCCCAGGGAACTGGGCCTGAGCAGAGTCTTAAACCTGTATGTACTGCTGATTTAAAAGCAACTCGATAGAGATCTTTAATATAAAATTCTTATCACCTTTCAGATAATAGTACCAAGCAGGATTTGGGCCTGGCTTCTGGGCCCCTTTATCTCACAGTCCTCCCTGACAGGGACAGTGATTATCTCCCAAGTCAGCTAAGCAACTGCTTCTCCTTTCTTGCTGGAGAGTCTTCACAGGTGTGACTCACAGGACAGGAGTGCCCTTTTCCTCTTTCTGCTAAGCCATTTTCGTTTTGCTCAGCGGAAAAAAAAAATCAAATCACTTCTCTAAGATTGTCTAGCACAGCTCCCCAATTTATTACCACACTAGAATGCCCTTTCCAGTAGCTATTTTAACAAGATCCCTGCAAATCTCCCCATGACATAATGCCTACCGCCTTTAGATGGACACCTTTTTAAATCTCTTAACATTCGTAGGTGAGATCACAAAATATAATCTCTAGGAACAGGGTTAATAAATAGCCAAATCGGACACTCTAGAGGCTATAGCTATTAAGTATGATTTGGAGGAGAGAATGTGAATGTGGGAAGGTATACTAAACAAGGATTTAGATTGAAATCACATAATGAAAGACAGATGACAAGACCGGTACTAGTAAGAGGCAGGAATGAGACTTTGAACACATCTGTAAAGCTCAGACTCTTGCAAGCTAACACTCAGTAAAAGGGTGACTAGAGAATAAACCTACACAGGGTGAGATTTTCTAGCTAAGCCTGGCTGCTATTGGCCAGTGCCTGTTAGAGAGTTTCTAATATAACAGGCTTGTCATCTCAAGGGTTTGCATCTCAAATATATCATATTCAGTATAATACATGAACCCATAAATTGAGAATCAACATGAGACACAGTCACAGGCCAGTGAAATTCGGGAGCAACCGAGAAAGCAAACACACAGGTCAGGCCAAAGAGATTTCTCAAAGAAATGGACACTCTGAAGATGAGATCACAATATAAAGTTACATCATGTTCAAGAAAATAATTCACTCTGAACTAGGTGTATTAGAGACTGTAAACTAGTATTCAGATCATAATAGTGAGAGATTTGGATATTATATTGGGTATTACACAATAAAAGAAATTCGTTAAAGAACTATATCAAAAGACTGAGCAGAACCTCTACCAATTGAAAATGTAAACATTGAAATAAAAGCACATTAAGCAGAATACTAGAATTAGCTGAAAGGTGAATTAGCAAAGTGGAAGATAAATCTGAAGAAACTTGTAATGTGATGCACATCAATAATGTAAAAGATAATATGAGACATCAAAATCATAAAGAATGCATATATATTATAACACATAGGTCTGATGTGATCTGCAAAATAAATAGTAGAATTGCCCTCAGTCATGTTTGTATTGCTGGTTGATTTTTGAGATAAGACTGTGCTCTGTAACCTAACTCAGACTTGCTTTCATTAGGTAGCCATGTTTGACCCTAAGTTTTTCACCTTTTTGCCTCAGTCTCTGAAGTGCTGGGATTACAGGCGTAAATTACTACCCCTAGCTAGAAAATCCCTTAAAAAAATATTGCACATATTGTTATTTGCTCTTACTATTCATCCATCCACAGATGATTCTTCCATTTCTTACACCCACTGAAAAATTATTCAAATATATCTTTGTGCTTGCGCACTGTGCATTGTATTAACACTATGTGCACAGATTAAAAAATTAATCACGTGTGTACATGAGCAATAACTCTTACAAGTGAGGAACTAGTGTTTGTTTATGGTCTCAGTCAAGATCCCACCAAGAATTTCCACAGTTTAAATTCTAAACACCAACACTAACGATGTAGAGGCTAAAGGGAAGGGCAAGGACATTTCATCTGGTTCAGTGTACTAGTTTCTGCATTAGTTACTTTTTCTGTTGCAGTGATCCAACAACATCCCGACAAAGGTGACTTGAGGGGGAAAGGGCTTATCTGGGCTAACAGTCCACTGTGGTGGAGACATCATGACAGCAGGAGCTTAAAGCAGCTGATCACATGACCTCCACAGCCAGGAAGCAGGGAGCGAGGAATGCTGGTTCAGCTCACTTTTTCCTGTTTTTTATTTATTCCATGATCCCACCTCATTGGAAGGGTGCTGCCCACAGTTAACAAGCAGGTTTTCCCTCCTCTGTGAACCTAATCTAGGTTATCTCTCACATGTGTTTATAGAAGCTTGCTTTCTAGGTGATTCTAAATCCTGTAAAGTTGACAATAAATATTAACTATTGAGGTTTTTTTTTTCCTTTTTGTGGTGACCAAAAAACCTGCAACTCACAGAGGATACAGCCCCTTAATGCAGGTCATGGTAGCAGGGAACTGAGGTCTTTGTAGCTACATTTAGGAAGCAGAGAGATGAATGATTGTGCTCAACTCACTTTCTTCTTTTTTTTTTTCACTCAGTCTGGGTCCCCAATTCACAGAATGGTGTCACCCACTTTGAAGGTACATCATCCCTGCTCAGTGAAAGCTTTTGGAAATCACCCCCATAGACACACTCAGAGCTATGTTTCCATGGTGATTTTAAACCCTAGCAAATTGACAATAAATAGTAACCATCACAATTCCATACTTGTCAAGTTGACCCTGAAAGCCATCACTTTAAATGATAATGTTCTACTCCTGTTCTACTGAAAGCCTTATTTTCTTCTTGTAATGCAAAGTGCATTTGGTCCATTTCTAAAACTCCCCATTGTCATTAACAGTCCCAACACCATTCAAAAGGTCAAAATCTCTTGGCAATCCAGGCATCTCTTAACTGTGAGCCCCTGCAAAATAAAAGCTGGTTAATATTTTTAAATACACAATGGTGCCGAAGGAACATCTTTTTGGGTCTCGTTCAAAGTAGGTGGATTTTATACTCCAAATAAACAAATTTTCACACACACCCTTCAAAATGCAAAGATCTCACCAAGAACCGTATTTTAGAAAACATCAGCTCTCACCTACTCTCAGCCTACAGCTGTTAGTGTTTCTCATTTCACTGAAGATATTCTAGCTTTTTTTTCAATCTTTGAGGAAGTTGGCTTTTTGATCCAGGTTATTACCTGCCATTAAATTATTAAATTATTATTAAAATTCACTGGGGATGTATCCTGGATCACATGAACCCGGAAGAACAACTTTTGACTTGCCTCAGTCTAATGCGACCCTTTAGGAAAAACTACTACATTTTGCTCTTTGCTTTATAGCATTATCAATGCGATAAGCTAGTGAGGTGTCTCCCTGAATATCCTGAGAACTAATGCACAGGTTGAGGTGGTGGGGTAGCACAAGGTAGAAAAACAAGATACATTGTTCTTCCAGGGGAAGCTAATGGTGGTTGGAGGTTTTCTGTTGGCTGGTATTGAAACAATTCATTGGCCAAGTAGCCTGTTACCAGGTGCCACTAGCTTTCCTAAGTTACTCCACTCAAAAGATTACATCTGGAACAGCAGCTTTGCTGGAGTCATCAACAAGAGTTACAAAAATCCATTATTGCTGCCTGAGAGTCATGTGGGTTAGAATCACAATCCTGCCATTTTTAAGCCTTTGATGAGAACAGTCACCTGTCCTTTTCCTTGGGGAATAGTGTTATCCATGATTTACTTTTCTATATGAAGGGACACACAGGAATAGCTTAGACTCTTTTTAAAAAATACAGCTCTTCCTCTACAAACTGGGAACATAATGCATTTGTCGGGTGCTGGAATGTGTTCAAACATTGTTATTAAAACCTGGGGAAATAAGCATGACACAGCCATCTGTATGAGACTCAGGTGAATATTTTCTTTTTAATTCTGGCTCTGGGTATACCATGGATTAAATACACACATGTCATGGTTTAGGAAAAGGATCTTCTCTTTGGGGGAAAAGATACTTCAAATACATAGTATGTTTTTATTTATTTGAATTGACTTTTGGATCATAAACATAAACATAAAAACAATGCATATTATTGGGATATCTTGTAATGTTTCTGTACATGTATATATTGTGAAAATGTTAAAATTAGGTTAAACATATCCATCTACTCAGACATTTATCATTTGTTTATGGTAAAATTTTTCAAAGTTTGACATAGTTGGTATGCTAGAGAGAGATTTAATGAAGAATGAAAAATCTCCGAAGAGCCAAGAAAAAAAGAGTAAACTGAAAGAAAAGAAAGAAAGAAAAGCAGTGAGAATTTGAGCACACAGTACACAAGAAAGGAGGAAATCCAGCAGAAGTGGACCAAAACCCAAAGGTGTGGCAAAGCCACCCAGACAGCGTAGGTGAGGTCCTCAACAATCCCAGAGATCGGAGGCCTGGGCTAACCTGGAGAAGTCACGTGTGCTCACCGACACTACCCCTTGAGAAGAAGGGATTAACAGATATTCTTAGGAGCTTTTGAAGGTTGAACTTAGGGAAAAAACAAAACAGGAAGATTAGACTTTTTAATCTTCACATTTTGAAAAGTTTTTGAAAGTCTCACTTGTGTGATCCAAGCTGAGTTCGAACTCTCAGTGCCCCTACCCCAGCCTCCTGAGTGCTGGAATGACAGGAATGCGTCACCTCCCACCTCTTCTAGGAGGAAGGCCTTAAAAGTGAACAATAGACGTGAGAAGCTTGTAAACCGGTCTAGGCCTAGGGAGATGGCTCAGTGGTTAACTGATCCACACAGGGAGGACATGATTTCAGATGACAGCACACATGTAACAAGCAGAGACTCCATATGCAGGAACAGTTGCAAGTACCCATGCTTGTGTGCGTTTATGTGTATGTGAACACAAGTGCACACACACACACACACACACACACACACACGTATGAATAAGTCTTTTGAAAAAGAGATTATATGAAGATGATAGGGAAGAGAAAAGTAGTAGAAGGACAGGGGAGAGATTGTGGGGAATGAAGACAGATTTGATTCAAACACCGTATCGTGTGTATACATGAATGTTGAATAAAATATTTAAAAATCTAAACTAACATTATTTGCACAAAATATGTTTATATCGTGAGAGAAATCAAAGCTGATATTATATGTGTTGGTAGGAAAGCTAAATTTCAAATTAAAGTGTTTTCAGACCTTTGTACCATCTGCTAACTACAGGCACTACACTACTACACACATACGGTAAAATTTCAGAATAACGTCTCAAATAATAGAATTAAATAGCATACCTCTTCAAAGAAAATGTAAATACCTGAAAGAGTGGATATTTCCAATTTGATTTTACAATAGCATTGTGTATCGTGCCTTCAAATGCAGCCAGTGCGGAATCTTGGCATTTGATAGAGATCATCAAAAACAAAAACATTTTTTTCCCCACAGGCAGAAATTACATATTGTTTTAATTCCTAATTAAAGCTAGATTTTATCCTTTCTTCCAACGTGATAACAACCCCATTAATTCCCTCATAGTTCTTTTCACAAAATTATAATTATAAGTTAAAACTAATTTTTATTTCTTATGAAAAGTGTCACTTGGTTTTATTGAATTTTGTTTAGTTTTCAGTGTACTTATTTATTTTAGCTCAAAATAGATCAAAAGAGCAGTTATATATCTTAATACAATTAAACATAAAATTAAATTTTTATTGCAAATTCATCACTTACAGAGAGTTAGTTCTGCTTCATTTAATAAGTTTATTAAATGTTGCTAGAGAAACAAGATTCAGCAGTAACTACACTTCTGGCTTTTTAAGAATAATGTTAATTCCGAGAACATTGTTCACACAAGTAGGTAGGAGTGAAGGCCATCCTGGTGAAATGCCTTTTACTCACTGGGTGAGGGTTTCCAAGTAGGGAGGCAGCTAATCCCTCCTTTAAAAGCTGTGGTGAAGTATAGGAAATGCATTAACATTCCATTGCAACAGCTTCATAAAAGGTTTGGTTTCTTTTTATATTATGCGTATGTGTAATGTGTCTGCGGCTGGGTATGTGCATGTTGATGGAGTGCACCAAGAGGCCAGGGGTTTCAAATACACCAGAGCTGGAGTCCAAGGCTGTTTTGAGCCACCTGACATGGGTTTTGAGAACTACAATTGTATCCTCTGGAAGAGCAGTCCATGCTCTTAACTACTACTGAGCCATCTCTCCAGCCCCGCTCATTAATAGAAGTATGCACAACACAAACTTTCCATTGTAACTATTTTAAGTGTACAGTTCAGTGCCAGTAAGGACTTTCATACTGTGCAAACATTACCACCATTCATCTCAAAAACCTTCCATCCTCCTGACCTGACACTGTATATCCATTATAGTCTAACTCCTCCTTCCCCATCTCAGCCTCTAAAATCCCACCACTGTGTTTTCTAGCTCTGTGATCTGACTACTCTAGACACCTCACATACATAGAAACATATAATAACTAGTACTTTGTGACTTGCTTATTTCACTTAGCATGATGTCTTGCAGAATAATATAATCTATGTTGTAGCATGTGTCAATATTTTTTCCTTTTATGTGTATGTATATATATATGGATTAATACACAATGGACTAATATTTAGTCTTTAAAACACACAGATATATACATATGTTGTATGCATATATATATTGTGGTTCATTGATGGATCTTGGATGGCTTCTACCTTTCATTTATTGTAATTTAACCTGTATTTAATGGAATAAATGTTAGTTATAATATCAATTCCAAACTTCTGCTTCTTGCGTGATTCCCACATGAATAAGTTTCCTTTAGTTCCTAGTAGGAAAGATTTGCAAAGTAGTAAGCAAGTATGATTCCTGACATCTAAAAACAAGTTATTAAAGATTTAAAACTCTTAGTCTCTCTTATTTTCTATTCTTTGTTGAATGTCTATGAATTATCTGTGGGGAGCAAAGTTAAGTGGCCATGTCTTTAAGATGCTAGATTATGACCTACTGAATAGTAGAGTAAAACCCACCCTCTCCCAAATGATGGGAGAGTTTCACATAGCTAAAAAGCCCTTTGGCCAGCAACACTTTGTTTTCTAAGGGTATTTCCAGGCAAGCCAGAGCTATAATTTATTAAAGCAAACAAATAAAATATACATTTACAAATTCATAGTTCTATAGGTCAAAAGTCTGGGAAGGGTCAGACAGTTAGTTCCTATGTTTAAGGTCTTTTGGACCTGTGGTCAGGTTGCTGGCAAGACTAATATTACCCAGAAGATGTGTGAAATAATCTACTGGAAGAGTCTGGTTCACTGCGGATGTAACACAGATGTTTCTATGTTACTCTTCTGCTGTTGGTTGAAGAAAGTGCCTAATCCAGCATTTGAAGGCTTGTGTGCTTCCTTCAGTCCCCTCCCCCAGATTGGTTTCTACCTTAAGATCAATTATGCAATAAAGTATAATAGGATCCTAGGAATGTTGGACAATCTCATTCCCAGGTGTGGGGGTTAGAGCAGAAAGTTTCACCCTATGGATTCATCCCCTTCAACCAATTCACACAATGTAGTGTGAAATAGATTCACTCAAGGTTCCCCAACACACCAGAACACCATCTTAAAGCTGAGGAATCTGCTAACCTGGCTGGTACAGTGTGGACCCATTCAGGCTTTGGAAGCCCTGGAGTAGGACAATCAGAACCCCTCGCCACATTGGGGTGACTGATGCTTTTCCCACTCACAACCAAGGCAGGTTTATGTGACACCAGATATACAGGTGCACAAAGCAGGCATATACATCAAACACTGACTAGATACTAAACCATAAAAATATATTTTAACACAGTTCATTGGTGTGCATATACTTTATTACCTATTGAGCACAAAAGCAAACTTGCATACTTCAATAGTTACTCTTTGTCAGTTTGACACAAACTAGAGTCACCTGGGTGGGTGGGAGGGACCTCAGTTGAAGAACTGCCTAATTAATTAATTTAGTTAATTAAAATAAAATATTTCTTAAAATTTTAATTAGTTTCAATAATTACAAATCTTAAATTTTAATAACTTGCTTTAGATGATGGGTCTCTATTAGAACAACCTTTGGAAGAACTCCAATGCCCAGATTGGCCTGTCAACATGTCTGCAGGGCATTTTCTTATTTGCTAATTGATCTAGGGCCTAGTCTATAACAGTGGTGTCACCCCTGGGCAGGTGGTCTATATACCCAGGATGCATATTTCATAGTTTTGATTGTATCTAAAACCATCTTATGTTGAAGACCACTTCGACATCCAACTGGAGGCAAACTGAGTCAGAGTATAGATCCATGGCTGCTGGCTGGTGGCCCAACAGACTTTTTATGAGGGTAAATTTTCCAGGGCTGGAATTGATGGTTACTTACTGTGGCTTCCATTGATGGTGGTAAACTGAGGGGACAGAATTAAATTTCTGGAGTTGGCCAGTGCTGGTAGCTTCCTGGCATGGGCTTATACCTACTATGGTAAGCATTGGCTAGGGCTGTTTGTCCTAGCATTGGATTTCCACTGGTAGTGGCAAAGCATCTAAAAAAGAAAAGGGAGAAGGAGAGAAAAAGACCACACACACACACACACACACACACACACAAACCTGATGATTAAGTAGACAGACTCTAGCAGGTAAGTTCCAACAAGCTTCTTTCCTTTATTTAACTTCTCTTCATTTAGCTTCTTTTACAGGCTGTGGGCATCCTCAGCAAAAGACCATTAGGACTCACAGCATGGGGCAGCTTCTGCCAATATGACTATGGAGAGTATGTGACCTGACTTTGGGGAGTCAGTGCAGAGATGAACAACCAATGGGAGTCTCGGTGATAGTGTCGAGGAAACTGATGGGTTACCCAAAGCTCTATAACACGCTCTCTCTCTCTTCCAGAATAAATGAGTCTGCACCCCACCAGTGAAGAAAAAGCCGGCTGAGAAATTACCTTGCTTGCTCACCTTGCTAATATATAAACTAGTTGCTTAGTTACAAATGCATATGGATTCTTGGGAATAACTTGTTTTTCACATTTGTTTTCCACCCATAATACTGGTGGGCTGCAATTTGCAGTTACAAATAAAGAATCAATTATCTTAAAGAGTAATCTTATAAAAGTCTTAAAAGAATCACGAATCTAAACTTCTATATAAAAACAATCAGCCACTTTAAATCAGCTTCTTTAAATCTTTAAGGTGCATATCTACTCATTAATTATTTTTTAATTCTAGGAAGACTTTAATTTCTTTCTATTTCTTCCCTGACCCAGCTGTCATTTAGTAGCGAGTTGTTCAGTTTCCATGTATGTGTAGGTTTTTTGCTATTTCTGTTGCTGAGGGCCAGCTTTAGTCCATGGTGATCAGATAGGATACAAGAGATTATCTCAATCTTCTTGTATCTGTTGAGGCTTGCTTTGTGACCAACCATATGATCTGTTTTGGAGAAGATTCCATGAGGTGCTGAGAAGAAGGTGAATTCTTTTGTTTTTGGGTGTAAGGTGGTGATTTCTCAGACAATTAGGAATAGCACTTTCTCAAGATCCAGCTATACTACTCCTAGGCATATATCCAAAAGACGCTCAAGTATTCAACAAGGACATCTGCTCAACCATGTTTGTAGCAGCTTTATTTGTAATAACCAGAAGCTGGAAATAGCCCAAATGCTCCTCAGTTGAGGAATGGATACAGAAATTGTGGTACATCTACACAATGTAATATAACTCAGTGATAAAAAACAAGGAAATCATGAAATTTGCAGGCAAATGGTGGGAACTAGAAAAGATCATCCTGAGTAAGGTATCCCAGAAGCAGAAAGATACAAAGGGTTTATACTCACTCATAAGTGGATATTAGATATATAACATAGGATAAACATACTAAAAATCTGTATACCTAAAGAAGCTAATCAAGAAGGAGGACTCTGGCTAAGATGCTCAATCCCCATTCAGAAAGGCAAAGAGGATGGACATCAGAAGAGGTAGAAAACAGTGAACAGGAGCCTACCATAGAGAGCCTTGGAAAGGCTCTACCCTGCAGGGTATCAAGGCAGATGCTGAGACTCATAGCCAAACTTTGGGCAGAGTGCAGGGAATCTTACAAAAGAAGTGGGAGATAGTAAGACCTGGAGAGGACAGAAGCTCCACAAGGACAGCAACAGATCAAAAAGTCTGGGCAGAGGGTTTTTTTTCTACAACTGATAACTCCAGCCAAGGACCACACATGGAGATGGCCTGGAACCCCTGCATGGAGGTAGTCCATGGTAGTTCAGTGTGTAAGTGGGTTCCACAGTAATGGGGATAGGGACGGTCTCTAACATGAACTGATTGGCCTTCTCTTTGATCACCTCCCCTCTGAGGGGGGAGCAGCCTTACCAGGCCACAGAAGAAGACAATGCAGCCACTCCTGATGAGGCCTGATAGACGAGGATCAGAGGGAAGGGGAGGAGGACCTCCCTTTTCAGTGGACTGGTTGAGGGACACGGGTCTGGAAGAGGGAGGGTGAGATTGGGAGGGAAGGATGGAGGGAGGTACAGGGGGGATACAAAGTGAATAAACTGTAATTAATAAAAATAGTTAAATAAAAATAATTTTTATTAAATCATAACAGGAAGCTGAGGGCAAAAATGGGTCCAAGAAATTAATCACCTTGAAGCTGAGCTTCAGTGAGGGAGAGACATGTGAGCTAGTGCTAATTGGGTTATTGTTCTCACTCACCAATCTCAACAAGCCCCTGAAGGCTTTACTATTAAGAGTGTACTTTCCTGAACTTCAAACTGTTCTCTAAGATTTTCTACATCAGAGCATCTACAAAACATCTTTCCTGACCTTGCTAAACAATCTGTTCTTCCAAATTCTTTCTAAGGGTAGCAGTCCGCTGCTAACAATCTACATCTGTAGCTTCTTTTCAAGGGTGGTAGTTAGATCATTAATCTGCTCCAGCAGCAATGCCTGAATGAGATCAAGCCAAGTTCCAGATATCCTGCCCAGTGAGGGGACTGGAAGCCCTCTTAGCGTTTTCATGCAGCTCATATATTGTGAGGGATGTAGTGAGGGCAAGGGCCACAGCAGAGTTATGCTCCGGGACAGCATGGAGTACTCAGGACACGTAGTTCTTGGTGCCGTGCCTCTCCAAAACAAACTTGGTTGTGATCGTGCTAACCAGTGAGCCGCATTCCATGAATTCTAGAGCTGTTTTGCCATTGTTCCTGCATGGCCCCTGACAATTTTATACTTTCTAGCCCACACTGTTCCAATCTGCCTTACG
Source organism: Pachyuromys duprasi (assembly GCA_028658305.1). Classification (NCBI taxonomy): domain Eukaryota; kingdom Metazoa; phylum Chordata; class Mammalia; order Rodentia; family Muridae; genus Pachyuromys; species Pachyuromys duprasi. The sequence continues at coordinate 31,753,001 of CM053749.1, forward strand.
ACAGCTCTTTTTATCATTGCCTCTCTGTTGGCTTACCTCCATAAATATGAATTTTTTAGGGTTTTTTATTATTAAGACTTTGAGTTAGCATAGAAAGTAAAACGTCTCATTGTGACACTTTAAAAGATATCTGCCATTGTGTTTGCTCTCTGCTAAGGTTTTCTGTCCCTCCTTTCTTCCTGCTGCTGAACCCTTTCTTCCCTCCAAACAGAACCCCCAAATAAATCACATACGTGTACATCATGTTCACACACTTACATCACATACATATACACATACACGAACATGTACACCATATACATGCACATATACACATACGTATATACGTACATTCTATGCATTCCCCATGTGAGAGGGAAGGTGGTATTTTGCCTTTCCTTTCCTCTTGTTGTTTCCCCTCTCAGGTGGTTTTTTTTTTGGTTGTTGTTGTTGTTATTTGGGGCATGGGTTTGAGTACTTACTTTCTGATTTTGGTACAGCAAGATGATTTTTGGCTTATCATCATGGTTCTTGTTCTAGGATCTACTACGTTGGATGGGATTTTGGACTCTTTACTGAAGAAGTGTATCCAGAAAGGGAGGTCCAGGTGTTAGGTGTGTGCCTTAATACAGGGTGTCCCTGTTTCTAGACCCTGTCAGCAACACAGCAAGGAAATAATAAATAAATGCTAACTTGTATATGTGTATGGATATCTTTGTGCATATTATATGTAATATTTATGGAGGTAAGCACATACCATCTATTTTACGGTAAATATGAGTTTGCATGATATATTTGGTGCTCAGTCATCATATTAAACGCTCTAGCCTTTTCCCCTTGTTTGTCTGTAACCTCCCACTTGAACAGCGAGAACCCTGGCTCACATTGTCTGCCACCCATGTACACAGTGGTTAGTTCCAGTGTACATGTGTAGCAGAATCAGAACTATTGGTCCATATTCTCCTGGAAACAACATCAAATAGAGCATAGTAGTTCTAGAAAGCATATTTTATTGTATGCGCCCATTTCTGAACTTATCTAGTACTGATAGTGTCCATTCAGTTCAGTGATGGTATTACCTCATTTGTAAAGCCATTAGATTCTATTCTACCCAATGGCCAAACAGCAGGCTCCTACACGGAAAAGAAATTCTTGTACAGCAGGAAAACAGTGGTCTTGGAGGTGGCATAAATAGTTTCAAACAATACTGATTCTCTTTTCTAACCCTTTATTTCTGAGTTAAAAAAAAATGAGCTGGAACTGTTTCCTGGAGCCTGTTAAATTTAGAGAGCACACTTTTAGAGGGATAAGTGTTAGCTAGGGTGAACACTGGAAAGAACTTTCTGTGACTATCTAGCAGAGCCTGTTTACCAAGTTTCAGGGGAAACCTTTGAGAAGAAGGCAGTGAATCTTGAATCTTGGGATGGGAAAAGAAAGCAGGCAGCCATACTGGGCCATGGGTGGAGGTCACAAGTGATAAGGCTTGCTTCTGTTTGGGGCTATGGATGGGAAAAAATAGGAGGCCTCAAAACGGCTTGAAAGGACTTTGGAATAAAGTGCCCTTGTGCAAGTACAATTAAGGGTTCAAAGTGAAGTTCCTGGTTAGCATCCTACTGTGGGAGGAAGCCTGTTGCAGGTCAAGTAGCCACAGTTCTTGACATGGCTATAACAAAAGATGTAATAGAGGAGTCCAAGAGGTGGCTCAGCAGTTAAAAGCAATACTGTTCTTGCAGAGGATCCAGGTTTAGTTCCCAAAACAAATGTCAGATTGCTCAACACTGCCTATAGCTCCAGGTCTAGGGGGATCCTGTGCCTCTGGCCTCTGCGGTCACCTGCACTTTTGTGCTCATGTCTGCTTGCAAACACATACACGTAATTAAAAATAGAAGAAACCTCTAGGGGGAAAAAAGCTAGAACAGAGTAATGGATGATACAGGCAAAACTATAGGCAGGACATATTTACAAACAGTACCCATCAGCCTTTCAGAAATAGCCACTTACCTAAAACAATTGGTTTATTAATAAAAATGTTAGTTACTATTCTTGTGGCTATGACAAAATACATGAAAAAAGGACAAGGAAAGAAGGGCTTCTTAGAGGCATGCCACGATAGAGAAGGCATGCCGCTGAAGCATGAGGTGGCTTGTCATAGTGCATCTACAGGAAGCAGAGAGCCATAGACAGTGGTGCTCTGCTCGCCTTGTCCCGTATCTTCAGTCTGGTACTCCAGCCTGTGGCCTGATCCCTCCCATCTGGATTGCCTCAAGGTGACCACACATTGAAACTCCTGAAACCATGAACCCAAGCAGACCTTTCTTCCTTTGAAGCTGTTTATCTGGGGGTGTTTGTTATCACGGGAGGGTGCTGACTAACACAATACAATTAATAACTAATACATCATTTCGGCCCCTTTCTCAGAAATAGGATGTCCCTTCGAATCTCCCTCACATTTGGCCAAAATAGAAGCAATCCTCATGTTCTGTGCCTTCCATTCATGTTTTCCTGTTTCTTCTCCCCTCCTCCAATGGCTCTTTTGGTATAGGCAGGATGAGGCAGAAATGGATAACTTCACCTCTATGTGGAATGATCACTGAACAACATAGGAGCAATTCACTCTTTCCTATGACCTACTTCTTTGTCATATGAAAATGGTAGTTGATAAGTTTTTTTTTTCTTTTCTGGTGCTTAGCTTAGGTGCCCAGGGCTCTCTGTGGAAGTTGGAATATGATCTTTCCTTGTTGAGAGAGCACATGGATACTGTTTAGCCAAATAGGAAGTCTGTACTGCCTGTGGGCAGCTGCACAAGGAACCTGTACAACCATGAAAGCCTGAAACCTCACCATTCTTTGTCTTGTATGCACAAAATTCATATCCTGATTGACACACTTAGCAAGAACAGTTAACAGGAAGTGAAACTATAGAAGCTGAAAAGCGATGTTAGTACAGAATGGCGCCTCCAGCATGGCATCAGCTGTCTTAAGGTCTTGAGGCCTGTCACATCCGTTCAGACTTAAACAGGAGTTCAGTCTTTCTTGTCTTATGTATATACTATTAAAAGGATAGAATCTTAACACCTTTTCCATATGAGGATGGAGCCTTGGAAGAAGAAGCATGATCACTTGCCTCTTTCTTGCTCCCTTCTGTGTGAAGGTATGACAAGATTAAATCTATCCGCAAAGCAGCAAAGGGATCCTCATTAGATAACGGATCTACGTGTGTCCTGATCTTGAACTCTTCCAACCTTTAAAACTGTGGAAAATAAATGTCTGTTGTGCAAGCCAATTTGTCTCTGGCACTTTGTTATAGCAGCGCAAGCGTTAAGATAATAAACATAAAACGTCATCCATAAATTGTCAAGAGGTGGATCCAAGATGGCGACTAGCACACACAGTTTCTGAGTTGCAGAGGAGCTGTTGCGCTGGAATTGGTGAGAGGAAGGATGACTGAAGCCAGGGAAAGGACAGTGAGGCTTTCTAAACGACAGGGGTCATCGCATGAGGTGAGAACTTTGGTCTCAGGTCACCCGTGGACCTAAACCAGCAGCCAGGCATCTGACTCCTCCCACCCACACACCCACTGTGAGAAACAGAGGGAGTCTTGGGACATCTAAGCCCCTGCTCTGCGGGTCCAACAGTGGAGTTAAGGCAGATAATGCTGGAAATTGTGCCGTGACTATCATCACTGCCTGCTACATCTACAGTGCATGCACAAGTAACCCCCTAGAAGCCTGCAAGGCAAAGCCCCTTCCACACACTCAAGGGTTCAGCATTCTCTATCACCCTGTCCCTCAAGGCACACTTCCATGCACATTTACACACACACACACACACACACACACACACACCTGCGTCTGTCTTTCTGTGCCTACGGACTTTCCTCCCACAGGTACAGCTGAAGCACCAACACACACGCTGAGGCCATGGGACCTCTCTCAGCTTCCTGAAGAACTCTCCAGACACAGGAGAGACATAGTACCAGTCTGAACTGTAGAATACAGGAACAAACAGGGAAGGTTACGGATAAGCCAATGGCCAACATTCGGTGAAAGAACATATCCAACATAAATCAGGACATCATGGTTTCACCAGCAAACCCCCAAATTGATGGATACTCCAATTCATTGGAAGCACAGGAAAATGACTTTAAAGTTATGCTTACCCAATTATTTAAGGCCAATTAAAGAGGAAACAACTAAATCTCTCAGAGCAATAACCATACAAATACAGACATTTAAAGAGGAAATGAGCAAATCTATCAAAGATTTGGCCAATCAAATGGAGGCAAAGAAAGAGGAAATGAACAAAATTCTCAAAGAAACACAGGCAAATATAGCCAAACAAATAGAGGCACAAGTAGAGATACAATTAGTGGCATATAGCGAAGAAACAAACAATAAAATAGAGACTATCATAGAGACACAGGAATCCACATTCAAACAGATGAAGGAAATGGTGAAAGGCATGAAAACAAAATTAGAATCAATAAAAAAAACACAAACTGAGAAAACCCTGGAGCTGGAGAACTTAGAGAAAAGATCAGGAACCACAAAGGTAAGCATCACCAACAGAATACAAGAGATGGAACAGAGAATCTCAGGTGCTAAAGATACACTCGCAGAAATTGATACTTTTCTCAAAGAAAGAGTAAAATCAGAAAAGTCCCCAACACAAAATATCCAAGAAATCAAGGACACCATGAAAAGACAAAATCTAAGAATAACAGGAATTGATGAAAAAGAAGATTCCAGGCTCCAAGGTCCAAAAAATATTTTCAAGAAAATCATAGAAAAAAATGCTCCCAACTTAAAGAAAGAGATGTCCATAAATATACAAGAGGCCTACACAACACCACATAGACTAGACCAGAAAAGAAACACATCACGTCACATCATAGTCAAAACACTAAATCTACAGAACAAAGAAGAGATATTAAAATCAGCAAGGGAAAAAGGCCAAGTAACATATAAAGGTAGACCTATCAGAATAACACCAGACTTTTCATCAGAAACTATGAAAGCCAGATGGGCCTGGGCAGGTGTCATGAAGACTTTAAGAGAGCACAGATGCCAACCCAGACTACTATACCCTGCAAAGCTTTCAATCAACATAGATGGAGAAAACAAAATATTCCATGACAAAACTAAATTTATGCAATATCTACACAGCAAACTAGTCCTACAGAAGATACTGGAAGGAAAACTCCAATCCAATGAAAACAACTATACCCAAGAAAACATAACATACTGATATATCCCAACAAAAAATAAAAGAAAACAAGCAATGAATAACAGTCAGACCACCAACTCCACAATAAAAGGAACAAGTGTTCATTGGTCACTATTATCTATCAATATCAATGGACTCAACTCTCCAACAAAAAGACACAGACTAACAGAATGGGTGTGGAAACAGGATCGAACATTCTGCTGCATCCAAGAAACGCACCTCTGCAACAAAGATAAACACTACCTCAGAGTAAAGGGCTGGAAAAATGTTTTTCAAGCAAATGGACGCAGAAAACAAGCTGGGGTAGCTATCCTAATATCTAATAAAATAGACTTTCAAACAAAATTAATCAAAAAAGATGAGGAGGGACACTACTTTCTCATCAAAGGAAAAATTCATCAAGAGGACATCACAATTCTGAATATCTATGCCCCAAATACAAGAGCTCCTACATTCATGAATGAAACATTATTAAAACTTAAATCACACATGGATCACAACACCTTAATAATGAGAGACTTCAACACCCCACTTTCACCAAGGGATAGATCATCCAGATAGAAGCCAAACAGGGAAATAAAGGTGCTTACAGAAGTCCTAAATCAAATGGACCTAATAGATGTCTACAGAACTTTTCACCCAAACTCAAAAGAGTATACCTTCTTTTCAGCACCTCATGGAATCTTCTCCAAAATAGACCATATATCCAAGAAGATTGAAATAATCCCCTGTGTTCTATCTGACTACCACGGACTAAAGCTGGACCTCAAAAACAATGGAATTAGCAAAAAGCCTACATGCACATGGAAACTGAACAACTTGCTACTCAATGACAGCTGTGTTAAGGAAGAAATAAAGAAATTAAAGACTTCCTAGAATTCAATGAAAATAAAGGTATAACATACCCTAATTTATGGGACACAATGAAAGCAGTGCTCAGAGGAAAATTCATAGCACTAAGTGCCTTCAAGAAGAAATTTGTGACATCTCATACAAGCAACTTAATGGCTCAACTGAAAGCCCTAGGGAAAAAAAAAAAAGAAGCAAATACACTCAAGAGGAGGAGGAGACAGCTGGAAATAATCAAATTCAGGGCTGAGATCAATCAATTAGAAACAAATAAAACTATTCAAAGAATCAAGGAAATCAAGAGCTGGTTCTTTGAGAAAATCAGCAGGATGGACAAATCTTTAGCCAAACTAAAAGGCAGAGAGAAACTATTTAAATCAGCAAAAAAAGAAATGAAAAGGGGGACATAAGTACAGATACTGAGGAAATCCAAACAATCATTAGGTCATACTATAAAAGCCTATATGCCACAAAATTTGAAAATCTAAAAGAAATGGACAATTTTCTTGATAGATTCCATCTACCTAAATTAAGTCAAGATCAGGGAGAAAGAATGAATAGACTTATATCCCCCAAGGAAATAGAAGCAGTCATCAATAGTCTCCCTTGAAAAAAAAAAGCCCTGGGCCACATGGATTCAGTGCAGAATTCTACCAGACCTTCAAAGAAGTGCTAACTCTAATTCTCTTTAAACTATTCCACAAAATAGAAACAGAAGGAACATTACCAAACTCATTCTACGAAGCCACAGTCACCTTGTTACCTAAACCACACAAAGACCCAACAAAAAGAACTTTGGACCTATCTCTCTTATGCACATTGATGCAAAAATACTCAATAAAATACTTGCAAACCAAATCCAAGAACACATTAAAGATATCATCCACCATGACCAAGTAGGCTTCATCCCAGCCTACTTGGATATCTATATCTTTATAGATATCCAGAATCTATAAAGAACTAAAGAAGACAAAAAGCAATAAATCAAGCAATCCAATTAAAAAATGGGGTATGGAGCTAAACAGACAACTCTCTGTAGAGGAATATAGAAACACTTAAAGAGATGCTCAACATCCTTAGCCATCAGAGAGATGCAAATCAAAACCGCCCTGAGATTTCACCTTACACCCACCAGAATGGCTAAGATCAAAAACTCAAGTGGCAACACATGCTGGAGAGGTTGTGGAGAAGGGGGAGCCCTCCTCCATTGCTGGTGGGAATATAAACTGGTACAACCACTTTGGAAATCAATCTGGCACTTTCTCAGACAATTAGGAATAGCGCTTCCTCAAGATCCAGCTATAACACTCCTAGGCATATATCCAAATGTTGCTCAAGTACACAACAAGCACATTTGCTCAACCATGTTTGTAGCAGCCTTATTTGTAATAGCCAGAACCTGGAAACAACCTGGGTGTTCCTCAACGGAGGAATGGATACAGATATTGAGGTATTTTTACACAATGAAGTACTACTCAGCAATTAAAAACATGGAAATCGTGAAATTTGCAGGCAAATGTTGGGATCTAGAAAAGATCATTCTGAGTGAGGTATCCCAGAAGGAAAAAGACACACATGGTATATACTCACTTATTTAGGCCTATAAGATATGATAAACAATGAAATCTATACACCTAAAGAAGATAAACAAGAAAGGGGACCCAAGGCAAGATAGTCAATCCTCACTTAGAAAGACAAATGGGATGGGCATTGGATGAAGGAGAAAACAAATAACAGGACAGGAGCCTACCACAGAGGGCCTCTGAAAGTCTCTACCTAGAAGTGTATCAAAGCAGATACTGAGACTCATAACCAAACCTTCGGCAGAGTGCAGGGAATCATATGAAAGAAGGGGGAGTTAATATGATCTGGAGAGGATAGGAGCTCCACAAGGACCAAATATATTTGGGCACAGGGGTCTTATATGAGACTGTTTCACCAACCAAGAACCATGTATGGCTATAACCTAGAACCTCTGCTCAGATGCAGCTCATGGTAGCTCAGTATCCAAGTAGGTACCCTAGTAAGGGGAACAGGGACTATTTCTGACATGAACTCAATGGCTGGCTCTTTGTCCTCCCCACCTTGCAAGGGAGGAGCAGCCTTGCTCCTGTCCACAGAGGAGGACATTGCAGCCAGTCCTAAAGATACCTGATAAACCAGGGTCAGATGAAAGGGGAGGAGGTCCTCCCCTAACAGTGGACTTTGAAAGGGGCAGGCAGTAGATAAGGGAGGGTGGGGTTGGGAGGGAATGAGGGAGCAGAATACGGCTGGGATACAGAATTAATAAAATGTAACTAATAATAAAAATAAAAAAATAAATTGTCAAGAAACAAAGCTTGACTGAGTACAGAAAGCACAATGCCTAACTTTGTCAATTCCTTTGTCCAGTGACAAACACCGGGCAGATGAATCTGTGGAAACCACAGTGATGACACCTTGTCTGTATTGGGACTTCCATGGAGATTCATATATGAATGGGTTTTTCCTATTATAATAAGATGCTGTAGGTGAAAGCAAGATGTGATTCCAAGTAAAAGAAATGTCACACAAATGAGTCTCTATAGAGAGCATGAGGTTCTTGTATTCACAGATAAACACTAGGGAAACCAGGGATGTTAAATACTCAGGGTGTCTCCTCAATGGAGGAAATAAAATACCTGCATTCCAGGGAGAGGATGTTGTTATTGACCTGGTGACATTTGCTACCTCTGGAGCCAGACCTCATCCAAAACCCCAGAACGTTTATCCCAGACTCCCCCTCCCTAGACCTTCATCTCTAGCTCGCAGTTAATAGAACCCATCCTTAGAGGAGATGTCACACGTAATTTATAGCTTGCTGACCTCTATGCTTTCTCAGAGACCACACTAGATCCTAGGCTTTTAAGCTTCGGAGCCCATCCTCATGGTCACGTGCAAAGACAAAGGAGTTTCCATGTCGTCACATTTTAAGCTTTATTGTGCACTTGGGGTTGGAATGATTGTTGTCTGGAAACTCCCTGCCCCCCTCCCCGCCCCCTGTGAGTTCTGCTGTGTTTAAATAGGCTTACAATAAACCGCCTGGTATCAGACTCCCAAGGTTTGATTCAGCTGGGCTGACTAAGTCAGGTTAAACTGAATTTTCATTCTTATCTCTTTATGGATTGTTTCTCTGCTGTGAAGCCTGTAGCGACTTGCCCCATAGTTCTATACCTCTCTAGCCAGGAATAATGTTACTTAACGGAGGCACTTGCCTTCTCACTTTAGGGGAGTCAGGGAGCTTTTAAGATACCAGGGAACAGAAGCTTGACAATAATCTATAGTTGTGTAGAAGAAGGAGGGAGAGTCCAGGCAGGGTAAATGACAATTCAGGACTGTAGTGGGCATTTCAGTTTAAAAAAAAGAACTCAGTTATATTATGAAAACGTGTTTTTGCTTTAATCTCAGGTGTGGGATATGAGGCTGCTTTAGATTGGCCACAGCAGCAGACTGTTTGCCTCCTGTGGGCTCTGAGAAGGGAGTGATTAAATTGTCACCAGCTGCAGATAGTTTAATTCTGGGGACTCTGAGAGGGAAAAATAAACCCAGATAGGGGCTGGTACTCTCAAAGGAAGAGGGGCCTCTCTGAGGAAGAAGAAGGCAGCTGCTTCTCCCGTGCTGCTCCTGGCTACTGATGGGGTTTGACAAGAAGTTGGAGATAGCCTGAAACTAAGATTGGACTTGCACCAAGGAACCCCATGACCCTAATCAGCAGAAAGTAGCCGAAAGAGAACTACACCCCCTGTCCCCTGGTGTTGGCGTGTTGGTAGGTATAAGGGGTGGAGAAAGGGCATAGAGACATAAGGAACCCAAATAAAATAGATAGAAAATAAACGTCTACACAGGACCATGTAGGCCAGCAGAAGAGTGTAGAGATGTTCTGCTATGTGATTAATTGATGTCACATGCTACTTGCTAACTCCAGATCTTGTTATTTGTCTGCTTGCTCTGGCACAGAGCTGTCTGAATCTGAGTTCTCTCTGTCTATTCTCTTGCTTCTGGCACACCATCAGCACTCTTCTGTAGCCATGGTGATAGTGAGGGGGTCAGGAGATAGTAGGAGAGGTCTTTCCTTTTGTTTGAAATACCGTTTGCAAATTGGAGTTGAAAGCTGGTCAACTATTTGCTAATGCTTCTTCAGGTCTCATAGCTAAATGCATCATAATGATTGTAGCTCAGGAACAGTGCAGTGGCACTTCAGTTTGATCATCCAATGCCTGATGTCATGTGGATTACACTGGCCTTGACCTGGGTCTCTCTAGGCTGGCATGTTTTCTTGCTCAGAATCCGATCTCCTTTGGGATCTCAGACAGTTCTGAGAATTAGGTTCTAACTGGCCGAATATTCTGTGGAGCTTACGCAGATTTAATACTTGAATACATTCAGAGAATTATTAGTTTCAAGGGATATGATGCTTGCTGGGTGCGAATCACTTTAATGATATAAAAACAGGCTCCTTTGGTGCGATATTTTCAGGGCCCTTAATACCTTAATACCCATTGGGAATAAAGGAGATGTCTCATGAGTTTCTTTAAATATTTCTTAACAGATTATTTTATACTCATTTCTCACATAAATGTTATGAATAATTTTCCATACAATACTGTTGCAAGGAGTATCATCTGTGATTGTATTATTTTACAGAAATTAAAATTCCATAACATAGCCTTGTGGATTTCTTTCAATCCTTGTCAGAGCTGGGCTATTATTTCTAAGTGAAATTATTACTTCAAGTTCATTAATGAGACCGTATTAGCCAAATGACCTCTCTGGGACAACAGGATGGCCTGTCATTTCCCATTCTAAACTTCTAGTGTTACCTTTGAGAATTCATATCTCATCCATTGCAAAACCCCAAGTTCTTCCCAGTAGAAGGATTCAGATCGCTCTGTTGTATGGTCTTCCCAGTTTCAGTAAAAGGCAAACCACTAAAAGAAAACGTGCGTGTAGACCAGGTCTTACTATGAAAACTTAGAAATGAGTTTTGTGATGAGTTGTTATAAGGGAATAGCAATTTTTCCAAAAGGATAAATATTTGATGCACATGTTTCTTGCGGGCAAATGCAGGAACATCTCAGATGAATATTATTCTTGTTTGAGGAGGAGCTTTACAAAAGACGGCCTTTGGATGTGAGGTGCAGATACATATGGGAGCTTTTTCTTCTTCTTAATATATTTTATTATTTCTTGGAAAATATACAATGTATTTTCATCATATTCACTCACCTGCTAATTTCTCCCAGATCCATCCTACTCACCCCCACCCCCTACCTACTCAACTTTGTACTCATATGAAGTAGCTGGGACTGTGGAACTCTAGTGATTAGTAATCTTAGGGCCCCTATTTCCCTGGGTACTTGTAACTGTAGACCAGTGATTTGCAAAGTATATGACTGATGATTAAAAAGAAAATTAGTATGTATTCTCCAACAGTCAGGGAAAGAAAAGCCCCAGCTCTCTCTCTCTCTCTGTCTCTCTCTGTCTCTCTGTCTCTCTCCCACTCCCACTCTCTCTCACTCTCTTTCTCTCTTTGTGTGTGTATGTGTGTGTGTGTATGAGACTTATGTGAATGTGAAGGTACTTGTCACTGTATTTGCATATGAAGACAAATGCAGGATGTTTGGTGTCATTTTCTGTCACTCTCAGCTTTGTTCCCTTGAGACAGGAACTTTCAGTAAACCTGAAGCTTGTCGTTTCAGCTAGGCTGGCTGGCCACTGCGCTCTCAGACTCCACCAGCCTCTGCTCAGTGCTGGGGTGACAGGCTTATGCTGTTGTGCGAGGATTATTCGTGGGTGTTGTGCATTCACAAAATTAGGTCCTCATGCGTGTAGCTGTTGTACGTTTGGGGGAGAAATGTTTGTGAACCAAGGTTGTGAGTACTAAGATTATATTCCCTTTAGCTATCAATAAGTGAGAACATGATAGAGAAAACACAATATGGCAAGGAATTTTTAAAAACAAATGTAAGACCCTATTTCATCATATGTTACACAGGGAAAATAATACTAATTTAATAAGAACTTTGACAACAGGAATTTGAAAAGTCATTTCCGACTAATTAATGTCCCTATTCTTGAATCCACCCTCTCTAATACCATCTATTGCCCTCCCCCCCTCTCTCCTCAGGTCTTGCTTTCTCTACCTACTAGTTTCTCTTCTACTTTCAAGTCATCGTTTATTTTCTCCCTAAATCTCTTTTTTTAGATTCTATATATGATAGAAATTGTGATTTTTTTTTCTGTCTGTGTTTAGCTTGTGGGACTTAACATGGTGATATCAAGTTCTGTCCATTTGTATGCAAAGGATATGATTTCCTTATTCTTTATGTCTGAATAAAATTTCATTACGTCTGACTACTGTATTTTGCTGATCTAGCCACCTGCTGATAACACTTAGGTTCTTTTATGACACGGCTATTGTGAGTAGAGCCACCGTAGATGGGTTTGGCAGGTACCTCTGTGGCGTGCTGACTTGAATTCTTGGGCATATAGCCAGGAGTGGTATAGCTAGAATATATCGCCATTAGAGTTTTAGTTTATTAAAGGACTACATACTGATTTCTGTAGCGGGTGCTCTAATCTACATCCCCACCAACCGTGGATATATTCTTTTTCTTCCACAATGCCACTAGCATATTTTAAAAACAATAGCCAGTGGAACTCCAATGTAGCTTTTATCGGCACTTCTGATGGCTAAAGATTTCAAGCATTTTTTTTTCATACCCGTTGACCATTTGTCTTTCTTTTGAAAAGTGTCCGCTCAGCTCAGATGATTTGACTATTTCTTGATTGGATTATTTTATGGACTTCTTTAACTCTTTATATATTCTGGATGCGAATCCTCAATCAGATGGATAACTGCAGCTCTGATTGTAGACTGTCTTCACTTTGTTGACTGTCCCTTTGTTGTGCAGAAGCTTTTTAGTTTGGTATAATCTCGATAATTAATTCTTGCTTTCACTTCTTGAGTCAGAAAATATTTGTCTTGAAGTATTTCCTCTAGTGTTCTACAAGTTTCAGGTCTTAAATCAGGGTCTTTGATCTTCTCTGAGTTGATTCATTTTATAGGGTGAGAGGAAAGAATCTAGTTTCATTAAGCAACCCTTTGCATAAAGACAACGTTAGATTTCAAAATACACTGCAGAGTGATAGTAACAGAGACAGCATATACTAACATAAAAACAGACATATAGACCAGTGGAAGAAACCGTTTTATCTATAGCCACCGGGTTCTACAGAAAACAAAAAACTTAAAAGCCCAGGTCCTTTGCAAGAGGAGCAAGTTCTCTTAACTACTGAGTCATCTCTCCAGCCCCCTCCAAAATTTAAAAGTATACAGATGCTAAAATTTTTAACTCCCCCAAAAAGAAAGATTTGTGTTTGAAGAGAGTACATAGATCAACTTAGGACAACCATCAAAATTAGGAAATTAAAAATCAATAAAGTATTAATATCTAATCTTCAGATCCTATTCACAAAATGTCCTTATAATACATATGTAGAAAAATTTATCCAGTCCAGAATTAAGGTTTACCTTCAATATCATGTCTTTTTGGTTTTATTTCACTTGGAAAAATCTCAAAAATTTCCCTTAACGTTTATTATTATTTTGAAGTTGCAAGTCTATGTCTTATAGTCTGAATATGAATTTGATTTTGCCATTTCTCTAAATCCACACTAATATCTCTTTCAACCTGTTGGTGGACTTGGAGGGGGAGGGGAGGAGGGAGATGAGGGAGGGAGTGGGTGCGTGGGAGGGAATGATGGAGGAGGCTACGCCTGGGATGCAAAGTACCTAACCTGTGATTGATATAAAAATAAATTAATTAAAAAAAAGATAAATCACAAATTCACAAAAAAAGACCATAAAAGAAGCAATTATGGCTTCTCTCATTGCATCCTATAAAATACTAAAAGTTCTGATCTGTTTCATGCTGTTGATATTCATATTTATTACAATTTAGTATCAGTCAAGATTCCCCACAGTCTTACTCATTTGTCCTTTAATTTACAAATATTTTGTGAAGAGATTTTGTGAACCTAAAAGTCCTCATCAGACTTTAAGTTTGTGTCTTTATGGCTGTTTCCTCAGAGATTTTTAGGTCAGTGCATTACAACTAATTATTTCCATTATATACTTTGATGATCTAATTGTTTCAACTGTGGCCAGAGAGAGGCCCCTCAAATGACTTCTGTGTTTTTAAAATACTCTCATGCATTCTGTGAGCATTTTGTTGTTGTTGTTTTCTGCCTCAGCAAGATACTTCAGGGCATCTTAGGTTTTCAGGGCATCCACTTTTCCAAGGAACTCTGTTTCTCCTTAGGGGATAGTGGCATTTAGTTCTGAGTAATGATGTGGCCATTGCTGTCAGAGTAGCATCTTAGTGGACAGAGCTAGAGAATATATGTGTGTATGTTCATGCAAGTCCATATGTGTACATGTTAGTACACTTATACACATTTTGAATGGAAATTACACACACACACACACACACAGACACACACACACACACACAGACAGACAGACAATGAGAGAGAGAGAGTTTTAGACAGATACTTCTAACTCCAATACCCCAGAGTTCATTTCTGATATCTCCATTTAAATTTTTGTAGTTCCCTTATTGAAAAGTTATATGCGTTAATATCCATATGTTTAAATATGTCTTCCTAACTGACTCCAGCTTCCCATCACAATTGATACTCTCTCCCACCTCAGGTTCTGACATCTATCACCGAGTCCTTCTACGTCTCTTCCTTGCTCTCTCTGGATTCTGATGTTAGCTGTGGATCTCTGTGGCTCCTGTGATCTTCTGATCTTAACATTTACCTCACTCTGTCCCACCTGCATGTTTTAACAATTGAATTAATGTGGGATGGAGGGAATGTGAAGAGGAGAAAAGAGGAAGGCAATTATTGTTCAAATGTTAAGAACTTGAGAGTTTTGAACTCACTGAATATTTCTGCTTATTATATTCTTCTATTATGTACTCACAATCAGTGCTTGCTTCTGAATCTGTCAAAGAACTCTAGAGTTGCATGTATGTGCTGGATACTGCCTGTGACCTGGGAGGTACCCAAGAGGAGATAGGCATGAAGAGCTGCCAAGCCAGGCTGCTCTCTTTTTGCACTGGAAAGGGTCCTGGTTCTCTTAAGAAAGCAAGAGATTTTCGGATAAGTGTAGCTCTCAATCCACTGGCCAAAATACAGAAAGAAAATGGTCATGGGGTGCCCAACTCCTACTGGAACCTTAACAATGCAACCCCTATACCTAAGGCTCAAGGTGTGTGTGAGAAAAGATTTAAGAGCTAGAAGACCAGGATGTCTTTAAGACATGACAGGGAAGCTGCACTAAGAAATTGCAATAATATGGTTACCCTAAATAAGATATACATAGTGATAACACCAGTTGATATGCTAAGATGGATGGGGGAAATTTAACAAGAAAAATACATATTCATATATGTGTATGTATAAAAATAATCAAAGAAAAATATGAATTTGAGATGGAGTAGGGAGGAAGAGTTGTAGTGGAGCGAGAAAGGGAGCTTGAAATGATATAGATACAGTAAGTATGAAATTCTCAGAAACTTATATATGGAAAAGAAAGCAGTAACTTGTACAATTTAAGTCAAAAGACAAGCATACTGTAGAGATAGACCAATGCACTTTCCTACATAGTATTTGTAGAATTATTTCTTTTATGCCCACTGTATTCTATAGACTATTCAATGGTACAAAATTTATGACAAGATGCTGTTTATAGTTATCCAGACACATGGCATTTTGCTTTCATATTTATTTTCATCTATGAATAAATGTGTATGTAATGAATCTCATTATATGCTGATGTAATTGACAGCCATACTGGGATCTTATTCTATAAGGACCTTTACTGTACTGAATTATATTTTAGGGACTATATTTTGAAAACAGTTTCTCTAAATTCATTGTGTGTGTGTGTGCATGTGTGTGTACTGAGGATCAAACCAGGGTCTCATAGGCCAGTTTCTCAGTTGCTGAGCCTCATCCCTCACTCCACACCCATTTGTCTTAACTTAGCGACATCCCCTATAACTATCCAGTTACCACCTATTAGTTGTTAGCTCCCGTGGAAATTGTGATCTGGAAAGACAAGCCTTAACCTTTGCTTGTACTTATTTGCCTTGGAGTTTTTTATGGGAGAACATACAGTTATAATATTAAACGTTAAGAAAAGAATATGTTCATTTATCTATTCAAAAGGAACAGCAAAGATGAATTTGACTTCTAGGATTTACTCCTGCCAAATAAGTGGATCTCATTTATTTCCAAAAAGGGCAAATGAGATGAGAAAACCAATTAGTTTCCCCAATCCTGCCTTCTTGCCTTCCGTCACCTCATCAGAGATGTTGTTATGCCGCCACGGCCTAGGACTGACAGGGTCTGCCAAGTGCATGGCAGGCCTGGAGAGCCAATTTTGAGAGTAAAATATGAAATGAACCTGTATCTATAATGTAATTTGAAGGCATTTGCCTAAAATATCCTCTTCTCACAATCACGGTTAAAAACACTTACTTTTGTAGAGATGCCCTTTCTTTTTATTTACCACAATTCACTGAGAACATATTCCTGGTGTTCTTGTATTTTCTTTCCGTCACAGGCAGTTGGAGAATAACACGGACCTGCTCCGTTGCTGCTTTGGAAACTATGATTTTTCGATTGTTCTTTCCTTCCTCTCATGTCTCACTTCCTTTGTGCTCTTCCTTTCTCATCCATCCCAGTTTTGTTAGTTCATATTCTCACTTGATAGGATCTGAATCATCCAGTGGTGGAGAATGTGACTGCCAGCAAGTCTACTTTAAATTTATATTTTAATTGAAAATAGATTCTTCTCTCATACAATACATCCTGACCACAGTTTTTCCTCCCTCCCCCCCACTGCTCCCAGCTACCCTTGACCTTTCCTCTCCCCCAGGATCTCCTCTCCTTCCCCGCTGCCATTTTCACTGTTCCAAGGGACAGTGAAACGGGATAAAGCAAGATACATATAGACAAGGCAAAAGCCCTCATATCAACGCTGGACAAGGCAACCTGATAGAAGGAAAGGAATCCTAAAAGTGGGTGAAAACTCTTTCAAGTCACACCCTTGTCAGGGATCTCAAGGACCATTGAAGCTTTGCTACTATAAGAGATTTAACTTTGTAGAACAGTGAAGGTGAAACCCAAGAACTTATTGGTAAAACCTGTTTAAAAATAATAGACTCCATTTATAGTATTGTTCTTGAGGCCCTGTGGTCATTACCACCCAGATATGCATTTTTTTTTGAGAACTACAAAGTTACATGTTTAGCCCATGTGGAAAGAGAACCACTCCTTGACAAATGGTCAGTTAGCAAAGGCCTAGAAGCTTTCAGATCTATGAAAGTGGCCTTCTAAAATATCCCAAACTCCAATAATTGCAGGCAGATTTCTCAGAATTTCCCACAATAAACAATGCTATAGGGACTATTTTAAGAAGATCAGTTACAAGGCTGGAGTAATGGCTCATCCAGGTAAGAGCCTCGGCTGCTCTTTCAGAGGACCCAGGTAAAATCTGTAGCCTCCACGTAGCAGTGCACAACAGCCTGTAACTCCAGTTGCAGGGTATCCAATACCTTCTCCTGACCTCCTTGGTCACTGCATGCATGTGGTAAACAGACACACATAAAGAGAACACATCTAAACAACATAAAATGAATACAATTTAAAAATGATAAAGTGTTACTTAAAGATCGCCTTTTAAACTAACTTTCCACTCATGAAACTCTATAGTTTCTGATTCACGGATAATTTTTCTCTTTATATACTTCAAAGTGTATGATGGAGCTTGATTCCTTGCTGGTGTCTAGACAGATGTGTCTAAAGGAACATTAAAAATATACACAGTTGAGCTTAAAAGGTAATTGGAAATGTAATAAACGGTCATTGGAAATGTAATACCCAAATATACAAAGTGTAATGAAGCAGCCAGTCACAGTCCATTCTGCTTATTTTATATCTTTTTGTTTGTTTGTTTCACAGACCAGCTCTTGTGAGCAGAGTGTTTTCATACTAATGCATATCTGCTCTTAGCAGATAGACACCTGATCCTTTGACATGTTTACAAAGAGGGCTGTGGAGATAGCTCAGCTGGTAAAGTGCTTTCCACACAAGCATGACAACCTGAGTTCTAGCTCCAGCTCTTGCTCAAAAAGCTGAGCATGGTACTGGGTACTTGTAATCCCAGGGCTAGGGAGATGGAGGGAAGAGGAGATTCTTGAAGTTCTTGAAGCTCCTTAGCCAGCCAGTCAAGCTTAAGGGCCAGTTCTGGGCTAGAAAAAGACACTGTATTAAAAAACAAAACAAAACAGAAAACAAAACCAAAAAACAGAAACAACAAAAGAACCCCAAACCAAACTAAACACTAAGGTTGACGGTACTGGAAGAATGCCACCTGAAAAGTAGACATCTTCTGGCCTCTGCATGCATTTACACACACATGTATGCACCCATATCAACATATACATGCATAAACACACATACATTTTTACAAAGAAAGCTATTATTTAGAAATTACAAACTTTTGACAAGTTGCCATCAATTTTATCATCTTTACACGGAATGCTGAATAGTAATGCTTATTCAGTTATGCTTCTGCTTGTTGATGCTAGATGCTTACACACATGTACATCCATGAACACATGCACAGAGGGGAGGGAGAGAGGGAGAATTTAATTCTTGTGGCAACTCTATAATCACATAATGACTTTCTGTTAGTCTTTCCATAACTATGACAGAATTCCCAAGAAACGCAACCTCAAGAACTACATTGCCTTTGGCTTTGGTCTGTCTTGAGACTGGCACGATGGCATCTGAGCCTATGGTAAGGAAGGACATCACGGCATGGAGCATGTGGTGGAACAAAGCAGCTCACTTAAGAGGAGACAGGTAGCAGAAAGGGAGAAACAGTGGGAACAGAGACCCATTCCCTTCAGCGACCTTCAAGTAGGCTCAGCCACCAATAGCAACAACAGCTGGGGAAATGAACCTTCAACACGTAAGTTTTTGAAGTCACACCCCAGACCCAAACAAAGGAGGCTTTTATACAGTGGTGCCGTGAGAGCCCCATTTCCTCATCACCTACAGAGAGAAAGCAACATGGTGTCAGTGAAGCCCCTCTCTATGACTGGAAAAAAAAATGCATGAAAAGCTTCTTATTTTATCATGTCATCCTTGAGAGCTGCAGCATACGTTCACTAAGTGATAGTTTCAGTTCCGTGTTTTTGAAATCCGGAGGTATAGCTCAGCAGCAGAGCATATGCTTAGCATGTACAAGGTCCTGGTTTTGATCCCAGCACCACAAACTACAAACTCAAACCCCCAAACATAACGAACCAACCAAAGAATCGCTAACATTTCGCTCCATCACGATCACAAGGAGTTGAAGCCAAATGTGTTGGTACTGTGTAGATTGGGGAGAGCAGCTATCTGCTGTGTGTTCTGCTAAATTTCTCCCAAGGAAGTGCTGTGAAATAATTCAAACTAATGACATTGTAATTGGACATAGCCCCATTGTATAGATAGCATCGCAACATGAGATAATAGCAGCGTGGGTTGCTCTTTAATGAAATTTCCTTTGTTATTCTCAGTTCTTTAGACCTGTGGGGTTGGTACAGTGACTGAACATCCAACATGGGATGCAGATTATTTAAAAGTGACTTTTTTGATGTCTAAAGATTGAAATCAAAGATTCTGTTTATCCCTGATACCCTTCCCAGCATCGTTTCCTCTCAGCAGGAGCACAATTGGAGGAGAACAAAGATCACATTTCTGTTGCTTTGGAGCCTGGGAAATTGTTCTCTCCCTCTCAGTTTGTATTTCTATACCCTGTACCAGGAGCTACCAAAAGCCAGCAGAAAATGTACTTGAAACAGGACAAGTTCTTTCTGTTTTGAGTGGGTGGTGAAGGATCCTAGAGGCAAGAGCAGCCCAGAAGAGCCCACTTAAGGCTGTAAGAAGACTCTGTATCTTGGCATCACTAGAATCTGCATTACCTTTGGCAACCCAGCTTGTTACCTAGAGATGTGAGAAGACTTGATTGACCTGTCCTTCTCCTCCAGCTAATAGAACTGTCAGCTCTCCCGTCATTCAGCTTCACCAGCCCTTGAGTATAACAAAGACCTTGAACATAATACAGGAAGCAGAGCATCCCAAGGGCATAACCTACTCCAAACGAGGCGGCTTACGAACAAAAATGCTCCATTCCAGGTGTTTGGATTCAAAGCAAAGGAGGGTGAACATGATACAAACTTTTTACAAAGTGATCATGATTGTCTTTTCCACTTCAACACGTGCACATTGTTCAAATCTGTGACTGTTCTAAATGTAGTAATGTAAAGGTGAGCCTGGCATAGTGAGAAGGCATAACCCAGAAGACGTGTGTGTATTTGTGCGCAGATGGGTGTGGAGAATAATGGTTAGTTGTCAGAGGTGCTTTCTTAAAGGAAAATAAAAAGCTAGATTTCAGCTGTAATTATTAAATTATATCCAATTTATTGAAGCAGATAGTGTATTGAGTTTTTTTAATCTTGACTGACATTATTTCCTCTTCTAGTATTAAAGTTGGAAAATGCCCTAGAAGATAGTTTTAAAGCTTTTTAAATGTCCATAGTTTTCTTTTCATGTCCCAAATTCTTTTGTACTCTTGTTTGGGTCATGTGCTCCCATTCTAACCATGAGCTCTGAGCAGAGATAATAGAAGCATATCCTGTTCCCTAAGAACACCTCATGTCATTCTCCAGGTCTCTCATCCCTTGTCATTTGACCTCGGAGGTGACACGTTCCACACAGCATCACTGTGAGATCAGAGCATCTGGGGCTTTTGAATTTACGCTTCTACAAGGATTCTCCTGGAGGGCCATACTGATGACTGTTCTTGGTTATCAACCTGATTACACCTGGAAATAACTAAAATGCTAGCATCTGGGTGAACCCATGAGAGATTTTTTTTCCTTAAGCAAATCTTTTGAAGCAGAAAGCCCCACTTTTAATCTGGAATTTTTGAGGTGGAAAGATCCACCTTTAATCTGGGCCATGACTTCTCTTGGCAGCCTATATGAAGGACAGGGGAGAACGATACTTTTCCTCTTTTCCTGCTTGCCTTCATTCTTGTTGGCAAGTTTATTTCTTCATTGGCATTAGAGCCTACTTCTTCAGGATTCGGGAGTATACTGAAGATCAAAGGAGACATACAGTCTGGTGGACTGAGCAACTGCTGGGTTTTTGGATGTTCTGTTGGGATACAGCCATTGTTGGATTACCTGGACCACAGCCTGTAAGTCACTCTAATAAATGACCTTTCTATATTTAGCTATACCACTCCTAGGTATATATCCAAAAGATGCTCAAGTATGGAAGGGCATTTGCTCAACCATGTTCATAGCAGCTTTATTTGTAATATCCAGAAGCTGGAAACAACCCAGATGTCCCTCAGTTGAGGAATGGATACAGAAATTGTACTACATTTACACAATGGAATACTACTTAGCAATTAAAATCAAGGAAATCATGAAATTTGCAGGTAAATGTTGGGATCTAGAAAAGATCATCCTGAGTGAGGTATCCTAGAAGCAGAAAGTCACACATGGTATATACTCACTTACAAGTGTATATTAGACATATAATATAGGATAATCATAATAAAATCTGTACACCTAAGGAAGGTAATCAAGGAGGAGGATCCTGGGTAAATTCAGAAAGGCAAATGGGATGGACTTCGGAAGAGGGAGAAAACAGGGAACAGCACAGAAGCCTACCACAGAAGGCCTCTGAAAGACTCTACCCAGCAGGGTATCAAAACATATGCTAAGACTCATAGCCAAACTTTGGGCAAAATGCAGGGAATCTTATGAAAGAAGGGGGAGATAGAAAGACCTGGAGGGGACTGGAGCTCTACAAGGAGAGCAAGAGAACCAAAAAAGTCCAGGGGTCTTTTGTGAGACTGATACTCCAAACAAAGACCATGCATGGAGATAACCTAGAACCCCTGCACAGATGTAGCCCATGGTAGCTCAGTGTTCAAGTGGGTTCCCTAGTAATAGGAACAGGGACTGTCTCTGACATAAATTCATGGGCTGGTTCTTTGATCACCTCCCCCTGAGGTGGGAGCGCCTTACTAGTCCACAGAGGAAGACAATGCAGCCAGTCCTGATGAGACCTGACAGGCTAGGGTCAGATGGAAGGGGAGGAGGACCTCCCCTATCATTGCCTGGGGGAGGGACATAGCAGAAGAAAAAGGAGGGAGAGTGGAATTGGAAGGGGATAGGGGAGGGGACTACAGCTGGGATACAAAGTGAATAAACTGTAATTAATAAAAATAAAATGGAAATTAAAAAAATAGAACCAGCTGTTCGTGGAGACTTCAACCTGACCAGACACTAACAGCCGTCAGCGGAGAGTGCTTGATGAACAGAGAGAATACCGAATTTTGCTAAGATGGGAATGTGCAAGCCCCTCTGGTTATGAGAATAGTGGATGACAGAGGGACAGCCTCACACCAGGATGCAGAGTAATAACTTTATTCTCCAAAAATCGAGGTTGTGAGTTTTAGTTCATTTGCTGATGTCCTCAAAGACTGGCACCCATGTCGTGCTCTAGTGATTCGGGGATGCAATTGTTCCCCTGAGAAAATCCCTGTATTAGGAGATTTATGCTTTTTAGCATTTTAATCTGTTAGGTCACTGGCTGACTAAGAGCAAACAAAGAAGGGGAATTTGAGTCACTGCACATCGCAAGGAATGGAGAATTTGTAAATAGAAAACTGCAGTCCTGAATAAATGAGAGCAAACAAACAAACCTACCCTAAATCAATTTCTCAAAAGTAACAATCTAGTCAACGTATTATATAACACTAAAAAGATTCCATTTGCAACCAAAAAACAAAACAAAGCAAAACAAAAAGCCAGGGCTTTTTGTTTATTGAAAACAAAATAAAGGGCACACAAAGAAGCAGCAAAATGTGGCTTATCCACAGGCTAAAAGTACTTGACAGAAATAAAGTCTAAACATTGGAATCTCAACTCATTGACATGAAATCAGTTGTCTTACATCTGCTCAGAGAGCTAAAGAAAACAATGGGCAGAATAAAAACCAAACCAAAACGAAACAAAATGAAACAAAAAACCAGAATAGTATGAGGGTGAATAGGGAATAGTAATAAGGAGAGAAGAGTTATAAAAAGAAATCAAATTGAGATTGTATGAATGAAACCCTTTATTCAGCAGAGGGGCTCAGCAGTATGGCTGAGCAGTAGAAGCAACCTAGAACCTCAGGGTAAGGCAGTCCACACCGAAAAAAAACAAAAAGAAAAAGAGCAAAGACAAACAGCCCGAAAGTCCTGTGGGACAGTCCCAAACACAGAAGCTTGCATCATGTGAAATTTAGATGGGAAAGAGAAACGATTGGCAGTTGGTGGGTGTGGAGATGGGACAAAAAAACCCAGAAAGCCTTTTCCAATTTGGTGAAAAATATGAATCAACACATCCAAAAAGTGCCAACAAACTAAGCTTAGAGATATCAGCGCAGCTGCATGATAAATAAGTGGTATAAATCCCCAAAGGGAGAATCTTGCAAGAAATGAGAGAAGCTACTCACCCAGTATAAACACATCCTGCCATGGCAAACAGGTGGCTTCCAGTCAGAAACCATGGAAACCAGGAGACAGTGGATGTTGAAAAACACCTGTCAACTAAAAACTTCTGCAAAATTACTTTTTTTTTAAATTTTTCTCTTGTACAGTACATCATGACTGTAGGCTATCCTCTCCCCTTTTCCCCAGTTCTCCCCTCCCCTGCCTCCCAGATCCGCTGCTCCTCCATTTCCTCCCCCTCCCCATCTCCCCAAGAAAAGTGCTGGCTTTCCCGTGATATCAACTGAACACAGCATTATAAGATGCAATAAGACTAGACACAAACCCTCATATCAAGGCTGGATGAGGTGACCCGGTAGGAGGAACACAGTCCCCAAAACAAGCAAGAGAGTCAGAAATACCCCTCTCCTACTGTTAGGAGTCCCCTAAACACCCTCAAGCTGAACAACCACAGAGTGTGTACAGAGGACCTAGTGCAGGCCCGTGCAGGCGCCATGATGGCTGCTTCAGTCTCTATGAGCCCCACTCACAGGGTGGATTCTCCTGGTATCCTCCAACTATCTGGCTACAATGATCTGTCCTCCCTCTCTTCCACAGAGTTCCCTGAGTCTGCCCAATGTTTGGGTGTGGGTATCTGCATATGCTCCCATCATCTGCCAGAGGAAGCCTCTGATGACAATGATGACAGGGCTAGGTTCCAATGTATATACTCTCTGAGTCTAGCAGCATTAGGAATCATTTCATTGCCTTTTGTTTTATTTTATTTTTTTGTTTGTTTTTTGGCAAGTAGTGTTTGGTCTCTGGGCCATCCAGCTTCTGGTTCCTGACCATCTATGGAGTGTCTGTCATGTGTTCCCTCTCATGGCTTGGGCCTCAAATTAGACCAGTCAGTGGTTTTCTACTCTCATACACCCTGACCCACCATTGCCTCAGAACATCTTGCAGGCAAGACAGATGTGGGTTGAAGATTTTGTGGCTAGGTTGGTGTCTGGGTCCCATCACTGGAAGCCCTGCCTGGTTACAGAAAATGGCCGATTCAGGCTGTGAATCCTCCATTACTAGGAGTCCTTGCTCGGGTCACTCTCAGGGTTCAAGAAGTGTCCACTACAGTAGGTTTCCACATCACCCTCTTTATGCCACCCTATTGAAGTCGCCTTTCCCTGTACTCTCTTCATCCATCTCTTCCTCCCCAACCTATTCCCTCCTGTTCTCAGCCCCACCCGTCCCTAATCCACCCATACAGTATATTCTATTTGCCCTTACCAAGGAGATCCATGCTTTCCCCATAGACGCCTCCTTGTTACTTGGCCTTTCTGGGTCTGTGAACTGCAAAACTATTCTTAGGATGTCCCCAGACATACTGCTTAGAGACTGCGAGCAGCTGTCTGGTATTGTTGCCTCTCTTCTATGTATTAGGTGAGAAATCTTTGCTTAACAAAGAGCTTTCCTTTCTGTTTGCTTCCAGGAGCGTTAGCTTTAGCTTTAACCCTTAGATCTGTGGACCATCTCAAGGTAGTTTTTATGCATAGTAGGACATAAAAGTTGAGACTTCCCCCACGTTCAAACTGAGTTGTTCTGACACCATCGGTTGAGGTAACTATCGTTTCTCTGTTGCGTTAACATTACACTTACATACAAGAGACTCATATATATCTGGGTGAGTCTTCTTGTAAAGTTTACATCCAGGTCTACTGATCTCCACACTACCTCACATCAGCATCAACCATGCTAGTTTAATTACTGTGGCCTTGGAGTCGGTCTTGAAATCACACAGTGAAAAATTTCAGCTGCTTTAGGATCTATATATTTCTGCACACATTTAAGAATTGGGGTATCAATTTCTACAAAATGTGAGAAACTTATCAGAGATTTATTGGATCTAATCTAAACTCAAGTTGGAAGAATGTGTATATATGAAAAATGTGCATGTTTGCCTATGTACATGTATGCATACTACATATGTACCAGGTGCTTCCAAGGCCGTCAGATCATCACATCCCCTGGAAGCTGGAGCTGGAGAGGTTTGTGAGCTGGGTCCTCTGCAAGAGCATCAAGTGATGAGCCATCTCTCCAACCTGAGATGGAATCTTCCATCTCAGACACACGTTCTCTCTTGTCGACTTAGACTTTGTTCATTTATTTTAGAAATTTTGTATATTTTTAAGCATCTACATAAAAAAGCTACATTTCACGGAGTTCATTTCTAAGTATTTAATATCTTGGTGCTATGTGGGACTGGGTTAACAAATGTCAATTTCAAAAGTTCATCTGAAAGTTGTTAAAAGTGATTTTGTACCGACTTTGTAATTAGCTACCTTTTGCATGTGTATGTAGAAAATTTTCTATATACACATCTGTAAATCAAGGCTTCATTTTTTTAAAAATCAGTCTGTATAACTTTTTAAACCTTATTATACTAGGTGAGGCTTCCTATTCAGTGTGAGTATGGGGCACTGCTTGGGTTTTTTTTGGGGGGGTGCCTTTAGCTTCGTAACAGGGCTCTCATTTATTTTCCTTTTCAGGATGATAGCTCAGCATAGTCTAACAGCCAGAATCTGAAGTAGTTTCTTCTTGTATTTTGTCTAGATTTCTAGTTGTTATGCTGGTAGACGTGTTCTTATAACAGCTAATATTTCAAGGACAGAGTGAAGATTCCATCTAAGGGACATTTTAAAAACTCGCTGTAAGCCGTGTTATACCAGATTTCCAAGAGGACATTGGAGCCAGTCCTGAAGAGACCTAAAAAGCTAGAGTTAGATGGAAGGGGAGGAGGTCCTCCCCTATCAGTGGACTTGGAAAGGGGCAGGAAGGAGATGAGGGAGGGATTGGGGGAAGATAGGGAGGGAATTCGGGAGGGGGCTAAGGCTGGGATATAAAGTACATAACCCGTGATTAATATAAAATAAAAAATGTTTAATAAAGAGCAAAACTTAAAAATACATACCAACAGAAATTCTTGTACAGAATTGTGACTTAGCATTACATCTCTAGTGGCTTTTTTTTTTTTTTTTGGTTTGTTTTTACTTTTGTTTTTGAGACAGGATCTCACTATTATAACCCTGGCTGGTCTGCAACTTACTATGTTCTCAAACTCCCAGGAATATGCCTGCCTTTGCCTCTGGACTACTAGGATTAAAGGTGTATGTCATCATCCCAGTTTTGAGGACTGATTTTAGTGACTGTCATGAAAAGAATATTCATTTTTTTGTAACTCTGTATAAGGAAGGCATTTGGTTTAAAGCTCTATCTTGAATCATGAATGCTTCCTTAAGAAATCCTGACTTAGCTGAAATCATTGCTTTTTTCTTTTTAAAATTTTTATTAATTAAAAAAATTTTCATTTTGTATCCCAGCTGTAACCCCCTTCCTCATCCCCTCCCAATCATTTCCTCCCTCCCTCTTCTGTTCCCATGCCCCTTCCCCAGTCTACTGATAGGGGCAGTCCTCCTCCTCTTCCTT
The DNA here is from genome assembly GCA_028658305.1 of Pachyuromys duprasi. NCBI lineage: Eukaryota > Metazoa > Chordata > Mammalia > Rodentia > Muridae > Pachyuromys > Pachyuromys duprasi. Next base: position 31,780,175 of record CM053749.1, read on the forward strand.
CTGACCCTAGCCTATCAGGTCTCATGAGGACTGGCTGCATTGTCTTCCTCTGTGGCCTGGTAAGGCTGCTCCCCCTTCAGGGGGAGGTGATCAAAGAACCAGCCCATGAATTTATGTCAGAGACAGTCCCTGTTCCCCTTACTAGGAAACCCACTTGAACACTGAGCTGCCATGGGCTACATCTGTGCAGGGGTTATAGGTTATCTCCATGCATGGTCTTGTTTGGAGTATCAGTCTCAGAAAAGATCCCTGTGCCCAGATTTTTTGTTTCTGTTGCTGTCCTGTGGAGCTCCAGTCCCCTCCAGGTCTTTTTTTTTTCCCTCTCCCACCCAGTTTCCTCCCTCTATCCCCTGCCAATGTCTCTCTTTTTTTTTTAATTTATTTATTTTTATATCAATCACGGGTTAGGTACTTTGCATCCCAGGCGTAGCCCCCCTCCTTCCTTCCTTACCACCCTCCCTCTCCCTCCCTCATCTCCGTCCTCCCCGCCCCCTCCAAGTCCACCAACAGGGGAGGACCTCCTCCCCTTCCATCCTACCCAGCTCATCCTGTCTCCTCAGGGCTGGCTGCAATGTCCTCCCCTCCCTCCAGGTCTTTCTATCTCCCCCTTCTTTCATAAGATTCCCTGCACTCTGCCCAAAGTTTTTGGCTATGAGTCTCAGCATATGTTTTGATACCCTGCTGGGTAGAGTCTTTCAGAGGCCCTCTGTGGTAGGCTCCTGTTTTCTCCCTCTTCCAATGCCCAACCCATTTGCCTTTCTGAGTGAGGATTGATCATCTTACCCAGGGTTCTTTTTCTTGCTTAGCTTCTTAAGGTTAACAGATTTTAGTATGTCTATTCTACATTATATGTCTAATATCTGCTTATAAGTGAGTATATACCATGTGTGTCTTTCTGCTTCTGGAATACCTCACTCAGGATGACCTTTTCTAGATCCCACTGCAAATTTCATGATTTCCTTGTTTTTAATTGCTGAGTAGTATTCCATTGTGTTAATGTAGTACAATTTCTGTATCCATTCCTCAACTAAGGGACATCTGGGTTGTTTACAGCTTCTGGATATTATGAATAAAGCTGTTATGAACATGGTTGAGCAAATGTCCTTGTATACTTGAGCATCTTTTGGATATATGCCCAGGAGTGGTATAGCTGGATCTTGAGGTAGCACTATTCCTAATTGTCTGAGAAAGCACCAGATTGATTTCCAAAGTGGTTGTATAAGTTTACATTCTTATCAGCAATGGAGAAGGGTTCCTGTTTCTCCACATCCTCTCCAGCATGTGTTGTCACATGAGTTTTGGATCTTAGTCATTCTGATGGGTATAGGGTGAAATCTCAGGGTCGTTTTGATTTGCATTTGCCTGATGACTAAGGACTCTGAGCATTTCTTTAAGTTTTTCTCTGCCATTTGATGTTCTTCTATTGTGAATTCTCTGTTTATCTCTATACCCCATTTTTTATTTGGTTTACTTGATTTGTGGATGTTTAACTTTTTGAGTTCTTCATATATTTTGGATATTAACCCTCAGTCAGATAGGGCTGGTGAAGATCATTTCCCATTTTGTAGGCTGTTGTTTTGTCCTGACGACAGTGTCTTTTGCTTTGCAGAAGCTTTTCAGTTTCATGAGGTCCCATTTATTATTTGTTGATCTTAGAACCTGTGTTCTAAGTACCTCTATTCCAGTACCATGCAGTTTTTATTACTATTGTAGTACAGCTTGAGAGCTTTTATTTTTCTTTTATTACATAAGAAAGTTAGTATAATACTTGTTTTCTTTTTTTCTGAAGGCTGCCTGAGAAATCACATTCTAATTATTTCTATTTGCTTAAATGCCTCCCTCTGTTGAATACGTTTAATTTGTCATTAGTTTAGTGATTGAATCATATTACTTATTCAATTGGGAGCCCCTCAAGCCCGAACATGAATAACAAAAGTGAGGTTGCATAGCCTGTAGTTATGAACACAAATCTGAAAATTAGGAGGGGTTGAGCTTCAATTCCTCTTTTCTCTGCCTTTTGCTGTGTGGCTGGTTACAAGTTATTGAACTTTGCTGGTTTCCCATGTTATTATCTATTAGATGGTGACATTGCTATCACCATAATTGGATTGTGAAGATTAGCTCAGCGTCATTTAAATTCTATCTTAAAAATTTCATTCTTCGTGGACAAAAGAGAAAAAACATTTCTTTGATAAGAGACAATTTCATTTTGCATCTCGTATTTAGTGGCCCTTTAGCGTTATACACTTTCCTTAGATGTGTATTAAAGAGCTGACCATGGTGGCACTTGAGTTTCATCCCAATGCAGTGGAACTTCTGGTTTCTTTTAAAACTGAGTTATGTTACATAAACAGGTTTTTGCTTTAATCCCAAGTGTGGGATGTGGGACTGACTTAGTTCATCTACAGCTGATCATTGCCCTGTGCAGCTCAGATAGGGGTGAGGTCTTAGGCAGCTGGGGATAGTTAAACTCTGAGCGTATTAAACACTAGAGCCACCGGAGGCTTCAGAGGGGACTCAAGAGAGACAGGAACATCTCGAGGAGACTGCTGGACGAGGAAGAAGGCTGCTTGTTTGTTGTTTGCTATTGCTAAACTGCTAGATACCCTGACAACTGAGATTGGTATTTTCCCAAAGAACCCAAAGACCCTAACCAGCCAGAACAAAGTCTAAAGAAGTCTATATCTCTTTTCCTTTCCAAGTTCCTTTCTTTCCTACCTAGAGTAAAGGGGTTGGAAAGGAGGTAGAGGTATTAGAAAACCCCCTTAAAACAGATTTTATAAGGCGAAAGCACTGGCTCCCAGTGCTTGGGAACCAGAGGTAGGAGGATTAGGAGTACAAGTTTCACTTGGTTACATGTGAGTGGCAAATAGGAGCAAAAGTCCATAAATGGTTTTCTAATGGTTTTCAATGATGTACATATTATAGGTGCTCTGGCAACTCAGAGAGGAATGATATGATGAAATATAGGATTTGGGAGAAGGCTTAATGTATAGTGTAATTCTTGAACTATGTCTTGGGGAAAAGGTAGGAAAGAAAAAGGAACTTCTTGTTGAGTATTACTCGAGAAATGAGAGAGAGAGAGAGAGAGAGAGAGAGAGAGAGAGATATCTTGGTAGATAGCATCTTGAATAAAAACACTATGGTTAAGTAGAATAAATCAGAATTTCCAAGACATGAGAATAGTCACATTATTTTGGTGAAGAACTCACATTTAGAATGAGTTGAGAGGAAAGGACTTTGATTTTTGTTGTTGTTGTTGTTAAGAATATGCCATTAGGAACTATATAACAAGATAGATATGGAACTTCCCTCTCAATTTTGAGCTTCGTGCTTTCTGGCTTTAGAATGTAATTTTCCTGACTTCTTCCATTCTAATAATTCATCTTGCCTTAAAACTAGTCCAACTCCAATTATACTTTCTGTGCATCTCTACTCACAGTGCATTGTGCTAATGCAAGTCTGTATTAGCACATCGCCTAGTTTGGGCTCTTATGCAACCACTTTCAACAGTAGCCAGAGATGACCCCGTAAGAGGTGCAAACCTTGTTTGCATTTAGCTGCTTCTTGAGTGTTACTAGTAATCTTTTAAGAAAATCATTTGTATGAGCTATGTCATCTTAGTACCTGACACCAGGAAAACACGAAGGCCTTATGCAATGCTTACAGGACACACAAAGTGGTTTTGCACATTAAAGCTGTGCAATGTGTACTTTAAGAATAAGTGAGTGTGCAGATGGATAAACATCTCTTGGCTTCTTTACAAACATTGGTTCTTTCAGAAGGGGTGGCATGTGCTGACGTCACTACAGGTCTCAGAGTGAGTCATTTCAGGTGCTTTCACTAGTTCTGTAAGTGAGATGGGTACCTCCCTAGCATGTGTCCTCAGGAACCATTCTTACCTACCCACCCTGATGCAGACAAGGATTACTTTGTATGACCTCAGATTCTTTCCCCATCAACTTCTGTGATGACATTACTTATAATGAGGCCTCTCTGGGTGACTGACAGTTCATGTTGCTTTCAACATTAGGGGTTTTGAGTCAAACTCACAACTCATAGCAATTTGTTGTTTGTTTTGTTTGGGGGAGGGGAGGAGCCATGCTACTGAAAGAAAACAGGACAAACCCATTTCTACATAATTTCTAAACAAATCCTATTAAACAGGTAATATGAATGTAAGATAATCAAAGAAAGCTCACTGTAGGGATACGTGGGGAGGAGTAGCAGCTCAGTGGGGGCTGAGGAGGTGAGGGTGAGAGGTGAGGTGAGCACCACACACATCATGTTCTAGAGGGAAGAAGCCCCCTGGTGTCTTCCCTTTTCCATCTCATTCACTTAATCTTACTAGAAACTGACAAGATTCCTAGCAGAGAGGGTCTGAACTCAAAACTCACATTGTTTCCAAATACAGAAAGTTACACCACACAGCTGTTTTATCAACGATCCAGGGGGACTGATACTCTGGATGGAAAATTGCAAACAACTGATTTGCTTGTGATGTGCCTTTTTGTTTATGTTTTAAGAATGTATCAACCAAGAACCATGCATGGAGAGGACCTAGACCCCCTGCCCACATGTAGCCCATGGCAGCTCAGTCTTGAAGTAGGTTTTCTAGTAAAGGGAACAGGGGCAGTCACTGGCATGAACTCGGTTGCCAGCTCTTTGATCACCTTTCCCTGGCTAGGTGGCCCTACTAGGCCACAGAGAAAGAGGATTCAGACAGTCCCGATGAAACCTTGTCATCTAGAGTCAGATAGTAGGGTAGAGGACCTCTCTTCTCAGTGAACTAGGGGAGGGGCATAGGGAGAGAAGAGGGAAGGAGGGTGGGACAGGGAGGAAATGAGGGAGGGGGCCACAGTTGGAATACAAAGTATTCTAAAACTGTAATAAGTAACAACACAAAAATAACAATATACATAAGATATACTTAATAAAAAAAGTATTTATCTCTCTCTATATCTCCTCTGTGTACGTGTGTGTAAAATGCCTCAAACCCTTTCTCAAGGGTGTTATATGGAATCAAGTCTTTTCAGAATAACCTTGGTTACTTATTGCTTATTGTTAATCAAAACTTGATCAATGCAGTAAAAGAAAAGCATTGAAGCCTAAGGGAAATTGTCAAACTTTCTCTCTTTTATTTCTCACCCCCTTTTAAATGTAGGTCAACCCAACGAGATAACCTGCGGCTCAGGTGCCACAAAAACTCTTCCAGAATCGTGAAGTAGAAAGAACTCAAGAGTATTTATTACAGCTTTATTTTTTTTACCCCAAATTTCCTTTATAGAACACGTTTCAGCAGTAGTAAGTCCTAGCTTCAAAGAAATGAATAAATTCTTACTGTGATCAAATGACAGAACCATATAAACTCACTGAGTCATCAGCTGCTTCACTGTCTAACACTTGCAGGAGAAAATGTCCACTTAGCATTGTTGCCAGTGGGATAATAAATATTATAAAAGATGTTTATTGGAAATAAATGGAAAGTGCACATAGCTGCATGTGACTCTCAAGGATCGTCTTAGACAGAAATCACTTGTGGACTTGAGTTATAGCCAAGCTGAGCATTCTTTTTTTTTTCCCCTCCAGAAGTTCCAACTTCAAGTTGGAAGTGTGACTAACAAAAACAAATTGAGACAAGAACATTTGGCTGGCGGGTACTAGAAGTTCTAGCTAGAACAGTAAGACAACTAAAGGAGATCAAGGGATACAAATTGGAAAGGAAGAAGTTAAAGTATCACTATTTGAAGATGATATGATAGTATATATAAGTGACTCCAAAAATTCTACCAGGAAACTCCTACAGCTGATAAATTCCTTCAGCAAAGTGGCTGGATACCAACTTTTAAAAATTCAGTAGCCCTCCTTTATACAAATAATAAAAAATATCTTGGTGTAACTCCAACCAAGTAAGTGAAAGACCTGTATCACAAGAACTTCAAGTCTCTACCTCAAGACCCAGCGATACCATTCCTGGGCATATACCCAAAAGATGCACCACCATACCACAAGGACACTTACCCAGCTATGTTTATAGTATCCCTGTTCATAATAGTTAGAAATTGGAAACAACCTAGATGCTGCTCAAGTGAAAAATGAATAAAGAAAATGTGGTACATTTTATACAACAGAATGCAATTCAGCAATTAAAAACAAAGATTTCATGCAACTTGCAGGCAAATGGATGGAACTAGAAAAGATCACCCCGAGTGAGGTAATCCAGATCCAGAAAGACACGATGGTATGTACTCACTTATAAGTGGATAATAGACATAAATAGGATAACATTCCACAATCCATGGATGCAAAGAAGCTAAGTAACAAGGAGGTCTCAAGGGAGGATACTTTAATGTCAATCAGAAGGGGAAATAGAATGGGCGTTGGAAGTGGGTGGATGGAGGGAACTGGTTGGGAGAGGGTGTTGCAAGGGGAGGAAGCATTAGGTGTGGAGGGAGGTGGGTAAGGAGACTGGAGAGAGAATGGAAAGGTAGATAGACATCTCTGGGATGGGGGAGGCTCCTGGGATTCTATGTGGGTGACCCTAGCTGAGACTCCTAACAGTGGGTGATATGGAAGTGGACACCTCCTGTAGCCAAGTGGGACTTTTAGTGAAGGGAGGGGGACAATAATTCACCCATTAAAACCTTCAACCAAAGTTTTGTCCTGCCTACAAGATAAAGATCGAGCAGAGGTTGAGGGAATGGCCAACCAATGACTGACCCAACTTGAGACCCACCATGTAGGAGAGAGCCAATCCCTGACATTATTAATGGATACTCTGCTATGCTTCCAGACAGGAGCCTAATGTAACTGTCTTTTGAGAGGCTTCATCTAGCAGCTGATGGAAACAGAGGCAGAGACCCAGAGTCAAACAACAGGCCGGGCTCAGGATGTCTTGTAAAAAAGTGGGGGGAAGGATTGAGGGAACCAAGAAGACCTACAGAGTAAACTGACCTGGGCCCATGATTAAATTCTCATAAAGAAATGACACTGCTTAAATTAGGTTAAATAAAATCTATTTCTAATTTAAAAAAAAAAAGATTTGGCTGACATAAAGACTCCGGGAAAACAGCTGGCAGCATTTATTGCAATGGTAAGGTTTGAATTTTCAAGTGAGAATTTGAATGTCAGAAATATATGCCACTGTGAGTTTCCAATAACATGCCAAGGCTTTTCTGATGGGATTGGTGGGGATGCTAATGAATTTGTGGTGTTATTTTTTTTTATAGTGTGTAATGAAGTACACCAGCATTTGGAAAATCTTGATAATTATGAAATACGTCCTAAATATAACAAAAATATTTGTAGGGGACTGGAGGGGTAGCTCAGTGGTTAAGAGCGTGTAAGGTTCTTCCAGAGGGCCGGCATTCATTTCCTAGCACCTCCTGGAAGGCTCACAACCATCTGTAACACCAGTGCTCTGTTATTCTTCTGGCCTCCCAGGCCTCCTCTGGGCAGACATGTGGTACACATGTATACATGCAAGCAAACATGCATACACTAACAACAACAACAACAACCAAAGAGCCCAATGGGCTTTAATGTTACAGAGAACAAGGTTAATAGGGGCTTTCAGTCACATTGTAGCTTAGTTTTCCCAAAGCGCTCCTGTTGAGTTTTGGTGTCATGTCAAATAAAAATAACCTCAATTTGTAGAGTAATTTTAATTTAAAACATGGCTGTTCTGGCAAGAGATCACATCCAAAGACTTTCTAGGTCTGTGTGATTCATTTGGAATACAGACATGCGTTTAATCCCAGGAGACAGAGGCAAGCAGATCTGAGTTCAAGGCCAGCCTGGTATAGAGCAAGTTTCCGGTAAAGAAAAGCTTAGGTCCAGGTATAGTGGTAACTGCCTTTAATCCTTTAATCCCAGCACTCAGGAGACAGAGGCATGCAGATCTCTGAGTTCTAGTCAGCACTGTTTAGTCAGTTCTGTTGAGTCAGTGAGTTGAGAGGCAGCGTAGCGGAGTTGAGTCCATGGCAGTCCAGTTTGTGGAATTCAAAGGCAGTTTTACTGGGAGAGTTTACAGAGGACAGGTAGAAGAGAGAATAAGCTGGACACAGGTGAAGGCAGAATGACCCAGAGAATGGAAAGGGGCCAGGAAATTAGAACAGATTGCTGGAGCTAGTGTTAGGCCAAGCAGAACAATTTAGTCAGAGACTGAGAGAGAAGCCAGGTTGAATCAGTTAGCTAGCAGAGGAGTTTGAGCCAGAACAGCTGAGTTGAACAAGCTGGAGAGTTCAGAAAGAACTAGAAAGGGTGAGCTTATTCAGCAGTGAGTCTCAGAGGCTGAAAACATTCTAGGCCTAGATTAGATTGTATGGAGCTAGAAGCTTCAAGGACTAGGCCTACATTAGCAAACAGAGACAATAAGCCTCGGAGACGACAATGAAAACAGGCGAATAAAAGTTACTTTTACATCAGTTTTCTGAGAAGTGTATTCAAATACCCTTTCTTCCCCAGATATAGAGCTTGAGATGCCTGAATTTCCTTATACACATTAACCACTTATCACCATCCTAGAAGAAACCACTCAGGTCATATTTAAGTCTCGTCATTTGTGCACCTTTATTCCTTCATGTGGAAATTAAAATCAGTACATACAGTATCTCCATTTTAATTTAAAAAACAAACACCCAAGCATTACAAACAAAACAAAAACCAACAACCAACCAGCCAACCAAACAAAACCCTTAGCAGTGTTATACTGCCAATTGTAAGTCATTTCTGGCCATTTCTAGCTCTCGGCATTCATGGAGGATTGAAATCCTGCAATATCTGTTTTAGTTTACCAAAAATACCTTGCGTTTGTATGTCAGATAGGATTTCCCTCCAAAGCTTAATGATATTAATATTAGAATGTCATTATACAGCCAGAAGCTGAGGTTTATAAGACAAACAAATTCAACAGTAAGGAGCACATTTGTTATGCTCTCCCAGGGGCCTCTTATCTGTGGCCTTAGGACATGTGACTAAGGTCTGCCAAGAAGTGAGCCAGATGAGTTTTCCTGTTGTGCGCAGCTTATCCAGGGCTGTTCGGTGCAGTGCAAAAACAAGTTGAATACGTCTCTCTGGCTCCAGATTGCCTTCTCTCATAAAGCAATCTCTTCCTCCCTCTGCAATGACCAGCTTAGATCACCGCAGCAGAGATTAGTGCTGTTGCAGCTGTGTGGAGAGTTACAGAAATACGCTCATGGAAGATGGCAATCATGGAATTTCCCACAAAGTGACCCCACGTTAACCCAAGCTGAAGAAGCATTGCCTATGTTTTCGGTGGTGTCCATTTTCTTACATGCAAATGAGCCTGTTTGGGCCTTGTGATGAAATCAATGCCACCCTGACATGTGGTATTCTAGCAGGGGTCTTGATGTGCCAGGTATGGCTCACAGAGCAGCTGTCTCAGCAGCCTCTTACATTTTAGAATCGTAAACTCTTGGGCACCATTTCAGACTTCTCAATCCAAATATGCTTTTAAACAAAAGACTTACATGATCTGTAGGCTTATTCATGGTGAAAAAACATTGATATTGTTGGGATGATTCCAAGCATGTCTGGCCTTAAAATCAACGAGGCTGATTTAAAAACTCAGGCTGTTCTCTCTCTCTGTGTATGCCCCCCCCCCCCCGTCTCTGTCTGTATGTGTGTGTGTCTCTCTCTTTCTGTCCAGAGCTCAATCTCAGGTAGGGGTGCTTAGGCAGTGTCGGCCTTGGTAATCTGTGAGACGAGGTCTCTCAGTGTCCTGGAGATGGTCAAGTACACCAGATAGGCTGATCTACCTGTCTTTGCCTCAGGACAAAGCAAGTGCCACCAAGCCAGGATTTATTATTAGTTTTGGAGACAGGATCTCATTATGCAGCCCTGGCTGGTGTGAAGCTGAGTATGTAGACTAGGTTGGGTTCAAACTCATAGAGATCTGCCTGTCTCTGCCTCCCAAGTGCTCGGGTTAGTTTTTCTTTTCTCTATGGGTTCTCAGGATTGAACTCAGGTACATAGGCACTATATTGATTGAGCTATATTCCCAGCCCCTCAAAACTTTTGACACTTTAGTTACCTGGTGGAGTAACAGCCTCCACTGAAGAACATTTTAAGATCTTCCATTTTATATCACCTTTTCCACAGATTTACAGTGGAAGCCAGTGGGAAACATCCAACCTTCCAGAGAAGTGCTGCACTGTATTCCAAGTATGAGTGTTGTTGAAAAAGAAAAAAACAAAACGCAAGCAAACACAGCCGAAAGGACACAGAAAGAGCTACACAACTAGTGGCACGCAGAATGATGGGATTTAAAGACATGTTTACTTGCAAAGAAATATCTCTATGGAGGAGAGCTTACATCTCAGTGAGTCTTTGTCATCACACTTGAGGCATGCAAAGTACTAAAAGTACACGGGCCACTGAGGGATAACTCGTGGAATCCCTTATGTAAGAGGCTGTTTAACCTAAGGACACTACTGGATTCTTGCTCTCAAATCTCATTGGGTACCCTGGTAACTACTGAGTGGTTTAAACCTCTGCTGAGGGAGGCATCCCTATACATTACCTGCTCGTTGACACACGGACACATCCCCAGTTTCTCCCAACGATTAAAGTTCCTTAGATATCTCCTGTGTACTGGCATGTGTACTAGTGAAGTTGTTAGCTTGGGAGCTGCTGTGGGACTGAGTAAATGACGGGCTGCAAAGGCTCCCTTGGCAGGAAAGGCGTTCTGGTGGTTTAGTCAGAGTTTCTACTGCTGTGGTAAAACACCACAATCAAAAACTATTTGGGAGGAGAGGATTTATTTCATCTAACAGCTCTCAGGTCACGCTCTATCACTGAGGGAAATTGGGACAGGAACGCAAGGCGGGAACCTGGAGTCAGGAACTAAAGCAGAGACCATGGAAGAGTGCTGCTTACTGGCTTGTTCTTCATGGCTTGCTCTGCTTTCTTTCTCTTTTTAAAATTATTTATTTATTTATTTATTTATTTATTTATTTATTTATTTCAATTTATTCACTTTGCAGCCCCCTCCCTCGTCTCCTCCCAGTTCCACCCACCCTCCCTCTTCTCTCTCTATGCCTTTTCCCTAGTCCCATGATAGGGGAGGACCTCCTCCCCTTCTATTTGACCCTATCCTATCAGGTCTAATTAGGACTGGCTGCATCATCCTCTTCTGTGGCCTGACAAGTCTGCATCCCCCCCCCCCTACATGGAGGTGATCAAATTGCTGGTCACCACTGAGTTTATGCCAGAGACAGCATCTGCCCCAGTACTAGAAAACCAGCTTGAAAACTGAGCAGCCTATGGGCTTCCTCGGAGTCCAGGGTCTAGGCCCTCTCCATGAATGGTCCTTGGTTGGAGTATCAGTCTCTGTAGGCCCCCTTGGGCCCAGGTTTTTTGGCTCAGTTGGTCTCCTTATGGAGTTACTGTCCCCTCCAGGTCTTTCTAACTCCTTCTGCTTCCATAAGATTTCCTGCCCTCTGCCCAAAGTTTGGCTATGAGTTTCAGAATCTCCTTCAATACCCTGATAGGTAGTGTCTTTCATAGGCCCTCTGTAGAAGGCTCCTGTCCTATCCCTTGTCTTCTCCTACTTCCGAGTCTATCCTGTTTGCTTGTCTGAGTGAGGTTTCAGCCTCTTAATCACTTTGGAAATCAATCTGGAGCTTACTCAGAAAATTAGGAATAGTGCTACCTCAAGATCCAGCTATTCCACTCTCAGGTATATATCCAAAAAATGATAAACCATACAACAAGGACATTTGCTCAACTATATTCATAGCAGCTTTATTAGTAATAGCCAGAATCTGGAAATAACCCAGATGTCCCTCAACTAAAGAATGGATACAGAAATTGTGGTACATTTACACAATGGAATACTACTCAGCAATTACAAACAAGGAAATCATGAAATTTGCAAGCAAATGGTGGGAACTAGAAAAGATCATTCTGAGTGAGGTAACCCAGAAGGGGAAAGACACATAAGGTATATAATCACTTACAAGTGGATATTAGCTATATAATATAGGATAAACATACTAAAATCTACAGTCTGCTTCTTTCTTATAGCACCCAGGCCTACCTTCCCAGGGATGACATTGTCCATAGTAGACTGGCCCCTCTCACATCAATCATTTATCAAAAAAAAAATCCTCAGAGGCTTGTCCATAGGACAGTCTTATGGAGGTGTTTTCAAAGTTGAGAATCTCTCTTCCCAAATGACTCTAGTTTGTGTCAAGTTGACAATAAAAACCTAGTAAGTGCCATTTCAGAAATTGTTAGAAATTCTGTCCTAATTCAGAGCCAGAATTAATTTAATAGTTTAAAAAAATAGAACTCAAATCAACAATCCAAGAAGTAATTTTTAAAATCAAATATTCTAACACACCTAAATACAAAGATATACTAAGTTGATATTTACATGCTAAGAGATGATGGTGTGTTTTCAGATCGATTTTGAGGTGGGCAGCCTGTGCACTACAACCCGAGAAATGCAATCAGTGAATGCGTTTCTCTACCATGGGCATCTCTTTTACTTTAAAGATGGTTTGTGGGGTGAGGGTGGGTGAGCAAGGGCTACATACCTCACCCTTGAGTAAAGAGCATAAACCAGAAAACAAGCCATTCATGGATTTGGGGGGGTGCAAATTTAGGGAAAATGCACCACCTTTTTGGATTTGTTTAGTTATAAATTATATATTGAACATAGTACTTCTATCACTTAAAAATTTAACAGCTGGGAGTCTTTCCGAAGTTCATCTATGTATAACTTAGGTAAGGGAACATACAAACAAAACCACCTTTCCATTTGTTGATATATCAGATATTAGAGCAAACAGGTTTGGGAGAACAAAGACCAGTAGCTGATATAGACCAGATACAGAGAGCCTTCTGGATTTGAACCCGGGATAAGTAAGAGATTAGGAGACACCCTGAAATCATGTGGTGAGTCACCGCAGGGCTGAGTGATGAGTGCTTGCCTCTGATCTGCCATCTTTGCCCACCACTGTCACCCTAGTCACAATGACTCCCTCTCCTGTTCTTTTAAAGCACAGGTACTGCTTCCTTATGCAAATGTCAGCGCCACAGTTTCTGTTTGTCACAAACCATCCTGAAATGATCACTATGGAAAGTTAGTGTTTGCCTGGCAGCCCCATGTCATTGTAGAATTATTGTTGCTTTAGTCTATTTTTCTCCATGCTTGTCCTAACTTTATGTGTTAGATACAACATAATCCACAGATTATTAAACTCTCAGGAACATGAACATTCAACTTTTAATTATTTGAACTCATATCATATACCCTAATGCCATTTCTACACTGCAGAAAAGCTTTTGTGAGTCCCCTGGAAATATTTATGCTTAGTTTAGGCTTTGGAAAAAAAAAGCTTAGTTTAAGATTTCGTGGTGTAATTAAAATCCTCTATTTTTAAATGAAAAGAACATGGACAATATTGCCTACTGGTTCACTAAAATAGTGACGCACCAATAGATTATTGTATTTCTTAGACATTAGATTGTTGTCTAAGATTAATGACTGTACATTTTCTTTACATGTCTAGGGCAGAGCGTGTTGGGCTCACAATTCTAATTAACTCATATTCAAGTTCAGTTAATTTTCTGGTCAACTAAATAAACATTATAGATCCTTCTGATGGCGTTGAGGAGATTGTGATAGTAACTGGCCAAATGAAACAGGCAAACGGCAAAAATACATATTATGGAAACAAATGCATCATGGTACTAGTCCTTGTTGGGTTAGGACATTGAATCTGATTGTTTCTGGGAATGCTCCCCGAGAGCCCACACTGTCAGCCAGAATGGGGTACCTGGTAAGAAAAAAGGAAACCTTTTCTCTGTCAGTTTACAAACAATGCTTAAGTGAATACTTCCTATTCCCAGGAACATGCAATTCCCCAGACATTGTACACATCACATCTTCCATGCCCACTCTTATTAATGGATGGTGGTGGTTTTCTGGCCCAATTTGAAGGTTTTCAAGTTGCAGGCCTGTGTCCTGGACTAATGAAAGGAGTGTAACAAGACTCTGCTGGGCACTTCTTACCTACCAGAGAACCAACATAAGAAATGTATATTATAGAAGTGGATTTATTAGATTGACTTATACAATGAAAGCCAGGTAGTCACACAATGGCTGTCTAATATTGCATAGGCAAAACCGTCTCGACTTTTCCCTGGAACCCCTGTAGGAACCATTCCCATTCTGGTAGACAGTCTCCCTGCCCCAAGTTAATACTTCCTGGAAATGTCCTCACACACACACAGAGGCATGACTCCAGTTCCAATTAAGTTGGCAATCAAATCATGGCTCCTGATCAGCAATACTTTTAGCTCCTGGGCTCACCTGAGTGCAAGCAGAGGATTCTAAACAGCCAAGCAGGCAAAGAAGGGAGGTAGCAGAACGGGAGTAAAGGAGGGGGAGGGGTGAGGCTATGAGTCAGAAATAGAATCTGCTGTGGGCAGTGTGAGAATGCATCACCAGCAGGACCCTCTAGTGTGGCTTGATCACGTTAGGGTCAAAGGCTGCCTAGCACTGCACGGCACTGAGCTCTGATGGATCTCAGCTGCCATTCTGTGCAGCCACTGCCACATTCAGAGGGGGGTAGATATTGTAAATCTAGAAGTCACGAAAGCAGTGGAATTGAACCTGGGATAGATTTGAGAATGCTGTGGGGTTCAGCCTTTCATGGCTCTTGGTAGACTAAGCTTTGGTGTACTATACTCCCAGAAATTCCAGGTCACCAAATACACCCCAAGCCAGTGGCTTTAGTTCATTGACCCAGACTCTGAAAAAAATCAAGAACAAGGGCAGTAGAATAAGGACAAGAAAGGGAAGGGTTGGTTTGCTTCAATTTGTTCTTTGTTGATTTCTTACAGTGTGTTTTGATCATATCCACCCCTCTCCCACTCCTCCCGGATGCATGCCTCTTTCCCTACCCACCCAATTTTGTGTCTTCCTCTTTTTCTTATATGCTTTTTTTTTTCAGGAAAAGTTTTGATACAGGGAAAATTAGGGCCCCTTTGGGGGATTATTAGGCTCCTCATTAATCAAATAATTTACGAATGAGCCCAAATGGAAACCCAAGGATACTTTTATTAGAGTGTCAAAGAAAAACTGTAGGGCAGACAAACTCCAAAACTGCAGCAGCCGGCTGGAGGAGAGAAGGGAAAATCTGTGCTATTTAAGCTTCATGGAGACACATGGCTCACAAGGATCTACATGGCCAGGAGGAAGGCTTTAGAGAAGGTATAAAGAAGCCCAAAACATTAGGGGGAAAGCCCAAATCATTAAGGAAAACATGCTAAAGATGGGGACCCAGATCAACCAAATACTTTCTCAGGTTCTTAGTGCACAGATGGTCTAACACTCTGTACTATAGATGTTAATGTAAAACCTTGGTGTTCTCTGAGCTGACTGGATGCCATCAGGGCATATTGACATTTTGAGTTATCCTGAGCCTGGAACCCTTAGCAACAACATATAGAATAGGGCTGCCTTCTTCTGACTCCTAACAGAGCTTTGGAATTGAGAGAGGCTCTCTTTCCTAGAGTGGTCCCAGGTCTCCAGCACCCTACCTCACTGCTTTGGTTTGCCCGCTGCTATGGGGACTAGGTGTGTGTGTGTGTGTGTGTGTGTGTTGGGGGGAGAGGAATACAAGCTTGTGGCTGCACGCTTTCATTTATTCACCTATAATGTAGGCATCCCTGAAACTCATTGGAACTTATTTAGAGATGAATGAGGCCTGCTTTCCATCCTCTAGCAGGTCCCAATCAGGTAGGAATAAAAATTCCATCAATAATGGCACCTATTAAAAGTGTGAGAAGCACTAAGAAATATGTGTGAACAAAGGGCTGCTAATTCTGCCTAAGGGGACTGGGGAATTTCAACTATGAAAAATATTTAATAATACTGTGCCATAGGAGATATTTACTTTGATAAATTGCCAGAAGATAAATGCCTTTCTGTTGAAAGAAATTCTAATCCAATATAGAACCAAAACATAGAAACAGTATACTCACTGTATTTGTGTATCTATTAGGAAGAGTCAGTAATACGTAAGCTTGTTTTTCTTTTTAATACTGTATCAAATACTAGCATTTACTTTAATGAAGCAAATCAAATAGCGAAAGGCCTGGTCAATAAAACTCATTCAGAACCCTTGCTGGCTTGGGACACAGCTCCATGGCAGAGCACTTGCCAACATGCCCAAGGCCCTGGGTTCAATCTCAACGCTAAGAAATGAAAGTTAAATTGCTTGAAGTGAAAGCTTATCATTTACGGAAACTGTAGGATGCCCGAGTATATGAACAGCCTTGCAGTGATTCCTAAAGAGAATAAAGTAATCTTAATTTGTATGAAGTCATCTACCACTTTGGGGCTTGTGAGTGTTAGTTTTAGTGGGTGTCATGGCTCCCTGGGCTATCTGCTCTAGTCAGAGTTACAGATAAAAGGACTTTTTTTTATTATTATTAAATTGCAGAGCTACTGCCCATTTTGAATTTCTATTATCTAGACTTTCAGTGGACAGCCCTGTTTTACGTGCCCAGTTGTTGCTCTATTGATCTTGTCAGGGGGTTGGCAGGAGTCTCATAGCTGAGGATTCCTGAGCCCTTTAAAAGGAATGTTTAGTTTCAGCACCGTTGCCTCCGCCCATTCTGCTAAAGTCATGCTGCTGCTCTTTAAGAAGCTTATACTAATTAAAGGGCAAGGTTCAAGACACTAGTTTTTATTTCACCTGCAGGCTTTCTATATGAAATAATGGCCCAGAGTATAGAGGTGGATGGCTCAGTGCAGAGTGGGTAATTTCAGCTTATACCGTGAAAAGCTGAAGTCGTCTTTGGGGAAAAAAAAATAAGAGATCATTGTACAGATAGGATTCACACTGGGATTTTTAGATGTGGCACTAAATGCAACTTGAAATAGGAGTTATTTGTTTGGCCGAAACCCATTTCAGATTTAATTGGAGGAGAGATATATTCAAGAAAGCGGTGTGGCTTGGTGGTACACACATTAAACAGAGGTCGCAATGCCTTCAAATCCGAGCGTTTGAAACATTCAGGGAGTAACAAAAGAAATTCCACACTACAGAGCAATTCGGGAAGAGATACAAGTTTTTGTTTGTTTATATTTCTAAGTCTGTAAAAAAATCTTTTCTTTTGGGATTATGCTGGCTAATTTGCTTTTCCCTCTTTCATTTGATTATTACTACTTACCACTTTTTATATTTTTAAGTTTCCCCAATTTTGAACCAATGTTGATGCTTCTCTTTAGAAATGAATACAGAAATATCAATTTTCTTCTTCTCTCTCTCCCTCTTGTCTCTTTGAACTTTCCATAGGAAAGATTACTTTTTTCACTCTGAATGAGTGAATCTTCTCTATAAGGCCACTGTATCAAAAGTTGGTGGGCTAGCTCCTGTGTGATTTGCTTTGCAATGGAATAGTATCATATCATATCATGACATAGTAAAACATCTCATTTTTGTGGACTCAAAATTAAAGTCACTAGTAGTTATAGTGCACCATAATAATTATTATATTAAGATAAAGTTGATTGATCAATGCATATATGGGTTATATATAAGCTTATATGCAAAGCAAATAATTTTTGATAAAAATGGCCACTTTCAACTTAATGAAAGAACTCTAAATCAGAAAGCCACAGGCCAAGCACAACCTTTAACCTCAAAACGAGATTTCTTTTAATTGAAAAAAATACCTTTTATTCATACATGTGTAGTGAAAAATCTTTCTTTTACCATCGTTCCCTAGCCGAGAAACTAATCAATTTCTTAAGTCTCCTTCCAGAAGTAACACATATTAATGTGTACACAAACATGTGTGAGTTCATTTCCCAACACCCTCCTCTATATGCTTTTCTCTCCTTCAGTTCATCCTTCCTCCTTTTCCTACCTTTATTTCCTTCTTCCTTTCTTTCCGTATCTCCACCCCAGCCTTTCTTTTTCAGTACATTCACTTATGTACATTCTTATTCTTCTTGTTTTTATTTCACAGATATACAGAATTTAACCATTTTCCTATTAATGGCTATTTTGGCTATCTGTAAATGTTTGCTATTTTATGTTACTGTGAATACTTTTGTACAAACATCACACTAGCCATGTGAATGTATGTGTTCATAGAACAACGTTTTTGAAAATAGAGTTGCTAGGTAAGAGGGCAGTTCTGATAGATCCTGTTGAACAGTCCTCCACTGTGACTTATGACCTTCACCTCCCAGCAGGAGTGTTCTCTCATCCTTGCTTAGGTGAGTGTGTGACACAGTTCTTCGATTTTCATCAATATAAACGAAAAAATATAATTTTATATTTGATTAATTTTCATTGAATTCTTTAGTTTTAAAATTCTATTTATGTATATGAGTCTATCTGTCTGTCTCTAGCTCTCCGTTCTCCCTCTGTGTGTATGCATGTATGCACTTACATATATATGTATGTATATACACATGGGTATATGTATGTACGTATGTATGTACATATGTATATGTGTATATACAGTAACTGTTAAGTGATACATACGTATGCCTGTATGCATTCAAGAGCCTACAGGGTACAGAAGAGGCCTCTGGATCTTTTGGAGCTAGTTACAGGTGGTTGCATGCCAGCTAATGTAGTTCTAGGCATTAGCATGTTGACCCCTGGAAGAACAGCATTCTTAACTGCTGGGCTCTCCCTCCAGCTCCTGTATTGTTTTCTAAGCAGTAGAAAATCCTTCATACATACAAGATCCGCTTTCATTTTTCTCTTCTGCAAATTATCCAAAGTTGTTTAAAACTGAGTTTATCTGTTTTACAAAGGAGTGGAATGGGCTCATTTTAATGTAAGAGTATCATATATTTCGAATTGATTGTCTCTGTGTATGTGGGTGTATATAATTTTGTTCACTCTGCATTTTGCCTTTGTCATGTGTTGGTTTTAGCCACTTGAAAAATTTGTAGTTACATGTTTAAGTCATTAGTCTTTGCTTTCGTGACTTCTGGATTTTATGCTATCCTTAAAAAATCATCTTTTAAATCTTCTGTCTTCCTTCTTTCCTCCCCCCTCCCTCCCTCCTTTTCTCTCACTCTACCTCCCTTTCCTCCCCTTCCTCTCATTCTTCCATTTCTCTGCATCTGCCATCACCAGATACTTCACTTTCATTTCCTGGCCTTATCATTTTATCTATCTGTAAATGATGCTGGATTGATACCATTTTTCTATTTGTTTTCACTTTCTCTACAGTCACTGGGGCACCCCTTTTATAATATTCTAAGTTATCTGACACATTTGTCCGTACTTATAATTCATTGCTCATAGACCCGAATAGTGTTTTAGTGATTAAGATTTTATAATAAAAAATTAGTTCCAGATTGCTCTTCATTTTCAGATTTCTGCATATTATTTCTTTTTGGTAGACTTTAGAATCCACTTGTTAAGAAGTAAATTGGTATTCTTACTGGGGTTTTATCAACTCAGGGAGTAGTGACTTCCTTGTAATCCCGACTCATTTTGTCTCAGAATACATTATGGCTTTTAGCATGTTCACATTCTGTTTTGTTGTGTTTGATATAATGTTGAGGCCCTCTTTAAAAGGTTTTTACACAGTTCTAATGGCTTTCATTGTGATGTAACATGATCACGAGATCTTTTCTATTATGTATTCTACCACTTAGTTGTAACTCTGTGGTGCTTTGATTGCTCTCTCTGTACCTTACTCCCTTATTTAAGGCCCATACTTTGTAACTACATTGCAGCAACAACAGTAACTGTTAAGTGATACAAGTATATCTTCTGTAAAAATGTCTCTGGAGCATCCACACTGACCACTTGTCAGTTAGCTTTGGAACCATGGAACCTTGTTCAGGCAATAAATATCTATTGTTTTCTAAGTCACAGTTATTCACCCAAAATGGATATCTAATGTTTATTTTCATAAAACCTTTCTTATTGATAAATTACTTTATAATATACTAACAGATTTTGTTCACAAAATTTTGTTTATTTTACTCATGTTTTTTGTATGTATATACCCATAATCTTAATGCTTTAAGTAGCATGAGAATTTATCCTCTTTTAAAGCTCTACTAGATTGATTTTCAAAGTGGTAGTGCTTGTGCATGGCCAGTGTCCTTGGTGGCCAGAAGTGCATTGGATCCCTTGGAACTGCAGTTACATGGTCCTATGCTACCATGTGGGTGCTGGGAATCGAAACTGGGGTCTCTGGAAGAACAGTCAGTGCTTTTAACCACTATGCTACCTTTTCAGCCCCTGTAAATGTTATAGTTAGACATTTTGAATTGACAATGATAAGTGAGATTTCTTTGTAGAATTCGTTTTTTAAGTTTTAATTTAAAAATAACTTTATGTGTATGGGTGTTTTGCTTGAACATGTATTTGTACACTATGTACATTCCCAGTGCCCACAGAGGCCAGAAGAGGCATTGGATCACCTTGGACTACAGCTACAGATGGTTATTGTATAAATTGATGTCATGACAGCTCAGGGAAAGGTTCTTTATTGTAGAGAAGAGAAAGAGAGCCACCAGAGAGATCTGAAAGTAACAGACTGAACATGGCCAGCAGACTGCACTTGACCATGAGGAAAGAGAGAGGGAGAGAACAAAAGAAGAAGAGCAAGAGAAGAAGACAGAAGAGAGGAACATAGCTGAAGTAGCAGGGTTATAAGGAGAAATGAATATCTGGATGGAAGGAAGCTCATGAGCTGCAGAAGCTTAGGGTAAGCGGCAGGATGAGAAGAGCCAGGATGCCAGCATGGACTACGAAATGTGTAACAGGTACTTGTGATACTGAGGGAACAGGATACAGGAGGCCAGCAAGCACTCTGGTATGCTAATAGGCACTATGGATAGCCATTTGTCCCCTCTGCCAGTGATAAGGTAATTGATTCTCTGGTGGAGGGGAACTGGCTTCTCTGGTAGAGGGGAGTGCTAGCTTTTTGTCTAGCCACCAGAATTGGACCTGGCAATTATGACCTGCCATGTAGTGGTAGGAATCAAACCCAGGTCTTCTGCAAGAGCAGCTAGTGCCCTTAACCACTGAGCCACCTCTTCAGCCCCTGTAGCATTCAATTTTTTTATAACCTCAAAAATAAAAGTTTACTATAAATCATTAATCTTTCACAATCTACAGATATTGTCATGTGCATTATGAAATACAAACAAAAATTTAAACACACATATCATTAGACCTCCAAAGCAAACCTTTTCCTGGTGGGATGTCTTATACCTCTGTGGATTGTTAACTCCAGTGTATAGTAGAAATTTCTCTCCTGTTGAGTATCTTCATTATGTGATGTTCAGATGATGGCTACCATTAGTTATAAGCTGTAGCTAGCTAGAGTGAGGCTATAAATTCTAGACTTAATTTTGAGTTCAACTTAAATAGTGCAGGTGGCTGAAATGAAGTCTTATGGCAGAGCATTTGCCTCATGTATGCAACACCCTGAGTTCTACCCCCAACACTGCACAACAATTAAATCAAATAGAGAGGGCTGAGAAACAAACCCCCTCAAACCTTATCAAAGGTGACTATTGAGTAACACATGTCTAGAGAAAGTGAAGTTGTGTGTAGCACTAATTTTTAACGTTAGTTTTCCAGGCTTTGCCTTTCCTGCTATTCTGGCTTTACAAAAATAATTTCGATTTTTTCCCTACCAATATATAGCCATAATCTGAATGCTTTAAGTAGCATGAGAATTTATCCTCTTTTAAAGCTCTACTACATTGATTTTCAAAGTGGTTGTTCAAGGTTAAGTTCCCACCAGCAATGGAGGAGGGTTCCTCTTTCCCCACATCCTCTCCACATGCATTATCTCTTGAGTTTTTGATCTTAGCCATTCTGATGGGTGTGAGGTGGAATCTCAGGGTTGTTTTGATTTACATTTCCCTGATGACTAAGGACTCTGAGCATATCTTTGTTTCTCTGCCATTCTATATCCCCCTATTGAGAATTCTCTGTTTAGCTCTGTACCCCATTTTTTTATTGGATTACTTGGTTTGTTGGTGTTTAACTTCTTTAGTTCTTTATGTAGTCTGCATATTAGCCCTCTGTCAGATATAGAGTTGGTGAAGATCCTTTCCCAGTCTGTAGGCTGTCGTTTTGTTCTGACAACAATGTCCTTTGCTTTACAGAAGCTTTTCAGTTTCTTGAGGTCCCATTTATTGATTGTTGAACTTAGAGCCTGTGCTGTTGGTATTCTGTTCATGAAATTGTCTCCTGTGTCAATGAGGTCTTCCACATGGGACTTCTGAAACACTCTACCCACCAGAGTAATGAAGGAGATACTGAGACTCATAACCAAACTTTGAGCAGAGTGCAGGGAACCTTATGGAAGAAGTGAGAGATAGAAAGAGCTGGAGGGGACAGAAGCTCTTCCACAAGGAGACCAACAGAGCCAAAAAAACCTGGGCCCAGGGGATCCTGCAGAGACCAATACTCCAAGGACCATGCATGGAGAAGACCTAGACCTCCTGTTCAGAGGAAGCCCATAGGCTGCTCAGTTTCCAAGTTGGTTCCCTAGTAATGGAGGCAGGGACTGTCGTTGGCATAAACTCAGTGGCTGGCTCTTTATTACCTCCTCCTTTGGGGTGCAGCCTTGCCAGGCCACAGAGGAAGATGATGCAGCTAGCCCTGATGAGACTTGATAGGCTAGGGTTAGAGAAGGGGAGGAGGTCCTCTTCTATCAGTGGACTAGGGAAAGGGCATAGAGGAAAAAGAAGGAGGGTGGTTGGGACTGGGAGGAGATGAGGGAGGGGGCTACAGATGGGATACAAAGTGAATAAATTGTGATAAATAAATAAATAAATAAATAAAAGAACATTCTAAAAAGAATTTTTTTAATAAAAGCTCTACTAGAAGTAACTGTAACAAACTAGATGGAGTATTTTGTTTTTGTCTTAGACTCTTTTGACACATTTTCTTATTTTTAAATATTTTAAAATATAATGTCATTTATTCTTTGAAAATCACGTATGAGGGAAGACTCTGGCTAAAATGCTCAATCCCCAACCAGAAAGGCAAAGCAGATTGACATCAGAAGAAGAAAACAGGAAACAAGCTCGGAGCCTGTCACAGAGGGCTCCTAAAAGGCTCTTCCCTGCAGAATACCAAAGCAGATGACTTATGGCCAACTGTTGGGCAGAGTGCAGGGAATCTTATGAAAGAAGTGGGAAATAGTAAGATAGGGAGAGGACAGGAGCTCCACAAGGAGAGCAACAGAACCAAAATATCTGAGCACAGGGGTCTTTCCTGAGACTGATACTCCAACCAAGTACCATGCATGGAGAAAACCTAGAACCCTGCACAGATGTAGCCCATGGCAGTTCAGTGTCCAAGTGGGTTCCAATGAGAACAGGGACTGCCTCTGACATGAACTGATTGGCCTGCTCTTTGATCACCTCACCCTGATGGGAGAGCAGCCTTACCAGGCCACAGAGGAAGACAGTGCAGCCACTCCTGATGAGAGCTGATAGACTAGGATCAGAAGGAAGAAAAGGAAGACCTCCCCCATCAGTGGACTTGGGGAGGGGCATGTGTGGAGAAGAGGAAGGGAAGGTGGGATTGGGAGGGGAGGAGGGAGGATTTTATGAGGGGATACAAAGAGAATAAAGTGTAATTAATAAA
The DNA here is from genome assembly GCA_028658305.1 of Pachyuromys duprasi. Taxonomy (NCBI): domain Eukaryota; kingdom Metazoa; phylum Chordata; class Mammalia; order Rodentia; family Muridae; genus Pachyuromys; species Pachyuromys duprasi. Next base: position 31,803,817 of record CM053749.1, read on the forward strand.
AACTAAAAAAAAAAAAAAGAAAATCATGTATGTAATGATTCCTGGTAACCGGAAACCACCTTAAGAGCTTTGCTTTTCTAGTAAACAGAAACCAACCTTTAGGCTCCTTTACGTTGTTTACCTCATCAAAGTTCTTCTGTTTAGGACAATCTCACCAGCACTGCCATTTTGGGGTGCTGCTTTGGACCTAACACTAGTAAGAATTTTTTTTCCTGAGTATTGTGCTGGCTGCATCTTATTCATCACATAGACTAACACAGTTGTGATTATCATGTCTTAGAACTTAGGAAAAATTTCCAGACTTTTGTAGTTTTTATTTTATAGTTTCTGTACTCAAGAGTTCTCTGAGGGTGGGGGGGAGCTTTATTTTTTTCCTAGAAAAAAATCTCTGCTTCATAGCCTTGCTCCTGCTTAAATTTATTAAGGTATCTTTGGGGTCTAATGCCTTGTTATTTTTTTGTGAATGTCTATGTACCTGTGAAATGAAAATATAACCTAAATTTCAGACTATAGAATTTACGTTTAACAATTACCTCTCTGTTGTTGGGATTTTTGTTTTGTTTTGTTTCTTTTCTCTTAGTTCTTTCTCCATTCTCCCTCCCCTCCCCTGCACAGGGTTCCACTTTATCATCCTGGCTCTTCTGGAACTCACTATGCTTTCCAGACTGGCTTCAAACCCATGGCAATGAGCTACCATACCTGACTAATGTTCATTGTTTTATTCCTTTACAATATGACTTACAGGTTTCACTAAAATTCATCATGGACTAGAAGGTAACTAAATGTCTCTCATTAGTGATGTTTTTAAATATTTTCTTTGAAATGGACAGTTCTGTCTCTTAATGATGCTTCTCTTTGCTACATAAATGTTTGTGGCAGTTTCTTCTTCATTGTAAATTTTACATTTTTTCCTTATGAAGTATGTTTCTTTGTCCCATTCAGTGCTCATTGTTCTGAAGCCCACTATGCCAAAGCTAAAATTGCAACTCCTACCATTTTATTTATTTTTGCTATAATACTGTTTTTTCATTTTCACTTTCTGAATCATGTTGCTTTAGGTTGAGCTCTGCTTTGCTTTCATGTTTCAGTTGGTGTTGGGCATTTCAGTTTATTGCTATGATAATATGTTTGGTCTTGATCCTATGTTAATTTGTGTTATATTTTTAAAAGTCTATCATTTTGATCTATTTTCATTTATGCAGGCTTCATGTAATCTATCTGATATTAAGAAGTGTACTTCTGCTTTAGTTGCCTTTAAATCATACTTCCACGTGCTATCTTTGACACATTAATCTCCTAACATAGACAGCAACAAATCAGCACATCTCATCTTCTTTCCCTTGCTTTATAAATTCACAGTATTCAATATTAGCTTTGTTAGTATCTATCTTCAGCTCAGTGTGTTTTAACTAATATTTTTCTCATTACTTCAAAAGCCTTTGGTTTCTAGATATGAAATCCAGAAAGAAAACCTACTTTACATATTCTGTTTATCAAGTTGAAACGTTCTTTCTTAGTTTCACAATTAAACAGAGTCACCAGCAATCATGAGTTTTGTTGCTTTCCTTTCTCATCTCTGTCTCTCTATGTATATATTGATGATTTCATATTTATTTTAATTTATATATGTGTTTTTCCTGCATGCGTGTCAATGTACTACATACATGCCTGCTGCCTTCAGGGCTCAGAAGAGAGCGCTGGATCCCCTGGAACTGTTGCTACGAATAGCTGTGGGCCATCATGTGGGTGCTTGGACTAACACCCAGCTCTTCTGGAAGAACAAGTGCTCTTCAGCACTGAACCAACTATCCAGTCCTTCACAGGTGATGTTTTGGGTTACCACAGCTTGTCAGGCTGGGGCTGGAGATGTAGCTCAATTGGTTGGCTGCTTGCTTAGCATGCCCCTCAGCCTGAGTTAGCTGCCCAGCACCACACAGAACCGGGCATGGTGTATCTTCACGCTTGGAATATCAGGATCAGCATGAGGAGCAGAAGTTCAAGGTTGTCAATGGTTGAAAATGATTTGAGGCCAGACTGCGCCATATGAGAAGGTCAAAAAACTTTTGTCATACAGATTTTTTCAAAGATGGGTCTTAGTAGATGATGATGCTCCTTGAATTTTTGGATATTTGAGCTATTTAATTAAATCTTTGTATAACTCAGAGACACAGCTTCTCTCTACAGGCAGTCCTGGGCTCTAAGTTTTTTCTTTGGAAATATTGCAATTATTTATTTGCTGGATTTTGGCACTGGGTCATGTGATGAAATCCAAGGTCAGCTTTAGATCTCCCTTCACATAATATATATATAAATATATTTAATATATATATAAATATATATATATTTGCCTGAATTCCCCCAGATTTTGGGTTTGGGTCTGAACTTTAATAACTATTCAAAGATATACTTTAGTTTTGAGCACTTTAGACTCATCATTCCTAAGTTTATGAGTGTCCTTTTATCTCTAGGAAAAATTCAGGAAGTGAGAAGGGTAGTTTTGTTATAAAACTATGTCAATAATAAATGATGTTTTTTTCTCCCATTCAGCATGAATTCTTGGATTTTCATTAGCACACAGTTATTTTTTTTTCACTTGTAGTATCTACATGAACATTTATTATGGGTCAAGCACATCTAGTTTCACAAAGATGTAAATGTCGCTGGCGATGCTTTCGCTTTGATAGAAATCTTTCCAGATCCTTTCTTTATTTTGCCAGCTCTTCAGAAAAACTTTATGGGTAATGTTGTCTCATCATGTAGATGGAAGGATCAAGTGTCAAAGACGATAACCAACTAGCTCAAAGTTAGTAAATGGTGGACCCGGGGTTTAAATCTAACCTTCTGACTCCTCAGCCAAAGCTTGAAGGCACCTGTCATCCACTTACCTGGCTAGAGGGCCGAAGATTTAGACACTTCTCTTGATGCCAGGTTGATATTCAATCTACCAATGCATGGAAACTATGTATTTTTTTTTCTTTTGGATCTTTCAGCTAGCAAATGGAGGTGATTTTTTTCCCTCGGGAAATATTTGGTAATAACCTGATGCAGTTTTGGTAACGGCTGGGGCAAGGAATTGCGTGTCTGACCTCTGCTCAGGCTGGGAAGAGAGGAGCAACGGTGTCGAGCATCTCATGAAGTGAGGGCACTCTCACAACAAAGGAGTGCTCAGCCCTGAAGTGCATGATGCCAGCGCTGATTCTGATTAGGTGGTAGTTTTATTAAGGGAAGTGTTTACTATCACCGTTATCACTGTGAATCACTGAACTCAGTGCTATAGCAGAACATACGCATAATGCCATTGAGGACTATTTTAAGCAAAAAGAACATCCAAGTTTTCAATGTTCTTTCGAATTTGATCCTTTTGGTGTCCAAATGGGACGGGTAGCCAACAAAACTTTATTGATCATCTGACTTTTAAAGGTTTTTTTTTTTCTTTCCCTGGTCTGATTTTAGACTAATAACCATTTCATTTTGGATCTAAGCTCCCTGACCCCACAGCCAAAGCCTGAAACCACTGCTCATCTGTCTAGAGGGCTGTCCCTTTAAACACATCCCTTAATGTCAAGCTGTTACTCAAGCTACCGATGCGCTCCTCTAATGGAAACTACATATTTCTTTTTCCTTTCATTGAGTTAAGGATAATCTAGTCTGTTCATTAAGGAACTTCATTCTCATTACTGATGAAGAGGTCTAATTTAATTATTTCTTGATTACTTAGCATAGTATTTATAAAAACGAGTAAAAATAACCCATTTTTTTCAGGATGGAGAGGGTATCAGAATAATGGAATTGGACGGAATTATCTGTTTCTATTTAAAAGATCATTTTATTAATTAGTCTTTCTTTTCCCCTGAGAACCAGATCAACACTGATTAGAATATGCCCAATACCAGTTTCCTTTACAGAAGTACCTTTCAATTCCATGCTACATTTTGGAGCAAATATGAACAGTAGTAATCCAGGTCTAGTTAGTTTAGGCAAAAGACCTGTGCCAAAATAATAATAATTTAAGAATGACTGCCTAAATGCCCCCTTTCCCACAGGTCACATGTGTTCAAAACAAGAATTTGCAGAAATTGCCTGTGGGTAGGGGCCACAGTAGGCTAGCAAAACATCTTTTAGAAAGAAAACTAGTAATAACTAGTTTCAGTATTTAAAAGTATCTATTTGCAATTCCCTTCCAACTCCAGACTAGTTAATATTAGTTAACTATTTGGGAAGTTTAAAACCATTTCAGGGAAGTGATTATTACTGGAGGTTTTCATGAGACAACAGGATGGCTTTTTAAAACCGGTGATAAATCATCGTAACCTTAATGAGCTCTGTGTGTAATTGAAGGAAACAGATTTGCCAGAGATGAATCATGCATTTTAGAAGAAAAATAAGGCATGTGGGTAGATAAAGTGTTATGAGTTTTAATTCCTCTGAGAGCTAGCAAATGTTCCTTACAGGTTCACTCGCTAAAAGTTCCCATTAACACCTGTTTGGTTGTTAATTGTCTTTCTTCAACAAGCAGTTTCACGGTGTTGGAGTATCCGGGTATCTTCCACCCCCAAATCCAAAGACATCACCGGAACATCTGGAGGGCAGTGTGACAGATAGCACAGTCCTTCTGGTGCTTGTACCTGTGCAAGCCTCTGCATGTCTTTTTAATTAGGACGCAAAGTAAAAGTGACAAAGCCACCGCACATGAACAGGAGGCAGCTGGCACCACCAGGAGAGGGGCAGACGTAGCAGTTGGGCTGTAGTACCATCATTCATATGTGACAGGCAGAAGCTCTTTAAAAATGGACTCCACGAGAGCCTGTTGCCAATACACTTTGCAGTTGCGTGGGATGAGAGTAAGGGCGGTGTCTTCCACATCTCTGCTTCTGAGGATTGCAGAGTTGCCTCACGGAAGCTGAGTTTTCTCAAGAGACAGTGGGCAGAACTGAGACAGTTCTTTTTTTTTTTAATTTATTTATTTTTATCTCAATCACAGGTTAGGTACTTTGAATCCCAGGCATAGCCCTCTCCCTCAGTCCCTCCTACCCTCCCAATCCCTCCCTCATCTCCCTCCTTCCCGTCCCCTCCAAGTCCACAAACAGGGGAGGACCTCCTTCCCTTCCATCCAACCCCAGCTTATCCTGATTCCTCAGGGCTGGCTACAATGTCCTCCCCTGGGATCTAGCCAGTCTGTCACTCCCCAGCTTGTATGGGGGAGGGTCAAAGAGTCAGCCATCAAGATCATGACTGAAACAGTCCCTGTTTCCCTGAATAGGGTCTTCAGTCCTACACCGAGCTATCATGGGCCCCATCTGTGCGGGGGTTCCAGGCCACATCCACACATGGTCCTTGATTGTAGAA
>CM053749.1:31809262-31844506 GCA_028658305.1 Pachyuromys duprasi
AGACAGTTCTTTGAAGAAGCTAACGAGGCAAATGGAGAGTTGGCTTGGCAGCTAAGAGCACTTGCTGCTCTTACAGAATACTTGAGTTTGGTTCCGAACACCGTATCAGGCAGTTTACAATGGCCTGTAACTCCAGCTCTAGGGGACTCAGATGCCCTTGTCTGACCTATGCAAGCACTAACACTCATGGGTACATGCACAAGCACAGAGTCATGCATGTGTATGCACACATAAATGTGCACCTCCCAACACACACACTAAAAATACATAAACAAATCTCTTTGTAGTAGCCAGAAGCTAGAAACAACCCAGATATACCTCAACTGAGGAATGGATACAGAAATTGTGGTACATTTACACAATGCAATACTACTCAGCAATTAAAAACAAAGAAATCATGAAATTTTCAGGTAAATGGTGGGAACTAGAAAAGGTCATCTTGAGTGAGGTATCCCAGAAACAGAAAGACATACATGGTATACACTCACATATAAGTGGATATTAGCCATCTGTATAGGATAAACATTCTAAATCTGTACACCTAAAGAAGCTGAGCAAGAAGGAGGACCCTGGGTAAAATGATCAATCCTCATTCAGAAAGGCAAATGGGATAGACCTCGGAAGATAGAGAAAACAGGGAATAGGACAGGAGTCTACCACAGAGGGCCTCTGAAAGACTCTACCCAGCAGGGTATCAAAACATATACTGAGACTCATAGCCAAACTTTGGGCAGAGTGCAGGGAATCTTATGAAAGAAGGGGGAGATAGAAAGACCTGGAAGGGACAGGAGCTCCACAAGGAGCGCAACAGAACCAAAATATCTGGGTCCAGGGGTCTTTTCTGAGACTGATACTTCAACCAAGGACTATGCATGGAGACAACCTAAAACCCTTGCACAGATATAGCCTATGGCAGCTCAGTGTCTAAGTGGGTATATAGTAAGGAGAACAGGGACTGTCCCTGACATGAACTCAGTGGCTGGCTTTTTAATCACCTTCCCCTGAGGAGGAGGGGGTCCAGGCTTGCCAGGCCACAGAGGAAGACAATGCAGCCAGTCCTGATGAGACCTGACAGGCTAGGGTCAGAAAGAAGAGAAGGACCACCCCTATCAGTGGACTGGGGAAGGAGCATGGGCAGAGAAGAGGGAGGGAGAGTTTGGGAGGGCATGAGGGAGGGGACTACAGCTGGGACACAAAGTGAATAAATTGTAATAAATTAAAAAATTAAAAATAAATAAAAATAAAATAAACAAAAAATGAAAAAAAGCAGGTAATGAGTACAGAGGAATAAAAACATCATTAAGTATAGCTGTCCTTAGAGGTGGATTTCATTGCATGTGTTAACTAATCTGAATTTTAGTAGATGGAGGATAGAAAGGTAGAGGAGACGTGTTGTGGGGCCAGAAGATTGTCAATTTCAAAATAAGATCATACAGGTCTCTAGTCTAGAATCTTTCATCTCTTCTGTTATTAGAAGGTTAAAAATAGAAAAAGAAAATGTGACCTTGTGCCATATCTACCAAACTCTAATACATGTAAGCAAAGCATAAATGCCTGCCTTGTCAGCTGGTGGAAATTCAATGAAGTGTTTATATATAACTTAATAAAACCTTTAAACTCAACCACTCTATTTTCACAGGGCCAACTGACCTTTGCTAGATTTTAATTGACCACATTTTAAAATTACAAATGTCTTACTTGGAAATGATATGTTTCAGTAGATTGAAGATGGGTTTAGGGATCCTACTATAGTCACTTTTTACCTATCTGGATATGATCTGGGGCAAGACTGCAATCCCTCTGTGGTTGACTTTAATCGCCTCTACGATGGGACCAATAATGTGTTCTAAGATATGAGTGCCCAGCTCTCAGAATTGCATCAGGACTATGGTTAACACAGCATAATTGAAGATAGTTCAGTGATGATGATAATTGTATTAGGTACTTTTCCATTTCTGTGATAAAACACCATGGCCAAAGCAACTTAGAAAAGCAATCATTTAACTGGGTTTATGGTACCAGAAGTAGAGCCCATGATGGTGAAGCAAAGGCATGGGGACAGGAACAGCCAAACCCTCACATCTTGAGCATCATCTGTATCCCATGGGCATAGGGCACCCTGGGAATGGCACAATGTTTTTGAAACCTAGAAGCCCACCCTAGTGACATACTTCCCCCAGTCAAGCCACACACTCCAATCCGCCCCTAAGGGCCACCTGCTGAGGGCTGTTCAAATGCCTGAGACTTCTAGAGGACATCACATTCAAACCACCTCAACAGTGTAGCCTGTTTCCTTACTGCAGGAAACAGTGAAACAAACTTAAAGTGGCATCGAAGCATACACCTTGGTCATTCAGAAAATATACATTGAGTTCTTCCTTTTTAAACGTCATTGCATCTATCATACTTGTAAATGTTACAAATATTTGGAATTAGATCATGGTGACCTTGTGGGACGTCACATGACTCTTGCTGTTTCAGATCTTACCATATGTTCCATGGCTTCATTTGAGGAATCAGAAGGGCACTAGCCAGCCATTTCTTGGCTTCTGGTGAAACAACCAAGACACAGACCTCAGATTCTTCAAGAATTCTAACACTGAAAGTCTGTACCCCTTATTAAGCTTGCTCTCAAGCCTTTGCCAAAGCATCCGCTGGACAGACAGAGCTGAAGAGATTTGACTGATCACTTGGACTTCAGATGATTCCTGCTATCTACACTTCCACTCAACTGATTATACCATGCTCAGTGTCAAATCTGGAGGCATGCCAGCCTTCAGGGCCTGTAGACATACCTACTTGACTGCAAAGCATTTCATTCCATGTCACCTCTCATCTTGCCAGCGACTTGGACCTTTATTTTTGCCCCAATTAAAATATTTTTATCCTTGTTATGTGTTCTTGATATCATGAGAATATGGCGCTCAACTTTCAATGCCTAGAATGAACCAGGCCAGGATTTTCATTCCTCTCTTTATACCCTACGGTGCTTATCTTGTCCCTGTATGAAAGTCTTCATGATTGGTGTATTTTGATTACCTATGTAAAGATATTTAGTTTCCCAAAGGCAAGGGTTATCTACCTCATCTCTATACTAGTGATTACCCAAGAGTAGCATACATGGTCAACGCTTGTGAGAGGAAGATTATGACATCTAAAAATAATATAATATAATAGTTGACACTAGGGAAATAGAAGTTGTTTATATTGGCTTTGGGCTGCATTAGGCTTACAACTGAGTGTACCACGTATGGTGTCCTGGGAGTTTTTTGTTTAGCGCTCAGTAACTGCTTAAACTGCCACTGGACTCTGGCTTCCAAGTTGTCTGGATTCTTCTCTTTGAAGCAATGGGAAAAGGGACTGAGTGTTTCAAAACCAGCTGTGTTTCAAAGTCTACCTTTTGTTGTGTCAGGTGTAGAACAATGCAGTACATGCTTTCTGTAGTTTGATCATCCTAGAGGGACAGAAATATTTGTTGGCCCTTTTATGCCAGACCTGTGTACTATTGGTCCCAGACAGTATGTAAACAGTTCTATTCAAAGTTACTATGTCTGTTTCCATAAGAGTCACATGTGCATATATTTCCCCAGGAAGTGTTTTATTACATTTGTGTGTGTGTGTGTGTGTGTACATGACAGAGTATGAGTGAAGATTAGAGGACACTTCGCCACTTTTCTGTTTCTAGCATATGGATCCCAGGGATCAGCAACAAGCGTTTTTACCCCTCGGGCAATCTCCCCAACTGCCTTCCTTTCTGCAAATGCTTTCGGTGAGCGTTTTGCTTCCCATGCATGGAAGAATCTGGCTAGGAGAGAACACTGAACTGGGAATGGACAGACTTGAAGTGTGATTTTGGCTCCTCAAGGTTTGGTGTTGTTTGAGCTAGTCCCTTAACTTCTCAAAGCCTCAGTATCTATCTGATCTGTAATAGGAGGAGTAAAGTCCATCCCAGGAAACCTAGAGATGAAACAGAAAAAACAGAAAACAAAACAACAACCCCCCCTCCCAAATTTGTCAAGTAGTGGGCTGAATGTGAAATGTCTCGCACAAGCTCACATATTCAAACACTTGGCTGCCAGCTAATGACTTTGGAGACATTATGGAACATTTGGGACGGAGCCTTATTAGAGGAGGTGTGTGTCCAGGGACAGTACTTAAGGCTTTAATGCTTGGCCCCACATCTTGTTCACTCTCTGCTTCTCGAGTGCAGATACAAGGTGACCAGCCAGCCTCATACTGCTGCCACCATGCCATCTGTGCCGACTGCCATATTTTCTTCATCATGATGGGTTGGATCTCATTGGAACTGTAATCCCAAATAAGTCATTGCTCTCTTAAGGTGCCCTTGTCAGGGTATTTGCAACAGCAACAAGAAGAAAGAGTAATGCAGACCCTACCCTCTCCCCATGACCATTGCTAGTTGCCCACAAAATAGGACTATTCCACTTACCCCAGCATCCGACAACAAAACGACTCAGTCTCATCACCACCCCTCTGTTATTGCTGTCCAGAGCCCTAGCTTCATGGCAGAGCCTTCCTGAAGCTCTACACTCACCTCTGCATCTACATGAGCCTCTGAAGAATACTTTGCGTAGATTTGTCAACCTTTCCAATTATCACTTAGTCCTAAAAATTATTTTCTTATATTTTTAAATTATCTCACCAGTACAAAATGCTCTCTATTTTTATCCTTTGCTTATTTTTAACGCATACTGCTATTGTGATCTTTCTCTTTGAAGACTGATTTTTATCACATCATTACATAAAATGAAAGGTCATCACAAACTCCATCATCTAATGACAAGATTATAATATTTCTTGGCTTATCTTTATTTTTAAGTAGCAATTCAATTAATACAGTTAATATTTTCAGAGGAGACTCTGAGTCCCCTAATCAAATATAAAGGGGATATACAACAATAATTCACATATGCATATATAGAGAAACATAATTTTAAAGTTGAGAACAGTTATCTAATGTACCCATGTAACTGTCAGAACTGGAGAGTTTCTTTTCTTTCTTCTTACTTGGAAGAATGTCTTCCAGCTTTTAAGTTGGAATGGCGTCTGGGTTGGTAGACTTCTCTGTTCCTCTCAGAACTTTTAATCTTTGCTTCTTGGGTATATATAGACTCAAGATGTCCCTACCTCAGATCCAGAGCTGGGCTGCAGTTCAGTTTTGGCCTGTAGTTTCCTCTCTTGTACAGAGTAGACCACTCTGTTGACTCCCTGTGTGAAGGCTAGGCCGATGGGGCATCCTTGACTGGCTGGCGTGCGGAGTCTGGGCAGTATCTTCTCTGGTGAAGTCCGTGGTCACAGTGAACCCATCATGCTTCATTGAGCAAACTCCCTGCTTTGGAGGGATCTTCCACTCTTCCCTATTTCTTCTCTGAGCTCTGCCTCAAGTTAAAAAATGTGCTGAGCAGAAGTACTCATCCTATTGTCTTTCTAGAATCTTTTTCCAGAATCTGTTGAAATGATCCTCATCTCCAGTGGATCCTTCCCTTAAAATAAGGGAATTGTCATTTGATTCAATTTTAATACCATTTACTCCTTTTAATGGTTTTCAGCTTCTAACCTGAATGAAGCCCCGAGTCTGGGCTTGCAGAATGCAGGTGGTTCACTGTGGCTGAGCCCTGCTGGTCTCAGCCATCAGCAATGTCTCCCTCCCTTCTCTATGCTGTGTCCCACTTGGCATTTTCCCCTCACACCCACTCCATCTCCTTTATAGCAGCTTTATTTATTTCTGTGGGAGTTAAGCAAGTCTGTGTTTTCATTTCTCATCTCTCCTTTGTTTTTATTGTTTCCTCCTCCTGCCTAGAGCTTTCTGCTAAACTTTTCTGCCAGTTCTGTAGCCCTTGCTCCCTAGTAAGTGAAATTTTGTGAGAGGCAATGAGTGTAGGGGAATTTTAATTCAGAGCATGGCTGTTCTTGCAAAGACCACAACCTAGGTCCGTGTGATCCGGCTGGAATACAAACATGCCTTCAATCCAGGAGACAGAGGCTAGCAGATCTGAGTTTAAGGCCTGCCTGGTATAAAGGAAGTTTCAGGTAAAGAAAGGATTAAGTCCAGTTGTGGTGGTACACACCTTTAATCTCAAACAATGAAGATAAAGAGAGTTTGTAGAAGGAAGCGCCCATGTTAGAAAGTGGTGCCTAATTGAATGGCAGAAAAGGTGACTAATCAGAGAAAGATTTGACAGACTAAGAAACATCTCTTTCCATGAGAAGAGAGAGGAAAGGCAAGCTACTTAAGGGCAATGCAGAGAGAGAGAGGGAGGAGGCAGTTTTACCAAGACAGTAGTAGAGACAGGTTGCAGAAAGAGAGAGAGCTTGAGAGAGCTTGAGCACGAGAGAGAATGAGAGAGAGAGAGAGAGAGAGAGAGAGAGAGAGAGAGAGAGAGAGAGAGAGAGAGAGAGAGAGAGAGAGAACTCAGTTAAGACTAAATGAGCCAGAAGATTAGAGCAGATTGCTTGAGTAAGTTTGAGGCCAAGCAGAGCAATTCAGGGGCCTAGAGAAAAGCAAGATTGAATAAATTATCTGGGAGCAGAGTTTGAGCCAGAAGAGTTGAGTTGAGCCTGCCAGTCAGAGCTCAGGAAGAACGAGAAAGAATGGGTTTATTAAGCAGTAAGTCTCAGAGGGGAAAAACATTCTAGGCCTAGATTAGATTGTACGGAGGCAAGGAGCTTCCAGGACTAGGCCTAGGTTAGCAAATGGAGGCTGAGACAACAACTGAAGCAGGCAAGTAAAAGTTTCTTTTACACATGGGTTTGGACTTGCCACCTGTGCTGGGCTCATAAACACAAGCTAATGCAATTTAATTTTGCTGGTTAGAGAAGACCCTCTAGCCAGTTGATTGAGTAGACTATAAACCAGCTCCACAACTTGGTTGGTCAAGCAGGCTGTAGCTAGTTAAGTTGTCTTCTATTGTCTGGCTTCTGTTTTGTTATAAATATAGTCTGATAGCATTCCTGTTTGGAGTTCTCAGACCCTGGAGTTCTGTTTCAGTGTGTATATTCAATTTGCTTAGAGAAATAAGATTCTTATATATTTATTACAATTTATTCACTTTGTTTCTTCTGTGTAACACCCTCTCTTGTCTCCTCCCAGTCCCACCCACTCTCCCTTTTCTCCCCCCTATACCCTTTCCCTAGGCCACTGAGAGGGAAAGACCTCATCCCCTTCCCTCTGAACCAAGCCTATCAGGTCTCATCAGGGATGGCTACATCATCTTCCTCTGTGACCTGGCAAGGCTGCACCCCTGAGGGGGAGGTGATTAAAAAGCCAACCATTGAGTTCATGTCAGAGACAGTCCCTGCCCTCCTTACTAGGGAACCAACTTGGAAACTGAGCAGCCTATGGGTTTCACCTGAGCAGGTCCTCTCTGTGCATGGTCCTTGGTTGGAGTATTGATCTCTGCATCCACCCTGAGCCCAGTTTTTTTTTTTTTTGGTTTTCCTCATCTTCTTGTAGAGCTAATGTCCCCTCTAACTCTTTCTAGCTCCCCCTTCTTCTATAAGGTTTCCTACACTCTGCTCAAAGTTTGGCTATGAGTCTCAGCATCTCCATTGATACCCTGATGGATAGAGTCCTTCAGAGGCCCCTGTAGAAGGTTTCTGTCCTGTTCCTTTTCTTCTCCAACTTCTGATGACTATCCTGCTTGCCCTTCTGAATGAGGTTTCAGCCTCTTCCCAAGGGTCCGCCTTGTTGTTTAGCTTCTTTAGGACTATAGACTTTAGTATGTTTATCCTATTTTATATGGCTAATATCCACTTATAAGTGAGTATATACCGTAGAATTAGAATCAATAAAGAAAACACAAACAGAGAAAACCCTGGAGTGAGAAATAAGATTTTTTTTGAGAACAATAAACATTGGATTTTGTACGTAGAATCTCTGGTAAATGGATGTAAAGGAGGGTGGTTGTCATGACTGGTGAGCAGATGGAGGCTGAGAATGTTCTGATCCATGTGTGTGCTCTGAGAGAGAGATGGAGCTGGCTTCAGTGATCCCGGGCCCAGATGTGTGGATGTTGAAGCAGCTGCCTCAGAGATTTGTTGCAGCCTCAGGCTAAAGAGCATCAATAACACCCATCTTATCTTCCTCATGAAGTTTGCTCCTTTGTGCATTATAGATATTTGGTGTATTAATTATGATTTAAAATGATTTCATTAAAATATGTATCTGGATTATTGTATGTTTGATACTTCACTGGCTTTCTCCATCCCAGGCTTATGCTTCAGCTTTGTTATCAAACATGCTTTACTCCTGTGCTCATATGTCTGCTAGAGAAAAAGAGTAGAGCCATTGGCTTAGAGAAGGGGTTGCTAAACTGTTAGATCCACCTTGGGTTCTGTTTAAGACAGAATCTCTGGCCCTCGCCAGACCCAGCAGCTCGGGCAGGAGCCTGGGAATTTGGACTTTAACATATTTCAGGTGTTGTTTTTACTGCTGGCACATGGACCATCCTTCTGAAATCTGGAAGGGAGATTCCTTTAAAAACGACTTCCTAGCATCCATCAGTAGAAGTCATTTCCTGTTGTCATTGAATAGTATTTCATGATTGGGCTACACCACAGTTTGTTTATCTTTGCACCTACTGAAAAAAAATCTTGTTTGCTGCCAAGCTTATGCAATTATGAATAAAGCTTCTTTAAACATTCAAGTGCAGATTTTTATATTGCCATAAGTTTTTAGCTCATTTCAATAAATACCAAGGGGCTTCAATCTCTCTGTGTGTGTGTCTGTGTGTGTGTGTGTGTGTGTGCACGCATGCATACATTTTCATATTGTTTGCACATGTGTGCATGTTGTGGGGATAGTATTATGTCAACTTGACATAAGCTGTAGTCATCAAAGGGGAAGGAGCTTCAATTGAGAACATGTCTCCATAAGACCAGACTTTACACAAACCTGTGGGACATTTTCTTAATTAATGATTGATGGGGCAGGGCCCAGACCATAGTGGAGGATGCTATCCCTGGGCTGGTGGTTCTGGGTTCTATAAGAAAACAGGCTGAGCAAGCTATGTAGAGCAGGTCAGTAAGCAGCACCCCTATATGGCCTCTGAACCAGAGCCTACCTCTCTGTTCCAGTCCTACTTGAAGTCCTATCCTGACTTTTTTCAATGATGGGCTGTAATGTGGAAGTATAAGACAAATAACCCTTTCCTCCTCAACTTGCTTTTTGGCCATACTGTTTCATCATAGCAATAGTAACCCTAACTAGGAACAAGTAGATTCCCAGAGGTTGATGTCTAGTGTCTTCTGTCACTCTCTGGCCCTCCCCTTTGAGGCAAGGTCTCTTATTCAGTCTGAAGCTCGCCTGTTCAGCAAGACTGGCTGGGCAGTGAGCTATAGGTATTTTCTTGTGTCATCTTCACAGTGCTAGATGGGCCTGCCCGATCCATCTCTCCAAGATCTACAATGCCATGTTTAAATGTCTGAGCAATCACTCCAACTTGGTAGGGAAATGGTAAATCAAAGTAATGGTACTGTTGAGTAAATCTGCTTAGTGCAAAGTGCCCTAAAATAGGGCCTGACAACTAGTAAGCTGGTAGGTGAAGTGAGCCTTTGTAACTGTGAGGTTAAAGACAAAACCAAGCTGGAACTGAACCAGAAGTACCCTCCGGGCAGCTAGCATACACAGTCCTGGAAGGTGCTATGCAGTCACCGGCAGTATCACACATCTGTAAACCCATGTGAGAAACAAGGCTGCTTTACATTTGAAGAGCTGACTGTCCACTCAGAAATGCCAGTCTGAGCTTTCATTCATTAGATACTTTTAATAAAAAATTATTTCCTGACATTTTTGTTCCATGCTGGGGACATCTCTGCCCTTCCCTCCAGCTCACGGTCTAGAGGGGAAAGGTAGCTGCGGAAACACGCAGCATAAGCAAATGACCTAAGCAGCTAGGGTGCTGGATAATTTTGGTTTCCAGTCATAGCAAATATGTGAAAATAATTAGACCTGGCAGCAATCACCTGTTGGAGATACAGTTGAATCCAAAGCAACGAACAGAAGCAACATGAGGGGAAATAGAACTCTGCTACAGAGAACCATGTAGACCCAAGGTTGCAACTGTGGAATCAGCATAGTGGGGTTACCTCATAATTGGGTCTTGTGCCATTTTAAACTTCCATTGACTAGAAGAGTCATGTGACTCCTGGTCACCTTGAAGAATAACCTAATCCTTTCTACTGAAATGAGAAGATGCTTGAGAACCTCAGATTGATGGTGAGGGATTCCTATGGATCTCAAAGTGCTGAGAATGAGGGGCTGTTGCATGCTCAGCCATAAATGGAACACCTATATTACCCCCTTCCAAGGTTGAGGGGACATCACAGAAGAGGGTGTCAAAAGAAGCTGATGGCCAGAGGAAGGGGCGGAGTGAGGTGGAACACCGTGCATGACATCACCATTGCTTTCTTGATCTCACAGCACTTGTAACGCCAGCACAAGGAGGGCTCATGCGGTCCTGTTTCTCCCTGAGGACTAACTGGCAGAAGTTATCATTGGTGGGTGGTGCTCACCAAGCTCACCTCTACCAGAGAGTCTACAGACAATTAATGGTCACTAATGAAGGAAGGGACATTTTCCTTAGTCCTGTAAATCCGGTAGGGAATCCACGTTTATATAAACAATCCCTCACTCAGACCCCTCTAAGAAATGCTAACAAAATTCAATGGATCACCAAAGCTAACACAAAAACACATGAAAAAAAGAAAGGGGATTAGATGGGAAGAAGACATGGTTCCGTGGGAGTGAACAAAAATAGGAAATGAATAGGATCAAAATAAGCATATACGAAAATATAGTGAAACCCAATATGCATTATTAATATGTGCTAATTAAAATTAAGACGTGAGAAGCAGATATAGAAAGTAAAAATGAAACTGTTTTATCCATCATTGCAACTGATTCTGAACATACTGTGCAACCAATCAATTCTATTGATCTTTCTATGTGTAGAGTAACATATAACCAAATACTCATATATATATATATATATATATATATATATATATATATATAATATATATATTTAGCACAAACCTGATGATAGTGCATATTGCTAGTCTTCAACACCAAGGCTTCTTTTTAGGTCCCAGCTTGTTCCAAAGTCCTAATGCATTTTTATGCTGATGTCTGTTTATTTTGCTTTAGAAATTATTTTCCAATGGACAGCTAATATACAACGTAGAACCAGACACATTATACGTACATATATACATACATACATACATATATATATATATATCTTGATGTACTATGAAATTTTATTCAGAG
This sequence comes from Pachyuromys duprasi, assembly GCA_028658305.1. NCBI lineage: Eukaryota > Metazoa > Chordata > Mammalia > Rodentia > Muridae > Pachyuromys > Pachyuromys duprasi. The sequence continues at coordinate 31,820,553 of CM053749.1, forward strand.
ACAGTAAAAGTATCAAAATCATAAGAAAAAATAGCACAAAATGAAAAAAAAAGTTCTCTTTTCTTGGCACTGCTCACTCCCTTTCCCAAATGAAAAATCAGTGTCACTTTTAATCACTTTTCTTTCCCTTGTGCTTTCCTTTGTAATCTAAATGAAATATTATGGTACCTGGTTTATAATGCACAATCTGAATGATTTCCTTGAATTCATAATGTTAAAGGATGTAGAATTCAAAACTGAGTACATATTGTACTTCAACTACAACTCCCTCAATTTCCTGCTTCAGAGTGTTTTGGGGCTGAGGTTGGCTCAGTGGGCAAGAGCCCTTACCGCAGAAGTGGGTCAGGCAGGTTCTCTAAGGGACAGGGCTGATAGCATGGGCATACATATTAAAAGGGGATTTATTAGACGGACTTACACGATAAAGTCCAGGTAACCCAATAATGGCAGAGAATCCAGTAGCTATTCAGTCCATGAGGCTGGATCTGGTCCTGAAGTCCTGGAGGGCTCCTGTAGAGCTGCTGAAGAAGATGGATTTAATGTCAGTCTCAGCAGCAAGGCTGATGAACTTACCAGCAAGAGTGAGGGCACGTCTGAGCAGGGGTTCTAGGTTATATCCATGCATGGTCCTTGGTTGGAGAAACAGTCTCAGAAAAGACCCCTGTGCCCAGATATATTTGGTCCTGTGGAGCTCCTGTCCCCTCCAGTTCTTACTAACTCCCCCTTCTTTCGTATGATTCCCTGCACTCTGCCCAAGGTTTGGTTATGAGTCTCAGCATCTGCTTTGATACACTGCTGAGTAGAATCTTTCAGAGGTTCTCTATGGTAGGCTCCTGTCCTGTTTCTTGTTTTCTCCTTCTTCCAATGTCCATCCTATTTGTCTTTCTAAGTGAGGATTGAGGCTCTTGGACCTCCCACCCCAAGGGAGGAGCAGCCTTGCTAGGCCACAGAGGAAGACAATGCAGCCAGTCCTGATGAGACCTGATAAGCTAGGGTCAGATGGAAGGGGAGGAGGACCTCCCCTATCAGTGGACTTAGAGAAGGCAGTGAGGAGATGAGGGAGGGTGGGATTGGAAGGGAATGGAGGAGAGGGCTGCAGCTGGGATACAAAGTAAATAAACTGTAACTAATATAAAAAATAAAAATTTAATAAAAAAATAATAAAAGGCATTGTTCTATCTTGCACAAGGGGAAAAAAGAGTAAGGGCAAGCAGGCAAAAAAAAAAAAAAATCAGAGCTTCTTTCCTTCACGTCTCTTTATGTGGGCTTATTCCAGAAGGTAAGGTCCAGATGTAGGGTGGCTCTTCCTTCTTTAAGCACTGGTTAAGAAAAACATGGGTTTTAGGTGATTCCAGATGAGGTCAAGCAGACAACCAAGATTAGCCCATCCCAGAAAGCAGGAAGATCAGAGTTCAAATCCACAGCACCCACGTAAAAAGCCGATCCTGGTCATGCACACGGTTGTAACCCCAGCATGGTGGGAAGGAGGGGACAGAACTGCTCGAGCTTGCTGACTGCCTTCCTAGCTCCCGGTTCAGCGAGAGACCCTGTCTCAAAAGCAAAAGGAAGAGAGTGACAGAGCTGATAGAGCTGTGTCCCTAACATCTTCCCCTGGTCTTCATGGCTGCATGCCCACACATGTGTGTGCGTATACCATGCACACACAAAAAAATTTCATGATCAAAGTTTTTAACTAGTAACAGCACGATCTTGAATTATTAATCCACCATTTTTGTATATATCTACAGATGGAGTCCATAATTTTGAATCCAAACAAAAACATTTATAGTATTGAATATTTTTTTGTTGCCAAAATCAGTTTTTTTTCCTGCTGAAATGAAGAAATATAATGTTGCTGGAGATCTAAGTGCTAGGGAAGAATTGCATCTCCGGTTTTCTATTCTCCTTGTAGGCGATGCTCGGTTGCCATGGTTTCTTATACCTCGCGTCATATCCCTCTTAACATTCCTTTACTGCTTTCCTGAAAACATTTCAGGGAAATAATTTTCACATGAGATGCACACGTGGAAACTTACTGAATTCATACACTGGCAAAATCACCTCAATTCTTACCACGTTGATAGTTTAGCAGGTATGCAATTCCGGGTGAGAATCCCATTTCTTTGGCTGGAGTGAGAGAACTCTGCTTTCTGATGCACAGGGCTGTTGGCACACTGTGCCTGGTGTTTCTGTTTCACTGTAGACAGACGTGAATCTTCTGAAATGTTTTTTTTTTTTTTTTTAGCACAGTTAGCATGAGTTCCATCAGCTTGAGGTTGCTGTTTTCTTGTTAAAAAGTCAAACAGCTCTGCAAGGCTTGTTAAACACTTTACTGTTGCTCCCTCTCTCTCTCCCTTTCTTTCTCCATCCCTCCCTCCTTCCCTCCCTCCATCCTTCTCCCCCTCTCAGCCTTCTATTAGTATGTTAGGCATTACCTATTGATATTTTGTCAGTTCTCTAAGCAAACTTTTGCCCCTCCATTCAGATCATGTATAAAATTAACTGTCATTTTGGGTAAAGCAATAATCAACGTATTTTGTAGTTACAAAACATTCTGCTAGCCCTAGAGTTTTTTTTTTAATTTTGGTATAAAAATGTCCTCATCCTCATCATTAACTCATACCCAGACTTTCTGTCAGTTGTTTAAATATACTGCTGATATCCTTAACCCCATTGATTGTGTCTCTCAGAAAAACTATGATCTTCTTCAATGTGTTAATTCTATTCCAGAATCCCTTATGTCATTTATTATTTCACCTTCTCATCTTGGAGGATCACCCCTATCAGTAGTTTTTTTGAGAAAAAGTTGTGAAAGGTAGGTTACACATATGAAAGCATCTTCATTCTGTACTCGAAATTAATTGATAATTAACTGGACATGACATTAACTTTTTATAGATTCTAGTTCAGTCCCAAATTCCAGTTATGTCATCAGAGACCTAATGGAGACTCCATTTATTCATTTTTTCAGCTCATCAGCTTCATCCTCATTGAGGCTTGAAGCTTGTCTCTATGTTCTCAAGTATATTCTAACCATTCCCTGTCGTTTTTCTAATTTTAAGAGATCTTTTCTTTGGAATATTTTTTACCGAAGGCATTCTGCTGTTTTATGAACCAATACTTTCCCTCATTTCTCTGAGACTATCAGTGATAGTATTTTTTAAAGTTTTCTTCACACAGACTCTTTTCCTTCCAATTTATTTCTTTTTTTTCTTTTTTGGGGAGCCAGTGGGGGGCGGGTTCTGAGGTTTGTATTTCCTCTTAGATTTTCCTCAGATATTGCTTGGTCCCTGGCTCTGTGTTCATTGACAAATAAAATGGGCTACTCAAAGCTGCTGGGAAGCGCTGTGAACATGTTTGGACCTTCGCTGGTGGTCTCCTCGGAGGAGAATGACTGGAAAGGAGGTTTACTTAAGAGTATCTGAAGTATCCTTTGACTTTTTTTTTTTTTTTTGAGACAGGGTCTCATTATTGCCCTAGAAGGCTTGGGACACACTGTGTAGACCAGGCTGACCTCAAACTCAAAGAAATCCATGGGCTTCTGCTTCTTACGCGTCGGATTTAAAGGCATTTGTCACCAGGCCCAGCCAAGAAAGTTTTTAAAAGATGTTCTTGAGCCAGCGAGATGACTCTGAAAGTAAAGGCTTGCAACCAAGCCTAATGACTCGAATCCTGGAATCTACATAGTCAAAGGAGATAACTGCTTTCTACACTTTGCATGTGAGTGGCTTGCACAGCCCCAAACGTCTTCTCCCCAGCAATATCCTGGGTTGAGATTATCTGGAATTTTAGTTCTGGATTACTATGAAATTTAGAAGTGTGACATTATTCACAGCGTTATATGTTATACCTCACATGAAGTGCCAAAAAGCAATCTCGAGCAAAAAGAAGAATGCTGGATGGATTGTTGTTTCAGACTTGAAAATATATTACTGAGTTATAATAATGGAAACCAGATTATCTTGGCACAAAAACAGTAGATCAATCAAACAAAAGAGAAAACCCAAACATGAGTACTTGTGTCTATACCCATCTAGTATTTGACAAAGAAGGAAAAAATGCACTGGAAAAATAGACGACGTATTCAACAAATGTTACTGGGAGAACAAGATGCTGATACGAAGAATAAGATCAGATTCATATCTATCGCCCAAGTGAATAAAAGACCTCAATTTGAAACCTGAAACACTTAAAATTGGTAGAAGAAAACACAGGCAGTCAACTACATGATACAGATTCTAAACAGGACTCCACTCACCAAGTAATTAAGGTCAACAGTTGAACACACACACACACACACACACACACACACACAGTACTGTAAACTAACAAAACCCCAAGTAACAGGCATGCAAGTACAAAGAAACCTCCTTTTAAATGCTTGGTAATGGTAGTCCAAATGACTCCCCAAACAAGGTAGTATCAATATAACCCGTGGTTGCCTCTCAGGTATTGAGGGTGGGTCCCTCTTGCTGAGTACCATACACTTAGGACACCGGACTCAAATGGCTTGCATTGAATCTGACCTAAAAAAACCTCTTTCCCGTGGTCTGGTTTCCATGGTTCCAGAAAATACAATGCAAGCTGCCAAGGGCAGGATGCAACTGAATAGTTCTCAGCAGCAATACCTATAAACCATGACATTAGCGGCATGACAAGTTATGCTAAAAGGTGCAGTATGTGGCAATCACATGTCTGTGGCAGCCATAGCTGTCTCATTAAGGCCTGTTTAGCAGGATGGAAATTATGCCCGGCACTGGGAGCTTAACCAGTTTTCTGGGGCTAGTGAGGTTATGGACCTTTGGGGGAAAAAATCTGCTCTGGTCACTTTGCTAGAGCAATTTCCACATTCCAAATCTTATCCTTATACCTACAAATAAGAGTGGCTACCGTCCTTCACGGAGGAAGCTTGTCTTTATGGCAAATGGAGACCATTACAGAAAACCACAGTGGGACACAGGGAGAGATCAGCAGATCATGAATGATTACTCAGAAAGGGATAGCCTCCCTGCAAAACTAGCAGGCAGTTTCAAAGAAGGCTTCTCTTTCGTCCCGTCAATTTCCCAAGCTTCCTGAGTCTGGTAAGTTTCCTTGGCTTCTGGAGTCTTACAAGCCTGTTCTGCTTCTTTCAGGAGGGGCTTCAATCCAGGGGAAATAGGTGTACGAGAGAGGGGTGCCATACTGCAGTCTAATTCCTATGTCTTCATTCAGAACTGGATTTTCTTTCTCCGTGAAGCATTTGAGACTTTTCTCAGTTATAGCGCCAGCCATTATAACTCTGGAAATCACAAAGGGCCAACTTGGCTCAGCTGTTCAATACTCGGTTCCGTATTAATTACTTTGATGAGTGTTCCAGGTCTCATCTCTGCCTTTTGTATTAGTTGACCTAGATTGTAGAGTTGCATTGGGCAATATGGTTTTTAAATTCTGTCTCTCTTTTTACCTTTGTAGTTACCCATCCTGTCATATTTACTCTTCTTTGTTCCTTTGAACTTAAGTGCTTCCGCTAAATTTTTTTCTTACCGAAAATTATTTTAAACAGTAGTTTCATTTAAAACAAACTAATGACTTTCCCACCATACTAGCAAGACACAGAAAAAGAGCAAGAGTAGTTGATGCAAATGTTTAGCATTTAATCTTGAGTTTTTCCTGTCTGAAAAAAAGAGGCCATCAATTTTAGAGGAAGTGAGAGGAGGCAGGGCTTAGAGGGAGGATGGGGAAGGAGAAAGTGATATAATTATAGTTTAATCAAAAATTTAATACTCCCCCAAATTCCTAAACCATCTAACTAAAGTCAAAATATAATCTATGATCATCGGCAGGGAAACGGTATTTTGTCTGTGTCCTGCATTAAATTACACTATTGTGTTTTTAAAATTTGTTTTAATTTGCTTGCATTTCAATGGCTTACAGTTTTCCCTTTATGTGACTAATCCCACAACAGCATGGATATCTGTGAAGCGCAGACACCCATTCAGACCAGAATATTGGCACTTTCCAGTCTTCAGCCAGAAGGCTGAGCAGCAGGCTCTGTTTTTAAGTTGGTTTTCTCAGTGTCTCCTAGACCCACACATTCTGTTTCTCTCCAACTCATGACTAGCAAAACATGATTCTTTCATTTTTCCCCCTTGCATCTCTCCAAGAACAAACACAAAGTCTAGGATTAAATGAATCTCTCTAGTTTAAGCATTCAGATGGAAAGGGCACAGATGAGCAGAGTAAAACAAATTCAGACTGACATGACTTTATTAGATTAGAAGTCACTCTTGGATATGCATGGAACCATTTGCAAGAGCTTGAAGCAAGCTCTGCCAATAGAGAACACAGCCTGCATATGGAAGAGTACATCTTAGGCAGAATTAAAACTTGCCTTTAAAGACAAGGTTTGCATGCTGGGGAGATTGCTCAGTCAGTGTTGGCTGTACAAGCATGGGGACCGAAGTTGAAGCCAAGCCCCCATGTACAAAACCTGCAATCTCAGAGTTGGAGAAGTAGGGGCAAGAGGACCACTGGGGTTTGGTGGCCATACAGCTTAGTCTAACCAGAAAGCTTCAGCTGTCAGGCAGCTTTGAAGCTTTCTGTTTCCAAATATAAGGTGGAAGAGTGTGCCAGTACATTTTAATCTGCTTGCCACAGAGCCTTATATTTTGCCTTTGACCCCAAGTACCCACGTGATGATGGCAGGAGAGAACTGACCTAACCTCCACACATTCTCTCTATAGCACACACATACCTCTTGCCCCCATATAAACAAATAGTAATCAATAGCAACGCCCCCAAAATAGTGTCACTTGACGAACAACACCTGAAGCTGGCCTCAACCTGGCTAAAACACAGGTACATACATGTGTATTCCCTCCCACACGCATACATGCACCCCTATGAACATACAAATACACACTTATACACAGAATACATTTCTCCTGGAAATTAATCTATGAGTGAGGATAGCAATATTATTATTTTGTAGAAGAGCTTTAGCTGATGCTTCTACACAAAAGATGCTCTCTACAGCAAAGTGCTGCGTCCTTGCTTCCGCTTAATTCGTAATGTTTGTTGTTGTTTTTTGTTACTTGTGGTGCTGTGGAAAATGCTTGAGATGACTTGGGATTATATACACATCCTTTTGCCTCCTTCCAACCAGACAGAGAATCCTTTTTGCTTTCAGGAATGCAGTAGTCTTATCTGACTTTGTGGAGTACATTTCTGCAAGCAAAGATACCACTGACAGTCACTCTGAAGAGAAATACAAATAGCTACGGGAAAGCTATTATCTAGAGCCTTAAAACTATGGTTCTAGCCAGAAGTTTTGTACAAAAGAAGATGGTTTCACATCTGTAATTACGATGGTGTATATATAGCCCCCAAGTTCAAGCACAGTACTTTCTCTATTCCTTCCGCTTGGGAGAGTGAAGTAAACTTGACACCAGGGCAAGACCTTGTCTATGACACTCCAGTGCCATTAGGCTTACTCTGCCCAATTTAGAAGCAGATGAGTTGTAGCTCTCTGCTCTGTGGGAAAATGTCTGCAATGAGGTGTTAACAGCAAGATAGATTTAGACCTTTTTTGGTAACCTTGCTCTTCCTCTCTTTAGTTCAGAAGCACCTGGTGTGACTTCCACAAAGGCCCTATGCACTAAAGCTGGTGACAGTCAGAATAGCTAAAAAGCATGGCTAGCATAGAGTCCACTCTAAGTTTGGGAAATTGACCAACACAAGACAGTTTTAAAGATCCCAAAGATTTGACTGAGGTAAGCATGTGGTTTTCAGCTTGGTTGTGATTTCTCAATAGTTAATGGCTCTGAGGGCATCTAATCCTGATGAAAGAGCTGGCTGGATCAGCCACGTGGTCAGAATAAGTTATTCTTAGCAGATTCCCTGTCCTGACGTGGGAAGGCTCATGTGACCCTTTCACCAAGAGGTTCTCCAACCACCCTAGGGGATCTATGGGAACTGTGTGTGGGTTTGGGTTTTGTAAAGAAGGTGCATTATGAGAGAGAATGGAAGCTTCCTGAGGCCAGAACTCAACTCATTCTCAGTCCATACACCTTCACCATTGCATATACATAACCTTTACCGTCTTATAGAGGCTGTACTTTAATATAAAACTTCACTTTAGCAATGACTGTTCTCTTCAAAACAAAATAAAATAAGAGAAAACAAAACAATAAGGCAATCCTGTCTATGCTGGCTAGTTTTATACCAACTTGACACAGACTAGAGCCAGTTGGGAAAGGGATTTTTAATTGACAAAATACCCCCCTACCCCAGGTCAGCTTGTGGGAAAGCCTGTAGGGAAATTTTTGGGTTAATAATTGACATAGGAGATATCAGATATCTTACATATCATATATTTACATTACAGTTTATAACAGTAGCAAGAACACAGTTACAAAGTAGCAACAAGGTAATTTTCTGGTTGGGGGTCATCCAGACATGAGGAACAGTAGTAGAGGAGCAGCCTTGGGAAGGTTGTAAACCACTGCTCTAGAGGACCAAAGAAATTATGTAACTTTCCACTGCCTAACCAATTCTTCATGTTTAAGGTTTTTTTCAAAGGAGTCCAAAACTAATGCAATTCATTTTAAGGGGCTGTTTCGACACCTGGTTTTAGCCTGAGTGAAAAGACCTGCCTGCTATACAAAACAGGCCATAGTAAAAAGTGGATTTCATCTGTGAGTGCTGAATTATGAGCAAACCAGTAAAGTCCTCTGGCTTCTCAACATTATTATGTTCAATATCTTAGAAGTTTTTGTGTATTTTTCCCAAGTTCTAAGGTAACAGCTACCCAAACGAAACTCAGAAAAACCCTTATACATCAAATATGTTGTTCCAAATTATGGTGCTTCCTCAGCACTATTTAGTATTACTGTGTGTGTGTGTTTTGTTTAAAAAATGTATCCTTACTTTGTGTTTATAAAACAATAAGCACAAGCTGGCTGGCTTGTTAAATATAGGAGCAATTGCAAATATTTCTTTGAAGAAATGAAAACACTGAATCAGCAGCCATGATTTGGCAAAGCTGAAGTCACACGGAGACAACTTGTTTTCTCTCTTCACTCATGATGGGCTACGGCCTCTGGAATATTCCCCTGACAGTCACTGGAGGCCTTTCCATACATAACCTACAAATGATTGTCTTAGATGAAAGAACTTTACATTATTTAATACATACATAGATTTATACATCTGAGAATAGACATATTATCTATTTAAATAATATATGTAAACTAAATATTATATGCAATTTATGGCTTTAAAGCTGTGATCTAGCCACTGTCACAGGAGGAGGATCATGCCAGTTCTTAGTGACAGAGCCAGAAAGAAGGTGAGTCTTGTGGTAGAATTGGCCTCTGTTACTAAGGAACCCATTGCTTTGGTTGTGTGGGCAGGATAAAAAGAATAACTAGTCAGTGTGATGAAAGTGTTCAGGGCGTCAGGGGCCTGGATCAACATTTAGTTTTGGTTCTCACTAATGGGATGACCTTGAGCTAGGTGTAAACATACATTCACCACTTGGACTCTCAAGCTCACGTGCTTTAAGGATCTAGAAAATTGTTTGCAAACCAGAAAGTGTTAATGTAGGTAAAGTGTTTTCTTTTAAGGAAAGAAAGAGGGTGTTAATGGTGGCAAGTAGGGGAGAAAACTAGAGAAGATAAACAGATGGAAAGGAGGATTGCCATGGAGCTCTGTCTCTGTTGTCATGTCCTCCACTCAAACACTGTAAGAAATGTGTTCACCAGATTTCGTTGTAGAAGACAAAGACACATGCTTGGGACACTATGGCCTATCACAGTCAGGATATGTCTTCTAATGCTTTGAGCTTTTACATGATATTTGAAATTCAAGAACGATGCAGGTTAGCTTACATTTGACCACTTGAACAACAACAAAATACTCTACACATCCCTGGGGATTACTACGTTATGCTTTCTTCTGATCTGCTGGGATGGGCTTTGGTCTTCTACACCTTAGTGATTGCAGACACCGACTCTAGTACTTTTTGCTGATGTATTTCTCACTCACCAAAAGTGCATTCTTGAAAAAAAATAACTTCCATTTCTAGAATCAGAAAAGAATTACTCCTTTCCAGTGAAGGTCAGATGTATAACAAATAATAAAGGCTTAACAAACGAATAATTAGTGTTTAGCAGGTGGGCATATTTGGTGGCCATAGAAGATGTAGACTGCTGTTGTTGGGTGATGTTTCGGGGAGACATGAACAAACATCTTCTTACTCTATATGGGCACTGACCAGGACCAAAAATGAATGATTTCATCCAAGTCTAGCTTGTTTTGTCATCCGAGTCTAGCTTGGTCATCCAATGAGGTTTTGGGGACTTACAAGAGCATGGGTGACCAAAAAGCAGCTGCATCACTGAAAACCCTGCAAAGTCATGCATGTGGACTCAGGAACGGTGTGTCTCTGGAGATCCCTACATAACTCTGGAGAGTTCCGCTGGGGAGTCCACTGTCCAAAGAAACTGCCTACAAATTTTAGGAAGCGAGTGAGCTGCCTGTTGAGTCCTGCTATTTTCTGAGATTCCTGAGTCTGTAGGGCATCTTCCCACCCTCTCCCCCTTCCTTTCTCCCTCCCTCCCTTCCTCCCTCCCTCTGTCCCTTCTGTCCCTCCCTCCAGGTGGGAATGTTTCAATTAGGACGAAATAGCTACAGAACAGCTGTATGTTACAGAGGCTAGGGAATTACTGAGAATAACAAGCAACAATTGACATTTATATAGTACTATGTAGTTTATAGTAGTGTATTTTCACAAGTCTTTTATAGTTTCAGAATTTAGCATAGTTTTAAAAAGTCATAGCTAACACATATCAAGCCTTACTTGACATCTGGTAGGTACATTTAACTCATTTATACCATTTTTCATTAATTCCCTCACGATAACATTCTACTTATTCTGTTCTAGAGATGAGGAATTAAAACTCAAGAGGGCCAGATGACTCACTCAATCATGAGTACATGGAAGCCCTTCTATTTCTTGACACCCACACTGCCTGCAAATGGCCCTGGCTGGATTCTGCCCGAGGAGCTAACATACCCCTCTCTATCAGGATTGCCCTGGGAGAGCTGAGGGGTTGTTGGTGGCCTTAGTCTTTATCACCAACTGTTCTGTGAACTCTAGGTTTTACAGAGCAAGAGGTCAAGTAAGTTTTGAACTGATGAGTTTCACAAAGCTAATTATATGGATGTTTGTTTTTTTCTTTAAAAAATGCTATCTCCTGTGTCTTCCAAAACACACATTGGGGGATGCTGGTCTGGGTTATTCCCCCCTCAAAAAAAGATTAGAAGTTGAGGTGCTTTTCCCTCCCTTTTTTCTTCCTCTTCTGGAAGATAGTTGGAAAGTTTGACATTTATATGAATTTGCTAAGAGATAGACTGCTGAAGAACATGGTGTGTGAAAAATGTGACATGTTTTCTGTCAGGAGTACAACTGTCTTCACCATGGCATCTCAAGAAGACCTGACATGGGCCTGACAGGGAGAAGCCTTTGGGGTTCAATCCAATCTTTAGATCCCTACAACACTGGATCCCTAGCTAAGTGATTTAAACTGTTTCCATTTTTATGTCTATAAAATAGAACTACACATGCCTGCTCAAGGAGGTGTTTGTATGGACTAGATACTATCATGGAGCAGCTAGTCTGAAATCAAGTCCTGGGCAGGTGACAGGTAATCACAGCTATTCTGATAAACCAGAAACTATTTTGCTGTGGCCTTGGATCTGGTACTTGAGAAGAGTTTAGTAAATATTTGCCTTGTTGGTTCTTAACAGCCCTTTATAGTAACTGATCTGCTTGTTGCTCTTTGACCCCGAAGTTAAAAGTCACACTGTATTTCTTACACTTCAGTAGCAATATGGTGGGCAGTTCTTAGTATGCCCACTGAACTCTATGTGATTTTCAATAGATGTCAGGGAAATGAGAAAGAACCTGCCTGCCTGCCTCCACAGTATCGTTGCATAAGGTGGATGCATTATATTTTTTGCTTCCGTACATCTCAGCTAAAGGGCTCTAGGCCTAGAAATATCTCAAGGCAGAATATTCCACCCTCAGTGCCAAACCTTACCACTCCCCTTCTATTGCAGTGAACTGCCATGCTCCACGGTGTAGTGCTACCCTGAGACCACAGAATCAAGTGATCTTCTTCCAGCAGGTTCTCTGCGACCCCCACCAATACTTCTGCAGACAAGGGAAACACCTCTCGATTGGTAATGCTCTCTTTCTTACTTCTACCAGAAGTGTTTTCTATACTTTGTTCTACATAGGACAAGGTGACAAGGTGGCCTGCATTTCCTGAAAACTCAGGTTCTAGGTGTAGCCTAGCCCAGCGCCCATACCAGCTTGTAGGAAGAGGAAGAGGAAGAGAAGAGAAGAGAAGAGAAGAGAAGAGAGGAGAAGAGTGGAGAGAGAGAGGTGAGTTTCAGTGCTTTGAGGCTCCTGGCTGCCCCACCCTTTTGCCCACTCCAGGAACACTGCTCTCTAGAGTCTTCCGGTCAGCCTCCTCTCTCTCCCACCCCCGCCCCTGCTAACTTCAGCGGGTCTCAGTAGCTGAAAAATCAGAAGCAGAAAGCAAATCAGGACACAATTACATGATTTGTTATCTGAAACACAGCCAGCGGTCCCTGGGAACAAAGCATGTTTTCAGGGGACCGAGAGCCCTCAAAGAGCTTTCTCTGGGAGCTGATGAATAAGAGGATCTCTAAGTGGTTGGCAGGAGATTGGTTACCTTGGGGGTGCAGGCTGGAATTTTCTGTTTTGGGATTTTAACAGCGGTTTCCATTTTGATCTGTCTGGAGCTGTTCAGAGGGAGGGGCTGGAAGAAGGATTAGTTGACTCTTAATTATGGAAACTGCCCCAGAGGGTGTCCGAGGGGGCCCATGGGTGATCTATAGATACATTTTTACCTCAGGGAAGCTTCCCTTTGCTTAATCGTAGAGTATGGTTTGGTTGCTAAGATGACTCACAGTTCCTGGGCTTCAACACGTTAAATGAGCTCTGCAATCAGTATTCAGCTCAGTGTAAGAGTTCCGGAAGACGAGGGGATAGCCACAGACCCAAAAGAAGTTGCTTTAGCTCATCCTGGGCGCTCTAATGCAAACTTAAAAAAACACCTTGAATTAGCAAAATTATAAACAGATTGTTTAGAAAAGAGTTACATATTTATGTCGGAGAGGCAGAATGGTAAAAAAGAATGAATTCTGTGTCTCTAACTTCAAGTCTTGTACCCATTAGCTGTGTACTTGGGACAAGTGTCTCCAGCTCCGTGCCCCAGCTCCTTCTAGAAGAAACAACCTTCGTAATCAATATGGACACTGAATGTGAGCTCACCCTTGTAAGCACAGCACGCTGTCTGGCCTGTGACTAGCACTGAAGAAAAAATAGTTTTGTTTGCTGTATATACCAAAATAGTCACATGTGTGATTTCTCTAGTGTTTGTGTGGCCAAGTTTAATTTGAATGTATTAAGAAGATGGGAACAAAAATTTTTAGCAGATCCCCAGACTGAGTGAAAAAGTTATTACCAACAATGATGTTCTGTCAAATGTAGGTAGTTAACATAAGTGGCAATGTTGTGTTTAAAATATCTAATTCGTTCTATCTGTGCTTGGATTTTTATGTTCCATTCCTTCCTTCTTTTGCCTTACACATTTCAGCCCAATGAAGCTGTTGTTTTTCTGTGGGGATCATAGCCTTGTTTTTTGAATTTCTTTAGTTGTCTTAAGTCTCCCTCTCCTGTCATGTACTTCTTTGCTCATTAAAGTCAAAATGCCCTCAGTTCCTGCCACTCCCCACCTCTGTGCAGCCTTTGAGACCACACCCTCAATGTGGCCTTCCTCCACACTTGACATTTTATCTTATTTCCTCCTCTAATTTTTTTCCTATAATCTACTTGTGCACTTGCCTGACTGTTTTTCTGTCAGATCTAAACATCTTTAATGCCCCATAAAGCTTAGTGTACATTCTTTTATATCATGAGTTCATGAAGCTGTTTATTGAGACTGAAGTCAACCTTTATAACCTAATGTTTACTTTGAAAACCTCCACTTAGGATGTCTGGGTTGAGCACAACCATTTCTGCTTCTGGAGGTAAGGACTACAAGTTACACAGGGGATTGAATAACAGTCTGTTCTCCTGTAGACAACTGTACATTCCCTCAGAGAGAACAGGAACATTTGCATCCAACACTGATTGCAATACTGTCTCAGGCTCTGATAAGTATTTTTTAACGCTGACATTGATCGTTGATACAATGAGAGGATGGTGTCTCAGGAGAGTAAAGGGCCTCTTCCAAATGAAGAGAAAGCAGAGACTGCACAGCCTGCATAGAGATTTCTTTGCCTTCAAATATTTGAAGAGTTGTCATGGTGATAGTGAGGGGTGAGATGCTGAACCGCTTTAGAGGACAAAGCTAGGACCAGTGGGTGGCAATTACCAGGGGCCAGATTTCAGTCCAATATTAGCAACTCTAATAACTGTGGCTATTCATCAGTGGAAAGAGCTGTCCTCCACAGTGGTAAGCGCCCCAGCAGGGTGCATAGAGCTAGATAATCTTCTGACTGTGAGAGTATTGGGTGGGAGGTTGAGTTTCATGATCCCCAAAGACCTCTCCACTCCAAAGATAAATTGATTTTATGGAAATGTGTATTTGGGTAAGGGATAGCGGGGATAAATACCCTGCTGAGTGTTGTGTTTCAAATGCTTCCCGATGAAACAGTCACTGGTTTGGTGTGTTGTGATTCCCCAAAAGAGTGAGCTGAGGTTGCATTTAAAAGTTTTGTCAAGTCCATTGTGTTAGCTTTTTCTTGTTTCATGGCTTAAGTGCAAAAAGAAGTGTTAGCTGGATTTTCTAACTCAGTGGCAAACTACACTGTATTCTCAGAGGTCACTTCCTACTAGTCCCATCTCTGTGTTTGTATTTCTAAGTTTTACTCGATGCAAGGGTTGTTGCCGGGGTTGTTTTTCTATGCTGTGATGATCAATGCAATGATGGACACGCTCTGCATGCTAGGAAAGAAGGCTATTTGTCATGTGTACAAACCTGAATTTCCTGAGCTACTTAACAGTTTTCAAGAGCTTTCTGCACCCTGGTGGATAATGACAGGGCTCACCTACTTTGTGCTGAAGATATATTCATGGTTATTAAGGGTGTGTGGACTGGAAGAATCTCTTTCTTCCTTTTCTGTCTCTTTTCTGTTATTGTTAAAGACCATGTTTGCATCTTCAAAGTGAACAGTGTTCATAATTTCTTTAGTTTTCTTTAAACAGTTTTTATCATTTGGTGGATCTTATGTGTATCTAATGAATGGTGTGTTCTTGTTTAACTAAAGCAAAGGAGCCAATAAAAACTGAGATCACTTAAGCTAATGCGGGAATATTCTACTAACCAGGTCCATACTGATGGGTTTGTAAGCTCTTTCCTTACAACAGTTGATGAATATTTCAGCAAGAACATGTAGACCCAGGCAGATTCCCTGTGCTCCAACCTGGAAATCAGGGCAAGGAAGGGCCTCCTTGGGCTCATTGCCACTTTCTGTTACCCGCCCTGGTTGGGAGGGCTTTCCTGTTTTCTCATTCACTAATGACAGAAATATGAAGAAAGGAGATTTTAAAAATGTTTTTCTTTCTTCGATCTTTGGCCCTAGCCAGCAGGCAAAATTTGCTGGGGTAAAAACAAACAAACAAACAAACAAACAAAAACAAAACAAACAAACAACAAGAACAACAAAACCAAAACACAACAAACGAAACCAAATGAACAAAAATATGGTCCGTTTTTCTAGTTTTTTCTTAGGGAAAGGTAGCCCATCTCTTCTCTGTGTGCTGAGGATTCTAGCCAGTCTCAGTATTTTATTTTGGGTGTAATTGGTTTTATAAACCACTAGAGAGAGCAGAGAGAAATAATTTCCCCCAGAGGTGTCAAAGCACTATTAGGATATTACTACAGAAGCAGGCTTCTGGCTCTGACACTCTCCCACACTCATGTTTGTTTATGTAGCATGTCAATGATTTATCTTAAGCCACCCTGATTTCTCCCTCACCCCCACTAGTAGAGCCATTCTCTACCTTGAATTTTGGTGCCATGCTCACAACTACTTACTCTACTAAATAATGATAGCTGCTTGAAAAAAAAATTAATCTGTGCATCGTGCATCAAAGTAGCTACCTTGAAAAGTGTCTTGGGCATCTTGTTTGCTTTCTTTATGATGGTCTGAAACAGTCTTATTTTGCCAGAGTTAGACGCTGTGACGTGAAGTTTTACTAAGGCTTTCTGAGAGATGTGGAAGTCTTCATTACAAGCCTTCATATGTGAAGTCAGGCTCTCTTCCATATGGTAGCAAAGGGTTGGTTTGGGAAAAGAATACAGTCATCTTCAAAATAAAATACCCACGGATTTAGAGTTTTTGGTTTCAATATAAGCTCCAATTTGTAGTCTTGATAAGTCACCCTTGCTTTCCAGGTGGCAAGCAAATTTTAAAACATCAAGGAAATGGTACTTCAAAACAGAGTGGAAATGAGAATTAAGACTTCTTCAATCTGATTTGTAAAATCAAAAATGTTTCTTATTTTAAAAGCATGAGAGCATTATTCCTTACTAATTAAATATTATTTTCCTGTGACTTCTAGTCTTCTCTCTCTCTCTCTCTCTCTCTCTCTCTCTCTCTCTCTCTCTCTCTCTCTCTCTCTCTCTCTGTGTGTGTGTGTGTGTGTGTGTGTGTGTGTTTGGCTTCTTGATAGAACTACAGGGATGCCTGTGTTATCATTGTCACAATAGCACTAATATCGAGTAGTCTACACACAGCATTTGTACTCCGTTATTGCCTTTGTTTATTAATGGTCAACTTAACATTTCTGAAAGAGAGTTTTTCTCATCCTTAGTTTTAAAATTGTATCATCTTCTATGCAGTTGATGCTATTCATGTCTCATTTATCCCATTTACCCTAAGACTGTCTGCTATGAGAAACTGTCACCAACTGCCATGAGTCATCTGTCGATGTTTGAATCTCTTGAGGGTGGAACAGAGGATCTCCAGAATGACAACAAAGGCTGCCATGGGTAAGACTTTCCATTCTTTTTGAAGATAGCAGCTCCCTCAGGTTCTGTAGGGAAAAGCAACAAGGGAATTGCTGAGAGAGTGTCAGGGAGAGCATCTGAGAGAGGAGGAAAACTGGGGCAGATGATACTGAAAAGGTCACAGTGTGCTATGGCTGGGGACAAACAAAAACAGAAAGTATAGCAGCCATGTAGAGTCACAGAGCTTCCATCAGCTGGACACTCTTTCTCTTAATTTACTCTTCTGAGAAGGGACCAGCTTTGTACATAGAATGATAAGAGGTCTGTCCCCAGTGTTCCTGATTCAATATTTATGTTCTTTCTTACTTGCTTTGTAGCCTGTGTATTCTGTCAGCTGATTGGCCGCTGTGCTTCTCATTGTGCTGTTCATGAATGTGCTATATTTAAATTCTGCTGCGCCTTCAAAACTACTTCCATTTTCTTAATTTATTTGATCTCATCTAGATATGTTAGATTACAATATTCAGTTATATTTATGTCTGTACATATATTATACATAAATGAATAAATTTCCTAGTCTGTGGTACTTGTCTCATTGTGTGGCTTGATCATTCTCTCTCTTTTTCTGTTTCTTTGGTTCTCCATCAAAATTCACTGCTGTCACTCATGACAAAACTCTCTAGGTTTTACTGTGTTTTGGGAGTTCCTAAGGGAGGTAGAAGTTGGGTAGAAGCCAAAACCAATGCCAGGTATCTTCTTCTCCCATTGTTTAATTTTCCTTGTGATGGAGATCTCTGATCCATATCCAGTTCCTAGTTTCCCAATAAACTCCACCCTCATGCTCCAGGTGTCTTGTTGGATGTTGAGTAGGAAGATTAAATCAAGAAAAATTCCAAATTGCATTTTTAAGCTTCCTGTAAAAACCCATCCCTCCAGTGAAATAGCTAGAATCCATGTCTCAGAAGCCTGAGGTTATCCCGGGGTGTGGGAGCTCCGACTCCTTTGTTCTAGCAGTCCTTGGCACATGTTAGTTATGTCACTCGAACTTTTATGCTTTACTTTCCATTTTATTTTGAATGTCTTTCCTTACTTCTTGTGCACTCCTAGTTTAGATACTGTGATCTTTTCTTGACTCTTGGTCTTGGCAGCCACGTGTCCATTTTTAGCAGAATAAAATTTAAAAAGCAAAGTGTGTTCACTACTTTAGTCAGAAAATTTCCAAATGTACCTTTATTGCTTAGAGCAATGCTTTTTTAAAAAATCCTCTTTCACGTAAAAAAATTCGAGTGTTGCTTTGTTAAAGACATACACTTTATACATGTATATATTGAAACGTTTAATACTGTTATTACCAATGATAATAAGAGCTACAAGTGCACTTAACAAAATATGTTATTCACTCATTTATTGAAAGATATCCACTTAGCCACCACAGTATGCAAAATATTAGCAAAAGAGACAAATGAGGAAGATAAAATAAAATTTATTATTATATTTTGAGACAGGGTCTCACTTGTAGCACTAGCTGGCCTGGGACTGACTTTGTACTAGGCTGGCTGTAAACACTGCTTTGATATTTTATTTTATTTTTATTTCTAGAAATGCTAGAACTTTTAGTATGCTTCATTTACATTCTGAAAACATAGTTGTTAATTGCATTGCTTACAAGAAAAGCATTGTTCTTTGTGTTACTGCAGTTTGCTAGATTTCTATACATTTAACTTTCCTTTTCTGTTATGTGTGTGTTTCTATCAGAATCTCGACTCCATAGAGCAGGGTTCTGGCTATGTTGTTCCTTATCTCTATGGCTAGAGGACTTTAGAGCACATGATAAGGGCTCAACAAATAATCATCGAACAAGACTTAATACATGTATATATACTATTCCTTTGGAGTGTCAATTGTTGTTAATAATGGTGGATATGTATTATTTTTTAAATAGTATATGCCATAATTTATATTCTGGGCATTCTCTATTTTTGTTGGCTATAGCTAGACCATTGCTAGCTTTACACTATTATATGGCTGAGGCTTAGACAATTAATTGACTTGCCTTAATTTAATGCTTGAATTTTGTGCCTTGGGCTGTGTCCTATATACAGTTGTTGTCTTGCAAGAATACAAAATCCTGGGTGCATTTTGTGAAGATGGTGTTGGGTACTAAGACCAGACAACATAATCTATAAAACATAAAATGTAATCCAGGAAATCATGACTTGGGGTTTATGCTAACCTACTGAAAGTGAAGAAGTGAATGAGGACAATATCTTCAACAAGGCCTAGAACCTTTTTCCTCCTTTCTTATCCTTGCCCAAAAATACCTTGAGTCACATGGCAGTAATAAATTCCTCTTATATGATGCCAATGAAGGTGTGAGTGTTAACCCTTCGCTTAATTTATGAACAGTGGTTTCCTTTTTCCAATTAGAAAAATAATAATTAAATTAGAAATGCAGTTCACCTCCTATCAGTGCCCAAGTAGCCTGTTAGAGCCATCATCCTGCAAACAGTATTTATAAACTGTCACAAAATATAAAACAATTATCTTCAGAATATGAAAAGAGAAGAGGAAGCTCATGGAAGAGCTGTTAGAATTGAAAAGTGGGAACCCAGAGCTAGCGGACCTCATCTTTCTGTTTTTTTAGCCTGAGGGAAGGTCCAACCTGACTGATTACCTCTGAGGCCCTTAAAATATGGCCAGAAACAAAGAGCTTAGTTGATTTGTACTTTGAGTGAGAGGTAGAGGAAGAGATACCAAAACAGATGGGAGCCACATTCTAAAGCCTCCCAAGTGCTGGGGTAATAGCACATATGTCAGGGTCGACTCCAAGCAGCTCAGTGAAGAGTCAGGTGAGCTACCTGCTATTTTAAAGCCCGAGATTCAAATGTAGCTAAATTAAAGCAGAAATCAATACTCCCTGAGGAATATAACAAGACATGGATGTTGTACAATGCACCACTTATGACATCTAAAGCCAAGGTCACAAGCCCAAATTGAGACATGTGAAGAAAGAGGAAAATGTTTTCTGTATTTCAGGGATAAGGTGAGTTCTGCAATGCAGCTAGACTCTAAGATGGAATTTTATGCAACTGTTCCAACTACACCCAAATATATAAAAAGACAAGTTAATTGTACCACTGAAGTGATGAGCAAACATTTTTCTTTGTACATTTATATTTTTCCACTGAAAGAGAGAAAAGTACTCATGGTTTTCTTTTTTATTCAAAATCCTTAATGATTATATTATGAACATGTTTGTGGCACCTCACTTAGAGGCTAGTGAATAAAAGGTTATTGGCAACACAGAAGAAACGACAAAGACTTTATTACCTATCTTTCTTACCCCATGCCCATAGTTCCTGCTGCAAGTTTTAGGTCGAAGAGAATCTCAACAAACATGCTAGCCTTGAAACATGTCTGCATGTTCCCTTAGGCTTATCTCCAAAATGGCGTCCTGCACTTGGTTTCTGGCAAATTCGTTTTCTTTTTGAGAAGAGGTCCCAGGCAGCACAGGCTGGCCTCCTATTCACTGTGGGCTGAGGGGAATGGCTTTGTGCGTCTAATTCTTGTGCCTCTACCTCCAGAGTGCTGTGCATACGGCATGGGTTATCAGTCTCAGTTTTAGGCAGTGCAGGGAGTTGAGTGCATATCATGCAAGCCCTCTACCAGCTGAGCTGCTTCCCAAGTCCCTGACAAATTTCTATTCAGCCTTTATATCTCAGTTTTCATGTGCATGCTCCTCCGTGAGCCTGTGGGGTCATTTCTCATTCAAATCACATCAGAATGTCGGTCCCATACAATTGCCTTGCACCCACTTCTTCCATTTTATGGACAGTTTATTCTTAGATCGTGATTTTTTATTTCAGGTCCCTCATAACTTGCAATCCTCTGGTATGTCATATTATATGCTTTATAGATGTTCGTTGAACCTACAAAATGTCGGCATTTTATTAAGAAGTATAAAATTATTTAACTCCATGAATATAGTAAGTGTGATAATTTGAATGAGAAATGTCCCCTATAGGTTCATATATTTAAACACTTAATGCCCAGGTGGTACTGCTGTTTGGAAAAGATTAGAGGTGTGGCTACCTTGGAGAAGGTGTGTCACTGGGGATGAGCTTTGAGGTTTCAAAGGACTTGGACCATTCCCAGTGCCCTTCTCTGCCTCCTGCTTGTGGATTAAGATGTAAGCTCACACTTTTCTATTTGCATTTTTCTACTGGTAGACATCCAGTTAGACCGGTGCCATTTGATGAAGATGCTGTCTTTTTTTTCCATTGTATGGTTTTGGCTTCTTTGTCAAAACTCAAGTATCCATAGGTGTGTGGGTTTCTTTCTGGGTCTTCTATTTGATTCCATTGATCCAACATTCTGTTTATATGCCAGTACCAAGTGATTTTAAATAAGTGCACTATATGAAAGTTCCGGTAACTTATTAAGTTTTAACAAAACACATTGAGCTTGTCAATGTGTGTCAATATATGCTTATAAACAATATTTTTTTACATCAACAGTTGTTCTCATTATTGATAAAATTTTCTGAGAAATGCTTCAAAATTGTTTTAAACAACTCAAAGCCAAATAATTTAACAGAAAAATGTAGTAAATTTATTATGCTAGATGAATTGTCTTTAAAAAACAAACAAACAAAACCCCAACAACCTAACTGCTGTGTTTTAGACCCATCTATAATGTTACGGGGATTTTATTTGCTACTTTTAAACATTTTTCCTCTTACTTTCAATTTTTCTGGCAAGGACAAAACATTGTTCAGAAGCTGCAGTCATGAAAGGAAAAATGTATTTCTGATCTTGTTCTGTGAGCCAAGAGAAACTTACATGCCCCTGTTTGGCACTCTCCTTTCTTAAAGCCTTATTGGTAGCTCCAATTTCTTCACAGCTGAACCATTTCTTCCAAGCACATTTTAGTTTTCTACATACATGCGATCATACTTTGCCAATATATGAATAACTCTTTGCATTTAATCACCTTTTCCTCTATGTAAGTTAGCTGTCATTCTTGCCATCATTGTGACACTTAGTTCTTCAACTCCAGATTATGCTATTAAGTTAGAAATCCAAGGCTATTGGTATCTATATTCTAAAATTACTTTGTCCAATAAATTAGTTCTGGCATTATAACATTTCTTGTTTGACAAGCGGGGTTGATTGCTTGGCACCATCTTAGAGTATGAAAAGTGATGTTTAGAGCTGGTTGTCTTCACCTTATGTATTTGTAAAATGATTTTCCCTTGAAATTAGTCTTTATATTTTATTAATTTAAATATACTTTTAAAGTATTTCTTTTATTTCTCAGTGTTAAATAATTTTTGTTTAAATAAAGAGAATGTGTTAAATAAATTTGGTTAATTGGATAATAGAACTCTTTAAAAAATATTCCAGTAAGGTTGAGGCATTTATAATCTGTTACTAATTTGGAGTTCAGGAAAAGGAAGTTATTTTAAGATATTTTGCACAGAGAAAAGTATTTTCAAATATATGTGTCAAGTTAATTCAGGAATGGAAACATTGGCTACCAGGAAAATGTAGATGTTTTATAGAGAATAGTACTTTAGCAGAAATCTGATAAAATTCTCATGTTAAAATGACCAGCGGTATCTAAAATTAAACTCCTCCTTATATGAATGCACATTTATATCTCAATGCACACACACACATGAAGAAAGAGAGATCAATATAACTGATATATGATTTTGATTTTTGCAAAGGTTGTCAGCAGTCATTTTATATGCAAAAATGTTAATGGAGAAAATTTACCTTCTCTTAAAATCCAATTATCTTGAAACAGAAATGCTCCAGGAATTTGACTGAATTGACTTTCTTTTTTTGTCAACGTGCATAGACAAGAGCGAAAACTTTCTTGTGTATATTTATAACATCTCCTCCAGGAAGGAGCTGTTTGCATTGCAATTTAATTTTTTCTCTCAATCTTTAAAATTTTTGTGTAGGTACCTCGTCTTGCATATCACAGTGTGGAAATGTTTTGAACTTTGGGCCCACAAAGGGATCAGAAGAAATCTGCAGCACAGATAGGGCATATTAGTTAGTTTTAGTATTCCTGTTACTATAATAAAACACAATGGCTAAAGGGAGCTTATGGAAGAAAGGGTTTGTTTTGGCTCATGGTTCCAGAGGGAGAGTTCATTGCGGCAGAAAAGACATGACAGCAGGGAGCTGAGGAATCACATCTTCAACTGCAAAGCACAGAGTGCATACTAAAAGTGAGATGGGGCTATGAACTCTGAAAGCTTGCCCTCAGTGGCATACCTTCCTCAGCAATGCTGTGCCACTTCCTAAAACAACTGGGGGACAAGTGTCTAAACACATGAGCAAACGGGGGGAAATTTCTCAGTCAAGTCACTCCAGAGGGTGAGAATGGAGATATGGACAGATGAGAGACAGGGAATGAAAACAAGCAGAAAGGAAACCCTAATGCCAGACTTTTAATACTTTATTCATATCATCCAGATTTCTCTCCAAACTTACATCTTTCCCCATCCTCCCACCTGTGATTTTCATCTTACAAGCATGCTTCATCTGCTTGCTCGGATCCAAAACAGTCATCTTTTTGTTTGTTTGTTTTCTTCCACACCATAAATCAAATATTTCACTGTCCACATCCCATCTACCAGCAAATCCTGTTAGTTCCATATTAGTAAAATATCTCAAATTTGGTCATTTCTCATCTTCTCCCTCTGTACCTCTTTGATTTATTTTCTTTGTGTTTTCCTTGACTTCCAAGGCTAGAAGCTTTTAGTTGCTATTTAAAATGGTCAAATGCCAGCCTACAGACTGGGAAAGGATCTTCACCAACCCTATATCTGACAGAGGGCTAATATCCAGTATATATAAAGAACTCAAGAAGTTAAAAAGCAACAAATCAAGTAATCCAATTAAAAAA
>CM053749.1:31845006-31866990 GCA_028658305.1 Pachyuromys duprasi
GAGGGGGCGGGGAGGAGGGAGATGAGGGAGGGAGTGGGAGGATAGGAGGGAATGAGGGAGGGGGCTACGCCTGGGATTCAAAGTACCTAACCTGTGATTGATATAAAAATAAATAAATTAAAAAAAAGAAAAAAAAAGAATGGATAAAGAAAATGTGAAACGTTCACACAATGGAGTATTATTAAACTGTTTTTAAAAAAAAGACACCGTGAAATTTGCAGAAAAACAGATGGAGAAATTCATCCTGAGTGAGTTTACCCTGACTCTGAGAGATAAATATGGTATGCATTCACTTCTATGTGGGTATTAGCTGTGAAATACATGATAATCAACCTACAGTTCTTAGACCCAGAGAGGTTAGATGTAGAAGGGACTATGAGATACATACAGGTATCCTTAGGAATGGAAACTAGAATAGATTTCCTTTGGTGGACTGGGAAGCAGGTAGGGAAGGATCAGATGGGAAGGGGGAAGGAAGACAGGGTTGAGAAAGGGAGACAGCTGAAACCAAGGAGCATGTGAGGGATTATATGGAAACCAGCACAGTGGAAACATCCTTAAATATGAAGGTAGATTTATTCTTAAGAATTCAAATATTTAATGCTATTGTAAATAAGGATTTTTTTATATTGACTTCTTTCTCAGGATGTTTGTTCCTACTGGTACATAGAAAGACTACTGTTTTTGCATGTTGCTCTTGCATCCTGCTGCTTTGCTGAAAGTCTTGTTCAGATCAAGGGTTTTCTAGTGGAGTGGGAAGGATAGATTGATCTCAGTGGGTCCTGGTATTATACAGCGGACTCTTCTGTTTTCTGAAGCTGTGTCTTTAGATTATACTGGGGACTTCTCCAAATCTCTTAATATTTTAGTGATCTCACTAAATGATTTTTCTTTAGTCATTTATGCAAAAATAGTTTATGCAAGCAATTCTGTTAGAGGATTTTATTAGGGTTTACATGTACTAAAGGAAATTGTATAGTTTTCAGAAAGTATTGCCATGCTGTGTCACATGACTGAGGCATTACCTATGCCAGGAATGCCTTCCCCAGGCTCCATTTATTAGTGAAGTTTCAGGCTCTCCATGATGATTGTTAGAGTAAGGGATAAGCACTTGATAATGTTGCCAAGTCTTCACAGTTGGATCCTCATTGGATTCTTTCTCTTTCTGAATTTAGTATTAAAACTTTCCATTGTATGAACCGCAGAGGGAGGGATGATCGGTGAATTGGTAACTCTTCCTCATTAAAGGTGTCCTGTAATCTTTGCATGTAAATTATCGGGTCTTAAGTTTAAGATTGACATGAAAATGTGGCTCCCAGAAGATACTCTGTTTGCTAGGACAAAGGCACAGACTGGAGAGTCAGAAATTTCAATTACAGCTTTGCCAGGCACGGACAGCCAGGCACGGACACATACCTGTAATCCCAGCACTCAGGAAGGCAGAGGCAGGCAGATCTCTGTGAGTTCAAGGCCAGCCTGATCTTCAACGTGAATCCAGACTAGCCAAGGATACACAGAGAAATCCTGTCTAAAAGAACTAAACCAAAACCAAACCAAACCAAAATAAAAATCTCAAAACAAACAAAACAAAACAAAATCCAAAATCCAATTATAGTTTTGTCACATACCATTTGTGGTGACAAGGAAGAAATAATAGCTATAATAGCTTTTTTTTTTTTTTAGCATCACTCCAAGGTCTCTGAGGCTAGAATACTCACTGCCTGGCTCCTCGTTATCCTATTTTCTACCTCATTTTATACAATAATTTAACACTAGCTGCATTTAAGTTTTAGGATAGGGTTTCTTACCTGAACACTTGAAACTACATTTCAATAGCTGTTGTTTAGGGTTTTCTTCTTGCTTCCAAGTAATAACATGCCAATTAATAATTAATATTTACATTTCTCTGCTAGCAAGGATCCCAGATTAATGGAAAATACTTCCTCACTAGGATTCTAGACTGGCTGGGCTACTTTATCAAACAAAACAAAGCAAAACAAAAAAGCAGTTTTACAGAAAATAATTCAATCTGCAAGATGAAAGATGTGGGCAGAAGTGTGATTATGTCAGGACAGTGGGTAGAATGTGAAACTCATGGTCAGGGAAAGGTATTTATCATTGCATTTTATTGGGACACTATTTCCTTACTAGAAAGAAAATTTTATATCTGGGACAGATGGAATACCATTTTCAATAAGCATATAATATTGGATCAGTGGAAATTTTAACTCTAAAATCAAAATGGATATTCATTATTACATCATGCTACTACACGTCTCATAGGCCTGATGGTTTTTTCAAGGCAAAAATTATTCACATCTAACATTTAATGGCTTTGATTTCTAAGTACACTTACAAGTCACAGATCATACCTAGTTGTGTACACAGAGCTCCTTAGTTGAGTGTCTGGATGGGAAGCTCATATGCTTCCTTATGAAGTAGCTCTTTCTATACATTCATTAAATAGTTATCTCATACGAGGTGACTTTCATGAATCTATAAGTTTATGTTTATTTCCCTTTCCTAACATTGTCTCATAGGAAGTGTTCTTTGTCTTAGATCTAAAACCATGGCTTTGCTTTAAAAAAAAAGAAATGCTTTGGTTAAACTATGCTGCTGCCTTAGATTTCTATTTCAAATACAGACATTCCCCGTTTCTGTCACTTCAAAGCCCTGGCCACACACTCAGAACTGAAAGGATAAATGGGCTTATATGAACAGAGAAGTAACAAGATCCATCAACGCCGGCCCACACAACAGCTTAAATGCAATGGGCGCGTTCACAACCAAGTAAGCATGATTAAAAGAATGCACTTGTGTATCTTTTTCTTGAGACAGAGTCCGAGTGACTTTAGAAAGTGAGCCTGTGTTATGACTAGCCACTTACCATTTACATAAAGAAATAAAAGTATAGGTTGAATGAGGTCCTGGGAAATCCTTGCTGTCCTTTGATCATCTCTCCACCGTGTGTTATTCTAGGTCACACCTTCCTTGTTGAGCGTTTTTCACAGAACAGTACGGTGAGTCTCAATCCTTTTTCAATCACCTTGTGGACTTGAAGTGATGAGTGCACAGATGTTCTGATGCTCACATTCCACCCAGGACCAATCAGAACTTACATTCAGTTTGTTGTTATTATTTGGGGATCAAAGTCTCACTAAGTAGCCAAGGATAGACTTGAACTCACCATGTAGTCCAGGCTAGCCTTGAATGTGTGGCAATTCTTTTGCTTCAGCCTATTAAACGCTAGGGTTACAAGTGTGCACTACTCTATCTTACACTTGTGTTTTCCTAAGTACTTCTGATATACCACCAGCAGTCAAGTTCACTTATATACAAGGACAATTCAATGTTGGTTCACTAATTCCTAAAAATAACTGCGAATATGACTCCCAAGATATCCTGTGGATTCTTTTGTATCCTCCATGGTGAATTGCCTTAGGAATTCATTTTTGTGTAGAAATGACTCTGAACATGCATTTGAAATTCCTTAAATATTAAAAATATCCTAAGGAAACCTGCCGTTTGAGTTTTATTTAAAAATGGTTCTTTTATATATATTGTATACTTGGTGAATTCAGATTCATACCTTAGCCTGTTGATGCATGTATTAAAAAACACCTGGAAAACCAAAGCTGTTATTCAATTAAGGCTGGTGGGCATCCTGGCAGTTTACTTATGCTGCTCTGGAAGCTGCGGTGTTCTGTCATGGGAGGTTTCAGGCAAAGCAGTTAATTAGGCCTATTAGGACCACCAAAATGCACTGTCTGTTTTGCTTACATCTCAGGCCCTTGCACCTCCATTAGCTTGACAGACATGCCTTGGCTGATGCTCCCGACTCTTGTTCCTGTTCAGGGTTTGCTTACCTTCTGCATGTTTCTGCAATTTTCATCTTCGCCTTCTCCCAAGCATGCTCATCTTGCTTCCTGGTCTCCCCCTCTGTTACTGATCTTCAGAATTGCAAAGCTTCTTGATCTGCACCTAGCTGCTGACATCTGTACCCATCCTAACAATTCATTTGGTACCATGCTTTCTACTTTCTAGTCCGAGCTCAGTATCTGTTCCCTCCTTTGACCTCTTCTGTTTTCTGTTAGCCTCCATCTATTCAGGAGCAAAGTTAGGACTTTTCCCCAATTATGTGAATAAAAAGCAGTTTTTATTTCCTAGAAGTAATTTTAATCAAGCTTTTGTTTTGAGTATTGCTGTGAAGGCTTTTGGTGTCTGTGTTTGCTTACATCTTAGTTAAAGAATCATCCATAGATAAGCCAGCAATTTACTAATTATTAAATTACATGTACCTTAAACAGTAGGGAAAGTAGAGAACAATTATCACATAAACTACAACTTGCAATTACAAATAATAGTAATTACACTTGGGAGTGTTTAATTTTCATGTTTTGTGAGATATAGCAACTAAAATATATCAGAAGTTGACATCTGGGGTTGAGGAGAAGTTATGTATGAAATGTAAATCTTTGGAGAAGTGAGTCTTTTTTTTTAATACAAAAACGCTGCTTTAGATTAAATGATATCTGTTGCCCCTATAAAGCAACATTTTAACTATTGCTTTGCTGTAGGAATGTATTAAAATGTAAAAGTGTGGATAGATTTGAAGAGCTATTTAGTTTAAAGCTATATCAAACATCTAGCTGAGATTTTGTGTGTGCAGTCTGCTTCCGAGAGATGAAAAGGCATATCAATGCAGCTAAATTAGTCATCTGAGATATTCAAATAAATATATAATAGTTATTAGATATTTAGATGACTGTTTTATACTATATATTAAGTAGAATTGGGATTATGCTCTCAGGTACTTTTTGGAACAAAAGTATTGGCAAACTTAGAGCTTGGAGTGGTGTGAAGCCATGTGTTAGGCCATGATATATACCTTTATAATGTATACATGCTTCTTTGTAATTATCAAACCAAAGTTTTCTACCCCATAAATGCCCAGTAGTGCGATAGATTAAGGAAATCCAGGAGTAGTCTAAGGAATGCTGTTGTTCAACACAGGTTCTGACATCAGTGTTAGAACATTTAAAAACTCAAACTTTAAAAAATTAAAAACTTTATGTGTACGCGTGTTTCACCTACATGTATGCCCGCACCACATGCTTGCCTGGTGCCCTTAAGACCCATTGGGTTTGGGGGACCATAATTATTTACCTCATTTCTACTCCTCTTTCTCACTCCAACTCCTCCCATGTCCCACTTCTCTCCTCTCAAATTCCTGACCTTTTCTCTTTAATTATAGTTGTTACATATATGTGTATATTTACACACAACCTACTGAGTCCACATAGTGTTGCTATGTACCCGTGTGTGTTTAGGACTGACCATACGAGATTGGATAACCTATCAAGGAGATTCCCCTTGGAGCAAACTGATTCTCCCTGTCTCAGCAGTCACTGATTACCTTTCGTTCTTCATCTAACGGTGGGACCTTGTGGGATGTTGCCTGCCTACATTGGCTTGTCAACTGGCATTTTGATTACATAGGTCTTGTTTAGTCAGCCACATTGTTGCAGTTTCACAGGTGCAGCTTCCCATCATGTCTCCCTCTCAGCAGACATCCTTGTCCTCTGATCTTTCCATTCCCTCTTAATTTTTTTTTCTGAGCCCCAGGTATAGCAGTTGTGTTGCTACAGTTGAGTAAATGACTCAATTAGGACTGGACATCCCATTGTCAATTATTTTACCTATTTTGATCAGCTGTAGCTTTCTATAATAGTTTCTGTCTGCTGCAAAAAAAGAAGCTTTTTTGGATAAGGGTCAGGGATATACCTATCAGTGATGAGCTTTTCTTTTTTAAGCTGACTGGTGGTGGCACATGCCTTGAATCCTAGCACTTGAGAAGCAGAGACTGGTGATTCTTCGAGTTCAAGGCCAGCCTGGTCTAAAGAGTGAGTTCCAGGACATCAGGGCAACACAGAGAAACCCTGTATAGGAAACAACAACAAAAACAAAAATACTAAGCAGCACTGTTTTTTGGTTTTTTTTTTTTTACTATATATGGTAACAAAAAATTAACTAAAAATATGACTCCACATAGGTACTTTGCATACACAAACTCACATGCACACACAAACATGCACAGAGAGGGGGAAGAAAGCGACAGAGACAAAGATGGAGACAGAGAATGAAGGAGAGTCACATAGGGGTAAAATGAGTCTGGATTCTCCAAATGGATTTATGATAATGGGAGAAAAAAAACAGAGAGATCTCCTGCATCTACTTCTTAAAAGGGATGGTTTGACCTTTTGTTTTATTGTGACATTAAAATAGGCTAGGTTAGATTAAATACTGTGGCTTTAAAAAAATCTTATTGCATTGCTGAAAGATCAAACTTTGAATAAGAAGTGATAATTCACGTTTTATTCAGGCATCTCTACTTCTTGGAATTCTTAGTGAAATTTTTATCTATTCAAGCAAAAAATTTAAATGCCTGTAATTTATGTTGTTGTTATTACAATACATAAAATAAACACAGGGAAACTTCACTTTCTAAATGCTTCTAGGTGAATGGTAGGCAAAACATTTCAAGAAGCCATTTCATTTTAGGTTGTTTTTGAAGTATTCAGGGCTTTCTGTATTGATATAGAGTACTAGTCTTCAGATTTCATCCCTTCCATCAAGAGTCTGGACACCTGGAGGCAGTGGTTTGAAATAAAGATTCTCAGCTCGTGTCCCAGAACTACTGAGTCAGAAACTCTTAGGTAAAGCCTGGTAATCTGTATTCTAATAGGCCTTTCACTTGATTCTGTTATACAATCATGTTCAACAAACACATTGGTATGTCTGTCATTCATTCATTTATTTGGAAAGATTTTGAGGGCCTGGGGATGGCTCAGTTGGCTATATGCTTACTGTACAACCTAGGGTTTGGATGCCCGGCATCCATGCATAAGACAGGCTGGTGGTGAGTTCCTGTAAACCCAGAATGGGAAGAAGCAGAGACAGGGATATTTCTGGGGCTTGCTGGACAGCTAGTCTAGTCTAACCATAAGCTCCAGTCATAGTGTGAAAGTGTGCTAGGAGAAGAGGGAGGGAAGGTGGGATTGGGAGGAGATAAGGGAGGATGCTACAGCTGGGATACAAACTGAATAAATTGTAATAAAACTAATTAGCTAACTAACTAACTAAATAAATAATAAAACGAGAGACCAAAAAAAACGTGGTTGATCATGGAAGACTCTTGACATCGATTTGATGCATACTCCCGTACATCTGCACACATGGACATGTTCACACACATATACATACACAGATATTTTTGGTACCAAATGTATATCACATGTTGTTCCAAGTGAATGAATGAGAGAAAGAAAGTGATAGGCTAAGAGGCCAAATTTGCATATCTGAAGCACAGAGAAAAAACATTTTCCAGCAGAGGCTTTGCTAGGAACAAGTGTGCCGGCTACACTAGAATTAAAGAACAAGAAGTAGACAGACTAGCAACTGGGTGAACTTGAACAGAAAAGACAGAGCTGATGGGAAAACAATGACTACTTCTCATTGGTCACTGTGTATATGGGGCCGACATGTATACATCAGATGTGGAGACACTGAAGAGAGGAGGGGACACAAGGATTGGGTTAGAGCATACTTCCTACAGAAGAGTAGATTTATGGACTCTTGACATGTAGACATAAAACAGAGGGATTCCAGGTGGCAGAAAGAGGTCTGCCGTCCGTTAGGAAAAGGGAGGGAGGGGGTCAGTGAACAAACAATAAAAAGGTGTGACATCCTGAAATCTGACATCCTCTTGAAACACCCCACATTTCCTACCTGAGCCCTGTGCTTTGTGCTGTGGAATGTGGAGGGTTTTATAAACACATACAATATAAAATATGTTACGATCAATGCGGTGTCCAGTTCCCAAACACATTGCCTTGAACCTCTCCGTGCTTGTCTGGAGGCATTTCTGCGTGCTGTACATCATCAACTATTATATTCATGTGCCTCTACCTCTTTGTTTCGTAAAGTCAACATGAACCACACATTGCGTTTTGAATGATTGCTCATTAAGCATATAGCAAACCGAAAGAAAGATAATAAACATCAGGAAATAGACCGATAGCAAAAACAACATCAAATGGGGGAGGTGCTCAAAACATCTAGTAGAAAGAACTGGGGAAGCAGCTGTAAGACAGCCAGATGGAGTTTCCAATAGAGAGAGGCCCTGGCAGCGTAGAATGTCCCCTGGGGCACGACTTCCAATTACAAACAAATAGCAACTGCTTAGAGATACCATCAAGTCAGGGGCTCACAGACACGCAGCAGCAACTGACTAGGGAAGCTGAGGAAGTTCCCCACTGAGCCTTCTCCAGGGCTGAACCTCCCAACCCCTCTTTCCCACCGGGGGCTCTTCTACACCACGGGATAAACAATAGTAACCTCGGTTGGAAATGGTGCTCCTTCCGGCTGTTCTGAAGAGCACAGTGGTCTTACTTTTGGGCTGTTCTGCTGTTCTCATCTGTTTGTTGTTGTTGTTGTAGAGTTCAGGGCTCAGTGCGTTCCCACACAAGAGGCGGAGGTGGACACTTGATATAAAAATGCTTGGATCTGAAGCAGAAGGGCCAGTTCTGTCTCTAGACTTTTTGGTGAGCTCAAACAGCACATGGTAATCCTCCAATATAATGTACATAGTACCCTCCTCCCATCTTTTCCTTCAATGCTGACTTTCACCTTACAGATGTGCTAAGGTTCTCCCTCCCTCAAGATGTGAATTAAAAACAAACAAACAAACAAACAAACAACAAACCCCACTTAGATGAGAACGCTTTACACCCTGGGGACCTTTGTGTACAGGTATCTTCCTTGTTCCCTTGGAAGGATAGCATGACTTCTCAGATTAGTTTCAGTTCGTGCTGCAGTGGAGAGTAAGGGACTGTGGAGGTGGGGCATCGTCGGCTTAAAATGGCTCCCCTCCCAATGTAGTGCATGCTGCCATGGTTCACTAAGGGGACAGGCTTTTCCAAGAGTTACTGAAGTCACCCTCAAGCTTCTCCCATGTTGTTTCCCTCGCCTTCCTGGTTTCTGCATCCTTCCACTGTAAAAAAAAAAAGCTCTCTCTGCTGAGCTGCTCAGGACAGAAGGATTATATATATATATATATATATATATATATATATATATATATTAACATTATATATTAACATTATATATATATATATATATATATATATATATATATATATATATATATATATATGAAGAGTCAATCCAACACCCACACATATATTGGGTTTTTCTATAAAGAAGCTATTTGTTAATCAGGAATAAAACCCGAAATTCCTTTTTATTTTTCTTCCTTTTTAGTCACTTAAATCCTGCGTAGAAAATAAAATTATCTCTGGAATTTACCTTGTGTTCCCTGAAGCCTTCAACTAGCTTTATTTATTGCAATGGTACCGAAAATCGCCACCTGGAAACAACTACTTTCACAAAGGACATAGACACTCATTAGCTTCTGTTAATTAAAAGAACACTCCAATATGATTCTTGCTGCTATTACCTTCCCCTGTGAGCTCCATCTCCCTGTTTGCCCCCTTGAATATGCATAAACTACACATGTAGAGACCCAGGGGGCTCCCTAAATGCACTGGTCTCAGGAAGTAATAGGGATGGATGGCTTGTTAGGTGTCTGCCTTGTGAGCCATGTTTTCTGGTGTCTGACCTCTGAAATCTACCAGAGTAGTAGCTCAACACAATATCCTAAAAACAGTTGTGCATATCAAAGGGAATACCTACGTATTTATAATGTTGGCAGAGCTAGTTATTGTATTGAATTATATTGGCTTTTGTTTTGTAGGTATAGCATGGACTAAAATCCTAAGCATTTTAATTCCTATTATTTCCCTTTGTGTTCAAAAGAAGAAGAAGAAGGAAAAAAAAAACTTTGGGTTGAAGTCACCACTTTATGTACTGCTATAAGCTTCTCATGCCACAATCTCTTTCAACACATCATATTCCTTCCTCGTTTCTCCTCCTACCTAATGGAGTTAGTTTACACTGACTGAAACGTTAAGGAAACTGCCAGAGGAAAAAAGAACCAGTATTTGCTTTGCGGTTTTCTACTTCAGATTTTCATCTCTGTGTGTATCAGGCATTTAGAGACTGAAGGAAATCATTTAGTGAGAACTCATGCTGAGAATATGAAGAAACATAAATATGACAGGCTGTTTCCAATTAGAGGAGAATCAATTTCTATCTTCACTCAAGAAAATAAACAGGTATCTTTCCTATGCTAATAAGGGGCTCTTTCAGTGATGAGATGGGAAGCAAAAGTAATGACACCCTGCCCAATTATTCCCCCTCAGAAGCCAGGACAAAACAAGGACACTAACAACCACTCCGAAGCTGCAGGTGTCCACCGATCTCCAATAGAGACAGGAAACATCTGAAAGTCCAGACTGTGACACAGGATGGTGGAAAGTAGGTGAGTCAATGTCCCTCCATTTTGCAGAACAAAGGTAGGTCCAATTAGTGTGTGTGTGTGTGTGTAGAACATATGACGTTGTCAATCACAAGTTGACTCTACTGCCAAGCTCTGGGAATTCTGAGAAATCAGGAATGCAACTCACTACATAGCATTCACGATCCTTAAGAGGCAGATGAAAGAGAAACAACTGGACCCCTCCCCCCAACTCCTATTTTTCCCTCTGACAAACTGAATGACAGTCTTTCCTCTATCCTTTGGGAGTCTAGAGATGGTTTCTCAGAAGAAATTGCTCAGATAGTCTTGAAGTTGTAGATACCAATCACAGGAGGACAGTGATTTGGTTCTCAATAGAAAAAAAAGGGGGGTGTAAAAAACTCTTCAGTGTTGTTGCATCATTTAAACTGAGTGGAGCAGCAGCGGAGGTCATTCCTCAAGGAGATTAAAGGCATAATTTCCTAGGAAAGTCAGAACCCGATGACCTGTGGTCAAGAGAGCAGGGTTCTCCTCCAATATTTCACTGTGAGATCCAGCAGTGACGGATCCAGACCTACTGCTGGATTCAGTGTTTCCCCTCCAAAATCTGGTTGTTGCCAATGGGACAGCGGGGAAATGGGCCTTTATGAGTGGCTCCTTCCTCTGTGAGAGGAGGGCCTGAGGTAAAGGGCCTCCACAGAGGAGCTGATTTGGTTCGTTTCCACTTTTCCATTGTAATGTAAAATAAAAATAAAAAAGGAATTTGAAAAAATCAAAGTATTTTATTTCCTGTAATAAAATGTCTTTAAAATATAAGTAATTGCAAAAATCAAATATGTGAAGAAGCTATGTTCTCCAACTTAAGTTATCTATAGAGAAACCATTTGTCAGATAAGTTTACTAACAAAAGGTAGATATATACTTTTTCTAAAAGCATTATATTTTATATTTTCTAAATATCAAAAGTATAGGCTCCGGGAGTTGAGGAGTCGCTCAAACACGTGTGTACTCATGTGCACACACACAGACACACAGAATTAAAAATAATAAGAAACATATAAAACACCCTGAAAGTGCCAAGTAATATAAATAAGACCTAACAAAAATAATTTGATTTAAATTTCTGAGCATAAAATGTGGAAGGAGAAAAAACATATCTTTAGAGGAGGTACAATTAATTGATGAAGTATATGTTAATATATGATTTATTAAAAAGAATATACTATATTTGTATAAATAAAAATTAATTTTATAATTATAAACTTTCCCTAACATTTTATTACAGCTATTTTAATTAATATATAAAAGTTGGAAGAATTTTACAATAAGCATCTGGATAGCCAGTATTAATCTGTCCTATTTTTTTTTGACAAGTTTTGAAGTAAATTGTGGACTTTCCCTTTGATTCCTTAAACCTATCATATGGCACTTAATGACATTTTAAAAAAATGAGTTTTCAAGTATTTTTAAATTTTATGTGTTTGCTTGTTTTGCCTGTGTGTATGTGTGTATCTGGTGCTCACAGAGCCAGACAAAGCCATTTGATATCCCTGAGCTGGAGTTAGGGATGGTTGTGAACTGCTGTGTGGGTGCTGGGAAGTGAACCTGGGTCCTCTGCAAGAGTGGCATGTGCTTTTAACCACTGGACTATCTCTCCAGTCCCTCCTAATGACATTTTTGCCAACAGCAGACCTCATGCAGGACCCAACTTTGTTGTAACTGGTTCAGTTTGTGAAAGCCCCTTATGACTGTTGCACCTTGACAGAGTCACTGAACCCATTTCCCAGAACGCATCCCTCGCTGTGAAGTAGTGCTTGACTGCTCGCACTCATTGAAGTGACTTTTTCTTGATGAAAGTATTATTTGTAGAAAACTGGCAATTACAGATACAAAGTTTCCAAACCTATCACCCCAGTAGCATGCTGTGTGCTAGCACCCCACTTAATCCATTTCAAAGGTCTAAGAAGCCACACTCTCTTTATTTCACAGATGAGGAATCTATGAAGAGGTCACAGAGCCAGGGTGTGCGCCCATGTGTCCTGCTTCTGTAGTCTGAACTGTGTGCCTCCCCTCATTTCTGCTTTCCTCCTCGCCCCCCCCCCCAGGACACCCACTGTGGACTCCCTTCTAGAATTTTCTCCGGGTTTGTGCATCCTCATAACTAAGTGATTGTGTTTCTACATGCTGTTTAGTAGTCGGTCCTTCTCCGTGCACGCTGAACTTTTCCTCCACCGCGGTGGGTTATAATTCAAAGCCAGAACTGAGATCTATCAAGACTTACAGGCACAAGGTGACTGGCTGTGTGTGTCTGCACTTATATGTGTCAACATTTGTTCCAGCCCAGTGTGGCCCTTGGCTTAGAGTATGTAACTTAATCTCTAGGAGTATAGATGTTTTCCTTTCTTCCTCATGATACTATTAAAGAGGGTCTATCAGGAGAGATTGAACAAGAAAAATTTGCATAATGTGATTGTATTTCCAATTGAACTTCAGTGGGCAGGAAGGGGTGTTCTGAAACAAATTTGAAGTTGGTTGCGATAGTCAGCTGAGTAGTGTTGAGAATACAAGACCAATGTGTTCAAGATTTTTGAAGCAGGCATGAAAAATGTCTCTAACACTGGAAAATAATAGCATTGTATCTCTTGCTGGTTTGAAATTCTTGGCATGTTAATTAGTCTATAAAAAAAGAGCCTTGCCACTGTCACAAGGCAAGTTCTGAAAGCCTAAGGCTTTTAAACTTGAAGGAGCGCAGTGAAGGACGGGACTCATACAGAATGTTCAGAGGGTATTGCAGAAAATGACAAAAGTTGATTAATTACTTATATTAAAACTAAATTGCAGTGATGGTATTAGCATTCTGAAGTCAGCCACTTCCTTTAATTTTCCTCTTACAGCTGGGAATCTATCTTCTTCACTATTTCTCTCTTAAAGAGAACAATTTTACCTCTTCTTTTTTGTAGTGGGTTCCCCTTGCCTCACACTATAAATATCTGTGATTTACTTATGTAATTAATATTTATCTCTTGATAGAGAGATTCTTGGTGAATTCAAGAGCAAAAATGAGCTTGTGAATTTAACTGAATTCTTGAGTTGAAATCTTAATTTTTTTTAAAAAATGGAAGATACAAAGTTCCTTTCTGATCTTGGACAGGAGGTTTTCAAACTTTTTATTAAGTAGAATGTTAAAAAAATTATCACCTCATAGCAATAACACATTGACTCCTTCAAGATGTTCACCAGGCAATTAAATTAAAAAAATTCAAATGTCTATAAGCTATGCTTAAACATTTTAAATTCAGGGTACATACTTATTACATTTTATTTTAAATTAAAAATATTCTAAAAACTCAGGTTTTACATCTAATGATGGCATCGTTGTCTTGCACTTGGTTTGAATCACAGACCATGAGAATATGTTTCCTAGAATGTGTGACATCTGAGACACTTCATTCATAATACAGGGTACTAAACGGTCCTTCCTTCCTTCCCTCCCTCCTTTCTTCCTTCCTTCCATCCTTCTTTCTTTCCTCTGTCTTTGCTTCCATGTGATACAGGATTTGAGAGCAACTGGACCTTTCATGGCTCAGTCGTACATGACCCAAGGACCTTACATGCCAGACACCTGTAGTCATCAAAGATGGATTGTGGCTGCAGTTTATTGTCTCATGCTAATGAAGATTAAAGGTGTGGATTTTTGCTGAGGTATGCAAAGCAGAAGCTGGCTTTTGTAGGCTCAGATTTTTCAAAAAACTATTTTATTTAGGGCTCTTAAATGCTCCTACCTCCCTTCCAGCCCACTGTTCCAGAGGAGAAAGAAGGTTATTAGGAAAAGAGGGTTGTGGGCCTTTTTAGATATAGTTCCTTGGGGGTCATTCTGCAATTTGTTGTCTGGAAACCAGAAGTCCAGTCAAATAGCAAATGCCACAAAGTGACAGGAATCATCATCATCATCATCATCATCATCATCATCATCATCAGCAGCAGCAGCAGCAGCAGCAGCACGAGTCAGCAGAAACAGCAAGACCTCTGAATCAGCGAAAGCAGTACAAGGCTCAGCTGGAGTGCCATGAGAAATTCTGTGGAGCGTTTCTCTCTGAGAAGTGTAGAAAAGGGAAGACCAGAGAAGCGATGTGAACTTTACAGAGCATAACAATGGAAAGGTGCTGTCTCTCTGTCCATGGGCTTCTATTTATTCTTTGTCAGAGTCCACACAAGGGTGTTTTTCCAGCTGGCAAAAACCACACCCTTGCACGACACAGTTTCCAGCAAAACATCACTTGCCCTCTCGTGTCTGTTTAGAGCTGACCAAGATCATGTGCCTTCTTAAGTGTTTGTTTTCAATTGAGGATGAACTAAAAGCGTTTCCACATCCCACATTGGGGACCAAACCCAAAAATCACATATAAGAAACCGAAACTTCCACTACAGACTTTAGTAAGAATTATTGCAGAGGAGTAAAAAAAATGAGGAAAAGTAAGAAATTAGAGAAAAGCAAGAGAACTTTTGAGAGTTGGGAGTGGTTTACAAGAAAGAAAAAAAAAGCCATTGAATTCCTTCATTGAGGCATTTTATAGGGCAATGTCAGAAAGTGGACAAAGGCTGAGGTAATTTCTACCAAAACTGGTTAATTCCCTAGGCTACCAGGGGCTGAGCCAATAAGTAGCATACATACTTCATGGCCCAGCCAAAGAAGTGAGCATGTGCTGTTCAACCATTGTTCACCATCTTGCCAGTGCTACTTGTCCTCCGACCTAACGAGTGTTTACACTGCTGTGAACTATGCCAAGCTCTCTTTGTTCTCATATTTACATGATTAGCTTGTAGATTTACCATGACAGAGAGTTAACTACTCCAGCCTCCAAGATGAGCAGCTGTAGTCCTTCTTGGTTACCTCATACTTAGTCTACAGGATGGTCTTTGGTGAGCGCCTGTGACACCGGTTCTCAGCCTGGAGGCTGCAATCCCTTTGGTAAACCTTATCTCCAAAAATATCTACATTATAATTCATAACAGCCGCAAAATTACACTTATGAGGTAGCTACAAAAATAATGTTATGTAATGGGGGTCGCCACAATGTGAAGAAATCACAGCATTAGGAAGGTTGAGAACCACCCATCCTAGGAGGATAGTTTCTACAAGAAGCTTACTGCTTTGTTACAATTAGCTACTCAGCTATCCAGTGCCCCCCAGGTCTCTTCCTATCCAACTACTCCTTCTCTACACTCACTGGCAATACACTCACCAACCCCTCTCAGCCCCTGATAACCCTGATTTTCTTCATCTCTGAAAGGTCAACATTTTAGCTTCTGTATAGAAGTGAAAACATTCAGTATTTGTCTTTCTTGCACCTGCCTTATTTCACTTAACATGATTTGTTCCAATTCCACCCTGGTTGCTACAGATAACAGAATTTCATTCTTTTAGGTAGAGTATTATGCCACTGTGGATATGTTCCATGCTTTGCTGCTCAGTTCATCAGTCAGTAGACAAGCCTAGGTCAATTAGTATCTTGTTTAGTGTAAATGGTACTTCAATAAACAGAAAGCATCCTTTTAATATCTCTGGAAAAGAATTCTCTTTTGAGGAGCATCCAGATTGTCAAACATACTTAATGCAGAATACATAATTTTTTTTAAACCAAAATTTAACATTGAAATTTAATTTCCGTCTTTCTATTGTAACCCTGGCTGGTCTGGAACTCACTATGTAGACTAGGCAGGCCTTAAACTCACAGAGATCTGCCTGCCTCTGACTCCTGACTGCTGGCTACTTTAAAACAAGCTTAAATGACACACTAATTGTATAGACGCATGAGGTTTCAGTGTGCCATTTCAATACACGAATATCATTACATCTGAGTAAATTATTGTTTTCAATGTTAACATAATAAGTGCCATTTTTATAAAAACTAACGTGAGAAAGAATGAGAAGTCTCAAATTTAAGGGCACGCTCCAAATTCAAGACAATATTTCCTGATGAAAACTTGCACTTGCCAACACCTTCGTGTGCACCTTCTTCCCTGTTTAAAATATTTTAGACACAAAGCAAATTACTGAATGGCCACGTGGAATGCCCAAACAGAAGAGATAGGAGCTCTGCGTCTTTGTTCTACCCCCCCTCCCCCTGTGCTGCTATGGTTTGCAGTGAATTTACTAGAGTCAGTCCTTACCTGGCTCACTTCATTCATCTCACTTCAGTTAAAGAATGCCAGCCTTCCAACAAGGTTCACCTTTCAGCTGCCAGCTCACTCTGTTAACTGTGAGTAATTGCATGAAGTAGATTTACAGCCAGTTCTTAACTCCTCAGACACCATGTAATTAACCAGTGAACTGCTTGATTCTTTATTTAAATGTTTGGTAGTGACTGATTCCTGTGCCTCTATTCTCCAGCTCAGGCATGGATAAGAAAGCACGTAGCATTGTGCCTATATTACCCAGTGACAACTCACATGACATTTTACAGAAAAGAAAACGGGCTGAGAAAGATTAAGTGCAGCAAGCATGTGTAGGCATTTTGCCTGCATTGTGTGTTGTACATCCCTGGTACCTCATGAGGCCAGAAGAGGACCTCAGATCCCCTGGAACTGGAGTTGCAGATGTTTGCGAGCTGCCACCCAGGTGCTGGGAATGGAGCCTGTGTCCTCTGCAAAAACAGCAAGTACTCTTAACTACCAAACCATCTCTCTACGCATCAAAGCATTGAGACTTAGACATGCAACCAGTAGGGTGGCAAGGATGATCTCACTGTCATAGGGAGGTACGAGACTTCAATGAAAAAGACATCCTTCAAACAGTGACCCCATTAAAATCTTCACAAGAAGGAAATTGGGAGGAAACTTCTGCCGCCAGGAGTAAATCGCCAAGGAGGCGACTCTGGAAGAGGACCCAGTCTTTGAGAGGAAGATGCCTATTGGTTCAGCCACAGAGCAAACTCATTACCTAAGTTACAGGACAAGAGGAGGGTAAACACCATTGAAAATAGTCTTGATAAGTTTTTCTTTTTAGAAGAACATCAACAGTGCACTTTGATCTGTATGTGTTTATGTGTGCACATAAGCCCAACCCTTGGGGAGGGAGGAGGCTGAGGCTGGAAGATTGTTAGATCATGGCCAGCTTTGACTACATAGTAAGACCCTGTCCCTAAGCAAGCAAGCAAGCAAACAAACCAAACAAGAAAAACCCCAATGAAACTCTTCATACAACATATTTACTTTAAGTTCATTGTGTTTCTAACTGATAAACTACGGCATACTAAATAATAGCACATTTTCTATATTATTATCTTTGTAGTCACTTATAATCACAGTAAGAGAGGAGGAAGGAGTTTGAGAGCCAGAGAAGAGTCTTTCTTTTCCTCCCTGAGTGGTAACAACGGTCAGGAAAGCAGAAACCACACTCCATTGCGCCCTGCACACCTGTATTTGCAAGCCAGGATAGGTTGGAAACCCTGGAGAAGGGGGATAAAATCTCCCCTCCATGGGACCCCGAACAGTGTTGGAGTCAACAGCAGCTCACCGTGAGATAAACATGTTTGGAGTCTTGTCTGTGTGGTTGGAATTCTCTGAATTAATTTCCATATAAAATGTTTATTAGAAAACAAGCAATTCAATGTGTGCTAATTCTCCTCTCATGTATATAACATTAGAACTCAGTAGTAATCATAGTTCATTGTTTAGATCTCATAACAAGAAATAATTTTTGGAGGAACAGTTTATCATTGTTGTTAAGACTTAGTGAGAAGGCACACAGATTTTAGTCTTGTTTTAAACTCTCCAAGGCGGTTGTGATGGAATTAGCCTAGTTCAGGACACCTCTTTGTAATGATGGCTGAGTATCATCTGTCTCTGAGAGGGCTACTGCCTCTTAATGCTTCTGCCAAGGTTTCCTGAGTCTTCTTTGCCCTGACCTGTGAGTGTGTTGATTGGCCTTTAGCCCGTCACTGACCTTCCAGCAATCTCCTGTCTGTACAACTTCAGTTTGGTTTGATAGTCTAAAAGCTATAGCCTTATCTTCTTAACAGACTTTGAGTGAAGGAATCCATAGAATTTCCTAATCTTTCAAAATCTAACATTTTAAAATGTGTATGTGTGTGCATGTTTGTAGGTGTGTGGCTATACTCATGTGTGCTTGTATGTGGTTATGGGTATACTAATGTGTGCATATATGTAGAAGCAGAGGACAAGCTTGAGTGTCATTCTCAGGTACACAATCCTCATCATTTGAGACAGGGTGTCTTACTAGCCTGGAGCTCACTGGTAAGGTTAGACTGTTTAGCCCAATGCTTCTAAACCTATAGGTTGCAACCCTTTTGTGTGTGTGTGTGGGGGGGGATGACCCTTTTACAGGGTCATTCTGCATATCCTGCATATCTGATATTTGCTTTACAATTCATAACAGTAGCTAAGCTACAGTTTTGAAGTAGCAAAGAAAATAATTTTATGTTTGGGGGTCACCACAACATGAGGAACTGTATTAAAGGGTCTCAGCGTTAGGAAGGTTGAGAACCACTGACCTAGCTAGTGAACGTCAGGGATTCTGCTGCCTCCATCTCCCCGTTTATGAGCTTACAAATGCATGCCGCCATGCCAGGCTTTTTGTGCAAATGATAGGGATTGAACAAAGCTCTGAGTGATTGTGAGACTAGCACTTTTAGTGACTGATCTATATTTCCAGTCCCCAAATCTGCCTGTTTTAAAAGTACGGATTTTGTCTTGCCTCTATCCTGAGATATTTTTCTTTCTGAAATGAATATGTGTTAGGCCAGCCTTCATAGAAGCCTTCTTTAATGTAGATTTACTCAGAACATTTCAAAACACATTTTAACTTCTGAATGTTCAGAATTACAATGATGCAATCAGGCAAGGAGTTGCATATAAAAGACCTTAAAAATAGTCACATAGAAGATTTGATTTGGCTTTTAAAGATTATTTGTTGTTGATATTTTCAAATGTCACACAGAAATCAAAGCTTTTTCAAACTCAGGAAAAAAACCCTTAGGGTTCTCCCTCATATGAAGACCGTAGCCTACAATGCACACACAGACACACAGACACACACACACACACACACACACACATTCAGAGCTGTTAAGTATGAGCGAAGTCTAAAAATTTAGAAAGGAGACCTAGAGAGGGTGATATCAGGCTATGATCAGAGACAGAGCATGGAGAAAAGGACATATGAACATGAAATTGGACATAAAGCTTGTGCTTTTGGAGTTTCCATTCTGGCATCAGTTTCATTTTTGTGATAGATCTGTGACTCCAACTTTCTGTGTATTGAAGTAGCAAGGGCCACTTTTACCAAAAGA
Source organism: Pachyuromys duprasi (assembly GCA_028658305.1). Classification (NCBI taxonomy): domain Eukaryota; kingdom Metazoa; phylum Chordata; class Mammalia; order Rodentia; family Muridae; genus Pachyuromys; species Pachyuromys duprasi. The sequence continues at coordinate 31,864,735 of CM053749.1, forward strand.
ATCCAAGACATTATTCTTTTGAAGTGGTAATTAAGAAATGTGTGCTTTTTTTTGTTTCCATTCCATTGACTATCAGTGAAATAGAAATTAAACATGACAAGTCAAGAATTTGTCCCATTGACCCACTTAGAAAAAAAAAAAGATTGAAAAAAATTGTTCTTGGGGAGGAGCTTCATAACCTAAAAAATTTCCCTTTATTCCTTCTGTTTAAAACTGTATCAAAGGGACTGGAGAGATGGCTCAATGTTTAAGAGCCTTTGTTACTCTTCCAGCGGATCTGAGTTTGGTTCCCAGCACTCACGTGGTGGCTCACAACCTGTTTTATGGGATCTGATACCTTCCAATGCATATACAAACATGTAAGCAAAACACTCATTCACAAATAATATAACATCAATATCTTAAAAATCTATATCAAACAATACTATTATAGTTTCATTTAATAGTGAAGTGTATTGCTACACATAAAAACCTTGTTGTTTTTTTTTATAATATTTTATTCCTAGTACCCAGAGGGCAGATACAGGTGGATCCCTGTGAACTGAAGATGGGCATGTTCAATACGCAAAGTTTCAGGCCAGTCAAGTCTACACAGTAATACCCTGCCTCAAACAAACAAACAAACAAAAACCCCAAATGCAAGATAACAACATTCTCTCACATTTGGTCTCCCTTCCCACAGACTACAGCCATGGCCTTCTGATATCTCAGACATTTGCCTTAAAATAGAAATGTGGACTTGGTAGAAGTTTGGATTTTGTGGCTCCTGATTTTGAGCTTGAAGATTTCATTCTCATCTGAACCTGTACCTCCTAACACTATGTCCTTCAAATAAACAGAGATAAACTGCCTATGCCTCAAGAGTCCCAGTTAGTTTAACTTTGATTAACACATTTTTCTTGTTTTCTTTTAGGACTCATGCTTAAAAACTAGGATCCATTTTTCTCTTAGGCTTGAATGAAAATGCAGGAGGGATTCCTAGTCCCAGTTGTACAGATGAGAAATGGTGAGTATTTGAAAAGCATGCTCAGATTTCCTAAACAGTGGGCTATCCCCAGATGTGACACAGCCTTGACTGTACATTGGAGTAAGGTGTGGCTGCAAGGCACCTGACAGCCATCTGCAGAGGTCTGCAGTCTGTGCACCTGGAGGTCTCCATCCCTGCTCCCAGAGCCCATGTGCTTGAACTTGTTTCTTCTAAAGCAAGACAGTAGGAATTCCTAGAAGTTGCCTATACTTATTATAGAGCCAGCGTGCCTGGCCGGAGTCCTCAGTTTCTTAAAAATGCTAATTTGCTGTGATTAGGTCTTCCTCAAGAATTTTCTTTTTTAAAAAAATATTTATTTGTTTTTATATCAATCACAGGTTAGGTACTTTGCATCCCAGGCATAGCCCCCTCTCTCATTCCCTCCCACTCTCCCCATCCCTCCCTCATCTCCTCCCTGCCCCTTCCAAGTCCACTGATGGGGGCCAGGGGAGAGGACCTCCTCCCCTTCCATCCGACCCCAGATCATCTTGTCTTCTCAGGGCTGGCTGCAATGTCCTCCCCTGGGATATAGCCAGGCTGATATTTCCTGGCGTGTATGGGGGAGGGTCAAAGAGTCAGCCATCAAGTTCATGACTGAAACATTCCCTGTTTCCCTTACTAGGATCTTCATTTGGACACCGAGCTACCATGGGCCACATCTGAGCGGGGGTTCTAGGCCATATCCATACATGGTCCTTGGTTGGAGAAACTGTCTCTTAAAAGACCCCTGTGCCCTGCTCAGTTTGGTCTTTGTGGAGCTCTTGTTCTCCCCAAGTCTTACTAACTTCCCCTATTTTTATTATTACTTCCCGCCCTCTGTCAAAGGCTTGGTTGTGAGTCTTAATATCTGCTTTGATACATTGCTATATTGATTCTTTCAGAGGTCCTCTTTGTATGCTCCTGTCCTGTTGCTTGTTTTATCCTCCATTCATCCATCCCATTTGTTCATCTAAACGAGCATTGATCATACCCACCTGGGTCCTCCTTTTGTATATCTTCCCTAGGTGTGTAAATTTCAGCATGACCTTCTTATCCTATAGGTCTATATAAGTGAGTATATACCATATGTTTCTTTCTGCTTTTGGGATACCTCACTTAGGATGATCGTTTCCAGGTCCCACCATTTGCCTGCGAATTTCATGATTTCCTCCTTTTTAATTGCTGAGTAGTATTCCATTGTGTAAAAGTACCACAATTTCTGTATCCATTCCTCAACTGAGGGACATCTG
>CM053749.1:31867490-31891616 GCA_028658305.1 Pachyuromys duprasi
CTGTAGGGCTGGGTTGCTGTGTAGGTATTGCATGAATTTTGTTTTGTCATGGAAAATTTTGTTTTCTCCATCTATGTTGATTGAAAGCTTTGCTGGGTATAGTAGTCTTGGTTGGCATCTGTGTTCCCTTAAAGACTGCATGATTTCTACCCAGGCCCTTCTGGCTTCCATAGTTTCTGATGAGAAGTCTGGTGTGATTCTGACCGGTCTACCTTCATATGTTACTTGACCCTTTTCCCTTGCTGCCTTTAATATTTTTTCTTTGTTTTGTAGGTTTAGTGTTTTGACTATGATGTGACGAGAGGTATATCTTTTCTGGTCTAGTCTATTTGGTTCTGTAGGCTTTTTGTATGTTTATGGACATTTCTTTCTTTAAGTTGGGAAAATTTTCTTCTATGATTTTCTTAAAAATATTTTCCGGTCCTTGGAGCCTGGAGTCTTCTTTTTCATCTATTCCAATTATTCTTAGGTTTCATCTTTTCATGGCATCCTTGATTTCTTGTTTGTTTTGTGTTTGGGCCTTTTCCAATTTTATTTTTTCTTTGAGTGAGGAATCCATTTCAGCCAGCGTATCCTCAGCTCCCAAGATTCTCTCTTCGATCTCTTGTATTCTATTGGTGATGCTTACTTTTGTAGTTCCTGATCTTTTCTCTAATTTCTCCAGTTCCAGGTTCTTCTCCGTTTGTGTCTTCTTTATAGTTTCTAATTCCGTTTTCATGCTTTGTACCATTTCCTTCAACTGATTGACTGTGTCTCCTTTTTTGGTTGTTTCCTGTCTGTTTGATTGTTCCTCTATGTGGGCAGTTAAATTCTTCTCCATTTCTTTGAGGGCCTTGTTCATTTCCTCTTTTTGTCTCTCTTTTTGTTCCTCCAATATCTGCATAATTATAGCTTTAATATAATTTTCCTGTTTCTTCGCTGAATTAAAATCTCCACTGCTTTTGGGTGTTTCTGGTGGGCCCATGGCATCCTGATTTTTGTTGGGTGAGTTCTTTTGCCAATTTCTGGGCATTTGTTTATATATAATCAAGGAGCTGTTTGTGCTTTAAGGCTGAACTTCAGTCTGGAACTGTCAATCTCTTGTGTCAGGAGTATTCCTCAAGAAGATCTGGGAGTTCCAGTGGTTTGTTAGTGTGTGTTGTTGTCTCATTTGAACTCTGTTGTGGGCTCTGTGTGCCCGGCTTCGTGCTGTGTGCTAGAAGCTGTGAGCACTGCATGCTGGTCACCCCTCTGGTCTGGAGGCTTTACTCCTCACTCTGTGCTAAAGGCTGGGTGTCCAGGTTTGAGTTGTCAGCTGGGGGCTCTGCTCTGGTCAGGAGGCTCTGTGCTCCATCCTGGGCTTGCTGCTAAGGGCTCTCCCCTGGACTGGAGACTTGGCGCCCCCCTTTGGGCCAGGGGCTGTGCACCACGGTCTGAGATGGTATTTGGGCGCGCGTGCGCGCACACACACACACACACACACACACACACACACACACACACATACACGGTCTGGACTGGTTGCAGGCGTTGCCAAGCAGTGTGTGTCTGCTGTATGTAGGCCGGTCTGGTATGGTACCTGGGACTTTCTCAGTCTGGCCCATGGACACACAAGGTCTGGTGTGGTTGCCAGTGGAGCTGAGCGGTGTGTGTCTGCTGTATGTAGGCCGGTTGGAAATGGCACCCTAGGTCCTCTCAGACAGGCCTGTGGACACACACACACACGGACTGAGGTCGTTGCTGGGGGAGTCGAGCAGTGTGTGCCAGCAGTATGCAGGCTGATTGAAAGGTTTCCCCGGGGCTTTCTCAGTCTGGCCTGGAGATTGTGTGACTCAGTCTGGTATGGAGGCTGTTGGTGCCCAGGGTGGCTGCTTGTTCAGATCAGGGCTGTGCGCAGCTGGTCACCCGGAGTTTTTCCCGGGGAATAACTGGGTGTCCCTAGGATTTTCCCACGTGATTTCCTCACCATAGGAGTTCTGCTCACCTGACAATCACAAATGCTGGTGTTTTAGGTCCCAGAGTTCAGTCTCCTCGTTGCTGTGTTGTTACTGCTATCCTACTCCTCAGACACAGTGTCCTCTCGTGGCAGCCATCTTGGATCCTCAAGAATTTTCTTAAAGTGTATTTCCTTTGTGTTTGCATATGTAAAAGGGCTATATTGGTGCCCCCATGGGAAAACCACTGAAATTTACATTTCCTTTCTATAGAAGGTGCGCTGAAGACAAGTGGTTGCGTACTGCCCATTTGAGGTCTTCTGGGAAAACATCTTACCTGCTAAGCTATCTCTTCAGATCCAGTTTTTTCTTTCCTTTTAGAACCCCTGCACAGAAGTAGCCCATGGCAGCTCAGTGTCCAAGAGGGTTCCCCAATAATAGAAATAGGGACCATCTCTGACATGAACTCATGGGCTGGCTCTTTGATCACCTCCCCCTGAAGGAGGAGCAACCTTATCAGTCCACAAAGGAAGACAATGAAGCCAGTACCGATGAGACCTGATAGACCAGGGGCAGATGGAAGGGGAGGAGGACCTCCTCTATCTGTGAACTAGGGAAGGGGCACAGGAGAAGAAAAAGAAGAGGCTTTGGGAGGGGATGGGGAGAGGGCTACAGCTGGGATACAAAGTGAATAAAGTGTAATTAATAAAAATAAAATAAAAATTTTTTAAAATTTTAAAAAGGATTTTGAAAAGAAAAAAACGTTTAATTTTTAAATTTTATGTGTATGAGTTTGCTTATACGTATGTGTGTGTGTGTGTGTGTGTGTGTGTGTGTACACATGCATAACCACATGTGTGGCTGATGTTCTTAGAGACCAAAGAAAAGGTACTAGATTCTCTCCCCAGATTTGAGACACTATGTGGGTGTTGTGACTCAAACTAGTATCCTCTGCAAATGCAGCCAGTGATCTTGAACACTGAGCCATCTCTCCAATCCACCCAACCTTTCTTTTTGAATATTATTAAATGTACAGAAGATTTGCAAAGACAGAGTTCTACTTTACCAGCTTCTCCTATATTAACAATGTCACACTTGTTACAAGAATAGAACCAACAGGAACATAACAACTAACTGAACTCCTCACTTTTTAAACATGAAATCTCCTCCCTCTCTGTGATTCCTCATTTAGGATCCCATCAGAAGGACACACTGCATTTATTTCCATGTCTCTTTAGGTGTTCTCAGCTGTGTGTTTTTCAGCGTCCATGCTGATGCCTCATGATTTTTCTTGTTTACGGCAGCATTAATCATTTCAAAGAGTGCCTCTTGCAGAGTTTGGAGAAGTCTCTCAGTTTGGGTTTGCCCTGATGTTTTCTTCTCATGATTGGTTTCGAGTTGATGAGAGTTTAAGTAGAACAGAAGAAAAATGCCCTTCTCTTTGCGTAGCAAGGGTAGATTGCCAACATGATTTGTGAACGACAGCGTAAACCTTGTGTGTGAGGTTTACCTCTTGAAATCTAGATCTGTCCTCAGACTTGAAGGCAGGTCAGAAGGTCAAGGCCATGTAGAGGAGGTGAGGAGGTGGAGAGTTAAGCACTACTTTCTGGAGAGGGCGTTGTATGCAAAACAGAATGGGATTGCTTCTTCTCCCACTTATTTTTATAATGTCAGCTCATAGATATGCACTCTACATTTTGAGTTACAATTTACTGCTCCATCATTTAGTTTGGGTCGCTGAAATATTTTTAGTTCTGGCCTTTGGAAACCATTTCATGTCGATTCAAATGTCCCCTTGATACACCCCATAGCCTTATTTATCATTTCTTTATTTTCCAGTCCTGTATGCTGCTTCAAGCTTATCCTGCTGATTTCTGACCTTAGTCCTATAATCACCCATTTCACCAAGGTACCTCCATTCCTTTCATTGTTGAATCGTATTAAAAAAAAAAAAACCAGCATCAAGGCACCGAGGATGCTCATTACTCCTGGAATGCTGTAACTTCTCAATGGGTAGAGCCAGGAAGCATATATATGAGCACGAGCCCATGTGGGTACACATTTACAAGACTAGTTTTGCATCTATACAGCTGTGTATACTCAAAGATAAAGGTGCAGCAGTGAGAATTCTACTATAATCTAGCACTATGTAGTTGCTCCATTAGTAACCTCTACTTGTGAGTATCAAATTAGCTGCTGTTGACTATTCTCCCAACGATTTGCCCAGTTGTTAATACTTCTGTAAGTTTTTCTCATGTCCATAGTCTCTAATCTGGGCTGAATAATTTAGTTCTTTTAAGTAAAGATGTCGACAACAAAATACATTTTAGCCACAGGGCAAAATAAATCTCTCAGCATGTTTCCTTAATTCATCAAAATAGGTATGTATTAGCAGATAGCACATCTGTGCACGTCTAGGATGCTATGAATGCTATTTAGGGGTATTATGTCTGGAAGATTTATGAAGGCAAATGCTCAAGGAGAGAAATATAGACTTGCAGTCATTCAACATTTCAGGACTAAAAGTTTGTTTTGTATAAAATAAAATTTAAAAAAAACATGGGAATCATTAGTTCCAGCCATTACTTGCTTACAAAAAAAGAGCATATTTTATAAAAGGATAATTTGTAAAGTCACACAAATAAGATTTTATACTCTGGGAGTACCAAAACTTATGGTAAATGATATTTAAGAAGTGAAATTATGGGGCTGGAGAGATGGCTTAGAGGTTAAGAACACTTGCTGTTCTTTCAAAGGTCCTGAGTTCGATTCCCAGAAACCACATGGTGGCTTGTAACTATCTATAGTGAGATCTGGTGTGCAGACAGGATGCTATATAAATAATAAAGAAAATCTTTAAAAAAAGAAGTGAAATTATGAAATGAGATAAAGTAAGTTTAGGATATGCTGAAGCATTGCATAAAAAGTTGTTTGAACACAGAAGCAGCTTAATACATTTCTGTAATGCAGAAACAGCGTGAAGTATTTCTGGAGTGATATAAATTCCAGTTTTCCTATATATGATAATGTAAATATGTTATAAAAAGCTTTTCTTATCTTTAATGCAAGCAAGTGAAACAATGGCTGCACTTCTAGGAAGGTCTACGGTGCATTTGGAAGAACTGATCACATTTACCAAAGTGAGTTCTGCTCTGGATCCTGTACCATAACCAGAGCTGGATATGTGAAGTCAAAGTTTGTATGGAGATAAAGGACTAATGTGAACAAAAAAGAGAAAACAGTCAATAAAAGACTAATGACCTCTAAAAGTCAAAGTTAATCTAAGGTACTGGTGTGATGTGTAGTATGTGGTGGGATAATAACATTTACAAAGACTTACAAAGATTGTACAAAACTTTCATGAAAACATGGCTCTTGCTTACCGTTGTCATTATTCCACCAAGTTCTGTAGCTAGTTATTCACATATGGTAAACTGTCGTAGGAGGGGAGTGGTTCTAGGGAGGACGTCAGTGCTGTGTCAGGTTGTCAACATTCATTTCTACTGGGGCATCATCTACTGCCAAGCTTTCATCATCCTACAAGACATAGATTGGAGAACAGAAACACCCTGAGAAACTCAAAAATCACAGTCTCGACTTTCTTAATGTTGTGACCCTTTAATACAATTCCAAAAGAGGTGATCCCAGACCATAAAATTATTTTGTTGCTACTTCATAACTGAAAATTTGCTACTGTTACAAATAGTAATGTAAATATCTGATATGGGACCCCGAAAAGCATCTCAAACCACTGAGGAGTGTTTGAGAAGGAAGCTCCACCTGGCTTGGAGATTCAGTGATATTTGAGTACATGAGATGGAAGAGAAGGAGGAACAGTGAAACCATACAGAGAAGTTGAGAAAACCTACTTTGTTTATAGTATATTCCTGAAACATTTGCTCTAATCGGGATGCCTAGCCAATGTTTATTTTCTATAATTTGTGAAACATCTTTAATATGAACAAGCAAACACCAACCAACTTGAGGGGAAATATAGGTAATTGTTTGAGTTAGTACAAGTCTTGGTCTGAGTGGTTATTTGCTGGGTGATTGATAAGCATATAGTTATCACCTTGGAAGAAAAAAATGCAAAATAAAATTTTTGAGGTGCCCTTTCCAGATATTAAAAACTGAATCTTTAAAGGGTACAGTTCATCTTTGTTGTAAAAATGGCCATAAAATATTTCTTATTGATGTGCCATGAATCTGTCCAATTGGGTAAGTACAAAAATAGATTTTATCTTCCTTTTCTTAGTAGTGAAATCTCTCTCTTTCATGATTTCAAGCCAAGGAAATGACATTTTGCATTCTGTAACTAAATACTTCCAAAGTATATTTATATAATGGTTTCCCCTTTGTAAACATTTGCACAGTCACTGTTTTATCTTGACTTACCAAACAGGAGATCTAGAAAATCTGAAACATATTTTTTTTAGGACTTCTGAATTAAAATGGTTCTTTTATATGTTTTATCAATAATTTAGTCAGATATTTCATCTCTTAACCCCAATGCATATTGTACTGTTACAGTTTTATTCCTAAGGTAAGATAAAATTTTAATGAACAGAAACAATGAATCCTCATCAGAAGAAATATTTCATTAATGAAAACTCATTTAAATTTAATCCAATCTAATTCAACCATTACTGGTATGTGATCATGTCTTCCACTGAAGGAGCAGAAATTATTCATGGGGTGGAAGCCACTCAGAGCTTATCACTCTGTTTGAGAGAGTTCAAACAAGGACTAAAGAAGGTATGACACTGCAGAACATGATGATGTAGGAGATGAAAGGCTGCGCTGTGGGAGTTCAAGTGCAGAAGGAGCCCTGAGCTGGAAGGATAGGAAAACATCTTATGATAATAAGGCAATAAGGATGGGACAAGCCTAAAAGAATAAACAAAATGTTGAAAAAATGTGTAGATGGGGTCACAGATACAGACGAAAGTACTGAAGTTGAAGAAGAAGAAAAAGAAAGGAGGAGGAGACCGTGGAGAAAGGAGAAGGAGGAGGAGAAGAAGAAGAAGAGAAAGAAGAAATTTAAAGACAAGGTCTTGCTATGTAGTATAGGCTGACCTTGAACTTGACATCCTCATGAGAATCAAGTTCATAGCACGATCCACTAGCCCTGTCTGAAGATGTCTTAGTGAGTTGAACTTTGTTTTCTACAATAATATCTGGAAGGCACCATTTTGAAAAAGAGTGACATAAAGAAGTATGCCCTGTTTTCACCATAATCTTACGGGCTTGTTGAATTTTAGTCTGCAAATGCTATTCCCGAAAAATTGCAGGCCTGTCCACAAATGCAGTAGCTTTTTAGAGAAATCAGATTTAGGGACAGTCTACTTATGTCTAGACCAGTACTTGAATCAGTTTACTGCTTCTTCCTTTTTTTTTGAAACATCGCAAATGTCAATGGGGCTTAAAAATATCTTTATTTAGAATGTCAGAAATGAAAAATTGTGAATAACCATTGTATTTGTATCTTTTAATGATGGTAGGAAGAGGCCATTACTAGGAGACAGATATTGAACAAATTTTCCCGTTTAACCTTTACAATGCACAGGTAAACCCACTCAGTTACAGTAATTTCCATTCTCTTTGTGAGTAAAGTCATACGGTGGGTGAGCAATATACCAAGTCCTGCATTCCTAAGAACAACAGTGTCAAGACAAACTGAGGTGCCCAGATTTGAGTCTGTACTGCCAATGTGAACAGTTATAAGGCCTCCTTTTTAGACAAAGGTGTACGGTCCTTCTAATCCCCTTTAAACTACTTTCCTCTTTTCTCCAAGGTAGGCAGAGTATTTAGAACACACAAATCATGTATATGAGGCTTTCTTTAACACTTAGTCTGTAAGCTTTTAAAAAAATAAATCAGACATAAAGCATATGGTTATAAGCACAACGGGGAATGGTTTTATTAGCCTTTCCTAACAATGAAAGGAAATCTGCAGAATGAGAAAAAAAATACACATCTGACAGAGAGTTAGTGTCTAGAATAATGCAAAGAACTCACAAAACAAAACAAACAACATGATTAAAAATTGGGGCATGGAACTAAATAGAAAGTTCTCAAAAGAAAAAACATGAATGGATGAAAAAATATTTAAATGTTCAGCATCTTTATCCATGAAGGAAATGCAAACTAAAACTGCTTCGAATAGTAAGAATGGCTATGGTAACAAACAAACAAACAAACAAACAAACAACAAATAGCAAATGCTGGCTGGATGTGGAAGAAGGAGCAATATTAGTCCATTGTTGTTGAGACTACAAAACGGTGCAGCTGCTATGGAAATCAGTGTAGAAATAGACCTAGCATATGATTCTGTTCCATCTCTTCTGGGCATATAGCAAAAGGGCCTAATATCTCACTATGGAGATACTTGCTCATCCATGTTCATTGTGTCTCTGTTCACAAGTGCTATGAAATAGAAATAGCCTGGTTGCCCATCAGCTGGTGAATATAAGAATTGCATTTATGCAATAGAGTATTATTCAGCTGTTGAGAAAAATGAAAGGAGGAAATTTGCAGGTAAATGAATGCGGCTGGAAATAAGCTTTCCAAGTGACATAACCCAGATTTAGAAAGACAAACATCACAAGCTCTCTTTCACATGTGGGTGCTGGCTTTCGATCTGTAGATACTTGTTAAATTTGGAATAACCATAGAAGTCAGGAAAGTAGTGAGTGGCTGAGGAAGGTGACTTTCAGGGAAGGGAGACCAAAGCAGGTAGCAAAGTTGGAATGGGGGTTAGTGGAGCAATAGGATGAAGTGGGTGCTGGTGTGAGAAAAGGACAGAGGAGAAAGTACAGAGAAAGAAAACTAACGCGAGGATCTCTGAAGAAGCCATGTGGAAACCTAATACTGTAGAAATTCCTAAAATACACGCATATATACATATAAAATACTAAAAGTGGAGTTACACATTAACAAGGGGACAATTCTTCTTTTAGACACCATAAACCATCAGATAAGCCCAGTGCCAGAAAGTAGTTACTTCTTTTTGAGTTGTTGTAGATCATCAAAGACTACAGACTACTGCCATTGCTTTCGGTTACACTCCAGAACTTGATGTTAAGACTCCACTGCTGAAGACAATACATACTTGAGTCACAGGCCATGAGGAATCAAGTCGCTACTGGCCTAGAAGCTCAGGCTAACTTTTGGCTAACTTTCATAGTGCTGGAAGGTGTTATGCATGCACACTGGGGAGAAAAATAATCGACAGTGATTTTTCAGGATCCTGTAAACTTCAATATCCAAATGTCTAACAATAACAAAATGTCTGCCACTGACACAATAGCGGCACAAATGTTATGGTAGTAACCCAACACTTTTTGTCAGGATTTAAGGTTTTCTTCTCAACTTGTGGCTGTCACTGTTAGTGAGGCCAAGAAACAAGCTAGTAGAATCTCCGAGGGAGAACCTACTACTCTCATTTTGTAAATGGACATGACACTAAGCTCACCATCGCATCACTTAACTGTTGTCAGAGAAGATTCCCTTTGCAGTAGATGGTGATTAACATAGAGACCCACAACTAGTTGACATGCAGATAAATAGATACCGTGAAGTGCTCAGCCCTAAATGGAACATTTGTCTCATATCCCTTCCTCTCACGTTTTCAGGATCATTGCAGAAGTGGGAGTAAGAATATTGTAAGAGCCTGCCCAAAGCAGTGGATAACTATAGCAAAACAGTGTTTTCTGAACCAATAGGGCAGGTGTACATATGAATCCACAGCATCTTTGACTACATATACAAGACCTGTACAAGATCAAGCCAGGAAAATAAATCACAGCATGGATGGAGGAGATGGTCATGAAGTCCTACCACTAGCCGAGAGATGTTGGCAACTGATGACTGATTAGAGAAGGAGAATCGGATTTTGTTTAAAGTTTTTTTGTTTTACCCAGGAATCAGCCCAGTACCCAGGAAGCTACCCCTAATTTATTTGCTAGCCCTGCAGCAGTGTGTGTCTGGCAGCAATAAGTGAATCCCATGGTTTTAAGAAGAAAAGAAATGCGTAAAGTGGGGGTGAGGACAATAATGGGAGTTAAGGGAGAAGATGAAGGAAAGCAAGGGAAGAGTGCAGCTTATGCAAGATATCATATGTATGTATGAAATTCTCAAATAATAAAAAAAGAAAAAATATCCAACTTTGAGCCCTACCTCACCCCCAGACAGAAAGGGTTCCAGTGCTTATGCTGATGATTCTTTTATCAAGCGTTGTCAGGTAAGGTTTCCTCTCCTGCCTTGTTCCAGTTTCTTCACCTTTACTGGTGACAACTCTAGACTTAACTAGTGGCAGGTGAGTGATATCTTGCAATTGCTTTAAGGGTAACTTTCCCTCTCTAAACAGTTATCAGTTGCCAATAGCTCCCAGCTAGTGGTGGGGCTTTATCACCATCTCCATTCATGCTTTGAGTTTTCCTGGCTTGATCTTGTGCAGGTCTTATAGATGTAGTGAATCCATACATCCATATGTGCAATTACCCTCTTACTTAGAAAACAGTGTTTTGCTATAGTATTTAAAATTAACAAAAAAACTTAATTTTTTTTCATCCAGTACATTTTAACCATACTCTTTCTCCTTGCCCAACCTCTCTCTCCTCTCTCTCTCTCTCTCTCTCTCTCTCTCTCTCTCTCTTACACACACACACCACACACACACACACACACACATAACCAAAACACTCATAAAGCAAACAACATCAAATCAAATGTCAAAAAAGACAAAAATATCGAAATAAAACAAAAATGACAGATACACAAACAGAGAGCAACCAAACCCAAAACACGGAGTCCATTTTGTGTTGGGCAGCTACTTCTGAGCATGGGACCTGGCCTGAAGTATGGTTGAGAAGCCCTGTGTCACTCTGTTGGAAAAAAATGATTTTCCCTTCCCCAGCAGCTATCAATTGCAAATAGCTTCTCTGTTAGGGGTGGAACTTTGTGTCCACTTCCTCTTCTCCATGCTGAGATTTTTGTCTTGTCTGAACTTGTGTCCAATCTTATGAATGCTGAGGGTGAGCTTTTTTGATGGCCAAATGTAAAAATATTAGCAAAAGAGAGGTCCATGGAAAGTGAAACTTTTATCCACACACAAAATTGGAGCAAAGCAGAGTACAGATTTCCAGAGTAAGGTTTCAAGTGTACAGAAAGCTCAGATAAAGGCAGTAATTCTTTCTGCATATCGCTCCTGTTTTAATTTTAATTAAAGTGAGTCTCAAGGTTAGTCCTGATCTCTGGTTGCACTTTAATTATCCTCCCAATGTTGTCTGTCTGTGTTATGATCCCTTTAACAGGCAAGAGGAAATAGACATTTAATTAACCAGATGTCACTCAATAAATCTTAAGCATTAGTCTCTGTATCAGAAGAGAGAGTGCAAGCCAGTGAAAAGAGGGTTTGGGTTTAACATGATTAATGTGATGTAGTTTAGAGTTATTAAGACAACTGATGCTCTCTAAAGTTAAACCAAGAATGTTCTTTAAAATTTGAGGTACAGAAGGAGTTCTTTTGGATTGATGAGCAACAGCATGGATGAAAAACTAGAAAATGATGGTTTCCATCCTTATATTATATATTGTTATATATATGTATATGTATGTATATGTATTTGTTTCAAGGTTGGCACTTTGTTCAAATAAAGGAAACCAATTATAGACTTAGATTCAGTGAGATAAACTTGAAAATGTCTGATATTTAGTTTAATAAATAGATATATTTTAAAAAATGGAACCTCAATTTTTGTTCATTTTCTTCGTAGGTGTGTATATCTTTCAAGGGATGTTGGGTTTTTCCTCAGACAAGATTATTCATGATCACTTGACTCAAGAAGCATGATTACTAGATCATGTGATAAGAATACGTTCAGTTTGTAAGAAAACATCAAACTATCTTCCAAAGAGGCTGTTCATTTTGCATTACCACCACAATGAGTAAGAGCTCTCATGTACCCATCCCAGTGGTAGCATTCATTTCCCCAAGCAATTGGTAGAACCACATGCAATTTCAAAGTACTGGTCAATGACACATGAAGGAAAACCTACAGAGAGCTCTGAGAAGATTTGTTTTTATTTCTAAAGAGAACATAAAAACGATAGACATACTTAATGCTTCATGGAATACTTTCAACCGAGCAAATATCTTGAGGCTAAGGATGGACGTGAGCCTCAGAATTGATATAATGGGGAAGTTGGATTACACAACAGAAAGTAAGGAGAATTTATTTTTTTGGATGACATTGGTGAATTACTCATCCCTGGAACTATGTACGTATCCCAGACTTATAGCTAAATGATGACAATTCCTGTGACATAAATTTAAGGCTGTAATTTCCCTACTTAGCAAACAAAAATACTCTCTTCTTTGCAGGGGTTACTATACCTAGGGTTTTACTTAACCACATCCCAGTTTGACTTACCCCCAATTCTGACCTTAGATCTCCACCAAAAACGATCTTTCTTGTTTTTCTTGAAATCTCATATTCTGTGTGAAATTTCTAAGGCTTCACTTAAGAAGTCTTTCCCCTTACCTTCTGAAGGAGTGCTTTTCAATCTTTAATGTTTGTCTCTTCTTTACTTTTTCTTTTATTAAAAATAGATTTTTTTTCTCACATAATGTATCTTGATTACCGTTTCTCTTACTCTACTCCTTCTCTCCCCCCACCCAGATCCATCCCCTTTCTTTTTCTCATTAGACAACAAATTGGCTTCTAAGGGATAATAACAAAATAAAATATAATAAGATAAGACAAGTCTAGCATATCAGAATAAGACAAAACAAAACAAAAACAGGAGTAAAAGAGCCCAAGGAAAGGCACAAGAAACAGATGCAGACACAGAGACTCCTTCATTTGTATACTCAGGAAACCCATAAAAACACTAAGCTGGAAGCCGTAACCCGTACCCAAAGGATCTGAGGGATACAAAGACAGAGAAATATATAAGTAAAATAAAAATAAAGAATATGATAAAATAAAAAAGGAAAACCCGGACATGACACTGTGAAACAAGGAACCTTCAAAGATGTCATTGAGCTCATTTTTCTGTTGCCCATCAACTACTGAGCATATAGCCTGCACTTAAGAGTACCTTTTTTTTTTTTTTTTGCTCAGTGAGACTCCCTTGGAGAAAACTAACTTTTCATATGGAAGTGGTTATTAATTGAAGATTGCTTCTGGGTTGGGGATGGGGTTATGTGCTCACTTCCATCTGGGACTCCATCTCGTACAGACCTGTGAAAAGCTGTATGAAAACTGCCTCAGTCTTTCTGGGTCCAAGTTATACTTCCCAGGATGTTTTCTTTTTTTTCTAGTTCCCTCAATTCACCTGAATTAAATACTGAATAATACTCCATTGTGCCAATGTACCACATTTTTTTAATGCATTCCTCTATTGAGCCACATCCAGGTTGTTTCCAGTTTCTGACTATTACAAATAGAGCACCAGTTTTGACTTGATGTACCAGGGCAGGTTGCTGTTGTTGTTGGGGATGTTTCTGAGAAGAAGGGGTGAGGAGAGGGGGAAAAGGGTTGGAGGGCAGGGCCAGGAGGAGAGGAGGGAGATTGTTATGATAGGGATGTAAAGTGAATAAATAAATAAAGTGTAAAAGAGACACAACAACAAAACAAACAAACAAAACCAAATAAGCAGCAATGAACATGGCTGAGCAAGTGTCTGTGTGGTAGAATGAGGTATCCTTTGGGTATATGCCCAAGAGCGATTATAGCTGATCTATGATCATTCCTGTCTTCCTGAGGAACTACCACAATGATTTCCATAGTGACTGTACAAGTTTTCAGTTTCACTAGCAATAGATGAGAATTTCCCTTATTCTACATCCTGTCAGCATGATCTATCATTTGTTTTATTGATATTAGCTATTATAGCTAAGATGAAATCTCACAGTAGTTTTGGTTTACATTTCCCCAGTAACTAGAGATGTTGAACATTCCTCTAAGTGTTTCTCAGCCATGCGGTTTCCCCTTTTGAGAATTCTCTGTTTACCTCTATATACCATTTTTAATTTTGTTTTTTTTTTTGATATCTAGTTTTTACAGTCCTTTATGTAGTTCGGATACTAGCCCTCTATCAGATGTGTAATTTTTACAAAAAATTAAAATCTTTTTTTTTCATGCTGTTGGGGTGTCAGAATGATGTGTCTGTCTTAGTGTTCTATTGCCGTGAAGAGACAGTTTCAGAGGTTTAGTCATTGCCATGATGTGGATCACAGTGGCAAGCAAGCAGACATGGTGCTGGAAAAGTAGCTAAGAGTTCTACATCTGGATCCCCAGGCAGCAGGAAGAGAGAGACACTGGGCCTGGCTTGAAGTTTTAAAACCTCAAAACTGCACCCAGTGACACTCTTTCTCCAACAAGGCCGCACATCCTAATCCCTCTCAAGTACTGCCACTTCCTGATGACCAAGCATTCATGTAAATGAGCCTATAGACGCCATTCCTACTCAAACCACCATGGTATCCTTGTTGTGTAGAAATTTCTCAGTTCCATGAAGTCCTGTTTATTAACAGTTGATCTTAGTGTCTATGCTATCACGGTGGCTTGCCTTTGAGTTCAAGGCTATTTCTCACTTTCTCTTCTATCGGGTTCAGTGTATCTAGTTTTATATTGAACGCTTTGAACCATTTTAGAATTGAGTTTTGTGCAGGGTGATAAGTATGTATCTATTTGCATTCTTCTACATGCAGACAGTCAGTTTAACCCACACAATTTGTTGGCAATGTTGTCTCTTTTTCAGTGTATATTTTGGGCTTCTTTAACAAAAATCAAGTGTCCATATGTATGTAGATTTGTGTCTGGATCATTAATTCCATTTCATTGATTGACATGTCAACTTGTGCGTGTGTGCCAATACCCTGCTGTTTTGATTATTATAACTGTGAAGTACCATTTGACGTCAGGGATGGTGATACCCCTTTTATGTTTTTCAGTAGTTTCCAAACATTAATGTTTATTATCGACACCAACTTTTACTCACATTAAAATCTCCACAATGGCAATTCTTTTATTAATCAGGATTGTTTAAGCTATTCTCTGTGTATTTTTATATGAAGCTGCAAATGTCCTTTTAATATTCATAAAGAATTGGAGTTTTGATGGAGATTACATTGAATCTGTAAATTGCTTTCAATTGGATGACCAGTTTTACTATATTAATACTATTGATTCTTAAGTGTGGGAGATCTTTCCATCTCCTGATATCTTCTTAAATTGCTTTCTTCAGTGTCTTAACATTTTTATTATACAAGATTTTCACTTTCTTAGTTGGAATTATTCCAAGATATTTTATGTTACTTGAAACTATTGTGAAAGCTGTTGATTCCCTATTTTTTTTCTTAGTTTGTCATTTGTTCTACAGATTTCAGGCATGCTGTTAAGTTACTAGTATGAGAGCTTTCATATTAGTAACATTTTTTTAAATGTAGGTACTTAGTGCTATTATCTTGCCTTCATCGTGTCCCATAAGTTTGGGTATGTTGTGGATTCGTTTTCTTTCAATTCTAGGAAGTCTTTAATTGCTGTCTTGATCCATTATTCAGTCAGTAATGAGCTGCTTGGTTTCCATGAGTTTATACACTTTCTGTTGCTTCTGTTGTTGTTGTTGATATTCAGCTTTAGTTTGTGGTAGAGAAATAGGATTCAGGGTATTAGCTCAATTTTCTTGTATCTGTTGCTACTTGCTTTGTGTCCAAGTATGTGGTCACTCTGGAGAAAGTTTCATGAAGTGCTGAGAATAAGGTGTGTGTGTGTGTGTGTGTATGTGTGTGTGTGTGTTTGGTTGAAATGTGTGTGGTGATTTGAATAGAAATGGCCCCCATAGACTCAAGTTTTTGAATGCTTGGCCATAGGGAGAGGCACAATCAGGAGGTGTGGCCCTGTTGCAGTAGGTGTGTGTGGTCTTGTTGGAGGAATGGCACAATTAGGAGGTGTGGCCTTGTTGGAGTTGGTGTGGTCTTCTTGAGGGAAGTGTGGCACTGTGGAGGTGGGCTTTGAGATCATATATGCTCAAGCTATGTCCAGTGTGGTACACAGTCTCTTTCTGCTTCTGCAGATCTAGATGTAAAAATTTCAAGTTCTTCTCAAGCACAATGTCTGCCTGCATGCCTCCACATGTCTCACCATGATGATAATGGAGTGGACCTCTGAAACTGTATGCCAGCCCCATTTAAATGTTTTACTCTATATGAGTTTTCATGGCCATGGTGTTTCTTTGCAGCAATAGAAACCCTAACTAAGACAATCTTTTAGGCTCATTTGGTTTATAACTTCACTTAACTCCAGCATTTCTCTGTTTAACTTTTGTCTGGCTGATCTGTCTATTGGTGGGATTGGGTTATTGAAATCTCTCACTATCCATGTACGAAGTTCCATACGTGATTTAAGATGTACTAGTGTTCCCTTTATGAACTTGAGTGATCTTGTCTTTGATGCATAGATCCTAAAAATCGCAATTTCCTTTTGGTGAATTATTTTCTTTGTATATGTAGTGTCCTTCCTTCTTCATTTTGGTTTGAAGTCTATTTTGTTAGATATTAAAATAGCTACACCAGCTTGTTTTTAGGTCTATTTTCTTGGAATATCTTTTTCTATCCTTTTACCCACAGGTGATGTTCACCCTTGCTGTTAGGTGTATTTCTTGGATAAAGCATAACGATGGATCCTGTTTTCACATCCATTTTGTTAGTCTGTGTATCTTTACTGTGGAATTGAGACTACTGAAGTTGAGAAATCTCAATGAGCAATCTGTATTGATTCTTTTTTATTAATTTTTGTTTTTTATATTAATCACAGGTTATTTACTTTGTATCCCAGCCATATCCCCCTCCTTCATTTCATCCCAACCCCATCCTCCCTCATCTCCACCCTGCTCCTTTCCAAGTCCACTGCAAGGGGAAGTCCTCCTCCCCTTCCATCTGACCCTAGCTTATCAGGTATCTTTAGGACTGGCCATGTCTTCCTCTGTGACCTAGCAGGGCTGCTCCTCCCTTGGGGGTGGAGGGAGGTAAAGGAGCCAGTCATTGAGTTCATGTCAGAAATAGTTCCTGTTCCCCTTACTAGGGTAATCCACTTGGATACTGAGCTACCATGGGCTATATCCAAGCAGGGGTTCTAGGTTATATCCATACATCGTCCTTGGTTGGAGAAGCAATCTCATAGAGGACCCCTGTGCCCTGATATATTTTGTCCTTGTGGAGCTCATGTCCTTTCCAAGTCATATTACCTCCCCCTTTTATCGTATGATTCCCTGTACTCTGCTGAAGATTTGGTTATGAGTCTCAGCATCTGTTTTGATACACTTCTAGTTAGAGTCTTTCAGAGGCCCTATGTGGTAGGCTCCTGTCCTGTTACTTGTTTTCTCCTACTTCCCATGTCCATCCCATTTGTTTTTCTAAGTGAGGATTGATCATCTTACCCCGGGTCCTCTTTCTTGTTTATCTTCTTTAGGTGCACATATTTTAGGATGTTTATCCTATCTTATAGGTTTACGTAAGTGAATATCTACCATTTGTGTCTTTCTACTCCTGGGATATCTCACTCAGGATGATCCTACCATTTGCCTGCAAATTTCATGATTTTCTTGTTTTTAAATGCTGAACAGTATTCCATTGTGTAAAAGTACCACAATTTCTGTATCCATTTCTCCATTGATGGGCATCTGGGTTGTTTCCAGTTTCTGGCTGTTACGAATAAAGCTGCTACAAACATGGTTGAGCAAATGTCGTTGTTGTGTACTTGAGCATCTTTTGGATATATGCCTAGCAGTGGTATAGCTGGATCTTGAGGAAGCACTATTCCTAATTGTCTGAGAAAGTGCCAGATTGATTTCCAAAGTGGTTGTACAAGTTTACATTCCCACGAACAATAGAGAAGGGTTCCCCTTTCTCCATATCCTCTCCAGCATGTGTTGTCATTTGAGTTTTTGATCTTAGCCATTCTGACAGGTATAAGGTGAAATCTCAGGGTCATTTGTTGTGTACTTGAGCTTCTTTTGGATATATGCGTAGGAATGGTATAATTGGATCTTGAGGACTTGATTTTTGATATTGCTGTTGTGCTGTGTTTGTGTTTGTGTTTATGTGTGGCTTTTCCTTAAGAGTTATGTGGGAATAATGTGAAAATTCTTATTCTGTTTTCACAGCTCTGGGATGGGTTTTGGGATTCTGAGTTTGTAAGAAGTTCTTATGGAGTATGGGTAGTGCTTATCCATGGACTGTACTTTAAATAGAACATTTTTTTGTACTAGATATGGTACTAGTTCACATGCAATTTTGCATTTTATTTAACTTTTTTGAGTCCACGATTCATCTTTTTGGCCCAATTTTAATGTTTTTGAGGAAAGGATTTCCTTTTTTTTTTCATGACAACACTCACACATGAATGTGATTAGTAAAGAAGAGACTGAATTAACGAACGGGCTCAAGTTACACCCTTTTAGCTTGTTTGAGATACTAAGTGCTTGGTACACTAGGAAGTCAGAAACTCGCTTTTCCTACTACATCAGTACCAGAGAAATAGAAACTATTTAAAAAGAAGCAGCTAGAAATTATAAAACTGGAAAATATATCAAGTAAAGTTAAAAAGTCCACAGATTAGTCTTAAAGGTGGTGTGCATTGACAAAAGACTCTATCTGTCTTGAAGGCAGATCATTTATATTTAATGAGAATTCAATTGTATAAACAAAACATCTTTTGTATTACAACATTTTGTTGGTCTAAAGACTCTCTGGAGGATAATTATCTTTGTAAGACCCTAGGAATCCAATAATTTTGGGGAAGGACCTTGAAAAGCGGGAGAATTCAAGATGTGTATAGGCTTACCACTGCAGCCACCCAGCAGTTGGAAGTCTTTACGGAGTTCAGAAGAGTCATTCGAACCAGGGATTTTGAAAGTGTCTGTTGGCAGTCCTGTTGGGAAGCCCCAGAACGCATAGATTACACTAACCTGATTAGATTGGCTCCAGTCTGATCAGCTTTGAAGAATCCAATTAAGTAACAAAAAGTTTCGTGTTGTTATTACTTTGTGTGCAGCAAAAATATTTCATATTGCTCAAAGGAAAGAGAAAACTTCAAAAAGCACTGCAGGGATTGTAATACGTCACCTTCTGTTATCCACCTGCAATCGCGATGTCAGAAAGAGCTTCTTTGGAGGAAATATGAAGTGTGAAGGTGATGTCAGGCTGGGTATGGTGGTGTATGCCTTTAATCCCAGCACTTAGGAGGTAGAGGCAAGTGGAGCTCTGTGGGTTTTAGGACAGCCGGGTCTACAAAAGTGAGTCCAGGACAGACAGGACTCTTGTTACACAGAGTCCTGTCTGAAAAACCAACCAAACAACCAAACAACCAACCAAACAAATAGTAATGTTAGCCAGAACTAAAAAGAAAGCTACTTAGTGGAAGTATGAAGAAAAAACGGGACCTTTATTTTTTTCAGAGTAGGTCCATGGCATATCTTTACAAGTTGCAAAAGGAGAAAAGTAGATTTCTAGTGATGCCTCTTTTTACCCACAGATATGTTTCTTCTAATCCTTCACAAAGTATATAATCTAATTATACTCACAAGGAACAATTAGACAACTGGTACCAAGGCTGTAGTAGTAATTAAAAGTCAAAATCGTGAAAGGTAAACATTGAGAAACCAAAAGAAGATAAATGACAACTGAATGTGATGTGTCACTATAGCAGAAAAAATTATTTCTTTCATCAAGAACATTGGAGGACCCATTCATGAAATTTGCCTAAGTTTGACTAAATGCTGTTGGATAAATTACACAGAATTTTTGATTTGTTTTGATAATTGAACTGTGTTTACATAAGTCAATATCCCCTTTCGATTGATACATTTTGGCTTAGCTTTAGGTTCAAAGCAGAATAGAGTAGGAAGTACAGAGAGTTCCCATACATACCTGTTCTCAGGCTTCTTCACCTGTCCCTGCTAGCAACTTCCTGCACTCCAGTGGTGTACTTCTTAGGAAGGATGAGCCTGTGTCGACACATCCTTATAGTCCTGAAGCTCATGGTTTACGTTCAGGTTCACTCTTGGTGTGGGGCAGTCTATGTATTTTGATGAAAGTTACCAACAATTGCCACATCACACAACAGTTCCATTTCCTAACTATCCTGCACTGTATTTAGCTCTCTTTTCTATACACACTCTGGCAATGGTTGGGCTTTTTACAGTCTTTATAGTTTTCCCCCTTTTACCATGTCATAAATTGGGATCACATCGTATCTCATAGTATTTTGCTTTCAGATCAGCCTCTTTCACACAGAAATAGTGATAGTGGATGGTGGCTTCGTAACATTCTTTAGCTTGGTGTCTCCTTTACTTTTCATGTTAAATAATATCCCATTGTCTGGCTGTGCCATTTACTTATGTGTTCATCTGCTGAAGGACAACTTGGCTGAAAGCTCTGTATCCCTGGGCATTCATTTCCAGCTTTTAGTGGATATAAGTTTTTGATTCATTTGGGTGAATATCAAGAAGTTTAATTACTGAATTATGTGACAAGAGTAATTTCAGTTTTAATAAAAGCTATAAAGCTGCCTTCCAATGTATCTTTTTTATTTTGCATCCCCACTAGCATTATTCAGAGCTCCTGTTGTTCTTCATTTTTGTCAACAATGTTTTCAATATTTTGGATTTTAGCCATTCTGATAGATCTGTACCTTATAAGAAAATATAAATTGAAGTATTTGGTCAAAAAAGGCAGGGCAATATCATCTCACATATTTCAGAAAAAAATTTGCGTGTATGTGTGTGTGTGTGGTGTTTAGCACACCAGGCATTCATGCAGTATTAGATGTTAGTATTGATCTATCTATTGTTTCCTAATTTCCATCTGTTTTTTTTTTTTTATTCCTCCTCATCTCTAACTACTCTTTTGTTGTTGCTGTTGTTTCATTGTTCCTGCAGAGCAGACAGGAAGTATTAATACTATGGTTAGGATTGGGTTAAGGAAACAAGAGAAACATTCCATTTCTTTTGTAGCTAACTTGACACAGATCAGGAGTTAGACGAACATTGACACACACTGTAAAACCACGCATAGGTGAAATATTTATTCAAGATAAAAACCAAAGCAATAACTTAGTGTAGCAAAAATTTAAAAGCCCATTGGTATTTTTCAGATTCCATGTAACATTGAGGAACTACCCTTTTATAGAACTTTTATGTGATATTAAAGAAAAGTACTTGGAATTTAAAGGGGAGGGGCTCAAAATACTCCTTTTCTAAGTGCATGCCATGTTGGGCCAACTTTTCCTCAGATATTCCAATCAAAACAATACGTAGTAACATACTGGGAATAGATGCCTATGTTAGAATCCAGCTGTCTATTCTCTGTTAAGCATAACTTTAAAGAAATTTAAATATTAACACCAATATCTCCACAATCTGGGATGTGTGTGTAGTTTTATAACTACAAATGTACTGTTTATGCAAATACTTAATGAGTTTCCTACAATTACTTTCATAAACTATTAAATACATTATTTTAAAAAAATTCCCGGCACAAGCTTTGACAGTATGATTCCAATAAACAAATTCTTCTTTGGAGCTTTCAGTAAGTTTTCTGAATGTAACTAGATACTACTGTATGGTGAGATGCCAGTATTCTCTGGGGGGGAATCAGAAACAAACTTCTAGTATTACATGGCTTTTTTGGGATTAGGTGGGGATTAATGAAGATTGGGTTTGGGTATTTGAGAGGTTATTTCAGGCAGAGAGCTTAGTTGTGAGCTGAGGCACAGAGGTGTGAACACGTGGAGACAGTTTTGGGAATAGTGGGCCGTCCTTTTCAGTTGAGCAACTGTCTGTTGAATGTCCTTTGTGTGGTGACTCACGCTGTTCCTCTAGTGCTGGAGACTAAGACATCTCTCTGCCTTCAAGCTTACATCCACACGGGGACAAGAGAGTGAACTAGACTGAATCAGAAAGCATTCAATTAATCATACAACACCGTCGTTATTTTCCATGTTTTCTTTTCTCTGAAGAAACAAATTTTCTTGATTTGAGAATAATTTTTCACTCACATTTGATTGACTCTGAAGCCTTTGGACTCCATTATCTAAGCGCCTTTAGCAGCTTCCTCCATATTTTTTTTGTGAGCACTTTTCTCTTTATACAGCCTGTATTACACAGAAGAAGATAAAAATCCTTCAGCTGATATGTAAGCAGGTTATGTCCATTAAAATTAATGGGCGCTGACCCTGCACTGAAGGAAGCAGTACATCAAAAAGTCAATTTACATGGTGTTCTTTGTTACATTTTCATTGCAATATTTCTACTTCAATTATGCTTAATGAATTGTATTATATGCTCCGTGTCCAAGGGTTGTGATAGCCAATATGCTTCCAGGTCTGTTTCATGTCTTCGGCTGTCCAGAACAATCTTTTAGAAGTGGAATTAACCTCATTGCCTGTGGTGTTTAGACAAACTTAATGGTTTCCAATATAGTTCAGTGGTAACATCTCCACAATAGAATGTGATTAAGAGACCAATGAAGGAGAACAGATCACACATTGCTTGTAAAAGCACATGACTTTTGGCAATAACATGCAGCCCAGTATTCATTTAAATAACACTTCTGTTACGGGAGGAACAGAGAAAACTGACAAATGATGCTCACGGCTGAGGACATGGTCCCTTATGGGATATTCTGCGGACTGTGTACGGTTGTCAGTAAATCTTGTTTCATTAACGGTTATTCATCCTCTTCCCAATAAAACAAAGTCACGCAGAAACGCCAGTCCATGATGGCAAGCCTCCTGCACACATCTGTGTTACTGGCTACTGATTGGCTTCTTGACTACAAGCTGACCCTTCATTAGTTTGGCTGTGACAGACTTTCCAACACTCTTAGCTGCTGCCTGGAGCTGCCATTCAGAAGCAGATTATGAATCTGGTCATTCTTTACTGTTCTCTTAATAACATTTCCTCTTTTCCAGAGAAACCCTATTGAGTACCTTACTTTTCCATCAACGTCATTGCAGAAACCACTTGCCACTTCTTTGGCATTGGGCTAACAGTGGCTGGAATAGGACCTTGAGGGTTTCTGATGCAGTTTTTTGACAACTCAGAAGAATTACTTGAATGGGCTTTTGTAGTTGCAGCCTATGCTTTAGAAAGACTCTTGAGGGGCTTTTCTATCTAGCCCAAGAACACTCTCTGGTAGTTAAGAAGCACCTTTCTCTCCTGAGAGTTTTTCACATAGCATTTCCTGTTCTCACAACTGCCCTGGACAGCAGGACCATGTGGGGAGCTTGGAGGAGCTTCTCGCTGAGAGCAGTTTGTAGGAAGTAGTATGACAGTTACCAATTCCTTTTTAATGAATAGAAAGTGAGATTGGGAGGAGCTAAAGAGAATGGTGTAAAACTGTACAGAATATGAACTAAGCTAGACTGGCTCCCAGCTTGGGCATTTGGTGACTTCACCCTTCATTTCATCATGGGAAGCAGAATGAAACTGATCCCAAGAAGTCATGTGTCGTTTACCAGGAGGAACTGCCTATGTGAACCCTAGAGCAAGCAGTATTCTGTTCTCAGCTTCTTTGCCTTCAGTCATTATGGGAGCGGATAGCCAGGAATTCATGGATGTGATGAGTATGTATGTGTCTCCCACACGCTCTCTTTTGAAACAGATTAAACACAAGTGACAAATTAGTGGAAGGGAGTAGCGTGGAAACTTCCAGAGTTTTTTCAACAACAACAAAAGAGTTATGAGATTATTTTTCTCAAAAAATGTTTTTTTTTTAATCTTTCCATTTTCTTGGAGACAGTGTGGTTCAGGATTTACAACAGATGCAGTCACTTATGATCACACTGGCTATGTGATGGGGCTGGGACAAGGAGCCTCCCTGAGCTTCAATGATCTCACTAGGGCTCTTCATGGTGCTTCCTCATAGGGATGTTGTGATCTTATAGGAATTGTCAGTCTAGCGACGCAACAAGAACCACACTTCATGAACTATACTGTTAATTACTTTCAGTAACCATCAGTTGACCATTCTAAATTTCTAAAAAGTTCATTAATATCCACCTGGATCCTCCTTCCTGTATATCCTCCCTCGGAGTATAGATTTCAGCATGACCTGCCTATCCTATAGGTCTATATAAGTGAGTATATACCATATGTTTCTTTCTGCTTTTGAGAAACCTCACTTAGGATGATCGTTTCCAGGTCC
>CM053749.1:31891716-31943221 GCA_028658305.1 Pachyuromys duprasi
TAGCTTGGTGTAGGACTGGAGGGCCTAGTGAGGGAAGCAGGGACTGTTTCAGTCTTGAACTTGATGGCTGACTCTTTGACCCTCCCCCATACAAGCCGGGGAGTGACACACTGGCTGGATCCCAGTGGACGACATTGCAGCCAGCCCTGAGGAGACAGGATGAGCTGGGGTTGGATGGAAGGGGAGGAGGTCCTCCTCCCCCGCTGGTGGACTTGGAGTGGGCGGGGAGGAGATGAGGGAGGGTTGGGGAGGGTGGGAGGGAGTGGGCGGGCTGGGCATGGGATGCAAAGTACCTAACCTGTGATTGATAACAAAAAATAAAAAAATTAAAAAAAAAACAAACACATGTAAAAAAAAAGTTCATTAATGGCGTCATTCATTTATGTGGTATACACATTAATAATCAACCCTCAGGAACTTTTGCTTTAGTCACCAATGAAAATACACGCACTTCCCTCTCAACGAATATGGGGCTCCATTGACCCTGTGAGCTGTGATTCAAAGCCTAGGACACCTGGAAGGCTAACAGGCTACAAACAGCAAGGTAGACATACAGGTGTCCAGCCCAGCGCTGTGCTCTGTACATGCCCTGCTCTCATTTTCTTACTTTTAGGGCATCTTCCCTATTCTCTTTACAAGAGTCCTCAGAGAGACCATAGTTTTTGTCCTGAAGTTGAGTAGCACATGCTGCTCTACTGCGGCTTCCCTTCTCTGATCGGTTCAGAGACACCTTCTGTTCCAATACTGGTTGGTATCACTGTTTCTGAGGGTGTGCTGTTTTGTCTCATTACAAGGGCTGTTTGACAGACGTTTCCAAGCTACTCATACTGCCTCTCCAATATTGCAAGGTGCTAGAACCAGGAACCAGAATGGATGTGAGGTATTATGTGAGCTGAGGAGCACGTAGCTTGATTTAAATTTGAAGATTTACTGTTTGAGCTGTTTCAGGGAATTGAAACACTCTCTCTCTGTCTCTCTCTCTGTCTGTCTCTCTGTCTCTGTCTCTGTCTCACACACACACACACACACACACACACACGGGGAGAGAGAGAAAGAGAGAGAGAGAGAGAGAGAGAGAGAGAGAGAGAGAGAGAGAGAGAGAGAGAGAGAGATTTTGGCACAGCCCTTATCCAAACAATGCCAGGTGTGGAAGTTGGAAGGAAAGTTACATTTACACACAGTGTAAAGCACCAGAGTCCCAAAATGAAGACACACCCATCTTGGTCAGGGTTCTATTGCTGTGAAGAGACACCATGACCATGGCAACTCTTATAAAGGAAAGCCTTTAAGTGGAGCTGGCTTACAGTTCAGATGTTTAGTCCATTATCATCTTGACAGGAACATGGTAGCACATAGGCAGATGTGGTGTTGAAGAAGTAGATGAGAGTTTTCCATCCTGAAGTACAGGTAGCAGAAAGAAAGGGACCCTGGACTTACTGGAAACCTCAGAGTCCACTCCCAGTGAGACACTTCCTCCAACAAAGCCATACCTCCTAACCCTTTCAAATAATGCCACTCCTGGTGCTCAAGTCTGTGAGCATGTAAGGGCATTCTTATACAAACCACCACAATACGCAAAGACAGTGGTTCTCTACCTTCTTAATGCTGCAAACTTGGAATACAGTTCCTCTTATTGTGGTGACCCATCCATAAAATTATTTCATCTGTTTCATAACTATAATTTTTCTACTGTTGTGAATCATAATATCATCATGTGAAATGTATGATATCTGATATGCAACTCCCATTCGAGGATCATTCGACACCCCTCACCCAATGAGTCATGACCCACAGAGAACTGCTACCCAACAGAAACTACACCCAACATTTACGGTTTAAATGTAAGATATATTAAATTGAAGAAAATCTTTAATAGAAAGGTATTGTGAAACAGAGCATTATAAAAAAAAAGCCTGTTTGCTTTTTCTTAACATATCTGTTCTTGGGGTGGCTGTGCACAAAAGTCAGGTGTCAAAAGCAAACCTGTGACAAGAAGAAACGATTAATGATGTGGTTTCTTTGCAGTTCAGCAAGTACCTTCTGAGGTGTCCATTCTGGCTTCAGTTCCTCACAGATAACTGCAACGGGCTTTGCTTGGCCCGCGAGGAGAAATGTTCTCATTCTAGAAAACTGCAGGTGTTCTGATAAAAAAAATATATATAGCATTTTAAACATTTATACGTTTTAGATTTGGGGAGGGGGAACGGCGATGCTAATGGAAATAAGGAATATGCACATGCATCCAAAATATATAAAAATACCCTTTGCACGGCACCGTTCCAATTATAAGATCTCTGCTGAAGCCAGTCTGGCAGATTTATTTTTATGTTGCAATTCTAGCGTGAGGTAAAATTTAAGGCTACCCGCGTGTCTCCTGACTCAGGTGTTAGATGTACAGAAACGGACTCCCACGCCAGTCTTATAAACCAGAGAGATGATTTGTGATAGCATTTACCAAGGCTTGCTTTCAGAACTTGGGGGCTTTCTCGGTCATATTTTTTCATGAATATGCAGCTCCCTTCCTGCTGCGGTGGTTGTGTGGATTCTGGCTAATTATGCCGTGGGAGAATTAATATGCTCCTTTAGTACCGATTTCAACCACATCGTGAAGCACAGCTTCCCATGCTTTTGTGTGTATGTGGTTTTTTTCCTCTTCTGTTCTGAGACGGAGACCTGATCACCGCACTCACTGGCGCCATTGCCGCCATCATGCTAACAGGCGAATTCTGAAATCTGCTAAGAGTTTGATCTGAGATCCTCATAAGAGCACGTTGTGTTCTCGGGTGCATTTTAAAGATTTATTTTAAAAACAGAGGCACTCAAGCTTAGTGTGGTTTGTCCTTTCAATCTCTTGGTCCTTGGCATAGCGTCCTAAAACTAAAAGCACTTTAGCTATTTTTAATTTATAGATTTTTTTTTCGCTTATTTGAATTGTAAATCCAAGATTTTACAAGATTTTTGTTGTTCCCTTAGACTTAGAGATTTCAAAAGCTTTCTGACGCCGTGAAATGGAATTCCCCCCACTCTCTACACACAAATCTGCATTATTTATACTTCTATCCTCCCATCAGATGAACATTTTTTGAAATTTTTTTCACTTAATTTATTAATTACAGTTTATTCACTTTGTATCCCAGCTGTAGCCCCCCTCTCTCATCCCCTCCTAATCCCGCCCTCCCTCCCTCTTCTACTCCCGTGGCTCTTCCCCAGGCCACTGATAGGGAGGTCCTCCTCCCCTTCCAACTGACCCTAGCCTATCAGGTCTCATCTGGACTGCCTGCACTGGGATTTGAGAATTTGATCTGTGTTTATATTGACAAATATTCACATATACCCCCATCTTCCCCATATCCCCTAACACATCCCTCTCCCTACTTCATCTCTTCCTCTGTTCAGCATCTTCTCTCTTCTTCTGTATCTTCTTCCCTTTCCCTCTTCATTCATTTTGTATTCTACTAAGTCCAATTAGTGCTTCCATTCATACATGGATGTGGGATCATTCACTGAAGCAGGAGAAGCTATCCGTGGCCACATCCTCAATATACAACGGTTCTGCCTTCCCCATCAGGTCTCAGTTCACAAAAACTCTTCAGTAAAGGCTGGGGCCTGGCAACCACCTTTTTCATCTATGCCTGAATTTTGGATGGCTTGGTCTTATGCAGGTTGTGTGCAGACAATTACAAATGTTGTGAGTTTACAAGTGTAATAGTCAGGCCATGTTCAGAGGACAGCTGTTTGTAGCACTCTTCCTTAACCTCTGGCTCTTACATGCCTTATGTGAGGTATGTATTTTATTTACTTGTCCTTGTTTTATTAGATACAGGGTCTTTGTAGCTCAGGCTAGCCTTGAACTTGCTACATAGGTGAGAATGACCTGGAGCTCCCTTACTTCTATTCTCAAGGGCCTGTAATTCTAGTTGAAGTCTACCCCCGGGGAGCAAGGGGTGGGAAGATTATGATCCAGCTCATAAGGTGACAACTGCTCAGTCTGTCCAGACAGCTGACTCTGTCTAGTCCCTCTAAACCACAACTTTCATAAAATATTTTAAAGATGATTTTAAACATTTTAAGAAAAAAAACCAAAAATCCTCTTTTTACACAAAGCTAGGATGAATGTCATGTCACAAAATACAACAATTATACAAATTATCTTTTATTTCTGAGAGTATCAAGATGTGTGCACACACCACAGAGTTGGCTGTCAATATGGCTGTCACTTGTAGTGATTTATTATAATGATATTCCAGAGGTTTGATGGTAGTAACATTTTGGCTACATATTCACTGGAAAATTGGTTCTAGAAATCATTACACAGCTATATACAATCATAGAGTTTAAGAAATAGTTTCTATATAAAAATTCACTGATGTCAAATTTAGTCTTCTAAACAGAAAAAAAAATGCTTTCAGACTATGCTGCAAAGACTTGTAATAATTTTTTGCCTAAATCCATGAGGTTTTGAGAGTAAAAGGGAGAACTGTGCTAGGTCTGAAGGCATTAATAGGCATTTTCCCAGATATTAGATATGTAAGGATCCTGGCTAGAGATCATTGAACAATCAGTAACTTATAGGTCACAAATTATTTGATAGAACAATCAAAGTATGTATATCTCATTCATTTCTTAATTTACTTTTTCGGATTTATTTCATTTTAGCATGATGTGTTTATATGTGTGTCCATGTGGGTATGCACACATATGAGTTCAAATTTGTCAGATTCCCTGGAGCTAGGGTTAAAGGAGGCTGCGAGCGGCTTGAGCTGGGAACTGAGAACAGAACTTTGATCTTCAAGAGTAATGGGCACTCCTAAGTAATCTCTAAAACCCCTTGTTTCTTAATTTCTTCCATACATGTTAAATGATTTAAGATATCTAAGTCCTTGGTATTTTTAATATGTGTTAGTGTCATATTTAGATTATGAAGTCAAGAATCTTTAATCAGATTGGAAATAAAAGTCAGGTATGTATAGCTGGTCTGAATACCTTACAATGTAGCTTCTAGACTCATCAAATACAGTGTAGATATGGCAGGTGTTGCTGAATGCACCCTTCTCTTATTGTCCGTTCTTAACTCCCTGCTTCTTTCTGTCTTCCTGTCTAGTCTCTGGGCCCTGCTCTTGTCCATTTTGCTTCTACTTCCTGGTTTGGCTCCAAGCTGCCTTCTGAGACTGCAGCTTCCTGATTTTGTCTTCTTCTGGTCCTCCAGACAGAACAGGGCAGGGCCTCCTCTGCCTTCCCCCTGTAATCAGCCTAGAAAATGGGAGCTTCCTGCATGTTTGATGGGTTTCTTTTTAGTCTTTTACAGCATGAATTAATTTTATTTGCATATGTACACTGATTTGCTAGTGTGGGGGAGATTGTTTATTAGTCAATTTTCTTTTCAATGATATATTTAAGGTTTTCAAACCACAGCTGCAACTCATTTTGAATTTTATTGTGTGTTATAATTTTACTTTAAAGTATGCCATGCATGCAGAGTTCTCTCCTGTTTTCACTTATTTTTATGTTGCTTCTCTTTGGCAAAAGGAGTGATTCTTTTTACTTTATTCTGTCCAATAGAGGAGGAAATAAAACAAAGCAATTAAAAAGTAGGTAAGTTATAAACTTCTCACTGATACCTGACACTCTGCCTAATGAAGAATATTTCTTGAATTTATTTCTGTGAACCGCCCACATTGTGATATAATCATGAATCATGTGTTAGCATAGAACACTTGGAAGTCAGTAATTATAATCAAAGGAAAGAGTTAATTGCAAAAGCTCCATTGAAATACAGTGACAACTGAATCTATACTGGTCTAAGGGGGACAGGCACTTAGAGTTATCTCTTTGGACTGATCAATACCAACAGTCAAACTCAGTAATTTAGACCCCTAATAAAGAACTCCCAGGATATCTTGAAAGAGTCCATTTATGAACCTGATTCAATTCTAAGGGTTTGGAGTTTTAAAATAGATAGATGACACTCATCATAGTTAGGAAAATATGAAGCTTTCAACATTTAACAACAGAGTTCTTTGTTTTTCTTGTGCCCAGAAGTACAGAATGCTGGAGTTTTGAAAACAAATAAAATGGACAGTTACCCTTGGGCTTTTCAATATAATTGGGAAGAAAACAGCTACTACAAACTTGTGGGGAATATGGTGAATATATCCAAGGCCAGGTTTCTTGGGTGCAGGGGAGCTACAAGGGCTGAGAGGCACTTGAATTTTAAAGGGCCATTAAGTTCTTCAGTGGAAATTCCATGTGAGATCAAGTCTGGTAGTGGTGGTGGTGGTGGTGAGGGTGTTTCAGCAAGTAGAACTATAGCAGGCAGGAAGGCAGAGGGCAGAGCAGAAGAAAGAGGCAAGGAGAGGAGCACTGTCATGCTGGAACACAGAGGGAAGTTCTGTTGGTCTGCTCTGGAGAGTTAGCACTTCAATGGGCAGCTTAGGAACCACCCAAGGGCTTTATCTTCTTTTCTTTTTCCTCTTAAGCAAATAAATTCCATCAGAATTGCATTTAAATAAAAATTAATATAGCCTTAATGTGCTGAGTGGATTGGAAAAGGGAAAGAGTTTGGAGAGTTTTGCAGTCTTGCAGGGCAGAGGTAATGGAGGGGAGTTAGGTTGATGTGAGGCTGTGCTACCAACAAGGATAGGGAAAAGCACATGATAGACTGTAGAAAACAGCATTACGGAACCTCAGGAAATTGAGGTAGAACTATAAGGATGGGGAGATGGCTCACTTAGTAAAAGTACTTGCCTTGCAAGCATAAGTACTTGCACACATCCCTTCCCCACCAATACATGAAAGAAAAAGTTCTACAGGGTGCCAGATACTTGCTGTTCTAGCACTGTGGACTCAGAGACGTCTAGATCCATGGGATTTACTGGCCAGACAACCTAACTTTCTTGGTGAATTCCAGGCTCGTGAGGACCTTTGTCCAAAAGAGGAGATGGTGCCTGAGGTTGAACTCCAGCCTCCAAACACATGCACACACAGGCACACAATGACATTATAAATGATTTGGCAATTCTACCTCTAGGTACATAGCCACAAGAATCGAAGACATGGTCGTAAGGAGATATATGCATACCATATCCACAGAAGGTAATCTGCAACAGCCAAAAGAGAAAAAATAATCCATGTCTGTTAATCCACAAACAAACAAAAGATGCTCAATGCATCTGTTGGAATATTTTTCAGCCTTAATAAAGGAAAAAATTCTGGTACATGTCTCACAGATAAAACTTGAGGACATTATACTGAGAAGAATAAACCTGCTCCATTGACACGATGAATGGCATAGAGGAGCCAAATTCTAGAAGGTTGGCTGCCAGGGAGGACAGAGGGAGGGATCAAGAAGTCCAGTTTAGCAACACGAAGAGTTCCAGATGTTGGGTGCACAAAACACACATGAATATGACAGTGTACGCTGTACACTTAACAAGAGTTGAAGTGGTAAACTTTATAATTATTTCATCAGAGAGAGAGAAAGAGAGAGAAAGAGACGGGGGGAGAGAGTTGCATGCAGGATGAAGGGAAGGTGTCTGCCAAGTGCCAATAGCCGGGAGTTAAACACTCACTACAGGTAGTAGAGTTTGTACCAAGGGCAAATGTCTCTGTTCTCACAGTGGGATCACCAAATGGACCTGGTTTGCCTAGCTAGAAGCTCAAGAGGCCAGCCTGCAACTGAGAGACCTGCTGGGTGTGGCCTTTCGGTATTCATTAGACCCTTGTATTGTGATTTGTATCCACATGGTACAGCCATAAGGACAGTGACCTGCCAGGTTATATGACAAATTATTCACCATAGACTGTTTCCTTCCATTTTGCTTAGAGAATCCTACACTAACACTGGACTTATCTTTGGCTTTTTGATTCACCAAATTCCCGTTGTAAATATTAAACTGGTGTAAGCCTGGGGTTTTCCTTCAAAGTGCTTCATTCTCAAATCATGGCTTTTAGTGTAACTATAGTCTCAGCATACTCTTCTGGGGTCTAGCTTTTCCCTTGTCTTCATGCTGACTTGAATGTCCAGGCTATTGAATACATGGAGAGCATGACAGGATATGGGCAGGGTAGTGATTTTTTTAAATGTGTTTTATGCAGAGGGAAAGGTGGTTCTCCTCTATCTAATGTTTCCCTTACCCCAGGTTTTAAGTGTTTGAAACAAAATGAAGATGTGAGATAAGGTTTCCTGCTTTCACTGTATTCAATGACTAAAGCTGGTATGGGTTCTTTAATTCTAATATCTGCACCCCATCTATTTTAGTTGCTTTTCCTGTTGCTAGGATAATTGCAACCTGACAAAAGCACTTGAGGGGAGGAAGGGTTTATTTTAGCTCAGAATTCAAGGGTGCAGTCCTCCATGGCTGGGAAGTCCTGGAGGTCAGAGTGTGAGGTCGGAATCGGTCACCCTGAGCCCGTAGACAGGGAACAGAGAATGGCAGTGCTCATATTCAGCTAGTCTTTCCCTTTTAGGCAATACACGGCTCAAGCCTAGAGAATAATATCACCCGATCAAGATAATCCCTCACAGGCATGGCCAGAGGCCAGCCGAATCTAATTAATTCCTTCCTAGTGTGCCTGGAGGCTTGTCTCTTAAAATGATTCCATACCTGTCCAGTTCACATTCAACACCGGCCGCCCTTTAGTATGAATGTTTTAATACCTCTGTTACCCCAGAGCCATGGAAATTACTGTTTTAACTTCAGAATATTGTTGAAACACTGGCTGCACACAGTTGCCATCTCAAGAATCCACATGGAAGCCTGAGCTGTGCTGCCATTGTTCCTGCATCTCATTCTGGGCAAGGATGTGCTGACCAGACGCCATGATTATCACCATTTCTCATCTTACTTATGAATGCTGAGCTATTTTATGTAATTGAACCTTTGTTTATGTAAGTCTGGGCTGTTTGTTCTTCATAAAAATCGTGGCAGCCCACAGAAAGCATAGAAAAAAATGAGTCACAAACAGCATTTTAGACACAAAGATATAAAATACAACTGCACTTCATAGAAATTATAAACATCTTGTTAATGGAATGTATAAAGGCTCCAAATGGGTAATTAAATTTCTGAAAAATAAAATCAGTCATAAAATTATAAAAAATGTAAATCTCATTGGTATTAGAAAAAAATAAGCTATTTTTCTTTCTACCTGGTCTCAGACTGTAGCTCCTGTCTTCTGCATGTGATTTGTCTAGATCTCCTGTTCTTTCCTACCAAATGTGCCCGTAGAAGGGATTCTGTTGAAGACTTTTATTCATTATTCTGTTTAATTCTCAACTTTAGGTATCAGGAAACTGAGAGTTAAAATAGGTTAAATTACTGACCTCATGTCTGCAACCTTGGACACAATCGAACATGGATTTGTTCCACTGTTTCCTTTTCACAGCATTTAGTAAAACCTCAACTTCTTGACTATCCCTCACTTGAGGTCTCTCTACCCTCCTGAGATACGCTGGAATATTTTTTTTCTGTGCAGTCTTACGGAAGCCATCATGTATCTCCCGTCCAGAGCAGGCCCTGTGGACGCTGCTTCCCTGGCTCATGTCCACTCACAGAGTATACCCTCAGCTCTGTAGGAGAAGAGGTCAAGATATGTCTTATTTTCTTCTCCCTCTTTTCATTCTTTTCTAAGTTTGGTCTTATAAAGATGCAAGATTTGTTTTTGCTTTTTGGTCCCAAAGAAACACTATACTTTAGTTCAGCATGGTTCTTGTATTGATTGACCCTCTATAAGGACAGGGACTTGACAACAGACAGCCTTAATCATAGATAGGTTATCTGAGGCTTGGGTAATAGGCAATGGCTGCCATGTGATTTATCATCATGTTAATTAGGCTTCAACTCCATCAGTCTGCCAAGGAAAGTTAGACTCCCAGGAGCAGAGGACACACACTTGATCTTAGAATGAGAAGGGTAGATGAATCATTTCCATTATAAATTGATCTTGACAGGGAATGTCAGAAGCTGAGCACCAATAAGTCAGTGTCACTTACTAAACCCTAACCTGGCTACTACATAATTACTCCAAGGCTGTTCCTCTTGAGTGCACCACTGTCTTCTTATTTGACAAGGTATTAATTACTGGACCTAGGACGTCCAGTGTGTCTGATTTCACTCAATCACTCAAATCCATGTCAGTCTCTATGCATGTTACAATTAGGCACGGAAAGTAAGGCTGGGAGAAAAACCTGGACGAACCAGACCTCCACAATTTCTCCTGGCAAAACTACAGAATATATATAGTCACACACACACACGTATACATGAATGTGTGTATATATGTATATATCTCAATGGCAGAAGAGGTCTCATGGCACTCTGTATCTTTATTAATTGCCACTGCGTTCATCGTCATCATGAGAAAAGCACCACACAGTAAAATCTGTCGTTAGTTTGTTGTTGTTGTTGTTGTGTTTTTTGTTGTTGTTGTTCCATTTCTGGGCTATCTAGAATACAGTTTATAAACTAGATGGGATGGGATAAAGATTCATATAGATATTCTCCTATTTAAAATATGTACTGGAAGGTTAAGTAAAAGATACATTTTCTTGATCTGAAGATTCATCTTAAATAACTCAACCTATCTGTGGGCCTCACCTTTGGCATGGGCAGAGTTAAACCCTTGCCTCCTGACTTTTTATTATGCCTGTAGTCTACCTCTAAGGCTATGAAAATTCTTCTAGCATGTTTCTTTTTATTCATTTTAAGCAAAAAAGCAGAATATTTGGCCTACTTATCTCAGGAGAGGTTTATATTTCTGGGACAAAAGCCAATATTTCTGGCAAGACACACACCTTATGGGTTTTGAGAACCCTAAATCCACTGTAAAGATATACAACAGACATGTCAGTGGTCAGCAGTGTAGAGAGGGTTGCGTCTTTGAGAAGCTGCAAGATGAGGATGAGGAAAGTTTGTAGGATTTAGGGGATGAGTGTCCGTGGCTCTTAGACACAGAGTCTGGATTTGCTTTCTACTCCTCACTGGGAGCTACTGAGCCAGTGGCGTGATTCAGACAACAGGGCCAGAGAGGCCTTACTGTGGGGTTCTCAGCCTTACCAAAGATGCTCATTCCCCACTCAGGCATAAATGCAGGGCAGTGCTGGGTCTGACTGGACCTATTGGAGGAGGTAGTCAGTGCAGACAGAACTGATGGCTTTGGGGACCTCCTGAGGGATCCAATAGTCTGGATTGATGCTACTGGGTTAACCTCACATGATCTCAGAAGTTCCTTTCTGTTAGATAGCTTCACCAGTACCTTCACACTGGGCCTGGCCACTGTTAATAGAAAATGTAGCCTGCTTTGCTACAAAGTAGTAACAAGACCTTTACTCTCTTCTTTAAAATGCTGACAATGGGGAACTGGAGAGATGGTTCAGCAGTAGGAGCATTTCTTATCTTGCAGAAGATTAATCAATTCCCAGCATCTACACAATGGCTCACAACTGAATCTCCTCTTTTTGTTGTTGTTGTTTTCAAACATTGACTTGTTGCTCAATCACATTCAATAAGTTCTTATGAGTCAGATGGTGCCAGGTATCTAGTTCCAGGGAATCCAACACCCTCTTTCACTCTTTCAACCTGCGTGAACACTAAGCACACTTGTGGTACTTAGACAAACATACAACCAAAACATACTCATAAAATGGAACAAATGAATCTAAAAAAAATTAAAATGTTGACAGTGCATTTACTTTCTAATTTAATTTTCTAAATTATTAAAAGCTAATGTAATTCTTGGTTTCCTTGGTTACCACTTCCTTGGTTATGTGGTACCTCTGGGGACTACAGTGCTTTCATTAATTGTCATCACTATGCCTACGTTTTTGCCTGTCTGAAGGATGTACCTTATTTGGATGGGGCAGAGAACCTTGACTCTCTGCTAAGAAGATGGGCAGAGAACCCTGGGAAGGAAATCTGGAGGAGAGATGGATCTCTAGTTAGACGCATCAGGGCAGACTCAATATGGACAAGCGAAGGTCTATGTAATGGGGTCGGGGGATGAGGAAAGGGAGCTAGGAGGGTCAGGTGCCCACCTGACCTGTATACGTCCAAGGAACTCTCCGAAGAATGGAAGGAAGGACTATTGCCTAGTTCTGTTGAGCTTGGTTCTAAGCTTAAGACAACCAAAGAAGCAGCAAGTATAGCACAACACAATAGAAATGTCCAGTCATGATGAAATCCCAAGGCCAGATGGATGGTCCTCTTGGTACCAGTTGATATTTGACACATTTACTCTTGTGGCATATCTGTGTAGCTGTGTGCCACTTATTCAGTTTCTTTTGTTCTAAATTTGTTCCTCTACACCAGGTAAACTGTTGCTTTCTCTGGATCATAAGTAGCCAGATCAATAAGTATTGTATCTGTTTAGCTTTTAAAATACCGGGCACCATTCAACTCACAAGAGCTTATTCAATGTGCTTGAATAATGAGTCAATGTTTGAAAAAACAGAAAGCTCCAAATCACTTACAACAAAGGGCCTATTTCACATGATGGATCTTAATCTCCCTTTAGAACTGTTTTAACTGACAGGGAACAGGTGCTCCTGAGATACAGTGGACATTATTAATGTGTTTGTGAATGAGTATCCCTGGTTCATAATTGTGGACCTGCATTGAACTAAGGTACCCATGTGGATCTCATGCTGGATGTAACGGAAAGGTGGCTTGATTCTACTCTCTAACTACTCGTTTCTCAGGTCTTTAAGTCTCAGGAGGAGTAGGGCAGATGTCTCCATGACATTTGATAATAGACATGATCCTGGTGACAGAGACATAAAGCAAGTAAAATGGCTTGCTTTATACTTTTGCTTAGGTCTGAGGCCAAAAACCTCATACCAAACAAAGCCCCAAAGAACTTCTTAACTGTAGTCATTAACTATAAATTACCAAAATTATGAGCAACAAGAACAGTGAAATAAATTTCAAACTTCTGTCCTAGTGGTCAAAATTTTGGCACTTATTGTCCTAGAAATGTAAAGGATCATGTCAGGCAAATGCTGCCTTGGCACAGAACCGAAGACACAATTGGACCAGAGAGGACAGGTCTCCTATTGACTCTGACAATGGTCAAGGAAAGACTGAACTCACACAATAGTGTGCACCTGGGAGCAAATGGGGGCAGGATTGCAAGAATTAAAAAGAAGCAAAAATATTTCAGAAGATTGCCCCACCTATCCCTCTAGCCCTTTAGCTGTTAGCATGAGCTGTTGTGTCCACAAACCCTATTTTCAACACTGCTTTAAGTGTCCAGCTTGATAGATGCCATGTACTTGAAGACACTCCTTGGCAGGTATTGGTGAAAAGGACAGCTCCAAATACACTTCAGCTATTCAGTGAAGACTTTGGAGAGGGGCCCAGGAAGGACAGGATTGGGACAACAAGGAATAAATCCTCAGGAGCTTTTGTCCTTTTTGATTAATTACCTTATGTTTAAATAGGAGGAAGAGAGCATGAAGGGCAGGGCTTACAGGGATGGACGTGAACTGGCTTTGTTTTTCCTGACCACACATCACCTCAGTGTCTGAGCATCTCAGAGACTTGGAAATTGAGGGGGGTTGCAGTCCTGTGATTTCCCCTCTGCTTCTGGACCTCATCGGTACACATGTTTTCACCTATCAGCTTGAAGTTGACTGCTTTTGGTTCTATATCTCTGGTCTCAATCTCTCTTCTGAGTACCTATTACATATTTTAAATTATCCGCTGCATGTTTCTACTTGAAAACTCAAGATTATCTTGTGCAAACACACCTTACTACTTCCCAATCAAACAACACTTGCTTGCCCTTACTTGGAAGACAATTTTGGAGGATACCCTCCACTTTCTTCCCATCTTGTCCTAACAGCCTCATAATAATTATTTGTTAGAGCCAGTTGTTTTGATTTGTTTGTTTGTTGGTTGGGTTTTGTTTTTTGTTTTGTTTTGTTTTGTTTCTGTGTCCTTTACTGCCACTTGGATATTTCTGACCTGTTTTGACAGGCTGGGATCATTTAATCATCTCTACACTTGCCTGTTTATGGCTTCTGCCTTTCATGACAACTGAGTTTTGTATTAGTGAATATATTCATATCTGCTAACTCACTTGCTCCTCTAAAGTCTAATCAGGACAAGAAAAAGAGAAACCCAATGAACCACTTAGCAAAGTCCCAGCTCTGCAGAGGTTGACTAGGTCTCTGACCCCAAACCTCCAGCTCATTTTGACCAAAGATGTCTCTTGTCCTGCTACCATAATTTAGAAGTCTTTTGCGAATGCCCTTGACCTTGGCCACCTTTCCCTTTCTCCAGGGTATGACAGCAGGTGTATTAGAAGCTGAACTTCAGTTTCAAGAAATTCTCCCGTTGCCTGACCAACCCCTCCTCCAGCTCTCTGACAATTTTGTGTCTTTCAAGTAGTTTCATGGAAAAAAAATGAGTGGTGTTGTTAAATGACGATTTTCCCCCCTGGGGTGTATCCCTTCCTGGTGTCTCTAACACATTTTATATTGTTCACAGGAGAAATATCTGAGGGAAGACGGAAGTCTAGTGTGTTAACTGGGTCAGCACATTGGTTAGGGGTTATTTACCAGACTATGAATGTCAGAAGGGCAGACACATCACTCAAAGCCATTCCAGCATGGGAGACTCTTGACAAAATTTGCATTCCTTAAGATCTCTGCCCAACTTTTCGGCATCTCAACCACTGACTCCTCCACAGCAACTGTTTACTGTTTTTAGAATATTCTGGGAGGGTAGAGCGCATGAGTTTTGTGGCTTTCTTACTTTCTGGAGTTTTATAAGCCTCAGAACAGAATGTTTCAGTTGAGAGGATAACTATGTACCCAGAGGACAGAGGGTTCCCATGCACTCCCCTGTCATGTAAAACCTCCTCAACCATCAGTACCCAGCAAGAAATGGTACCGTTGTTGATGAACCTACATGTCAGCATCACCCAAAGTCTGAAGTGTGCATTAAGATTTACTCTTGACAGCATGTGTTCTGTGGGGGAGTGTCAAGTGTGCAGTCACACAGCCATTACAGAATCATGCAAAGTTGGTTTCACTGAGCTAAAGCCTCAGTGCTCTCAAAACAAAACAAAACAAAACAAAACAAAACAAACGAACAACTCAGCCTGGCACAGTGGTGCGCATGCCTGCAATCCCAGCACTCTGGGAGGCAGAGGCAGGTGGATCTCTGTGAGTTTGAGGCCAGCCTGGTCTATAAAGAGAGTCCAGAACAGCCAAGGCTACACAGAGAAACCCTGTCTTGCAAAACAAAGCAAGACAAAAATCTCTTCTTCTGTCTAAATCTCTAAAAAAGATGCCTTTTACTGTTTTGCGTCTTTCAGAACGTTACACACAGATGATCCTTACAGTAAGAGGTCATCCCGAAAAACACTCTGTAAACTAATAACCCATAAGATGAAAATTCATCTAATGTTCCTTATCTTTTGAGAGTCATCAGTTCACCCAGCCTACTCTTCAGGTCTTAGAACACTTAGACTTGCCAAAAGGTGGGCATTGCTGAAAAATTTTGTGCTGCAAAGCACTAGTCTGGAAAAAGATCAAAGCAACGTTCCTACTGAGTGCACATCACTTTTGCACTGTTGTAAGGAAAAAAAAACATCATGCAAAAACTTCACAAATTGAGGACCATCTGTAGTTAAAAATCACACAGCATGCTGTCCTTTCCATTTGGCTTTGTCAGTATACACTAAATACACTAGAGTTTCCTCCTAGTTTTTTCTATGGCTTGATAGTTCACTTTCTTTTTAGCATGCAATACTAGTCTGTGTATCTGAATTTACCTGATTTTATTTATTCATTCACTGTTGAAGGGCATCTTGGTTGCTTTAAGGGTTGAGAAAATACAAACAGATTTGGTAAAAATACTGGCATGCAGGTTTTTGTATGGACATGAATTTACCCACAAACTGGGTAACAAAGGAATTCAATTGCTAAGACTATGTTGCCAAAATTCTTTCAAAATTCCTGTTCCAGTTTGTGTTCCACCACCAATTAATGAGAGTTCATAAAAACTTGATGTTGTCAGTGTTTGTAATTTTAGCCATACTAATAGGTTTGTAGTGAGATCATAGTGGTTTTTTTTTTTAATTTGCAAGATCATTGTGACATTTGGTGTTGATCATCGTTTCATGCTTAACTGTCATTGGTATGTCTTCTTTAATAAGCTATCTGTTCAGATGTTTTTTTTTCTGTTTAAAAATTTGGCTGCATAGTTTACTAATTTCAGTTTTAAGGCCTTTTTATACATTTCCATCAGATATCATTCACAACAATTTTCTCACAGATTGTGGCCTGCCATCTTATCCTTTTGACAAAGTCTTTTGCAGAGAAGAAATTTTTAAATGACATTTAAGTACAGATCATGGTCTTTTAACTCCATGAGTTTTATCTTTGGTGTACTATCTCAAAAACAAACATAAACGAGATGGCTCAGTGGGTGTAAGTGCTTGCTAGCAAAGCTGACTGCCTAAGTCCCGACCTCCGCAAGTACACTGCAGAGTACCCAAGACCCCTAGCCCACCAACCAACCAACCAACCAACCAACCAACCAACCAACCAACCAACCAACAAAGGGAACAGAAAGCCCACATTAAGTGCAAGGTCTCCTAGATTTTCTTCTTTGTTATTTTCTAGGAGCTTTATAGTTTTGTGTTTTTACTTACATTTATGGTCTACATTGAATTGATACAAAGGTCTGGGCTTAGACAGCTTTATTTTTTCTCTTTTTTAATTTTTATTTTATTTTTATTAATTACAGTTTATTCACTTTGTATCCCAGCTATAGCTTCCTCTCCCATCCCCTCCCAAGCCCTCCCTCCTCCCTCTTCTCCTATGTCCCTTCACCAGTCCACTGATAGGGGAGGTTCTCCTCCCCTTCCATCTGACCCTAGCCTACTAGGTCTCATCAGGACTGGTTGCATTGTCTTACTCTGTGGACTGGTAAGGCTGCTCCCCCCTCAGAAGGAGGTGATCAAAGAGCCAGCCCATGAGTTCATGTCAGAGACAGTCCCTGTTCCTATTATTGGGGAACACTTTTGGACACTGAGCTGCCATGAGCTACATCTGTGCAGGGGTTTTAGATTATCTCCATGCATGGTCATTGTTTGAAGTATCAGTCTCACAAAATACCCATGTGTCCAGATTTTTTGGTTCTGTTGCTCTCCCTGTGGAGCTCCTGTCCCCTCCAGGTCTTTTTATCTCCCCCTTCTTTCACAAGATTCCCTGCACTATGCACAAAGTTTGGCTATGAGTCTCAGCATATATTTTGATAACCTGCTGGATAGAGTCTTTCAGAGGCCCTCCATGAGAGGCTCCTCTCCTGTTCCCCATTTTCTCCCTCTTCCGATGTCCATTCCGTTTGCCTTTTTGAATGAAGATTGAGCATCTGTACACCTAAGGAATATAATCAAGAAGGAGGACCCTGGGTAAAATGCTCAATCTTCATCTTTATTTTTTCATGTGATAATCTGGTTATTTCAGAACAACTTGTTCAATAGTCAGTCTTTTCTTTGTTGAATTGCCTTACTATTTTCTCATGGTTCAGGCTCTTCTATTAGTGTGGGTCTGTTTCCTGGCTATTTTCCCACTCATATGTGTCGAGCTATCATTTTGCCAATAAAAACGCTGTTATGATTACTCAGCATTGTAGCTGGTTTTGAAACTGAATAGTACCAGTCTTTGATTTTTTTGCTCATCTCTTTAATGTTGTGTAGTTATTTCTGAATATTTTTTCATATCCATAGCATCTTTAGAATTAATTTGTTGGTATATATAGTAGCTATTTTTTTTGCATTATTATAAGGAAGTAATGAACTCAATAAAGGCATGAAAGGGAAGATATTTTTTAATCATATGATTTTAGAAATCAGGAACAGGTGTCTTGCTGATTTGGGTCTCTAGAGAGAGCAGCACATCATAGGAGCAGGAGGGGGGGAACATCATAGAATAATTGGGGGAAGACATGATGGACAAACTCCTCCATCTAGTACCAGGAAGCTGAAAACTAGATGGGTGCAAGCCTGTTCAATGGCATGGTTTTTGTTGCTGCTGGTGGTGGTGGTTTTATTTTTTTTATATTTATTTATTATTTATTTGTTCTTGTCAGCTTGATACGATGTAGAGTTATCTGGGAAGAGAAACCGCATATGAGAAAATGCCTCCTTCATGTTGCCCTTAGGCAAGTCTGTAAGCATTTTCTTGGTTAGTGGTTAATTCAGGAGGCCTAGCTCCCTGGAAGCAGTACCACCCCTGGGCATGTGGTCTATGAGGTATACGAAATATAGCTGAACATGAGCCTGAGAAGCAAGCCAGTAAGCAGCATG
Source organism: Pachyuromys duprasi (assembly GCA_028658305.1). Classification (NCBI taxonomy): domain Eukaryota; kingdom Metazoa; phylum Chordata; class Mammalia; order Rodentia; family Muridae; genus Pachyuromys; species Pachyuromys duprasi. Next base: position 31,910,035 of record CM053749.1, read on the forward strand.
CCCCTTCTGCTTCAAGTCCGGCCTCTAGGTTCCTGTCTGACTTCCCTTCATGAACTTGATTCTGATTCCCATGCATACTTTGATTCTGATGTGTAAGCCAAATAAGACCCTGTGTCCCCAGTTTGCTTTTGGTCAGTGTTTATAAGAAGCATATTAAGCCAGGTGACCTGGAGTCCCCACCTCGGAAGCCTCACCACTTCACAATCGTTTTTACCCCAGAGAGCAGGCCTTCAGCACATTATTTTTCAGAGAAAACCATCCAAACAATAGCAACAACTGTGATGTAACAGGCTGGAACGTTGGCAGAGACTACATTAAATCTGTAAATCAAGTCAGAAAAAATTGACATCTTCAGATCCTTGAGTCTTCCAACCCAAGAGTTTGGAATATTTTTCCATTTAGTATTTTTGTTTTTCAATTCTTTTCTTCAGAGGTTTGTGACTTTCCTTCTATTGATAATATATAGATTTGTTAGTTTATGCCTAAATATTTGTCTGCAGGAATGATAATGTAAATGGTACTACAATTTTAATGTCAAATTACTTTTTACAACTGCTGGCATACTGGATAGGAATTGACTTTAGTATATTAACCTAGTATTGTACAACCTTGTTTTAATTATTTTTTTCCTTCCTTCATTCCTTCCCTCCCTCCTTCCTTCTTTTCTTCCTTCCTTCCCTTCTTTCATTCCTTCCTTTTGTTTCTTTCTTTGTTTTGCCAATACAGGGTTTCTCTGTGTATCTTTGTCTTTCCTAGACTTGCTATATAGACGAGGCTGGCCTCGAACTCACAGAGACCTACCTACCTCTGCCTTCCCGAGTGCTGGGATTATGGGCGTGTACCACCATACCCAGCTATTGTTAACTGATCATTAATTCCCAGATTTTCTCGCATATATTCAGATCCTTCTACATCAACAATCATGTTATTTGTAATCAGTTTTTTAAGTGCGGAAATGTTTATTTTCAGGAGGATTTTGGTCTGTCTTTGCAGGAAAAGCATGATAGTAGAAGAAGCTCTATTTGCCCATAGCAGCAGGGACATGCAGGGACCACATGTCACATGGAGTTGATCAGGAAGCAGAGAGCTTGGGCTGGAACCCCAAGCAGGTATAACATTCAAGGTCTTCCTATGATCATCTATTTTTTCCAATGAGGCTACAATTATGCAAAGCAGTACCACCAGCTTGGGGTCAGGTATTCAAGCACACGAGTCTTTGGGGGGTCATTGTACATTTAAACGCTGTGTTCTGTCCATACATCAACAGACTTCTAGCCATAACTGCTATGTTGTTGTATCACCAATTCTCCACTCTTTAATACGAACATCAGTAACATTATAGTTCTAAATTTCAAATGTCTGTTCCTTTTACATACGGAACAACTGGATGTTGCATAGTAATTTTCTGTCCTATTATTTTTCTGGTTTCTAGCTTTTGTATTTTGAGAGAGAAAGACAGAGAGGAAGAGACAAAGAGAATGAAGGTCCTGGAAAGAGTTGTTGTTAAGAGAAAAATGATCAAAATATAAGTGTATGAAAAAAAAAGACTTTTTTTGGATAAAAGGGAAAATTAAACAATGAAAAGGAAAGTAACATTTATAAATGTATGTTTAAATAAGAACAAAAAGAAAGGAAATAATGAAAAGGACGTATGTCAAACATTCACTTGAAGCTGTGATTTCTGTGGCAGAGGTCTGACTCTGGGAAGGGAGTTTAGTAGATAATCTAGCAGACATAAGCATCCTAAGGGATCTGTTCATATCCAAGATTCAGGAAGTCTATAATGGTTTCTTTTACATATGAAATAAGCTAAAGACTAAAGCATTTTTAATACAAAAAATGCCAAAATTTGTATGTAGGATTTTCTTATATAAACTGATTTTTTTTCACTTTCCTGGATATTACTATTTTCTTTAATAGGAAAAAAAAATACAAATTTTTATGTTGGTCCATATTACTTTTTCAATTTCTTTTTAGGAAAAAAAACCCAGAAAATTGGACACATATAAAATGGAAAAAAGTCACATATATCTTCACATATTGTTTCCTTTTTTATACAATATAGTGCTCTCACATATAAAAGATAAAATACATCCACATATTGCGTAATCCAACCGTACCCCTGGGGTATGTATTTGGTTTATAGCCTACTTATATATGATGAAAATCAATGCCCTTTGCTTATGTAAAATTCTCTGTAGCCTTAAAGGAGAAATGAGAAAAGACTGTGGTGGTCAGGTTCCTTCAACTGCCAATTGTACTGTATATCTTCACTCTCATGCTGAATAGATAAATTTGGATTCTGGAGCTAAATTTGGTTTTCTAAATTTGGTCACAAGGTGACCGCAACATTAGCGATGTGAGTACATGTCACGTGCTCATTGCAATGAGCACACTTTGCATCTACTGTGAAGAGTTAATGTAAATCACCAACTCCCCATGCCTGTGACGTTTTTAGAAGGACTCTGGATTGGGTATCTCACTGTTCTGACTCTTCACTTTTGACTTTCTGATATTGGTTCAGGCTTCTGGAGAACTGTGACTTTTGGTCTTGGAAATTAATTTCACAATGTAATAATCATCATTAAAAATTGAAAGATGATTTATATCTTAAATTTAAATTAGCTTTGGAATGTAAGGAAAGTCTTATATGTTAACACCCAAATTCCAGTCTCTGTGGAAACAAGCGAACAAGTTTAAGTGGACTGTCAGGCCTGTGCCTCCGCCTTTTAGGTTCCTTTCAGCACAGGCCTAGGCAGTCCTGAAAGCCTATGAAAGTAAATTTCAAACATATTTGGCTATTTAGATTATGTTTTAAAAATCTTTGGATACTCTTTTGCCTTTCTAGATAGTTTTTATAAAATGGTGAATGATTAAAAAACATTAAGTAAAGACCTAGGTGAATTTAATTTTTCAAACAAAAAATTTTAAAAAGGAAGGAAAAGTAACCACTTTTGTTTACCCTGAAAATAACTGTGGTACATATTTCTTCTGGCTGGATAAGGGTATTTAAATAAGGATATGTAGTTGAAAGTATTAGAGGAAGCTCACGTTATTGACTTGAAGACAAATTTTAGTGAACTGATATACTCATCATTATTTAAACTTTACTATATTGCTGAGAACCAAACAGGCAGGGAATACTTTATTAGTGATACTTACCCATAGATATTTTTTGTTATTTGTCTGTTTTATTTTTTACTACACTGGATGACATTTCAGTGAACATTTGAATACAAGACTTTTTTGGAACTTAATAATTTCTTTTGAGCACATAATGTGTATGTTTATAGCCTACTTATATATGAATACAGAATGTTTTCTCTGGTGTGACTTGGCTGGAAGTTTTCAATATATTTTCCAAAGAGTTTGTGTAAGGTTACTTTTGTAATACTGTAGGAATATTCCTGTTATTTCACAGCTGCACATGTACCTGGTTTTGTCAGCTTTGTTACTGAGATTACCATTTCAAACCAATTAATATTAGAAGATGCGCTGCTGTGTGTAAATATCACAAATTTACTGCAAATGCAGTTTAGGAAGAGGGCAGGAAAGCCTCCCTTTTTAGCGGGCATTGTAGCCTGTGGAAAGCTCTAATAAATTGATAACTGCATCAAAAGCAACTTCTGTAAACAATTTGATTTTTTTTTCTTTCTCAAATTCTAAGACTTCTCTCATGAAACTTAAAAAGCTTCTGTAAAGCAAAGAACGCAGCCAACAGACTGGGAAAGGGTCTTCACCAACCCTATATCTGGCAGAGGGCTAATATCCGGAATACATGAAGAATTCAAAAAGATAAACACCAACAAATCAAGTAATTTAGTTAAAAAATGAGGTACAGAGAAAAAAAGACAATTCTCAATAGAGGAATATCGAATTGCAGAGAAACACTTAAATGCTCAATGTCCTTAGTCATCAGGAAAATGCAAGCCAAAACAACCCTGAGATTTCTCCTTATACCTATCAGAATGGCTAAGATCAAAATCTCAAGCGACAACACTTGCTGGAGAGGATGTGGAGAAAGGGGAACCCTCCTCCATTGCTGGTGGGAATGTAACATTGTAAAACCACTTTGGAAATCAATCTGGCACTTTCTTAAAATGTTAGGAATAGTGCTACCTCAAGATCCATCTATACCACTCCTAGCCATATAGACATTTACTCAACCATGTTTGTAGCAGCTTTATTCTTAATAGCCAGAATCTGGAAACAACTCAGATGTCCCTCAACTGAGGAATGGATACAGAAATTGTGGTCTATTTACACAACAGAATACTACTCAGCAATTAAAAACAAGGAAATCATGAAATTTGCAGGCAAATAGTGGGAAATAGAAAAGTTCATCCTGAGTGTGGTATCCCAGAAGCAGAAAGACACGCATGGCATATACTCACTTATAAGTGGATATTAGACATATAACATAGGATAAACATACTAAAATCTATACTTCTAAAGAAGCTAAACAAGAAGGAGGTTCCTAGGGAAGTTGCTCACTTTTCACTTAGAAAGCAAATGGGATAGACATCGGAAGAGGGAGAGAACAGGGAACAGGACAGGAGCCTACCACAGATGGTCTCTGAAAGACTCTACCCAGCAGGGTATCAAAGCAGATGAGGAGACTCATAGCCAAACTTTGGGCAGAGTGCAGGGAATCTTATGAAAGAAGGGGGAGATAAAAAGACCTGGAGGAGACAGAAGCTCCACAAGGAGACCAACAGAAACAAAAAATCTGGGCTCAAGTGTCTTTGTAAAGACCAATACTCCAACCAAGAATCATGCATAGGGATAACCTAGACCCCTTGCTCAGATGTAGCCCATGGCAACTCAGTCTTCAAGTGGGTTCCCTAGTAAGGTTGCTGTCTCTTACATGAACTCAGTGGCTGGTTCTTTGATCACCTGCCCCTGGGGGTAGTGCAGCTGTACCAGGCCACAGAGGAAGACACTGCAGCCAGTCCTGATGAAACCTGATAGGCTAGGGTCAGATGGAAGGGGAGGAAGACCTTCCCTTTCAGTGGACTGAGGGAGGAGAATGGGAAAAGAAGGAGGAAGAAGGGTGGGATTGGGAGGGGATGAGGGAGGAGGCTACAGCATATATCCAAAATATGCTCAACTATACAACAAAGACATTTGCTCAACCCTGTTTATAGCAGCTCTATTTGTAATAGACAGAAGCTGGAAATAAGGAAATGTCCCTCAACGGAGGAATGGATATAGAAATTGTGGTACATTTACATTATAGAATACTACTCAGCAATTAAAAGCAGAAAATCATGAAATTTTCAGGCAAATGGTAGGAACTAGAAAAGATTATCCTGAGTGAGGTAACCCAGAAGCAGAAAGACACACATGGTATATGTTCACTTATAAGTGGATATTAGATATATAATAGAGGATAAACATACTAAAATCTATAGTCCTAACGAAGCTAAGCAAGAAGGAGGACCTTAGGGAAAATGCTCAATCCTCATTCAGAAGGACAAATGTGATAGACACTGGAAGCAGAAGACAGGGAACGGGAACAGGACAGGAGCCTACCACAGATGGCCCCTGTCTTTTTTTTTTTTTTTTTGGCCCCTGTTTTGTTCTTCATCTTAGTGGAAAACTCTAGTTTCTTACCATTAAAAACACAATTAGCTACAATATTTTTATAGCTATTATTTATCAAGTTGAGGAAATCCCCCTCTATTTTTAACATAATATAAATTTTTATTATAATTTGGAATTTGTCAAATGTTTTTATCTCTGTATAATCACATGATTTTTGAAATCTTTAACCAGTCATATAATGAGTCACATCAACTCATTTCTGAAGATGAACAAGAAGTCTCACCTGGCTAAGGTCAATAACTCATTTTATGTGTGCTTAGCTTCATTTGCTAGTATTCTTTGTGTCTGGTTTGGTATTACATGAACTAGCAACATTCATGTGTAACTGGAAAAAGAGATTTTTGTGTCTAATGTTTGAAAAAGCAAAGAGACCAAGTTGGAGATAGTAGAAATCAATAATTTAAAGAACGAAAACACCAACGTGTCATACAGAAGACTATACTGTATTTAAAGCTATGAAATCTAGAGATGACCATGTTCATTGTGTTGGACAATTTGCACACTTTCTGTAAACTTTAAATAGCACTTATCTCACCAAGTTATTTTCAGAATGTGATGCAATCGGATGCTCTTTACACGAGATTAAACAGTTCCATTAAATCTTCATTACAGTGAAAGTAAGATGACATCAAATATTCCTTCACAGAAAACTGCTTGGAAAATGCTGGATGCGCTTGTGTATACAAAAGGGAATGGCTCAAATACACAGTTCACTTTGTCATTTTTGTTTAAACAAGAGGTGAATCCCAATTTCACTGTTTTGCTTGGCTTGCATAAAAACGTTCCGCCTGATGTTAGGGTTTGTAGAACCTGAGATTAATCCTTAATGGATGTTTACAAAGATGTGTTTTTATTTCTGTAGCATGAGTTCATACTCATGGGCTTACACTGCCTTTCTGGGATAAGCTCACTTTAATTCTCAGTCTCTAATGTGTTTCTAATTAATGAATGTGTAATGAAAGCATTGAACAGCCTTCTCTTTCACCATGGAGAAGTGAGGCCTGACATTTTATTTTGGTTTTGTCTGTGCCTTTTCTGTTGTTATTTTGGGTTTATTGCCAAAAAGTGATGCAATTCCTTGTGGGTCCATCAACAGAACTAATAATTTTGGGTAATGGAATTATCACTCACACAGACTTTTTAAAAACTATAACTGATTTCCAAAATAGCCTCCATCTAGAATATGAAGCTCTGCTTAATTTTTTGTTTTTAAAGAAGTTCAACCAAGGACTTAGTGAGGAGCATGTTTCTAGAGCATCGGCTTCCTTGGTCAGCCCTGACTCTCGGCTGTAGGAGAAACTACTGACTAATATCTTCCAACCCAGATTTCATCTTTTGCAGTAGATATTCTTCCCAATATGAAGAATGTAAAGTCATGTCCACACCCAGGAGAACTGGCAGTTCATCACACTTTTGCAGTGGATCTGAGATAACCGGTTTGTGCAATGAAACTGTTGCCTTCGTCTTTGAGTAGTTCCACATTTCTCACTGCCTCGAACCCGGATATGCGGTACCTGACAATCTCCAGTCCTTTTGATGTTTCCCTATGATGAAGTTCTCCTAGGACCAGCTCAGCCCATTAGCCAGAGAATGGCTGTTATCAAATCTGTACTCAACTGCTGTAAATCTCTTTAACTGCTCAGACTGGAATGCTGGGCCTTATCTCATGCCTCATTGCTTCAGCCCTTGAATGAGACTCTTCTGACACACCAAGCTTCTCTCAGCAATCCTATGGCACCTGTCTCTTTTTGTTGCCTGGGTGTCTTTATAGAACAGTTTTCAACCCCTGCCCTCGGAACATACAAATCTCTAAGTCTATGGGGCTTCTGGTTTCACCTTGGTTTGGGTTAGGTCTTTCCCCATATGTCTTGTACTTTCCCTGTTGTGGCATCATGATGTCGTAATTGTCTTTTGCTACTCTTTTATACCCACTTCCCTCCCAGGCTATAAGAAAGCCTGATAGTTTTACTCACAATTGTACTTGTGTGTCTACTAAATGACTTATATTGTGCAATAACATTGCTGAACACTGTTGAAGAAAACAAATGTTGACTTCCCAACCCTCAGTCAAGTCTGACTCTGGCATACTTAATATACTCAAGACTTAATATCCAACTGTCTCAGAAGAACTCAGCTCTGTGGCCACTTTGACCTCTTCATGGTTCTGTCTTAGCTAGGACCTGAATGGTCCTTTTGCTTGTCTGAAACGCTTAAGTTTTCATGGCATGATGATGCTCCATAGGCCAGGGCTGAAGGAGGTATGTAGGAATGACATCTTTGTCTCAGAGTATTTCTCTTGTAGGTTGATTCTTCCAAAACTCTCCCTACCCCCCATCCTTATAAGGGGGTGTGCAGTCACATTTTCATTATACAGATTGACACCTCTCTATCACTTGTCACTCCCCTGCTCCTTACCTGGGTCAGTCATAGAATATTGCATCACACTGACAGAGGAGCCGCTGCTGGGCATCAGATCAAGGACAGGACAACCCCTTTTCCCCCACAACACTGTCCTTCCCAACAACATTCTTTTTTCTCTCAGGGAAGGAGAGAGTCATAGGCTCACAAGCCCTTCTGCGCACTCATCTGGTAATGCATGCATAGATCCTTTTTTGAGTGTGTTCTAGAGGATAGAAGCCACCTTTTGGACATGCCTGGTAAAAAGAGACAAGTAGCTGAAATGAAAATTGCAGAAGTGCAATGAACCTCAGTCGGATTTTATGATTCATTTAGTAATCTGTTTTTTAATTCTTGAGTTTCAAGCGTGAGATGGCTAGTATGGGAACATCAGACTTGTGGCCCACACAGGCCAGGATCAACTTTCAACTTAGTTTGGAATGTGTGTGTGTGTGTGTGTGTGTGTGTGCATGCATGTGCATGTGCGCGGTATGTATTGGCTTGAAGAGTATTTCTTAAAATTTTCCATTAGTTGTAAGTTTTCCAAAACCAAGTTGTGCACTCACTGAAATGCATACCTATTGGAAAAGATAAGAATTCAGGGACTGGATTCAGGTATGAAAATCATTGTCTTTACCTCAGTGAGAATGCCCTCTTTAAATGGGCCAGCACTTTCTGACTCATCATTACACTTGATCGCTTCTCTTTGTTGCCACCATGTCTGGCCCATGAGTGTATGGTGCATATTAGCCATCATGAGTTAGCCCCATTTGAGTAACTAATCCCTTGTTCACATGAGAACTCAGCCTTATAGAGTTCCAGTGTCTGGGTTCAGGCATGAGTGATATTGACATGAAGAGTGTATCTGGCCTTTCTCCCTCCAACTAGATATATAGCACAGACTATGGCCTTAAAACATTTAACTTAAAAAGAACACGTTGAAATAGTGCCCACATAGAGACTTGCTTAAACTTGGTCCTCTATCTGGTGGTGCATAGGATAACATAAAAATGGATTAAAAAATTTTAGCTGTCTCTCCATCATTGTCTCCCTTCCCCAAACCTGGAGAGACAGATGGAATTGAAGAGCACTGGTGGGGGAATGGAAACCTAGTACAGTGGAACCTTATGAGATTGAGCCTAGTGAGGACTAATAATGGAGGATACACAGTCTGAACTGAAAAGCTTCTGTAAGACAAAGGATACTGTCAATAGAACAAAATGGCAGTCTACAGATTGGGAAAAGATCTTCGCCAACCCTACATCTGACAAAGGGCTAAAAACAAAATATATAAAGAATTTAAGAAATTAAACACCAACAAACAAAATAATCCAGCTAAAAATGGGGTACAGATCTAAACAGAGAATGCTCAACAGAGGAATCTCAAATGGCCGAGAAGCACTTAAAGAAATGCTCAGTGTCCTTAGTCATCAGGGATATGCAAATCAAAAAGACTCTGAGATTCCATCTTATACCTATTAGAATGTCTAAGATCAAAAACTCAAGTGACAGCGCATGTTGGCGAGGATGTGAAGAAAGAGAAACAGTCCTCCATTGCTGCTGGAACTGCAAACTTGTAAAACTACTTTGGTAGTTTCTCATAAAATTGGGAATAGTTTTGTCTCAAGACCAGCTTTATCACTCCTGGGCATATATCCAAAAGACACTCCACCATACCACAAGGACCCTTGCCCAGCTATGTTAATAGCAGCTTTATTTCTAATAGCTAGAATCTGGAAACAACCTAGATGTCCCTGAACCAAAGAATGGATAAAGAAACTGTGGTACATTTACACAATGGAATGCTACTCAGCTATTAAAAACAAAGAGACCATGAAATTTGCAGGCAAATGAGTGGAACTAGAAAAGATTACCCAGAGCCAGAAAGACACACATGGTATGTACTCACTTATAAGCAGATTTTAGCCATATAATACAAGATAACCACACTACAATTCACTGACCCAAAGAAGAGAAGCAATAAAGAGGACCCAAGGCAGGATGCTTAAATCTCACCCAGAAGGGGAGATAGAATAGACATCAGAAGTTGTTGAAGAAAGGGAACAAGGTAGGAGAGGAAGAATGGAGAGAAATGAGGATGGAGCTCAGTCCTGGGGAGACTGAGGCAAGAAGACAGAAGGCCTGCAGAGTGAAGAGAAACCGTGGGTGGGGGCATCTCTGTGACAAGCTGGAGACCTACAACAAGGTAGGCTTCTGGGAGGATATGGAGGTGACGCTAGATGAGACTCTAGTAGCAGGAGTCATGGAGAGTGAAAAGGACACCCTCTAACTAGACAGGACTCCTAGTAAGGGGAGAGGAACACCAACACACCCACAAAAACGTTGACCCAAAATTTACCCTGCCTACAAGGTGTGCAGGGATAAAAATAGAGCAGAGATTGAGGGAATATCCAACCAATGACTGGCCTGACCTGAGACCCACCCATAGAAGAGAACCAACCCCTGATACTATTAACAATACTCTGCTGTGCTTACAGACAGGTGTCAGGCATAGCTGTTTTATGAGAGGCTCTGCCCAGCAGCAGATCTAAACAGATGCTGAGATTCATAGCCAAACATTGCATAGAGCATACGGAGTCTTGTGGAAGAGTGGGGGGATCCAAAGGGGACAGGAGCTCCACAAGCAAACCAACAGAGCCAACTAATCAAGTATCAGAGGGGCTTGAGGAGACTGAAGAACCATGAATCAACCAAGAACCATGCATGGACTAGATATAGGTCCCTACACAGATGTAGCCCATGGGAAGCTCCTGCTTCATGTGGGATCCATAGTAAGGGGTGGGGCTGTCTCTGACATGGACTCTGTTACCTGTCACTTCCTCTTGGTGGAGCTGTCTTGCCAAACCACTGTGCAAGAGGATGCTCTCTCTGATCTTGATGTAATGTGATGTGCTAGGGTGGCTTTGTGGGGGGCTCTCTGTTTTTGAGGAGTAGGGAGGGAGGATGGGGGAAAAGAAACTCTCCTTATCCCCAATCCTTATAAGGGGGTGTATAGTCACATCTTTATTATACAGATTGACACCTCTCTATCACACATCACTCCCCTGCTCCTTACCTGCCTTCACTTCCCAAGTGCTAGGATTACAGGTGTGAATTGCCATGCCCAGGTAACACAGTGCTGGACCTCAGATCTAGGGTTTCCTGCATGTGGGCAACCACTATACAAATGGAGCTACACATTCAGCACACAACCCTAATTTTAAAGGAGTTATATATGTATATATACATATATATGAAGATACAAATGTATATATATATATGTGCATTTAAAATCTGTGAGAAAGAAAATGCATTAACATATAAAACAATAATCTTCTTGCAAGTGAAACTTTAGGTTTACAAGATGCATTATTCAATTTTTCTTTGAATATATTATATCTATAGTTAGAAAGTAAGTAACTTTTTAAAAAAGGAAACAATATTATTCCTACAAAGTAAGTGTGTATACGGTTCCTATAAATATTGCTTGAGAGGATTTTTAGCCTGTGGTGTTTGGAGTTCCTAGTCAGTACTGGTTATCCACATGGAAGGGAACGTGGTTTCCTTAGTGCCACGAGGACAGTGGGAGGGACAAGTGAGCAAGTAAGTGTTCATCACTCCTGCTGCTGCGATGCCTCCTCCAAGTTGCTCCAAGTTGCTCCTAGTTGCTCCTGTCCCCACACTCCTGGCTCAATGTAGAATAAACAACAAAGCAAGTGAGATCACTAATGCCAGCGACAACCTGAGGACATTAGAAGTAGGCTCAAAGTCACTAAAGCAAAGAGTTCAAAAGAGCAGAAATCAAGACATTATTATGTAAAGTGCAGAATGAACGAAAGAATGAAAAAATAAGGGATGATTAAAAGTTTGAGACTGAGAGTTACAAATGAAAAACACATATAACAACAACAAAACCAACCAACCAAACAAACAGAAAACAACAGCTTGGGAAAGAATCTTCGAAGTCCTGGGAATACAACATGTTTAGAAAAGGGAGGAAAATAACATAAGAGGGGAAAAAAATTAGTTTCAGAAGTGCAACAAACACAACTATAGAAAAAGTAAAGTTAATTATAATGTTGGAATCTAAGAAATAAGTAAAAGGACCCAGAAAGCTTCAACTATTGGAGGTATGATGCAAACTATTATGCTAGCAAAAATACAAAAAAAATAAAGAACCAGTTTAAAAGATAAATGGTAAAATGAAAACAAAACATAAAAATTAAGAAGCTATATAAGACAGCGTTTGTCTCACTCTGCTGCTATTTATGCTGCTATTATGAGTGCCACGGAGGGAGTTCATGAAAACTGAAGGTTATTTCCCCCAGAAAGGAGAATTCCCAGACAAAGTTGCAGGCATCTGGAAACTCCTTAAAGTGTTCTCATAGGGGAAGTGGATGGGAGACAGCTAAGAGAGGAGCAAGCTGAAAAGAGCATGCTCTATTTAAAGCAGCCTCGGCCCAATCAGGAGCAAAGCGCCCTCTCATTAGGGTCATCTCCCAGCGCTGTTGCACTGAGAGTGCATCTTCCAGCACATGAGCTTGGGCCACATTCAGAACATGGCAACAACTGAGACTAAAACCACATACAATTAGAGAACTTTAACAAGCGAGCTTTATGGGGCACTCACTAGGCACCAGGGATTTACGTGAATCCGTGTAATCCTTCTGTTACTGGTGGTCACTGTCTGGACCTGGTGTTTCCAGGTTATGGGCTTCTTGTTCAAAGATTCTAAAAAGTACACACAGACTGCAAAGTAGCAAGGGATTTTATTCAGATGCAAAGCACAATATGGGTCAGATATATTGCAAGGGAGCAGGCTGCTACTTGAGCTAGAGACTTCTAGCACCCCTCGTTACTACTGGGGACTTTTTTTGTGAGTCCGGGAGGAGTTGGTTTGGTTGTTAGGGTTGGGGGAGGGGGAGACTGTGGGGAGATGGAGCTGGTCTTTTGGGTTAGATTGGTAGGTGTGGTTTATGTAAACCTTTGATCACAGCAGCTGTTAAAGCCCCTTTATGTATCTGATTTTAGACTCGTGCACATCTAATCATACATAGGTATAAGACAGGCCAGTAGAGTTTTCCCCCATGAAAGTTCAGTCAGAGGACACAACTTGGCTTACTATGCATGCACCCAAAAACCAATCCAGTCTACACTGGCCTATTTTCTTTGGTGTCAGGGTGTCTTTGATCACAAGAATTGCTAGGTTGCCATTTTTTGGAGAAAGGTATACATGAAGTTTCATAAAGGTGGGGCCTAGTGTTGCTAAGTGTATCGATAGAAAAGAGAAGTGGAGGTCCTGGGTTGCTGGGCTATCGGCATGCTTGCCTGCTCATTTTTATGGTTCTCCAAGGTCGTTGCTACTACCTCCATTTTCCTCTGAAGCAAAGTCAGACATTCTGTCAGTGGCTAGAATGTTGTGCCTAGGAGATGACATGGTCACCTCTTCAGATTCTGGAATTTTCACCATGCACACTAAAGTTTAGCATAGATGGAAATCCTAAGGGGGAAAAATCTGCACAGAGCTTTAGATAAATGCAATTCTGATGAAGAAGTACAAGAAGGCAAAAGACAAAGACCAGGTTGATGACATCAGCAGAAGTGACTTGGCTGGGCTGCTAGGTCTCTGGATCTAGGCATAGATGCTGAATGCAGAAGGCATAGGGCTAAAACACCTTTCCTAAAGGAGCATACTCCAGTTTTCACAGTCTACAAAGGGTTCCTACTGTCTCTTGAGGCTCCTGTCCCACTGCTGCTCTGACAGGAAAGTTAGCCGCTCAAATATTGTGAAGAAAGTGAACAGTCTTACTTCCTGGAGAGGTAGGAAGATATTTAAAAAGATATTTAAAAAAAACTCCCACCTTTCTTGGCCAGCTAATTCTTTCTTCCAGGGGATTGAGGAATTGAAGTCTTATGCCTGTGTGCTTTTCTTTACAAAATAGTTTTGAAAGTAGATTAAAACTTTACTGGAAAGAGCTTGCAAATGACTACCAATGCAGCATGACTAGCCAGACCCAAAGTCTGTGTATACAGCTCAACCAACTTCCATCCAGTTCAAATAGCCATCTTGAAGTTGGTGAGCTTCCCTTTGGATTTCACACTTTCACTGTCAGTTACATTTGAGTCTTATGCATACTTTTCTTTAAAAACTGTCTTTTGATTGCTGTTTTTATTTTCCAAAATACCCTTATTGGAGAGACGCTAAAAAAAACCCACGACCCGACTGTAGCTACTTTATAGCTCACTATTATTTCTTAGCTCTCCTGTTTACTATATACCAAGTAGGTACTTGGGAATGAATAAATGTGACATGATGAGCATAATCATGAGGAAACGTTTGATGGAAATATCAAGTCTTATGTGTGTTTTCCCCATAAAATTAGAAAAGTCAAATTTAAGCAGCACTTGAGGCACGAAACCTCATGCATTGTAGATATGAATAACTTCATGTGAAAATTCTATTTGGGGCATTGCTAATGCTTAAAATACGGAAAATTTTATTCCAAAGTCTAGGTGGACACAAAGAAATCACAAGGTCAGTCTTTGCAGGGACTTCTTGCTATTATCCACAAGCTTAGCAAAATCTAACAGGCAGCATAGGTTGATTTTATTTTTGTTTCAGCCTTTATACTGGTCTTCTTGTACTAAAATGAATATAGGACGTTACTGTTCTGACTGCCTTAGAGGTCAAGGTGGCTCTGCAAAATACCGAAGCAATCCAGTTTGTTGTAAAATATCAAACTAATAGAAGATGCTGGAGTGGAAGAAAGAGAGTGCTGAGCCTGCAGTTAACTCTGAGGCTATCTTTATTTTTTTTTTTAATTAAGTGATATTGTACTTCTTGGGAAGGATGTTAAAATAAAGATTTTCTGGACCTGACTGTAAAAATGAATTTTAAAGAAGAGTGAGTTGTACCAAGCCCTGTCTTTGATGAGATGAGGAGATGCTGCAAACTATAAGCTGGAAAATAAAAGCTGCGAGGAACATTGAAGAGGGGCGCCAGGAGATCCGTGCTGTGTTAAAAGAATGCCTAGATAGAAACAGTGTCTCCATACCTCCATTTCTCTGGCAGAGAGAGCAAGAAGAGTTTTATTCAGACCTGGTAGCCTGCATAGCCTGAAGGCTCAGGTTTCCGGTATTCTGCAAACCATCGAGGTTCTCAATTCTTTTAAACCTAAAGGTATAATCCCAGCAAGGATCTGACTACCATGTCTAATCATCATGTCTCTTTGGATGTCTGTTGGCTGTATCTGTTTCTGAGTGTTTCTGTGTTTTTGATGACTTTCCCATGTTTGAAGAGTACTGGTTAGATATGGCGTAGAATGTGTTCATTGGGACTTGTGTGATAGTTTTGCCATAGCTGCGGTAGAGCTTGAGGAAGAATGCCAGAGCCAAAGATCCATTCTGATCATACAAGTCAAGGATTCATCAACGAAAATGAGTCATTTGGGCTCATCTGTGTTAACAATAGCCTTCCTTACCTGACTGGGGTGGCGGTTTTCCAATGTTTTATCTTTCATGCTCCAGTCCCTGCCTATTTTATGAAGTGAAGAGTCATCTGACTATTTTCAAAGGGCAGAGTATCTAATCTATACATATTATTTGTAATTCTTCTGCATGATAGGTTTGCCCATTTTATTTATTTAAGCCATTATTTAGTGCTACCATGAGTGGGTGAATATTCTATACTTTGAATTATACATGATTTTATTTGGTTGCTCAGACAGTGTCTTCCTTGGGAGTTTTTTGGCATGGTTCTCTTCTGTGTTGTTTTGGCACACCTGTCACTGTAAGTTTTTGCTTTCCTGAGTACTTGCTTACTTCTCTCACTCCTAGGTGCTTCTCTTTCCCTGAACACAAGGCCAACTATTTCTTCAGAATGAAAATAAATCTTGGATAACTCTCAGGTGACAAAATAAGCAAATGTCCCTATGCTAGCCTATACACCATACTATATTGCTTCAATGCCTAGCTTAGTAACTTTTCTATTGGTGTGAAAAGACACCATGATCAAGACAACTTAAAGAAAAATTTATTGGGACTTACAGTTTCAGAGAGTTAGAGTTTATGACCATCACAGTGGAAAGCATGGTAGCAGGTAGGCAGACATGGTGCTGGGCAGTAGCTGAGGGCTTGTATCTGGTCCACAACCACAAAGCAGAAAGAAAGAGAGAGATAACTGGGAATAGCAGGGGCATTTGCAATTTCAAAGCTCCCCTCCCCCAACCACCCACGACATACCTTCTACATAGAGGCCACACTTTCTATTCCTTCCAAAACAATTCTACCAACTGGGGACCAAGTATTCAAATATATGAGCCCATGGGAGCCATTCTCATTCAAACTACCACACTAGCTTTTCTGTTCTCCTAAAATTGAATCTCCCAAGTCACCTATTGGAAACCTCAGAGCCCTTGGCAAAACACTGATCTGTTCACCATTTCTAAAGTTTAATGTGATCTGAATGGAATAATCAACTATGTAAGCATTTCATAATTCTCTCTCTATCCATGTATTAATGAAGATAATTTGAATAGTTTTAGTTAGTTGGCATTCACGGAAATAAAACCTCTGAGTTTACTTCTCTTGTGTCATTCCCTTCCTTTCTCTCTCCTTCCTCCTCAGCTCAGAGAGTCTCCAGTATGATCAGTGCACCTGACCAGCTGTCCCGCAACATGTGAAGATGCCCTCTATGAGTAGACCCAAGGTACTGGTGGATGGGATACAGGATGTCACAGTGATGATATTACAAAACTGACCCCTCGCAACAAAAATGTACCCCTATCCCCAGCTTCTGTAAACCTCCTGTGTCTCTAAGGGCAGACAGTGGCATGATGAAACAGAGAAGTTGTGCAAATGGTAACAGCTCTTGTAATTAATTTATTAACTGAACTTGGACACACACACAGGGGGAGGGCGGGGTGGAGGGAGGCAGACACAGATCAGTATTTAACCTGTATGGTGATGCTGGGATATGGGGATTACTATTCTCAGCTTCTTGCTAAGAGAATGTAAGGTTTAGAGGAGTCGCTGACGAGACATTTCTGAAGAGTGGTACAGTGTCAACTTGAACTCAGGACAGCCGGACTGTAAACCTCTGTTCGTGTCCAACCTTTTGCATTGGGCTTTTCACTTTTTGGGTTGATCCATTTTTGTGCCCACTTAGTGGTGCTTCCTTCAGAAGTCTGGAAAATCGAGTCCAATATTCAGATACTTTGTTATAATAATTTAATATTTTTGAGATTTAAAAATTGGAAATGGTTGAGTTATTGGTTGCCTATTAGCTGTTCTCTTTACCAAACACCTCAATTAACAGTAGCGGAATAGTTACTAATGATGGGTTTACATTATATTTCTCACTGAACCACCAACCAAAGAGCATCCATAGGCTGGACCTAGGCCCCTACACACATGTGGCAAATGTGCAGATTGTTCTTCATGTGGGTCCCCTAGCAATTGGAGTGGGGGTTGTCTCTGACTCTGTTCTCTGCCTTTGGATCCCTTTCTCATAGCTGAGCTGCCTTATCTGACCTCAGTGGGAGAGACAGTCCTGTTGCTGCCTTGATGTGCCAGGGTGAGTTAGTATCCATAGGGGACCTCCCCTTCTCTGAGGAGAAAAAGAGAAGAGATTGGGAGGGGTGTGAGCAGCTGGGGAGAGAGAAGGAAAGGAGCTTCAATCAGGCTATAAAGTGATTAAATAAATTAATTAATAAACATAAATTAATATCCATAAGCACACATAAGGGTGTACACACACGAACACATGCGCACATATGCATGCATTCACCAAGCATATACACAAAAAGAACATGCAAAAGGACTTCCAGAAATAGCTGGCATGATTGCAGACACAAGAAGATGTATCCTGCTAACAAGAGAAGCCAAAACCATTTTGTTGACCGAATTCAATATGAATCTCAAAGTCCAAATGACAGGCACCAGGAAAAGAATAAGAAAAGTATAACTATGTGTAGGCATATGTGTGTGTTTACGTGCGGCTATGTGCATGTGAGCGCAGGTGCCTCTGGAAGCAAGGGGTGTGAGATCTGCTGGAACTGGAGTTCCAGGTGGCTGTGAGACACTCAGTGTGGGTCCTGGGACCTGAACTCAGGTCTTCTGCCAGAACAGGACATGCTCTCACCAGCTAAATCATCTCTCCAGTCCTACAACATATACTTCTCAATAGCAAGGCTCTGCACCGCTGTGCTTTGTTGCAGTCAGTGAAAATCCTATCACTATTTGCAGCTATTACTGTACCTTTTAGTTGAGAACCTGACTGTCTTGAAGTCATTCATAAATCACTGTGGAAAGCAGAAGGATTACTTAATAAATGATTTTCATGTCATCTGAGGTTAAAGTAATGGCTGTCTTGATATTTTAAAATATCTCCCTGCTTATTAAGAGAAAACAAAACAGTGTTTCACGCAAGAAATGAGACTTCAATATTTCAGTCCTTTAACTGCCTGTCCTTGCCTCCTGAAATGATTACAGGAATAATTTTATCCTTTTATAAAAGTTAAAATTTCAGTAGACAAATCGTTTGGACTTTGGGGACAAATCCATTTTGACCTCAGTCAACAAATGGTTTTGATTCCTCTTGATAGTATGACATGTCTTTTTGTGTCCACAATCATGTTAATTATTTCTGAAAGTTCTTTTTCATGTTCTCTGTATGTATATGTTTGGTGAATGTGTCTGTATGTGGGCTTGTGTGTTCATACGTTTACACATTTGTGTGTGCATATGGATGTGCACGTGTGTGGGGACCAAGGGTTTTCAGGTGTTTCTTCTGTTTCCTTTCTGCTGTATCATTTTAAATATTTATTTATTCATTCATTGATTGATTTATTTGGGGGGAGAGGGACACCTGTGAAGACTAGAAGATAACTTTCTGGGGTTGATTTTTTTCTTCTGCCACTTTGTGGTACCCAGAGATGGAACTCAAGTCATCATACCATACCCACAAATGAGTGCCTCTACACAGTTAGTCATCTTGCTAGCCTGCTACCTTAGTGTTTCAGATACTCTTCTCCACTGAACTTCACTGAGCCCAACAATTTAGATGGTATAGCAAGCACTGAGATTTACCTATCTCCATGACATCCCTTCTCCCCCATGGCTAGGGTTATAAAGCCGCCACACTTGATGTTTACCTGGCTGCTGGCTGGAGGGGAGGGGGGGGGAATCTGAAGCCAGGTCATTATGCTTATGTGGTAGGAACCTTACCCAGCTCTATGTCTTTGGTTTTCAAATGGGAACACACAGACGTAATCATGTGCTGCACAGAAAGAGAATATTATTTGTATCCAGAGACCTTATGTCAGTTAAGTGTTATCATTTCCATGTCTACACTTAGACCCTTACTGAACTTCACAGATTTGTTTTCAAACAATAAGCCACCAACAAGCCAGCATTTTCTAATAAGTTTCCTTTCTTTGTAAATTTTTTAATGTGTTCTGTCTTATGGGAGTGAGTCTCCTCACACATTTTCATCTGAACTTCTTGTTTCATCATCCAGCCTATCTCCAGACATGGAAAACCTTCTTCTGTTGATTCAGCCCCACCATGTCTTAGGTTAAGTCTTCCATCCCAACAATTAACTTATGACCCATTCCGGGCTTATGTTTGGTAACTTCTGGAACGTTATGTGCACCGCACTGCAGACTATTTTTTTAACTCCTCTCTATATCCTTATGTGCCTTGTGGATTCTATCTAAGGTTTTAGCTCTCTGGCTGTTCTACGTAGGATTGCTCCCTATCTCTGGCTCCCAACTTGACCAGGAGCCTAATGTTTTCTAACTCTTCACATCCACTGCCATTGAGGGCTATCACCACTGGCTGGAATCTGCAAAGATGAACCTCTTTACTTTGGGAATTCACAATGGGCTTGTAGCAAGGCAGAATGGAGACACGTGGCATTGATTTGTTTCCTGGTCTTGTCTGTGGCTCGTTGGTTTCAGATATATGATGTAGAAATATGAAATAACTGTTCCAGATGACTTGAATTAACTCAGCTGAACAGACCATCACCCAGATATCACCCTGCCTTAAAATGAGTACGTAGCAAAACTCACCAAGCTTCCCTGCTGCACAGTGACTTTGTTCTAATCACCAGATAGAAGGTCACCCGTACCTTTCTTGTTAGAATGTTCCAGAACCATGAGGCAAGATGTCTCTGGATGTAATTCCCTAGGAAACAAATCCTAAAATTACTTTCCTTGAGAGGATGAACGAAAACAGGGGCTTTCTCTTCCAGATATTTCTGGGTTTTTAAGTGTCTGATTGGGAGGCTGTGAGCCACCCATGTGCCTCAGCATTGCTTCCAAATGAGAGTGAAAAGAACATAATTTCTGTGGGAAAATTTTCTCTGTCAATTATATCTTACCTCCTGCGGACTTTAGCCAGACACACTCCACTGACAATATGTAAAAGAAGCATCTTAAGTGCCACTGAATTGTCTCTAGAGTCACTCATAATATTCCTTAAGACTGTAAAAACATCCCCTAAATTATTTCATCTTCTCTTTTAATTGGAGAATTCTCTGACCTTTCTCTAACAGCTGCTCCCTTAGAAGATTTCTTTCTGTTGAAGCCATGCTTTATCCTGGCCCTTCCAAACAAGTTAATTTTTGTACTTGCAAACACGCTCATATTTATTTGAAAGTGTAGAAGATAATAAGAAAGTTTCTGTTGTTGCTGCTGCTGCTGGAGCCATAAAATTATATGCTGGATTGGCTTCTCCTTGAATTAGATGAAAGAGACTACCACCGAGGCTGCTAATGTTTATCTGCATAACTGTGTCATCCCTGGACACATTGGGGCATTTCATATATATACCCCTGCAGATTCCTCAGGCTCGCCTTTCTGTATCTCCAGGTAAGCATGAACTCAGTGTTGGTGGAACTTAACAGCTGAGAACAGCCCAGTGATCTTTGCTTATAGTTGGTTTCTCTTGACTTGTACCCTTGTCAAATATTTGGAATATTACTTTTGCTTAATGGCCAGACTTTAATACCAATGTGTGGAATAAACAGTCACAGGCAAACATAAGATGTTTGAAAGCCTCATGATGTTTGGAAAGCACTGTGTTTCTTGTGCAATAGTGAGTCAAAGCTCATACTTTGGATGGAATAGGAGAAGGATGTGTAGCACTGTGGCTTATAAACATGCAGCTTGTTTTGCTGCTCATTTTAAATGATAGTTGTAAGGGAGAGAGACGATTTGCCTTGGGCCCTCGGTGTCCCTGCATGTTCCTGCTGGTTGTGCCAGGCAAGAACACAAGGCCCCAAGTGCTCTTTCTCAGGCGGCTTCTCAGAGTTGTGTTTCAGCAAAGCAACCCTGAGAGATGAGGTAATAGTTCTCCCAGGCCAAGGGAGGCTTGTTTCCATTTATTATCAAGGTAGTGTGAATCCCCAGGTATCAAGTTCCTTCCCTGTAAATGCAACCCATTTATTTGCCAGCATCCATCATGAGCCCCTGGGTGTTATTCCCATGAAATCCAAGGAGGACCACTGCAGCTGACAGCCCTGTAAGAATCTTCTATCTGTATCTCGGAGTTTGATCCTCTGCCCATATCTATGAAATCTTAACATGCTTCCTTTTAGTTTGAAAAAAAGTAAAGGAGGAGGAGGAGGAGAAGAAGAAGAAGAAACTTCGTTGTTCCTGACAGCTTATACCTACAAAATCGGCCCTATAGTATTCGTTATTATTTCAAAGCATTAGTCACCATGACCAGTGTAGAGTCTTGGGCTTGTGGTCCTGACTCAGTGCATGAGTGAGTGTTAGTGAGTGGTTTTCTCTAGGATTCTGTGTCCTCATTTAGAGGACGAGGAATTTCCACTGTGACAGGCCATCCTCAGAAATCCCTATCATTCCCTGATGGCAGCTTTTGGTTATGACCCAGCCATGATGGAAGTATGCTGATTAGCTGGGTTTCCCCAGTCCTTAGTGAGACCAGTGGCCACTACCCCTGCTCAAATTATTTTCCCACTTCTTTCACTGTCTGTATCACCACAGCTTTCCTCCCTTTTTCTGCCTCAAATGTGGGAAACAGAAAAGCTTATAAATCTCTTTGTTTGTTTGTTTCTTGGCGTCCTGGCTGCTTTCCAAGACAAAGCTGGAGAACACAGCTAACAAAAAGCCAGAAGAATTGATATGTACCAGGGCAATCAACTACATACTAAATGTTATCTGGCTCTGAGGTTCTTCTCAGGACCCAGGATTTTTATAGTGTAAACCAGGACAGACCTGGGGAGACTGTAAATGTAAGAGCTAGACTTTCTGAGATAAGCTTGACAACACAAAGCCCTTACTAAAATTTTTGAAGCTCAACACTCAAGAATTGAACTTTTTTTTTCAACTGGGTTTTCCTGTGACAACCACATCCCAAGGCATTAAACGCCACAGAATACACGAGGGAAGGGAGGAGATAAGAAGATGTGAGGGTTTAACATAAAATATATTGTATTCTTCTGTAGCTCTGCTCGATAGCCTGAGGAAAAAATGATGTTGTGATTGCCCCTTTCTAGTGTATTTCTAAGCAGTGATAGAGGAGATATGAAATGTACTTAAAGCACAGGCTTAATGCAAAAAAAAAAAAAAGAAATGACTAGAGAAGAGAATAGGATACAGGCATGTCTGTATAGGAAAGACCTGTTCTCAGGAAGTAAATAAAATATGAATAATGATAGTTATATCTTGGTGTTAATCTTTATTTTAATATTTATGTATGGTATGTTTTAAACTGCCTATAATAATCATCTGACTTTTTAATTGGAAAATTTGATAAATTAAGCTGTAAATTATGAAGAAAGAAAGGTCCATGTTAAGGCATTCTAAGAAATGTTAGGACTCCATCCTAGAGACAATGGGAAACCTGTTGCTGATTTATTTTATTTTGGTTTTAGTTACATTTTATTAACTCTGCATCCTAACTGTATCCTGCTCCCTCATTCCCTCCCAATCCCATCCCCCTTCCCTCATCTTCCCCCTGTCCCTTGCCAAGTCAACTGATAGGGGAGGACCTCCTCCCCTTTCATCTGACCCTGGTTTATCAGGTATCTTCAGGACTGGCTGCAAAGTCCTCCTCTGTGGCCTAGCAGGGCTGCTTCTCCCTTGCAGGGTGGGAAGGACAAAGAGCCAGCCATTGAGTTCATGTCAGAAATAGTCCCTGTTCCTCTTACTCCCATTTGGATACTGAGCTACCATAGGCTACATCCGCGCAGAGGTTCTAGGTTATATCCATACGTGATCCTTGGTTGGAGTCTCATATAAGACCCCTGTGCCCAGATATATTTGGTCCTTGTGGAGCTCTTATCCTCTCCAGATCGTATTAACTCCCCCTTCTTTCATATGATTCCCTGCACTCTGCCGAAGGTTTGGTTATGAGTCTCAGCATCTGCTTTGATACACTTCTAGGTAGAGTCTTTCAGAGGCCCTCTGTAATAGGCTCCTGTCCTGTTACTTGTTTTCTTCTACATCCAATGCCCATCCCATTTGTCTTTCTAAGTGAGGATTGATCATCTTACCCCAGGTCCTCTTTCTTGTTTATCTTCTTTAGGTGTATAGATTTTGGTATGTTTATCATATCTTATATGTCTAAATAAGTGAGTATATACCATGTGTTTCTTTCTCCTTCTGGAATACCTCACTCAGAATGATCTTTTCTAGATCCCACCATTTGCCTGCAAATTTCACGATTTCCATGTTTTTAATTGCTGAGTAGTATTCCGTTGTGTAAAAATACCACCATTTCTGTATCCGTTCCTCCGTTTATGGACATCTGGGTTGTTTCCAGGTTCTCGATATTACAAATAAAGCTGCTACAAACATGGTTGAGCAAATGTCCTTGTTGTGTACTTGAGCATCTTTTGGATATATGCCTAGGAGTGGTATAGCTAGGTCTTGAGGAAGTGCTATTCCTAATAGTCTGAGAAAGTGCCAGATTGTTTTCCAAAGTGGTTGTACAAGTTTACATTCCCACCAGCAATGGAGAAGGGTTCCCTTTCTCCACAACCTCTCCAGCATGTGTTGTCATTTGAGTTTTTTATCTTAGCCATTCTGATGGGTGTAAGGTGAAATCTCAGGGTTGTTTTGATTTGCATCTCTCTGATGGCTAAGGACATTGAGCATCTCTTTAAGTGTTTCTCTGCCATTCTATATTCCTCTGCAGAGAATTCTCTGTTTAGCCTGTTGCTTATTTTTAAGCAGGAAAATGATTTGCACTTGGCTTGGTTTTCGGAAAGGATTCTGATGGTGCACAGAGAACTATCACCCCAGCTGCTTCCTAACGAAGACAGCAACAGGCACTTGAAACGCAAGTCCTCTGATAAGTGTCATACTGTTCATTTGAGCCACAAGACCCAGCTCAGTGCCTGCCACATATTTGATGGAGGAGAACACTTTGTTCTCCTACTCTGGTAGGCTGCCCTTTATCAAATCATTTAAAGGTCAGCTTGAAAGTTTGGTGAATTCATCAGTGTCCATTGCCTTTACATTTCTGGTCTTGGGAGGGTTTCTGAGCTCAGGGTTATTGTTTCTGAAGTCTCTGTTTTTATGAGTTTGATTTACTGGTTAGTGCAATAATTTGTTATAAATTGCTACTGCAGCACAATGAGGAGTTGTACAGAGAAGCAGATGGTATTTCCATTCGTTCATTTCTTTTTATTCATTCACTTATTTTTGTTAGCTATATCTATTGGGACTAGAGACTAAATGATCCTATAATTATGTATCATAGAGGAAATTTGTGTCACATATAGAAACACATTGGGTGTGTCCATAGACGCAGTAGTTACTGTGACTGGACCCCAGCATCTGAATGAATCATGAATCCTTCTTAAGTTTCTCTTCAGTTTCATTTAGGCTCCAGATTTAAGAACTTCAGAACATATGCTGAGGTGTTCATAGGACTCCTGGCCATGAAACTGTGAACCATTAAGTTTCCATGATGAAGCCACTGGTGTCTCTACTTGCGGAATTTAAAGCACACCAACTGTGTTGCCATTGCACTTTTCCATTCTGTGCTTCCAACATGCGTTGTCCAATCAGAATCTCCAGCGTGTGGCCTGCTTGCCGTGTTATTGTCATCTTACTAAAACATGAAATGATTTAAGTTTCACAGCTGTTATTGTTTTCTACGGAGCAGCTGCCCAGTCTTCCAGGGATAACGCCAGGTGCACACATAGCCTGTCCACAGAAATTAGAGTAGAAAAGTAAAGCCATAATTGGGCAGATCTGATCATTATAGTCAGTCAGTCTAAATAATTCAGGAGGAGGCAAGTGTAAAGTAGTTGGATTGGCCAGAGGAATGCAGCAGTTTGCTTTAGTTCCCTCATTTTATCTGCGTAATTTCAGACTTAGCCTTGCTGATTGACTTACTAAACAAATTCACAAGAGACTGAAATATGAATCCAAATGCCAACTCACAGTGAGAGCCACAGTTCTCAACAGTAGATTGGTTCTTTTTTGGCAGGAATATCTACATATGAGACTAAGTACAATGATGAGAAGATTTCCACAGAATATCCTGAGCAAAAATAGGCAGTTACTCTCTTCAACAGTGCTCAACGATGGGAATAAAATCACCGAGTGATTGCCCCGAGATCTGAACCTCACAGCATGACCACTGGGTCTCTTAAACACTATGTTCCAGTGTTGGGAGCATATGCTTCCTAACCACTGATGGGTGTATTTCTAGGATTCTATTTTATATGCCTTCACTGACTTTAGTATTTCCTATATCTGCCTTCATACTATCAGATGTTTTTAACATTCTGAAACACATCTTCAGGTGGTAATCTTAACCAGTAGGGGTTGGTCCCTTATTCTTAGATTCTTGGGTATTAATCAGACTTTATGCAAGTTCTGGACACCTTTTCTCTCAGCATGGACATTAAGGCTCATTGACATGAAAATGTCAGAGCCCAGTTGTTACAGACTCTCAGAGTCCATTGATAGAAAAGCTACTGTGGGCAGAGAAATGAAAGGGGTGGTGACATTACACGATCTCCTGGAGGGGACCACGACCAAATCAAATTCCTCATATGACAAAGTCCTCCAGG
Source organism: Pachyuromys duprasi (assembly GCA_028658305.1). Classification (NCBI taxonomy): domain Eukaryota; kingdom Metazoa; phylum Chordata; class Mammalia; order Rodentia; family Muridae; genus Pachyuromys; species Pachyuromys duprasi. The sequence continues at coordinate 31,936,100 of CM053749.1, forward strand.
AAAATCTAAACACGTGAAAATGCACCTTGAGACCAAAATGGAGATCTTAAAGGCAAGGATAAGTGTGGGCTATCTTTTAACTTTGGTTTGGAGTAATGACATGATCAGTAAAGGACTTGAGAAGAATGAATCTTTTTGTAGAAGGGCAAAATGGACACTAGCAGAGGGAACAGGTAGCAGAGACTGTATCAGTAATCCAGACAGGAATGAGTCCAAGTTGGGTTTAGATAAGTATCACAAACTCCATTAATTTCACATTACTGATGAGATCTAATCTACATCTGTCTGTCTTTTTATCACCTATCAACCATCTATTTATCTGTCTGTCTAGCTATCATCTATTTATCTACCTATCATCTATCATACTCTCCCACATAGTTAATAGCTCAACATATATGTACCTTTCTTTCAACTCTAGAAGCCAAATCATGTGTTGCTAAAGTTGTCTTCTTTCTGGAAACTTCAAAGAAAAACTTTTCTCTCACTTTTTCCAGTTTTTTTTTTTTTAGACAGTTCTTGCCTTCCTTGGCTCATTGCTTTTTGTGTGTCCTCACGGAATGCTTCTGTACAGTGGGAATGTCCTCACTTCTTTGTTGCCTTTTCTAAGAAGACATTCTGGGTTAGCAAGTATTAGCATGACATGAGGGAATAGGACCTTTCTGTTTTTTAATCTCACATAGAGCTAATGTAGAGTTTTCTCACAGAGTGTGGGACAGAAAACATGTTACAGACTTAAACAGAAATTTAACAGAAGGCAGAGTATTCAGATGGTGTAACTGATTAAACATGCCAACAGAATAGAAGTCCTGGTAATGATGGGATACTGAACTTCGTCAAAGCGATGCAAACAGGTGATGACTGCAGAGGAATAATCAGCTCAAGAAAGAAAATGAAATGTTTGTCTGCCCAAGTATAAAGGGTAAGAGGCTTAAAGATACTCATATTTATTTGGCAGAATAAAAGTCAACAGAGAAAAGGAGTAAAGTGTAAATAGTGTTGGGGAAGCAATACAGCACTGGATTGAAGAAAACTAAATGAGGTTAAATACAAGGCCATCATAGCCTACAATGGTGTATCAGTCATGTCGGGACACTGAAGGGATGACTAGAGGAAAGAAAGACCAATTTGGCTCAAGGTCTCAGTTTCTGAAAGTGGGGGGACTAGCAGGTTGGGAAGAGAGTGGTTGAAACAGCTCAGGTCACAGAGATGGGGGTTGGGGAGGCTCCTCCTATCAGGTTGACCATGAAGCAGAGGACCAACAGGAAACAGGAGTCAGGATCGTATAGCCTTTATAAGTTCATTTTTTATGACCTACTTCTGCCAGGTTCTTGAGCTTTCCATGGCCTTCTCATGCTAGCATCTGGGGAACACATGTTCAAAGCAAGAACATGTGGAGGACATTTCAGATGCAAACCATGACAAGAGACTATTTCTGGAAAATCATAAAATGTATTTTTAAAAGTCACTGGTTTTTAAAAATATTTAGCCAACACACAATATCCATAGAAATGGGAAAGAACAATATTGAGCATAAGTCAAAAAATGGATAATTCCAAACATGTATAAATCTACTGTGAAACATATTGTGTATGATTTCTCAAGCAGCACACTTTCATTTCAATGGATGCTAAATTTACATAAAGAATAGCTTTTCTTTCTTAGCACAAAACCCAGGGAGTGGAAGGGACTGAAATGCAGAATTTCAAAAGTAGTCACATGTTTATTTTAGTTGCGGGCTTTTTATAAATATAAGACAGCTTTACATTGTTCTAAATGTAAACCCTTTCTGGCTTTTTCTGCCTTTGAATTTTAACTTGATCAAGTCATTGGATGAGAGCTCAGGCTTGCTTTCTATTCTTAGCATTCCACTGACTATGTGGTGCAGCAGAGAAATGTGTTAGGGTCCTTTCTCTCTTGATTGTCTTGTCTGAAAACAAAAAGGTGACCAGATGATCTCACTTATGTCCTCTGGAGCTAATGCTTTGTAGATGGTTCTGTGGTTTGGGGACTGCCAGTTAAATAATGGGTTTGCCTTTTATATGATTATTTACTAAATTATTTCACATGTGTAAATGCTTCCTTAGAATCTAAGACACTCAAGAAAGATAGGTGTTGAGAATCCCTGCAAAGCTATATAGCTTGGTTGCCGTGGAATTGGGAATTACAGGAGTAACTTTCCATGGAGAAAACACTAGGTATTTTCTATTTGTTTGGGGTTTTCTCCTCCATAGTATTGGGACTGCCAAGTAGGTCTTGCTCCTTATATTCCAGAATGAACTCCCTTTGTGTAAGAGGCTGACCTTGAAGCCCAAAGGCAACTAGGAAGAAGGAAGTGAATCTAGAATTTCAACAGTTCTTCACAGAACTGTTTCAGGTGGAGCAAATGATCAAATGGAGGACTCTGACAAAGAAGGCAAGTTAATCTGGATAGGACCCTTAGGAACTGGACAGAGTTAAATTCTTTAACAGTAGGAGACTTCATTTACACCCAGCAATCCTGTTGTTATGAAAGAAGAGCCCTTTACAATGGAAAACAACATTTTTGCTTCTTCCATGGCAATCTCTGGTTTGAGTCTTTATTCTAGCCTTTCCAGTATTCAACACTGTCTTTCTTTGCCCCCTTTCCCTTTCTGTCTCCTCTCCTCTCCCTTCCTCTCTTCTTCTTAACTGATCTTGGCTTTAAATGCATAGATTAATTTGTTTACCAAGGCTTGGGGAGAATAAGAGCTTGCATTTCCTTTCCCAATGCACAGTAAGATGGGAAATCACTGACCTCTCCTGATACCATGTTAGAGGCTGGGAGCAAAAAAACAGAGAACGCCTGAAACCTAAAATCCAAACTAATGAAAATCTGAGGAAGTGAGGGGAGGGAATAGTCTGTCTGTCTGTCTCCTGTGTATGTGTGCATGCGTGTGTGTGTGTGTGTGTGTGTGTGTGTGTGTGTGTGTGTGTAGGGGCACTCAGACTGCAAGTCTGTTCTGAAATCTCCCAAGACTGATAAGGGAGGTTGGAGAAATCACACAGGTAGAAGGTGCCACACTTGATGTAAGGAATATAGTTTGAATTGAACATATGTTTCCAATTAGGCAGTTTTGATGCTCAAAAGTTCATATCCCAGGAACTGGAAGTCTGAAATGAAAGCTTAAAGCAAGCTAAGTCACCACCCTAAATTTTAATTTATTAAAATGAGCACATTTATATTTTGTCACAGTTATTTTTGGAGAAGTACAAAATAGATCATTTTGTGCTAGTGTTTAGGGATCTGTATAATATTACACACACCTTTGAGCAGAAAGTTATTTGTGAGAGGGAACTCATAAAGAGTAAATGGTTTTCATAAGAACGTAAGGAGATATCAGAGTCAGGTATAAAAGCATGCCCAGTACAATCTCTTGGGTTTTGGTGATCTTGAATATTGGGAAACCCTACAGACCTAATTTGTGTTATTGACTCTCAATACTATCCTGAAGACACAGTTGGGAGTTTGAACTTCTTAATGATTGGGTAAAATGTTCCATAATAAAATTAATTTCACGTAATTTTTATGTTTAAATCAATTGGCCATTGACTCAGACTGATAATTGATATACAAGTGCTTAAGAGAAAATTAGCAACTGCATGACCTCATGAGTTCACAGTAGAAATTTACTGGTGCCATGTGGGTCCCAGTGAAGTGGGACAGACATTGATCACAGTTCTGAAGGGCATTAGAGTACCAAATGTTAATCCTTGAATGCTAGACACAAGAGATGGGGTAGTTGGTTGGTGTCTAGAAGAATCAGGAAGACCTTCAAGGATTCTGGAGCAGTGATTCTTATTGACAAGAAAATATTTTGCCTGAACCAATACAGACAGACTAGACAACCCAGTTCATCCAAGCTCCCCAAAGCTCATGTACCCTAATGCACACACACACACACACACACACACACACACACACACACACAAACAGCTATCTTCCATGCCCTCTTTTTTCTCCCAGAACAATTACTTCAAATCCATTGTAGTATTGACTGACAAGTTTCTGAATGCACTGTCAAGTCACTGGACATTCACCATTTTATAAATTAACAGGATGGAGGCAGACCTCTGAGGTAAGATCCTGGAATAGGCATGGAGCAGGTGGCTGGTGCTAAAAGGTATGTTCTCTGCTCTTAACACTTTACCACAAATTAGAAATCAGATTTCATAAGTAGTGCTACGAAGCTTGGGTCCATCAATCTTCCTCTTCACTGGGACTTATTTAGTTAATTATGTCAGAGATTTTAAGACCAGGATTGGTGTCAGGGGATGAGGAGAAAAATAGGCTAATTTGAAGAATGGTCAGCTTTAGAAGAAAGCAAACATGCTATAGCATTATGTTAGGGCACGTAGACATTCCTAAAGGTGACTTGGAGTCTCTGGAGAGGAATTTCAGTAAAAATGTAAAAGTAAAAGACTGATCCAAATCAGGTCTTGATGAAGTCACAGCTGTATTATTCTCACAAGCACAGAAGAAATGAAAAAGTTGGGATGTGGCCACAGATAATTTTCCTACCTGGAAATGGACATCAATGAACTTACGACATTTAATGGCTGGAAACTCAGGTTTTCAGGAAGGTCATTGAGATCAGGTAAAAAAGAAGACAGAGTCTTCCTAAATACAGTTTCAATAGAAAATATCATGGGAGATAGTCAACAGTTAGCTTCTCAGTGCTGATTTCCACACTGTGGAGGTCCACTTTGATGGTAGCAAGAGACAACTGCTAAGTGGTAACTCTGGAACAAAGCTTCCAGCTTAAGGAAGAACAAATACTAGTTTTATTTCACAACTAAAGGAAGTCATCATCAGTGATGACATTCACAGACGGAATGGAACCTGGTGGTAGAGCTGTTGTCTGCTATGCGCTGGGGCTATCTGTTGTCCTGCCACACACCAGACCTAGACCATTTGAAGTTTCATTATTTTATCTTTTACTTATCTATAACTTCTAAAATATGGAAATTTTCAAGGAACTAGAAAACCATGTCTCGCATCATGTGTAAGCCACTGTAGAATCAAACAGCTTCACAAACACAAACTGTTGTTCAAATAGAATTGACACTTTTGTTAACCATGAATGATATGCAGCATATGCACATGTCTGAACTTGATGCTTTTATTTAGTTTGGTATGCCTGTTTGGAGGAAGTTAGAAAGGAAAGTCCTAGCTAAACCCACTTAAGGTCAGTTCCCAGAGTATGTTCTTGGAATGACATCAAGGTTAAAGTCACACTTGACATACTGGACTTGGTGCCCTTGAAACGCAGAAGGGAACAGCAGTCCCTTAAGGAAGGGCTTCTAGAGTCAGAAAAGAATTGAAAGGAATTTCCTTCAATACTATAGAGAGAGCTACTATTACTAGCAATAGAAATCTAATAAAAATATATAGAATAGTCCAATTATGTTAGTTGACTAAAACTATAATATTATTGAAGTTACTGTATTAGAATATTTGTTCTGAATGATAGGAATTAAGAGAGAGTAGAGTGAAGATGTGGAGGAGGGAAACAGTGAGTGCTTGGTAATGACGAGTTCTGAGGTATGATTGTGGCACTGAAATGCTGACATCAGTAGGGAAAAGTAGACTATTGACCATGAAGCCAAGGAGAGAGAAGTCAGGTGCTGAAAGGATACTGATGTAGATGTTGGCCTCACTAAGAATGATAACAAATACAATGGAAGTGATAACAAAGGTAAGGAAAAGAGACAAATGAATGCTTACAACAGCAAAGAATGACTCTCAGGAGTATAGTGTGATGGGGTGTGCTGTTAATGCCCAGGGGTCTTAGGAAGGAGAAAAGAAAAAAGGAAATTTTGGAAGACACAACGAAGATGGGGTCACCTGTTCTACATCCAAGCCTTTTATGGCTACAGAAAAACATCATTGTAAAGGAATTGCTGCGTTTCTGTCTTAGAGTAGACTTAGAAGAAAGGAGGAGTACAGAGAGAGTTTGAGATGTCAAACATTTTAGATTGAGGCATGGACAATACTGTGTGAAGAGACAGCATGTGGGTGACAAAGAATGCTATGATCAAGGATGAAACACATGGTTATTTCTAATCTTGTGCTCTTTCCCTGGATCAGTTCCTTCTGCCCTTTATGAACTTTCATGAAGCAATTTTGAGGTTCAAAGGGGACAGTTTGATCAGGAGCACTTGGGCTTTGGAGGTCTTTTTCACATTTGCAAAATGTGTGAAGAATGAAGTAAAATTTCCTAGAGTTCACATATGTCAGCAAACTTCAAAAGACAGAATACAAAGTCATCAGTTTGTGCCCGTATATTTAAATGTGATTGGTTACTTCTCAGATAAAGAGTGGATTAGATATGCCCAAAGTTGAAATAGTCAGAGACTTATTTTTTTCTCAATTGATAGGATATGGTCGTCTGTCTTTTAAATTATTCCAAATAATTAAATTCCAATGGAAATAACACAATTTCAGGGTGGTAACAAAACAGGACTGAAAACTGATATTCTGAATGTGTATGTATGTATGTGTGTGTGTGTGCATGTACGTATGTATGCACACACATTGTGTGTGTGTGTGATCCTAGTTAAATCCACTTGCGGGTTAGTTCCCAGAGTATGTTCTTGGAATGACATCAAGGTTAAAGCCACATTTGCCATCCTGGACTTGGAGCACTTAAAAAGCAGAAGGCAATAGGAGTCCCTCAAGGGATTCTAGAGTCACAAGAGAATTTTAAAGGAATTGCTTTTAGTACTATAGAGTCACAACATACACATACACACACACTATATGCACCTATATGTGTATATGCATTATATAATATTGACGTATGTTTAAGCTGGGCCAAATGCTTTCAATGTAGTTTTAATATTTATTAAATATTATTTACCCATAAAGATTAATAAATATTGTAGATGCTTTATTATTTAAACATTTATAATCTGCTTCTTCAAATGTCTGAAAGTGTTTTTACTATAATGTCCTTTTAAAATTTTTTTAATGTGATTTATTTATTTTTATATCAATCACAGGTTAGGTACTTTACATCCCAGGCGTAGCCCCCTCCCTCATTCCCTCCCACCCTCCCCAACCCTCCCTCATTTCCTCCCCGCCCCCTCCAAGTCCACCAACAG
>CM053749.1:31943721-32012623 GCA_028658305.1 Pachyuromys duprasi
GGTATTGCATGAATTTTGTTTTGTCATGGAAAATTTTGTTTTCTCCATCTATGTTGATTGAAAGCTTTGCTGGGTATAGTAGTCTTGGTTGGCATCTGTGTTCCCTTAAAGACTGCATGACTTCTGCCCAGGCCCTTCTGGTTTTCATAGTTTCTGATGAGAAGTCTGGTGTGAGTTTGCCCTTGCTGCCTTTAATATTTTTTCTTTGTTTTGTAGGTTTAGTGTTTTGACTATGATGTGACGAGAGGTATTTCTTTTCTGGTCTAGTCTATTTGGTGTTCTGTAGGCTTCTTGTATGTTTATGGACATTTGTTTTTTTAAGTTGGGAAAATTTTCTTCTATGATTTTCTTAAAAATATTTTCCGGTCCTTGGAGCCTGGAGTCTTCCTTTTCATCTATTCTAATTATTCTTAGGTTTCATCTTTTTATGGCATCCTTGATTTGTTGGATGTTTTGTGTTTGGGACTTTTCCAATTTAATTTTTTCCTTGAGTGAGGAATCCATTTCAGCTAGTGCATCCTCAGCTCCCGAGATTCTCTCTTTCATCTCTTGTATTCTATTGTTGATGCTTACCTTTGTGGTTACTGATCTTTTCTCTAAGTTCTCCAGTTCCAGGTTCTTCTCTGTTTGTGTCTTCTTTATAGATACTAATTCCGTGTTCATGCTTTGTACCATTTCCTTCATCTGAATGACTATGTCTCCTATTTTGGTTGTTTCCTCTCTGTGTATCTTTAGTTGTTCCTCTATGTGGGCAGTTAAATTCTTCTCCATTTCTTTGAGGGCCTTGTTCATTTCCTCTTTTTGTCTCTTCTTGTTCCTCCAATATCTGCAAAATCATAGCTTTAACATAATTTTCCTGTGTCTCCACTGAATTAAAATCTCTACTGCTTTTGGGTGTTTCTGCTGGGGCCATGGTGTCCTGATTTTTGTTGGGTGAGTTCTTTCGCCGATTTCTGGGCATTTGTTTATATATAATCAAGGAGCTGTTTGTGCTTTAAGGCTGAACTTCAGACTGGAACCGTCAATCTCTAGTGTCAGGAGTATTCTTCAAGAAGATCAGGGAGTTCCAGTGGTTTGATAGTGTGTATTGTTGTCTCAGTTGAACTCTGTTGTGGGCTCTGTGTGCCCAGCTCTGTGCTCTGTGCTAGAAGCTGTGAGCACTACAGGCTGGTCACCCCTCTGGTCTGGAGGTTTGGCTCCTCACTCTGTGCTAGAGGCTGAGTGTCCCGGTTTGCGATGTCAGCTGGGGGTTTCATGTTCTGACCTGGGCTTGCTGCTAAGGGCTCTTCCCTGGACTGGAGACTTGGCGCCCCCTTCTGAGCCAGGGACCTGTGCACCACGGTCTGAGATGATATTTGGGGCACACACACTTGGTCTGGAGTGGATGCAGGCATTGCTAAACAATGTGCACCCACTGTATGCAGGCCGGTCTACAATGGTGCCCACGGCCTTCTCAGTTTGGCCCATGGACACACACATGGACTGAGGTGGCTGCTGTCGGACCCGGGCAGTATGCGCCTACAGTATGCAGGCTGGTCAAAATGGTCCCCTAAGCCCTCTCAGTCTGGCCCGTGTACACACACAGGGACTGAGGTGGTTGCCTGAGGAGGCGATCATGTGTGCCTGCCAAATGCCTGCCAGCTGAAACAGAACCCGGGTCCCTCCCAGACCAGCCCATGGACACACACACAGGGACCGAGGTGTTTGCTGGTAGACCCGAGCAGTGTGTGCTCGCAGTATGCAGGTCAGTCAAAACGGTACCTGGGTCCTCCTTAGTCTGGTCTGGAGACTGTGTGACTCAGTCTGGTGTGGTGGCTGTTGGCGCCCAGCACGGCTGCTCGTTCAGATCAGAGCTGTGCTCGGCTGTTGGTTCAGATCAGAGCTGTGCGCCGCCGGTCACCCGGAGTTTTTTCCGGAGAATAACTGGTTGTCCCTAGGATTTTCCCACTTGATTTCCTCGCCGTAGGAGTTCCGCTCACCTGGCAATCACAAATGCTGGTGTTTTAGGTCCCAGAGTTCAGCCTCCTGGTTGCTGCGTTGTTTCTGCTGTCCTACTCCTCAGACACAGTGTCCTCTCGTGGCAGCCATCTTGGATCACTATAATGTCTTTTATCTCGATTTATTTTTGGTTTTCCCCTGCCACTTTGAGAGATATATTAGTAATAAAAAGGAAAAAATGCAGTGTAATAATACAGAGAGGTGAAATCAGTCCTTGTCATTAGTGTTGTGTTCTAGTGTGGAAAGCCTTAATCCTCTTTCTGGATATTTTCTTCTTATTCTTCCTTTATTCCAAGAGGTCATTTCTTCCAAATCTTAAACTGTTTCTAATCTACAGAGATTCTGTACATTTTCCTGAAAACCCTTTCCTCACTCTTTTGTAGCCTCTTTCTACCTGGCACTCAGATATATCAACTGAGATGTAGTTTTGTCTTTCTAAGTTAAACATGGAAACGATGATAATAAAAAAGCTCATTAATCGATGTAAGAAAAACATGTCAGAGAGAGAGAGAATAAAGCTATGTCTAAGGGTGAGCACAGCATTGATTTTCAGCCAGCTGACCCAGGGTCATCCTTCAAAGCATATTGTAGTTCTTACAAATGTTATGAAATACTTAGTTGACTCACACATTAATTATTAATGCATGATGATATTAGTAGTAGAAATGAACTAGACTCAGCTGCTTCATTTGGCAATATAATGTTAATAAGCTCTGCAATTCAGATAAATAGGGGAAAAAAAGCAATAAAATCGCCTTGCCATAGGGCTTGTTTTCCACTTCATAGGAGAGTTTTCTTAATTTGTTTTCTATGCCTTTTTCTCATTGTATCATCCATTGCAACGTTTTCTACTTGAGGAAGTAAACAAGAGGACATGGAAAATTGTAATTAAGTTTTTCCCCAAGTTCAGCCACCAAAGAGTTGCTTAGAGGCAAAACAAATATTTAAAGATATAGAAGTCAGAATCTTCTTAGTTTATTCCCTACAATGTAATAAAACTGATCTGGAGGATTGGAAATGGAAGGACTGTGGCCTTGCCAAAGCCTGTCTCAGAAGTGAGTAGATGAAATGAAAAATTCATTTTGTTAATAGAGCCCAGTTGGCCGCCCACTTGCTATGTAACCAAGTCTGGTCTAGAACTCCTGATTCTGCTCATTTGGGTACAGGCATGTGTCACCACATTCAGCTTAATTTTTGAGATGTCAGTTTGTTATTTTTCTCTGTATTTCTTCTCTAATTTATTTTCTAGTGGTTGGCAGAGCTTTTGTTCTTGTCTTGTGTTATAGGTTGAAAGAAAAATAGTCATACAGAATCACAAGCATAGCACGGAGACCAAAAACCCACAAGAAACTCAGATAACGGTGATAGCAGTGATACCAGTGATGATTATAGTCATGTGAGCCTAGGGATGTCTTCCTAGTGCCTGTTCCCAAGGCCCTGAACAAGACATTTAGGGTGGGAACCTTACAAAATATGGTTCTAAATTTCCCACCCTCTTATTAGAATAGAGTTTGCAATTGGGATTAATGAATTATTAAAATTATTCAAAGCACATTTTCATAATTTATTTATATTTCTGTGAACAAAGGGGTTGAATATAGGGGCTCCCACATGCTTGAAAAATGACCTACCACCAAGCCATAGCTTAGCTCCTCATCATTTGTTTTTACCTGGTACCAAGAGTACTGGTAATATTAGGTTTATTACATATTGCTTTTGCTGCTCATTTGTGACCTGCATTTACTCGATTTGATTTTATGAATATGTTAACAATAGAATGCAATATGTGACCCACATTTGAATCAAAAGCTAAGATCTTTATAGTGACTTGTACACAATCATATGGTACTCTATTCCATTTGCTCTTCATGATTTCTCATTGTCATTATTTTGAATGTTATTTTTATCCTTATTTTGCTTTCAAAAATATTTGTAGCCCACAAGTATTTTAACATCCTTTCGAATTTTTAAAAAATAGTATCAAAATGTATGGATCCTCCTGGATTTGTTTCTTACACCTTATCATGTTCTCAAAGTTTATTCATGTGCAACTGTACCTTAGTTCATTAATTTTCATTGGTATTTAATATTTTTGTGATTAGACCATGGCTTATTCAAACTCCTGTCAACTGACATGGATTATCATCTGATTTGTGCTATTGTGAACAGTGTTGCTAGGCAAAATTTTTCTGATAATATTTGCTAAGCTATTCTTAGATAAATACCTAGAAGTGAAATTGCTGGTTTATTGGGTTGCAAATATTCAAATTTATACGAGAATCCACATTCTTTTCCTAAGTGACTGTGTCAGCTTACATTCCATGAGTAATGTGGGAGATGCCATTGTTCTGTGGTGGCTAATTCCTGTCACTGTTCGGCTTTTGTTTCTCAGCCTGTTGGCTAAAGGCACAAGAACCATTCCACTCTTGCTTCACACTTTGCTGAGTTAGATTAGAGTTAGACAGAGCAGCAGTTTCTCTGAAATGACTATTCAGGCCATTTACTAAGTTTTTATTTCCTGTTGTTGACTGGCAGGACTTCTTGTTAACAGATACTTTTATCTTTCTTTCCTGTGAAGCATTTCTGTGGAATTACTTGCTGCCAAAATACCAGGAGAATATTCATTTAGGAGACAGAAGGTGTGGCTCAGTAGCAGAAGCATTTCTTCATCATTTATAAGGCCCTGGGGTTGAACTGCAATGCTGAATAAATATTTTTTTGAACGGGAGGAACCTGAGAAGATAGCTTCATCTATAGAGTACTTGCCTTTCAAGCGTGAGGCCTGAGTTCAATCCCCAGTCACCATGGAAAAATGCCCAGAGAAGTGTCATGCGCCTGAAGTCACTGCACAGAGGAAGTACAGCCAGGAGTATCCCTGGAGTGTGCTGCCAACACAGTTTAGCTGTTGGTGATCTCCAGACAGCTTACTTTGTACTTTGTGCTCTGACCTATACACATACACACACATACGCATGCACACACACTTGTGCATGCACACACACACATACACATAAGTCCATGTGTATAAAGACAATAAAAGAAAACTATCTGAATTTTCATAGCATAGACTTTAACTTTTTATTTTTTTATCAGTACATAATACTGTCATTCAACCATGTGTTATTTAAACAAAGGGATGCATTAAAAGTTATAAGGGTAAGGGATAAAAGAGAAAGGCCTGTCATTTTCAGATGTTATGATGATCTTCTTGAAATACTTTCAAATTAAAAGATCAAGTAAATATCAGAAGAGTTAGAATGACGAAAAATGAAGTTTATGTGCAAATATCTTTAATATTTTGTATGTATGTGGTGTGTTTGTGTGGTCTCTCTCTAGTGTGTGTGGAGGGGTTGGGGGTGGTGCAAAAGTGGCTAGAGGTCACTATCAAGTGACTTCCTCAAGGGTGCTCAATCTTTCTTTCTTTTTTTTTTTTTTTTTTTTTTTGAGTTAGGATATCTGACTTAACCTGAACTTGCTAATTTGCCTAGACCAACTCTCTGAATACCCCCCAGAATACACCTGTTTCTAGTTCCCCCTGTTGTGGGACTAGAGATGTGTTCTACATGGGTACCAGGAATCCAAACTCAGGTGTTCTCACTTCCACAGCAAGTCATCTTCCCTTGCTCCAATAGAACATTTACAAATAAAAAATAATTAGAATCCTTACAAAGGTTCTGTTCATAATTAAAAATGCAAGCTATGCTTTTAGAAATAAAATGAAAAAAATACAAGGCCAGCACTTGGAACATCTAAGACATTTCTGAAAATATTTTAAACTCTTTTTAATTTTTAATTTTTTTATGTTCATTAGTGTGAAGGTGTCAGATCCCTTGGAACTGGCATTACAGACAGTTGTGAGCTGCCATGTGGGTGCTAGGAATTGAACCCGTCCTTTGAAAGAGCAGACGGTGCTCTTAACCACTGAGCCATCTCTCCAGCCCCGAAAATATGTTTAATAACTAATAAATGTATAAAAATCTCTTGTTCATCAACATAGTAGTAAAAATTTTCTGCTTCCTATATGGATTTTCAGATTAAACGTAGGTCCAGGCAAAATCCTAAAATTATTCTTTGTGTAAGACAATAAATGCTAAGAATACTTTTTTACATAATTGAAAACAAAACAGACATACTGTTTTTATAGATACAGAGATAAATTGAGCCATGGTAGTTCCTGTCATTCACACAGAACAGAGAAATCCGTGCATGAGGTAGAACATGAAGCTTAACAATAGACCCACACCCACACGGAACTTTGCTTTGATAGAGGTAGCATAGAAGATTGCTTGGAAAGGGAGGTATTGTTCAATTATGCTAAAAAGTTGATTATCTACGTAGAAGAAGAATGCCAATTCATCTTCACCTCACATCATATACAGAACAGCTTTCCATGAATTAGCAATTTAAATAGAAAAATACAAAATTAGCCTTCAGTAGTGTTGGTTTGCTACAGAGAAAGTAAAATAATGTGACAGTTCTACACATCTAAATTTGCAGCAGTGTACTCATATGGAGGTTTCTTTTTAGTACTGCTGTGTAGCAAAACAGTCTATCTTGAAGCGAAACTCAAGACTGGAAATTCTAAAGGGATAATCCTTATGACTTGGGAAGCAAACTATTCAAAAGTCTCAGGAAGTCCCTGAAACTAACCAGATGAGTAAAGCCTTTCCCTCCCTAAGGCTAACTAAGTACTAAAAACTGCTAAGGAGACAGAATGCAGCAAACTGCCTGGAAAAGACATCCCCTAACCTGTCGTTCATTGAGGTTCCAGTTTCTAGGCTTCATGAGCCACCAGAGATGCTGCAGTAGACTTTGCTTATTTTGTTGCCTTTTGAGTCATCCCTGCTCCTGTAAGTAACCTCTCACCCATATTTCTGTATAACCATATTAAACTCATTGATTTGTAAAGCTGGGCTTTGGTGCAAAATTACTTGGGTAATTTTGGCCTGCTCCTCATTTGGGTGAATAGATATTTGGATTGCAGTCCCCAGAAGAAATGGCACACATAACAAGCCCATGCACTAAGGATCACAGAGTCCATAAAATCCCTGGAACAAGAAATCATTATGTCTTCATTTTCTTTGAACATATGAAGTCTATGGGGGTCACCCTAGCTGAGACTACTAGCGGAGGGGGCATGGAGCCTGAAGTAGCCACTTTCTGCAGCCAGGCAGAACTTCCAGTGGAGGAATAAGGATACCAACCCACCCACAAAACCTTTGACTCAAAATTCTTCCTGCCTACAAGAAGTACAGGGACAAAGATGGAGCAAAGATTGAGGGAATGGTCAACCAAAGACTGGCCGTACTTGAGGCCCAACCCATAGGATAGAATCAACCCCTGTCACTATTAATATTCCTCTGTTATGCTTGTAGACAGGAGCTTAGCATAACTACTCTAAGAGGCTTCACCCAGTAGCTGATGGAAGCAGATGCTGAGACTCACAATCAAACATTAGACAGAGCTGGAGGAGACCTACAGAAGAGTTGGAGGAATGATTGAGGGAGCTAGAAAGGTCAAGGACACAACAAGATTTACAGAGTCAACTGGCCTGGGCCCATGGGGCTCACAGAGACTGAGCCACCAAGCAGAGAGCATACATGGATTGGTCCTAGGCCCTCTGCACAGATGTAGATGTGCAGCTTGGTCTTCATGTGGATCCCCCAACACCTGGAGTAGACACCTTCTCTGACTCTGATGCCTCCCTTTGTATTTCTTTCCCCTAACTGGGCTACCTTCTCTGGCGTCAGTGGGAGAGGATATGCCTAGTTCTGCAGTGACTTAATGTGCCAGGGAAGATTGGTACCCATGGGGGAACCCCTACTTTCTTTGAGGAGAAGGAGAGGGATGCAGGGAGGCAGGGACTGGAAGGAGAGCAGTGTGTGTGTCTGCAATCAGGATGTAAAATGAATAAATAAATAAATTTTAAAAATAAGTAAATAATGCCCACACATTCTAGTCTTTCTGATTACCAGAGATAAAAGTCCTAAGTTCAATATTTGTGTTTTTCATCTTTCCATTTTTCCTACATAAAGAACATTATACCCAGAATAGAAAAAGCATGAAGTTGAAATACTGTTAAAGAGAACAAGCAACAGGAAAATGAAAACTGTGGTGAATTTTTATCAGTTTTCATGTGTGAAGACTGTCACATCTATTCCTATTTCTTTGTACTTGTGTCTCCCATTTTGGAAGTTTTAGAGCTAACAGGCTAAGAGCTCAAGGGTTCCTTCCCCCCCCACCCCCAAAGAAAGTAATTACTTAAATAACATTCTGACGCATCAAAAAAAAAAAACAGGCCAGTTTAGATTTTTTTTAAAACACCACTGTGTGTTTTTTGTGTTGGTGCTAATTCTTCTCGTTCATCTTCTCTGTTAACAGAAGACACTATGATCCCTGGCAGTTAGCAGCCACTGCCAAGACTGACAGAGAGTGGAGGGAGGGGTCATTTTCTTAATGACATTCTTCTGCTCTCATACATGTCTGTAACCGTGTCCCTTATCAGCTTACCACTTTCCCTCATTCACTTTCTTTGGCTGGTGGATTTTGGTTTTTGAGACAGGGTCTCCTATGTAACCCAGGCTGGGCTTAGAGCTATGTAGTTCAGGCTGACCTCAAACATGTAGCGAAGTTCCTCCCTTAGCCCCTGAGGATTACATGTTCTCCCCCACATTCTGGTTTCTACTAACTTGCTTCTAAATGTAATAGTAGTCAACAGCTTTTTACACATAGCAGTAGTTTCTAAGTCCATAAGAAGCAGGGATTATAATTTATTCGTGTGATTATCATCATTCACTTTAGTATGCTTTTTAAATAATGCTTCCTGTAGACTAAGATTAAATAGTAAAGGCAAAAGGGAATTGAAGCACATAAATAATTTATTTGGTTTAACATGTATGAGTTAAGAAACAATTTTTTTAAATACTCTAGAAGTTTCATAAAAGTTGATCAAGGATTAAGTCAGAAATAAGAATGCTGTTTTTAAAAATTGTACTTATTTTCACTTTGGTTTGTGTGCACATGATGTGTGTGTTGGGGCATTCCTGGCATTATGGTGAGATGGTTCAGAGAATAGCTTTGTGGAGTCAGTTGTTTTTAGTCACCATTTTGTGGATGCTGGGATTCAAACTCAAATGGCCAGGCTTTTGCAGCAAGCACATTTACCTGCTGAGCCATCTTGCTTACCCCCAAATGCTTAAAATTTTAATAGTATTGATAAATCTTTTTCATAGGTTGCATTCTATTGTCAAGATGACATTCAAAATAAATAGTGAGTCAATTATGATCACCGGGAAAGAGTTCTAGAGAGATTATATTATTTATTTTATAGATATTATGTTGTGTTAATAAAGAAATATTACCTTCCACCTTGAGAAACACTGGAAATTAGAATATTTGTCACCAGGTCTATGAAGTACAACAAAAATAATATATAAAGGAAAAAAACAATAGAAAGAACTCTTAATTTTTTATATTGAAGAAAAAATTAAAAAACAAAGGAACTAATAACTCTTTTTGAGCAGTTAGAAAAATGAATACCAAATGAAACGAAATGAAAATGCAAATAGAAATTATGAGACATAAACTAGATTTAATGAGATGAAATACAAACATTCATAGTAATAGAAAAATATAAAAGATAAAACAATACCTCAATAAAGCAGATAGCAGTGATTATAAAAAGAGTTCTAAAAGTATATGGAATATCAGGAATGGAAAAGTAGGGATAAAGCTATATACAGATGAGATTTAAAAGAATTTAGAAAACACATATATTTTGACAAGAAATCTGGACACTTAGAGAGATGGATGGTTTTTGTAGCCAGAGATAAAAGTACTAAATTTGACCTAAGAAGATGTAGAATCCTTGAACAGACCAATTACCAAAGACAAGATGGAAAAGGTGAATAAAGATGTACCACTCAAACAGACAGAGCCAGATGGATTCCTAGCCAAGTTTTACATAACCTTCAAAGGAAAGTTTATTCCAGGATATTTAAACTATTTCAAGTCTTAGAAGAATCTAGAAATCTTCCTCATTTATCTTACAATTCTCAGAACCTTAATCAAAATAAACTCTCTCAAGTTTCAATATAGTTCCAAAATAAAATAAAACATGTTTATATGAACACCATTCTAAAAACATTGTAAAACAGTGGATCAAAAGAATAACAGTGTCACTAACAAGAAACTGGGTAATTCAGGGCCATTAAATAGCACTGTGATCCATTATGACATCAATAAATTTAAGAAAAAAATAGACCATCTAGTTCTTATAAACAAGTTTTGAAAGACATTTAATAAAATAAAGCAGTTTCCCTAGTAAAAGTCTGTAAAACTAACAGGGAAATACACACTTAAGTTTCTATGTGTTTTATACATACCTACAACAAATACAGCAAAATTCTTCTAAATTATCATCATAATCAGTTATGTATTTAAATGAGTCGGTAATAAATAATAACTGTCCTTCTTCCCTGCTAGCTGTAGGCAAGGATTGCTGAAACTACTTTATATGTCTTAGGAATTTTCATAGAGCCTCATGAGATTGATAATGTGGACGTCTGCCGGCTGTAACTTGGAGATTTCATCACTGGGCATGGAGAAGAGAAATGCCTTGCTGTTGTCCAAGCAACAGGAACTGGTGCATTTTGGGACTTCTGGTCATGTGTTGGGCTCCACAGACTCTATGTCCTACTGTATGTCTCCTACTGTTTGGCATTTCTACTGTTAATCCAAGCTACAACTCTTGCTTCCATGCCACATTTTTGGAGGAGCTAGATACTGAAATAAAACAAGATCCCACTAAAACAATCTCAGGAACTTGTTAAGGTAGCTGGCCAGAGAGCAGGCAAAATAGTTTTTTTCTACTTTCGTGTTAAAGACTTGGAAATGGAAAAAAAAGGTAGACACATTTCACTTACAATTCCTATATACAAAAACATACACATGAAGAAAAAAAACTAAATTGCCAAGAATTTGATAAGAAAAACATGATGATTCAATAAGTACCTGGTACTTATTGCATCACTGAAACTTCAAATGACACACTTACACAGAGTAACTGTAGTCTTACTAGAAGGTCTACAAAGATTCAAGTAAAAGAGAAAGAAATCATAAATGTTAAATGATTATTACTGAACATGTCAACTGTCCAAAATTAATACAGAATGTTAATGAAATTCCATTAACAACACTTGGGACATTGGGAAAAGCCATCTTAAACTATAACATTAAAAGAATAAAATGCCCCAAGCTTGGCAGAAAAAGTGTGAAGTTATTAAAGAGTGATGAGGGAATTTCCTAGCTAGTAATTCAATACAACATTATCTAGCACTCCGCAGCAAGATAAGAGGTTCATGGTGGCTATGGCAAGAGGCAATAATTTCTAAAGCCCCAAGAGATATTCAGATATTGGCTATCTCTCTTTGCTGGAGGTTTCGACTTGAAATCATGCCAGCCACGGAAAATTGGCACTGAAGAGAATTCTTTGTTTTTTTGAGACGGGTCCAACTGGGTAACCCTGGCTGGCTTGAAGTTCTCTAAGTATATCAGGCTGGCCTTGAACTCAAAGAAATGCACCTGTCTCACACTTCTGGATGCTGAGTTTAAAAGAGTAATATTATATGCGTCAAAGGCTGAGAGCCTGCCATGGTTTTCTGGATACCTTCCAGCATAACCCTGTGGTATGGGTCTTCATTCAGAGAATGCCCATAGTGCCCTCCCTTCAAATAGAATGTCTAAGTGAGACATATACCATGTCAAATATGGTAGTTCAATAAGGTGCTGAAGAAGGTTGGCACCTAGATATCAGAGCCAACAGGTTTTTTATTTGTTTGTTTGTTTTTAAATTGAGAAAGGAACTAATCATTGATTTTGCTTACATACTCCCAAGAAACTTTAGTCAGCGAATAGGTGTCTGAACTTTGCCAAGGGTTATCGCCCCTTGTTGATGCAAGCGTGATATTCCTCCACTACTGAAACAGTTCCAGGAGCGAGGAGTAAGGCTCCTAAGACTCTGGAAGCTAACAAGTGGCAGGAAACTCAGAAGGTTCCAAGATTCCCAAGGCCAGTCCCACGGTTACATAAGCCGAGGAGAGAAACCTGCCTAAAGGGCCCGTGAATCAGGCAGGAGCTGTGAAAATGCAGGGCCTGGAGGACCTTGCTTGTTTGGTGTCTTCCATCCCCTCTGACTCTTATCTCTACCTGCAGCCTCTTGTGCAGGGTTCCCTGGGGGGAGGGATTTGAGGGAGACAGCCTGTTTAGAGCTGAGTGTTGTAATCTCTGTCTCTGTCTCTGTCTGTCTCTCTGTCTCTGTCTCTGTCTCTGTCTGTCTCTCTCTGTCTCTCTGTCTCTCTCTGTCTCTCTCTGTCTCTCTCTCTATCTCTCTCTATGTCTCTCTCTGTCTCTCTCTCTCTGTCTCTCTCTCTGTCTCTCTCTGTCTCTCTCTCTGTCTCTCTCTGTGTCTCTCTCTGTGTCTCTCTCTCTCTGTTTCTCTCTCTCTCTCTCTCTCTCTCTCTCTCTCTCTCTCTCTCTCTCTGCACGTTGTCTGGCTGTGGGTCTCCGTGTTTGTTCTGCTGGAGGAGGAAGCAGCTCTGATGATGGCTGAGCAGGGCGCTGATCTGCTTCCCTGGCAGGAATCCTCCTGTACTTTTCTTTATTCCTGTTTTGAATGCTGGCCGAAGGCTAAGTTTGCTTTCTCTGGATAGTCAGGCTTTTTCACTTTTTTTTTTCCTAAAGCCATGACTCCCCTTACCTTGTGGTTGCTTGTTGATCTCCACTGTAGACATCAAGGCTTTCTCTCCTTTCCTCCTCCTAGCAGCTGCTGAAATTTAGTCTGCTTGCCCTATTGTTTTACACTTAAACCCTAATAAAAATTGTCCTCCAGGGAAAAAGAAATTAATTCAATTCAGTTAATTAGAAAGTAAATAATTAAAAAATTCCCCAGTTTCTTCTTTCTTTTTCACAATGGAGTGTCTGTGAAAAAAGGCGTGTTGTGCCATGCCTTACCCCTCACAAAACTTGACAAGAGTTATGACAAGTCTGAGGTTTTTATTTTGCTTTCAAGGTGGTATGCTAGCCAGTCAAAATTTTATAGATAACATAAGATATTAAGTAAATTTTATTGCCTCTTGCAATAGAAACAGCCAGGTTACCATTCATTTCTATGAGAACAATGAAATATCCAAGGCTGGGCACATTGTTGAATGTTTTCAGGGTGATAACTGGCTGCCTTTTGTTCTTGACTCTATTTCCAAAGGTATATGTACAGAAACAGGCTCGGAAGACAGAGAGACTGTCTTAGAGAGATACAGAACAGGAGTCGTCCTGCTAAGCAAGAGGCAAGGAAGTGTACTCTGAGGACGGCAACAATGTGGCTGTGGAGTGACTTTCAGATATAATTCCTGCCTATTATGACCCGTTGTAAATTGAATTAATTAATAATTAAAACAACGTTGAAGCCAAAAAAATTTTTCTTCAGGCTGCTTAGAGGCAGTGTCTCCTACAAGGCAGCTTGCTGTGTTCAGAGAATCCAAGCAAATAATCCCGAGAGCCTCTGCCTCAGGCTACAGCTCGGGTGTGATCTGTCCCACAAAGGTTCATAGGTGGACGCTTGGTCCCCAGTGCAGAGGTGTTGAGAACTTGAAGGACAGTTAGGAGTTGGGGGTTCTGTGAGAGACACTACTGGCCACTCTCCACCCCCTGGCGCCCTCTCTGGTCCTCTCACATGTGTCTTGATAGTTATGATACAAAGTGTTGCCAAAGCCTAGCCGGATCAGCACCGTGCCCTTGAGCTTTCTTAACTCTGAGATTAGCACTGTTCAATTCATTTATGCTTCCACCAATCATCCAAAGAGCATTGAAGTTGGCTTGGAAGGAAACCTAGAAGTCATTTACTTTAATGTTCAATTCAACGCACTCTCTTTTCAAACACCCCTTACAGATTTAATCTTTATTTTGAAAGCATTAAATATATTTTAAAGTTAGGGAGCGTGAGAAAAATTTCATTGTGATAGGTTGGATCTAAAGTATGTTCTGTACTCTGCTTCTGTTCCATCTGCACGATTAGCTAAAGTTTCTCCTGAGGTTGTTGGTTTTGGTTTCAGGTGGTTCCTTTTAACAATAAAAAAAAAAGAGTGCTTTATTTGAAGGGTTTTCTATACCCACAGTAAAGTCAGCTTCTTGGTATCTTCTTTCTTCCCATGTTGCAGTGGATTTTAATAGGTGATGTGTGAATCAGTCAGGGTGAAACTATGGGGCAAGTATACAACTAAAATCTGGGCTGCTTAGAATTGAGGCTGGGTTCTAGCTCTACCTCTTTAACTAGTCATGAGGCTTCCACTCATTTGATCTCTAGGTAAAATGGGAAGAATAATAACAAATCCTTTCTGGCATGGTTTGAACCTTTCTCTCAAACAGCATGAGTTGGAAACTCAGTCCTCAATATAACAGTGTTAAGGGTTGGAGTCTGTATAACTGAAAATATATTTTATGTGATAGATACTGTTTAAAAAGAGGCTTTAGATCACAAATGCTTCCCCTTCATGGATGTATTCATATCGATTATAAAAAGGCCGTAGGGTGCAAGATGATTGGTCACCTCTCTTTACTATCTGCTCTGGCTAGATATCAGTATGCTGGTTTTGAACTTCTCAGCTTCCAGAACTGTGAGGACCACGTATCTTTTCCTTATAAATACCCTCCTGCAGCACCCCATAAAGCAGCAGTTCTTAACCTGTGGGTTATGACTCCCTTTAGGGATTGATCATTTCTTTCACAGGGTCACCTAAGACCATTAAAAAACATAGATATTTACATTATGATTCCTAATAGTAGCAAAATTATAGTTATGAAGTGGCAACGACAGTAATTTTATGATTGAAGGTCATAATATGAGAAACCATATTAAAGGGTCGCAGCATTAGGAAGGTTGGGAACCACTGCCATGAGAGCCATACACAATAGACTAAGACCCCCTCAGCGAACTGTAAGACTGAAGATGGTCACAATACTAAACGTTTAGCCCAGCACTTGATCCAGAGCTAATTGTGAGCTAAGCAGCTAAGACAAGAATTATGATAATGATATCAATATGCTGGAAAGCAAGGGTCTGAAAAACCTAGTATGCTGCCCATGACAAGTTATAGGATTGAATTCTTCCTTCTGTCCTTCTATGTATCACTTTATATATTGCCTCAACTATGTGGGCCTCCTTCAGGAGTGGTGACTTGTGCTAGGTACTATGTCGTTTCTTCACCTATGGAAAGCTACTACGCGGCAGGAAAAGATGAGTGATTTGGATGGGAAAGGATAGTACTTGCATGAGTGGACAAGACAAATACACACTTCGCCCAGGTGTGATTTCTGCAGCCTGACAATTTTTTTAAGCAGTTTGTGAAGCTGGGGTAACTAATCTGACCCAGAGCCCTATTAGTAAAGTCAATATTTTCCTCTCTGTTTTACAGATAGAGGAACTGAGCCAAGACATGGTAAATGTCTTTGTCAAGGTTATATAGAAAGTCAGGGTTGAACTACACATTTATTTCTGAGCATTGATTTCAAAGCCTGGGTTGTATAATTCTGACAATGAAAAAAAAATAACTGAAATGCATTTTATATGCTAGATGATTATAAAATAGAATAAGTCAAACATAATTCTAAAAAAACCCACAAGTCATTGTCACACCTGTATAATCACTTACTTCTAACTTTATTACCCTGGTGGCAGTTGAAGCATGAAAGAAAAGAAATTGCTGATTGTATTGATAAAGTGACCTTTGGGAAAGGTTGAGGGGGGGGGTTCAGGCAAGAGGAATGAGTCAATGCATTAAAAACTTATACCTGATGCATTTTAATATTCTAATGAAGTTAATAATGATAATAATGATAATAAAAGTCCTGGAAATGTGTCTGCTGACTAAAGGACTATGCGGAATTTCTTGCCCTTGTAGCATCAGCTGCTCAGAATCCACAAGGGAAGCAGGAATGCAGCTTGTGAATCCATCACAAAGTCTAGGAGCTCTTGTCCGGCAGAAAAGAGTCTTGTATTTCCTGTGTGAAATAGGGTGTGGCTGGATACTTTAATTAGAAATGTATCTAAATGGAAGGAGTAACTATTTCCTTTCTCTATTTTGGTCCCCAGCCTCTTGCTGAAATGTGTGATCAAGCAGCCTCTAGAATCCAGTTTAAAATGGCCCAGACAGTTTTTTTTCTGGCTAAATTTAGCAGGATAGGCAGAATTTTAGTAGTCTGTCTCGCCCACTCTAAGTTAATTTCCCATTTAGCATGTGTGCCTGCTAACTGGCTGTTGTCTGTGTTGAACTCTGTGGTTTTGCTTTCCAAGAGAAGGGAATTGGGAGTGGCGTACAGTCAGCCTCCCAACAGTGCCTATGCCAGGATTAAATGTTATTTTCATCTTCTGGGAGGAGATTAAGCCAGGCATGTACAGACAAGTCCGATACAGGAGCTGTCTTGAAAGTACCCACTTCCAGTAATGCTATTTTACATAAGTTGGAAGCATCAAATACCTCATCCAAAATTTCCCAGTTGCTAAAGTTAGTTTAAAAAGTGATATTCCATTTGGAGAATGGATAAAAGGGCACCATGCTGGTGACATTTGATATAGAAGAAACAGATTCATGGGACAACTAACTGAAGAACAAACAAACCAAAACCAAAATCAAAACTGTGTTGTACATTGGTGCTAATTTCAAACATTCAAACACCTCCTTCATGTCAAACAATGGCCACACCACTAATCTACATTCTATCCTCACTCACAATAGAAACTAGAATTTACTTGTTGAGAAGTCCCGTTGTGGCCACTGATTACCACACCAGAGCCCCAAGTCACTGATTTTCCTTGCTGTCCTTCTTTCTGTGCGGGAAGCAGATTATGTAAGGATAAAGGAGCTACCCCCATATCAACTCCCTGGCAAAAGCCCCAGACAATCTGCTCTCATCTCTCACTCAGGGCTTATCCTCCGAAGCTCTGTCTTCTGCCTCTTCTGCAGTTCTCTAGCAGCTAAAACATCAGGAGCCAGCAGCCACCATGTCTGCCTCAATAAGCCTGAAGGGCTCCCTTCTTCCTTTTCCTCACAGAATTCCTTTGATGGGTTTTCTAAACTGGGTTCCCTCTTTTACCTTGGTTCCTTTTTATGCGGTGTGTGTGTGCTTGCTGGTGAGTGTGCATGCATACATATATGTGTGTGTGTTCATGTGAAAGTGCCATACATGTACATACATATTACTTCCATGGGGGAGTTTGGATGTCTGTATTCTGAAGACAGTGACAAGGTGAGACTGTTAGGCTAATTTTATCTATCTCTTCTTCTAGACTACAAGTCAAAATTTAAAACTTTTTCCCCTGCTTACTGTAAAAGCCAACAGTATGGTTTCCGCTGCATCCAGGCCAGTGCTGAACATAAGAAAAGGCTGTATTTCCCGAGTGAATGACTGAATAAATGAACCCTAGAACTTCTTCCAGTTTTAGTGTCGATAAAATTTTAAAAAGGCACCCATGATTCTTGGTAACCTCATTAGATAATGGGCAACGGAAGAGGCTAAAACCTAGAAGACGAACTCCCCCAAACCAGTAATTTCAACCGGGGCCTCACTCTGTCACATGGGGCCAGTTTGCATCGTTAGTGTCAGATTCATATCTGTGATATATTGTGAAAACCTTAATCTATAAGATAACTTTTCCACAAACTGTCTCTGGTAATGGAACTGATTACTCTCTAGCAGGACTTGATAAACTGAACTACAGTCTAGAGCTAGGGCTCCTAAGAACATCGAGAAAGGGGGGGGGCAGAGCTGCATGGAGATAATTTTCACAATGTATACGTGAGACATAGACTACAGCATCACCAAGGGGGTGGGTCAGGGTGTCTATGATAAAGGTAGGACTTTATATCGCTTCATTCTATGCCCCATGTGTAATTCTAGGGTCGCATCTAACAGACATCTTTCGTGCCAGCCCTCTGGAAGTCAAGGCAGCAGCTTCCGTTGGGCCACATGCAGAGGACAAGAGAAGTATGTGACAGGAAGGGACCCCACTGGTAAAGCACATTAGTGTTTGACAGTTTCCCAGGTATGTACCTAGGAGTGCTGGCATCAGATTAATGTGCATATTTGATAAAAAGAATAGATTCTGGACTGCATACAGCTCCAGAAAAATAAGAATCTTCTATTGAGTAAGAGCATAGGATGTTTGTTGAAGAATCGAAATTCCATAGATCGGAGGCTTAAACGACACAGTTTTCTCTCACGTGTCTAGAAGGTTAAGATCAAGATGATAGAAAGTTGGGTCTCTGTCCCTGGCTCGTCGGCGGCCGTTCTCTTGCTACCTCTCCATGTTTGTTATCTGTACATTCACATCTCCAGAGTGTCCCTGTGTGTCCCCATTCTTTATAAGATTTATAAGGACACCAGTCACCTGGCACTTGCTCCTCTGGGATCACAAGACACATCTGTGAGAGTCATAACCATCTAGGGCAAGGAATACCATGTTCCTTTAAACCTAATATGATGCCTCTTTCCTTCTAAACTAACTCTCTTATTAGAAACTTGAAGGACAGTAAAACGATTCAACTCTGGAGCTTAGAAACATTTACAAGTGTGCCTTTTATTTTGCCCATCATAACAGCTATCCTTGGAGGACTAGTACTTCCTAATAGAGACATCCTCTCTTCATCCATTAACCAGTGTAGACTGAGCTTCCGTGTACAATGAACCAGTTTATTATCAGTAAAGCATGGCTCCCAGTTTTGGTGAGGAGCTGCAGAATATGGAATTTGCTGTGTGCTCTGGTCTGAACGGCAATCAGAGGTTGATTTTTCATTGTCAATGCCCAATAGTAAATCCTGGGTCTTTAGAAGGTAGTTGGACTACTCCATTTTCATGAATGAGATAAACACTCTTAGACCGCGTCATTCTTCTGTGATATTCTGTATTCTACCATGTGAAGGCGTAGCAGTAAAGAACCACCTTGCAAACAGAGTGTGGTCTTCATCAGACACTGAATCTGTCAGCCTGACCTCCAGCCTCCCAACTTCCAGACCCACAAGAAGGAAATTTCCCTCAATCATTAGTCTGTGATATTTCAAAACAACAGAAATAGACAAAGATTGTCTAACTGTCAAATTAATCATGGAAGATTTGCTTATGCCTATGTGATGGTGCCTTTCACATCAAATCATAGCAAATGTTACATATTTATCTTTCCTTTTGCTACAAGAAAACTTTCAGGGGAGGGGAGAGAGGGAAATATTAGACTTCATTGTATTTTTCTCTGAAATGTTAACATAATTATTTTGGAGTGAATGACAGCTTTATTGGCAGGACGCCTTTAGGTTTGAGACTTGCCAGAAGAAAAAATTTTCTACCTTTATCTCTACTAATCTTACCACCAAATTATCCATGTTTACTTTTAGTCGTGAAAAGGGATACTTCTACCTGTCTGCTAAAACTCAAAAGCTACCAAATTCAAATAGAAGTTTAGATGAAGTTCAAGTACACATTCTGGAGACAAAGTGGTGGCTGTGACTTAGAACACTTATAAAAGAAGTGTGAATGTGTGAACTCTGATGAATCATGACATCCTTAAAATTAATTGGCCATGTTTCAAGAATCACAACCCAAACCAACATCTACTGGGCAGACATAGCATAATGTCGATTACCCCATTGTTTCTTCTTCATCATTAGCAATGAACATGTGATTTGTTTGGCTTCAATTATGTCCTGAGAGATGATGGACTTGGGCCAGAGAAGATGGTTCTGCCGTTTATATTGTGCACTACTGCATCTCCTCAAATGGATGTAAGAATAGCTTTCTGTAGTTTGAAAACAATAGGCAATAACTGGAAGGTGCTGAGAGTTTGCGGGGGGCAGGAGGATTGAAGTGGAAATCAACTTTAGAGTGCTGTAATATAAAGATCGTGGAAGATTCTTTTGGATTGAACTCTGGCATTGAGTCTCAGTAGACCTGGCCAATACAGAACGGAATCACCATGGCAGGTGTCCGCAGTTAAACTGAATTCAGAAGTCTGACAGCTTCCCCCATACCAGGAGATCCCACAGCAACTAATCTTGAGGGCCAGTCATCCCGCTTGGCTGTAAGGCAGTGGTCCTCCGTCCTTTCATTAGGAACATAATGTTAGCTTGTCTGTTTTTGTGCTATATCTTCCTTCCCACTCAAGTGTTGTGGTGAACCACAATGGTCAATTAAATGAGATCTAGAATCTTTTGGAAGACGAGCTTTTGCGTGTGTCTATTGGGAATTATCTTGGGTATGCCAATTGAGATGTGAAGACCTGCCTAACTGTTTATACCATTGTTCCCTGGCTAGGATCCAGGATCCAGGAATATATATATAGTGGAGAAAGTTGAGCAGCAGTAATTATACATTCATTGCCCTCTGCTTCAAGACTGTGCTTGTACTGTGACTGTCTGCTTCCAGCTCTTGCTGCCTGGACTCCTCTTCCATCATGAGCTGTGCTCTGAACTATGAACCCAAACAAACCCTTCCTCCCTCGTGTTGCTTTTGTCAGAGCAATAGAAAAAGAAATGAAGACGTTACGCTCCTCTTCAAAAACAGGGTTGGCAACACCTGGCACAACACCTTTCTGTGCTTCAATCCCTGAGTGTCCAATAAAAATCAATTTGATATTAAATGCTTTATTGACATTTCACTATTTGGTAATGCCTATTCCTAGGTAAAACTAGACAACTGGGCAGGGACTCAAGAGGCACAGTGGAGGGGTGGTGTGCCTCTTTTTACACTTGGAACATTGGCAAGGGATTGTTTGTACAGTTGTGTTATATTTGATCATAGATTTACTGGTGTGCCCACTGAGGTCAGTGGGTCATCTTGGCAGGGTTACCTTTACCTTTCCAAGCATTCTTTACTGTATAGTTTCTCTTTCAGTGTTCACATGCTGGAAATGCATTCGCTAACGCATATTTTAGAAATGAGACTTAATTTCTTCTTAGTTTTCTTTTTTTGCCTTGCCCCCCTGTGACCATCTGTGCTCTTCCATTTCTCCTAGTGAGCTCACGTGCTCTGCGCCTGTTGTTAGTTAGAGTGGGTAAATTACTTCCCAGTAGTAGGATCTTGTTTTAAATTCTCCTTATATTCTGCAAAGAGAAGAGTATAAAGCAGGGACATGAAAGTGCCCAATAAAATGTATTTCTTGCTCAGTAGGTTTTAAAAAAAATCTGATAGAAATTCCCCCAACAAGAATCTTCTAGATTTTAACTCAGTCATTTAACTTTTAATAAGTCTCTTCTTGAAAGGTTTAAGGAAAACATTAGGTATTGAAGTCACCGGTTCCTTTTTCTAAAACAATCAACTCTGTTTTTGACAGAAACAAGAGTAAGCATGAATGTACTAAACTTTTGCCCTCATCACTCAGTAGGTCCTGGCTTTTTAAACTAGTCATAGACTGAGCTCCTTCGCTCTTCAATTGCTAAAATATTTACACATTTGTGTCAAACCTGGCTACTCAGTGGCCTCTCAGTCACCGAGTTTTCTTGCAGCGCAACAACTGCCCCCTTCATCCTACAACCACCAACTGGGAATCTTCGTAATCACCCATCTTAGAAAAGAATGAAGATAGCTCATTTCCCCTTCTCTTTCCCATACTCAGTGTGTCTGAAAGGTTGTTCCATCTCTGGTCACCAGCTGTGCTAACAGAAACCACAGCCTTTGTCACAGCCTTCCATCATCAGCTCAGGGTCCTGATGATTGCATTTGAATATGTACACCATGGCTCTCAAAAGGGAAAGGATGGGCTTGTTTAAAAATAACTACCCTTTCCTGTCTGTGCTAGTTCATTCCCTGTAAATGCTCTATGTTGGAAAATGGATTTTGCTTTTATGGTGACTGTGTGAGAAAATATTTGACAAACATTGATTATGTTGAGGAAAGAAATTAACCATTAGGGTTTTTTTTCCAATTTAATTATTGAGTAGGTATTAAATTTAAGAAATTGTACCAATGGATCATTTGTTGAGAAACCAGACCCCTTTAAATGCCAGTGTCTTGAGGGTATGTTGTTTGAGATTAATTTCTTAGTTAACTTTACATCATAGAATCACAGGATCTTAGGGATAGAAATGTCTTTATATGCCCTCTAATCCAGAACCTTCAGTTTTATTTCAGCAGCTAACAAAAGAACATACACCTTCAATAGTACTACATTTCCTTTATGATTAATAATTATGAAATACCATAGAGTTAATTTTAAAATAGGTTGCATTTACAAAAGCCTGCACATACATATTATCATTTTCCCTAACACAATTTCCTTTATTGTTATTATGTTAAGTTAATGTGAGGGCATTTTGTAATGATCAGTAAACCAAGTCTGCTATTCTATCCCATATTGGACTTCTTTAGTCCTTGTTTAAAGTCCCTTTTCTGTAATGTGTTATATTTCCTCAGCGTGTATCTTAGGCTCCTAGTGGCTGTGCCAGCTTCTCAGACTTCTTCTCTATGACCTTGGCAGCTGGAAGAAGTGCTGCTCAGGCATTTTGAAGACTGCTTCCCAAGTGGTATTTTTGAAGTGTTTTTCTTATGTCTTGGCTTGGATTATGGGTTTGGGGGAAGACACAGGGAAAATTACCATTTTCTCATACCCACTCTCAAAATGGCTTCTCTCTGTTGATGGTGACTCTGACTCTGATTGCCTGTTAGAGTAGTTTTTTGTTTGTTTGTTTGTTTTGTTTTGTTTTGTTTAGCCATTTCTATGGTGTACTCCTGGTACAGGAGTGCAGGTCCCTACAGAAATTACTCCTTATGGATTATTCTTCTGATAGGAGATTTGACTGTTCTTTCTTTTTTATTCTATAACTTTATATCAATGTTGAATACATGGACATTTTACTACTTTGAGGTATGGCTTCATATTACTTCATTGATTTTTGTCAGTCAAATGTTTTCAGTGTTGACCACTAGGAACTCCTTCAGTTGCCTTCTGTATTCTTTTGATAAGGAGCCATTGTTGAAGAGTTATATACATACAGATATATACATATTAGATATCTCTCATATTCACACACACATATATATATATAAATACAATTAATTAGTTATGTTTGGTTTCATATTGATGTCTCCAACTCTAAGGCATTATATCACAGACATTTCTAGACTTCTTCCAACGCTTGCTGTTGGCTTCCTCTTCTAACAGCGAGAGACCTTTTCCACCTCCTTCCCACCATGTATTTCATTGGTCCCACATACACTGGTTTTAGATTTATTCATCTGTATCCCTGTGGAATAAATATTTGCCAAATGCAGAACAGTACTTACATGTTCTACTTACATGTAGTTTCTCCTGATTTTATTCTTTCAGATCTGCTGATTTCCAAAGTTATATAATTTGATGGCATTTACCCTGTTGGTAAGAAGATCATTCCTTTCACACATTACTAGTACTATTGGGTATTCTTGTTCATAGTCTGAATTCTATTTTGGGATTCTAACCTCATAAATGATTGTTAAATTTATATCTCTTTCTTCTATAAATGTCTATAAAAGTTTGTCAATACAATATTCCCTTTACCCATCCTATATTATAAACCAGGATAGTTTCACTCACTTACAATATCTAATAACTTTGCTCACCCCACACACTTCTTTCTTTCTAATCCACAGACAACCCTCTTCAGAATGTGCTATAATTACAATGATTCAGAATGATCCTTTTGGACTGCCTTCTCTCCAATTCTTAAGATTTAAGACATATATAAGACCCATCCACGATTTTTATATGCTCTGATATCTCATTCATTTTGTTGCTGGATAGGCCTCTATGGTATGTGTGTACTGAAGTTGGCTGATCCATTCACTTACCAAAGAACAATGGCTACTTCCAGTTTGGGAAGAGAATAGTTAAAGCCATAGGAACATTTTTGAGTACTGTGTGGGTTGGGTAAGAGTTAGTAATGATATAAGCTCTTCTTTGTTCAATCTTCCAGTGACCAGAGTCAATAAGAATCTGCCACCTTCAAGGTATGGTTGTTAAATATGGTTGTATTGTTTACAACCAATCTGGCAATGGGGAAAGAGAGAAGTAGAAAGTTTCGCTATGGATTTTGTGTGCAATATCTGGATTTGGTATACCCATCAATTTTGTTCAAACTCCTTGATGGGAATTTAGTTGAATGGCCCTATTAACTCTAAAGGAGACTGGACACGTGTCCAGAAAGAGACGGAAATAAGGTTGGTGAACACATAGCATCTTGACATAATGCTCCAACTTATTCAGAAAATATTTTTCTTCTATACATATAACACACTTATATCCTTCCCCAAGTAACAAAACCCCAAGTCCCACATAGCCTCTCTATCCAGATAAAAGTCTAGGCTCATAGACACAATGGCAGAATGTGGCACTTCTTGACATGGTGACTTTTGTATTCTAAAGAGAGCCTTCAGTGATAGGGCTAGAGCAAGTGGGCAGAAGAAACACTCGCTCTCAGAGGAGTGAGACATGGGACACAGATGCCCCTAGTACAGAGCAACATTGGGATACTGAAAGTCCCGTTTTGGGATGTTTCTCTGGTGATGGGAAGGGGATCTTCTGCTCTCTAGTAGAAACTGCACAAATCCTGAATTTTTTCTTTAGTCTTTTCCCTCCTTACAGACCACATTTGGCATGCGCATTTGGGTGCCCTTGTTGGTAGCCATGGCTCCCTGTATGTGTAAGAGAAAGTTAAGCAATCAGGTCACAAGGAGTCAATCATTTGCCAAGATTATGTTCCTGGTTTCTTTCATAATAGATACCACAATTCTCTTAAAAACATAATAGGCTCCTGATCCATTGCGTTCCAGTCATTCCCTAGGCTCATATCCTTATCACCAACCTCTCTACACAGGATTCCCAATTTTATTTTGTTTCTTGGTTTCTCTACCTTTCTCCAAGTTTATGTATCTTCTAACCAAATGGTAGCTATTTTGAGGCCATTAATCTTGAAAGAGAAAGACACATTCTTAATTTGATATTGCTGCAACTCTGGGATTTAAAGATTTCTTTAGCTCAAATCCTGTCTCAATCTTAAATCTCTACATCTTAAATTGACATTTAGAAGCAGTCGACTTTCCAACCCTAGCTGAATCTCTAGGAACCAGGTGATTTTTTTCCACAATACATTTTTGTCTTATATTGCCATGCCAAACTCAGCCAAGGTCACCAATGCATATCACTTCATTATTTTTATCCAACTGATTTCCCCAAAATGGTCCTTTCAGTAAGCTCCTGACCTATTTTTCACATTAGTGCAACTTCTCCAATGCTTTGTAACATTAAAACATCAATTTCCGTTTTTCTGGCACCGAACAGTGATTTCCCTGTTAATGTCACACATTTTAAGTCTGTGCCACAGCAGCAGCCTGTGTCAATGATATCGATTTTTATTATCACGCAAGATAATTATTAGAGATGCTGGTTCTCAACAGCAACAACAACAAAATCCCCAAATAAAAAATCTCAGAGATTTAACTCACAACCAGAAATGAACTTCCTTTGCCATAGTCTTATAGAGGCCTGCCAAACAAACTCTTCCACTGGGCTAGCTATTCTCACAAGGTCAGCTTGAATATCAATATCCAGCAAACCAATGAGAGGAGAGGTCCCGCTGATGCATATGCTGTCCACAGCCTACTGGCGTCCTGTCAATCATGTGGTTTCACTCAACTGCAAAGTAGGGTCAGGCCTACTTTGGACTAGCCTTGGACCTGTATATCCAAGAGAAAAAATACATAGACTTGGTCAACAGAGATCACTGACTTATCCATTGTCTTCCTGATTTCTTATCAACAATAATCTTCTGATGATCTATAGTACAAGGTGTTCTGTGGGGATGTTCTTATTTGCATAAACAGAATTTGAGTTCCTGACACACTTTCTCATATTATTTCTTTAAAACATCACCTATGGCTTTCTCTTTCAGCACCTCCCTCTCCACTATTCTTGTTCCTACTCTTCTTCATAAAGAGCTAAGTTCAGCTATTCACTGCACGCTACTGAAGGCGGGATATATTGATCTTTTACAACGCATCATACAGTCAGTAGCACTATGTGGTATCTGATTATAAGTCAATATTCACATTTTGTTTTTATCTTTCAGTGTCTTCCTTTTGCTGTTTAGTTATATTTGTTCCAAAATTCCTGTTAATTTACATGAAAATAGCTGGGCTCCATACAAATGGGCACGTAAGATAAAGAAAGCCTGCTTGGTTCTGTTTTTAGATCCATACATTTTTGTCTGCATCAGAAATCCAGAGAATCTGGGAACAGAAACTATCAGTAATTGGACTCACCTAGACTTTTATTAATTTATAAGGCATGCACTGAAGATAATGATCATACTCCCATCATCCAGATATGGCAGGCAGTGCCTGGTGATAAGCTTCAGCAAACGGCTCTCTTCTCCCAGGATAGACATCAAGATGTCAAACCCTTTAGACTGATCCATCATGATAATCAGTGCTTTAAACATACTGAGTACTGCATAATGAAGATACAGAATTGCAGGAAAGGCTTGGCAATGCTTCACCC
This sequence comes from Pachyuromys duprasi, assembly GCA_028658305.1. NCBI lineage: Eukaryota > Metazoa > Chordata > Mammalia > Rodentia > Muridae > Pachyuromys > Pachyuromys duprasi. The sequence goes on from CM053749.1 coordinate 31,970,288, forward strand.
TAATTGTCCCAGGACTGAAAGCTTGGAATCCCCCAACAGCTGGAAGCTGCTGCTATGGAAACCTTAATGTTCCATCTTCTGAGAGATTAAAAATTGAGACTATTAATGGACCCGGCAGTAGTTTGCATGTTTCATTAGTAAAAAATGCCATTATTCTGGCGCTCAGGGGAATTGGATTTTTGAGTGATGATTTTATTCTTCATTAAAATGGCCCATAATTTGGATGAAATAATAATAATGAAAAAAAGAAGAAAGAAAGAAAACAACCGAGGAGGAAGAAAGTGGCCACTTTGAAATTTTACTTTCCCCAGATCTTCTCTTGCTGGCTGGTTATCTAACTGGGCACAGAAAGGGTTGTAAGGAGGATAGTAAATAAGAAAGAAGATGGTTCGATACCCTCTCCTTTTATAGCATGATTCGTTATGAATCCTCCACTCTCCACAACATGAAGATGAAGGGAGTCAAAGGATATAGAGCACAATGCTCTGAGGCAGTGCGTGAAAGCTGAAAGGCACACCGTCGGTTAGAGTTAATAGTAAAGCAACTTCGACGGGCCTCAACTGGAGAGTCATAAAAATGGAGTGAGGTAGGACAAAGGACTCCACATGATTAGGCTAGACCCTGCTGTCTAACACCCCCTGTATTGGTGTACCATGCAAAGTGATTCCTTACTGACCATAAAAGTTTGAAAACATGACTATTGTACATGACTGAGAATTCAGGCTATGGAGTTGGAGCATCTGGATTGTGCTGGAGATTTTGCCAGTTCTAACTCTAGCCAAGGCACTCACCCATGAACTGTCAACCTGTAGTTACAGCAGTTATAACATATCTGGCACATAGAAAGTTCACAAGAGAGTTAGCTGTTGAAAATATATCACTAGTAACTTGAAGGAACTGAGTCTTTTGGTCGTAGAACATATCCATCTTTTCATGTTTATATTTGTGAATAGAGTTTGTTGTTCCTGGTTTATACAAGCATTGTTGTAAATTTTTCTGTTAGCTGCAAAATATTCTAAACATCTCCTGATGCAGGTTTTACTTCTGTTCTTTGGTGTTAGAACCATAATGGAATTGTACTGTCTCATGGATTTCTTGGAGAAACATTATGCGGCAATGTATTACTAATGTTTGCGTAAGAAACGGGTCTTATTGTTGCTGCTGCTGTTTATTTTTAGTTTCTCCAGAAGGGCTGCATCCTTCCTGAACGGACCACTAGGGTTTCATTTATTGCGTCAAAACATTAATTCGCTAAATGGTGCCTGAAGGTTACCACGGTCTCTAAAGTGGCACACATATTTCCAGAGGCAACGGGCAGTATCAAAGCAATGAGCCAACAGAGCACAGCATAAACTTGCATTTTCCCTGGCCCTTGTAGTAAGTGATCCCTTTAGGGATCTGAACGCAGGACTGCCCTTGTACAGGAGTCTTCTTTAAACACAGAGGAACTTTGTTAGTTGAATCCTATTGGGAACAAAGGTGCCTGGGACACTGAACTGTGATGTTAGTTTTGTCTGTTGGAATTCTTCACCTTCACTAAAGCCCCAGTTGAGACAATGAACTTAAAAAGCACAGTCCCATCCTACTTTTCAAAAATGTTGCAGTTGAATTCAAAACAAGTGATGTGCTGAAGGTTAAAGTTGGAAATGACCAAATAGTCCAATCTTTTTCTCAGCTCTATTTTCTTCTTCTTTTTTATTAATATTTTATATTAATTACACTTTTAATTTTAAAACTAAGAGTGCTGAGGCTCTGGGCGATTGGAAGGGACACAGAGTTGATAATAATGACAACTTCAATTTCCTGAGCACCGTGCTGCAACTGTGCCTGGTACTTCCGTGAGTGGGCCTTACATTGAAATCATGGCACATGCACCATAGCTCTATAATACAGTCCTTATGACTCCTGTTTTCCTGAAGAAATCAAGACATTGGAAAACACCTGTTGCCTAAGTTACCAATGGTTACCCTACTAGGGATTGTCCTAATGTGTTCTCCTCATTGACTGGAATAGCATAGAGACTTTCACTTGCTTTCCCTTACCCCATCTTCCTTTCTGCATCATTCAAGAGCTTCACTTTGCCTCTTACCTTTGCAGTACTCACGTGGGGCGGTGTCAAGCCTAAGTATCCTCGTTTACCTTAGAGCAGTTCCCCATCATCCCACACACCCACATGAGCTACTAACCCTTGACTTTTCTCCAGTAGATAGACTCTGCCCCTCTCTGTTCCTCCAGTTCCCTCATCCAAGTCCAAGCTTATCTACATAAGTTTTAAGACCCACTCCTGCTTCCATGGCCTTCCTGTGCCTGTCTCCAGGCAGCAGCCGGAACAATCTTTTAGCCATTACTCAGATCACAGCTTCCATGTTCTGACAGTTTGTCACTGGTTGTAGAACAAACTTGCTGTAATGAAGCTCCCATCTGCCGTTTCACCTCCATTCCAGCCATCCCCTGTGTGCTCTCTCTGCCCTCACCCAGCCAGCAGTCTCGTTTCCTTGGGTACACACAGCTCCTTTCTGCCTGAGGGATTCCGTGATTGCTATTTCCTCCACTGAACTCTTGTCAGACAAGTCCATACCTGGCTCCTACTGTCATCCAACTCTCAGCTCAGACCTAACGTCCCATGAGAATTCTTTCTTGGGCTTTCAGTATAAGTGGTTTTTGTGTGGCAAAGAAGTCAAAGAAAGCTAGTGATGGAGTTGGCTCCATAATAGAGATTTTTCACCCCAGTCCTTTCCATCCCCCCAAATGATCTCCAATTATTTATTGTTGTTGCTGCTGCTGCTTCATGACCAGAATCTCAGCCAAATCTTTCATATTATCCTCCTTATTGGTATTATAAAAGTCCGATAACGTAAAAGTAGAGTTTCCTTCTGTGGTTCCAGGGTTATGTCTTCTGTTGCTGGCTGTTTGTGGGAGTCTAGGTCAGCCCTGCTCCCCACTGGATACCCACTCCATGGACAAGTAGGAGCCAGCTGTACAAACACATATAAAGATATGGCCAATGCAGCACAGAGCAGAAACTTCATACCCCGCTGATGTCTTTGCATTTTTCATGTTCACAAAGTCAGCTCTTATGTTAGAATGGCCAAGTGTGCATTTGCTGTTTCTAGGAACAGAACCAAGGCTAAGGGATGCCGTTTATTGAAGTTAGGCTCTGCACTGATAACTTCACCTGTATCATATCTAAGGTTCAGATAAACATGAAATATTCAAGTTTTCATCTGGAAGCTACCACTGCCTACATTTTCCTCAGCACACTTTGTTGCCTTGAAATGCACATGCATTTGAGCAGCTGCCCTGAAGGGGATAATTTTTGGTCATTACATTCTATTTTCTTTGCCCATTCTGCCTCAGTTTTAGCATCTCTGTCATATGCCCACCCTGAGCTTCTCTTTATTCCTTAGCCTGTCAGATGTGGTATAACAGGGTCCACCCTAAAGTGGCCTAAGAAGAAGGAAGCATGTTATTGTTGTATTAAAGAAATAAAGCTTAGTGCTGTTGAAAAGAGACAAAAGAATGGGAAGGGCGTGTTCTAGGTCCTTAACGTGAAGTCCATCAAACGCATCATGTAAGCAGCCGCTTGTACTTATGTACCTATGGACAGCTTGCATCCTTGTCTTGCATCCTGTGGCATGTCCCCACCCTGGACCCTGGCTCTCTGGGCAGTGCCAACTGCTAGGAGGATTCACTCTGCTCCTGTCTCGAACACAGATTCCAGTATGCCTCTCCAGCCTGTCCGGACTCCAGTCAGGAAGGACACATGAGTGTGGTAGAAATACAAAATGTATTCTTCTTACACATTTTCTCAGCTGCTTTGGAGTGCACTTTTTTTTTTTAAAGAACTAGTAGATTGTTAGCTTGGCATTTTTGTGGGACTCCTAACAGTGGGAGCTGGGGTTGTCTCTGACACTTTCCCTTCTCCTCCTACTGGGTTGCCTTGTCCAGTCCTGATATAAAGGTTTGTGCCAAGTCTTTTTGTATCTTGTTATGCCTTGTTCTGTTGATATCCCTGGGAGGCCTGCTCTTTTCTGAAGGGAAGCCGAGGAGCAGTGGGTCTGTGGGAAAGGGGAGGTCAGGAGAGGAGCTGGGAGAAGTCAAGGGAGGAGAAACTGTGGTCAGGGTGTATTGAAAACAACAACAACAACAATAATAAAATAAAATATTAACTAGAAGTAGAAGCTATGACTTGTTTTTCTGTCCCAACAAAACAGCAGTATTGCCTGATCACTGGTCACACTTCTGAAACGATGCTTTCTGCCATGAGGGCAGTAATCATTAGCCATTATCATTTTCTTGGCCTGGCTTTCATTTGCTGAGGGTGCTTTCCAGAAGCTCCACATCCCACTCGCTGACCCAGCTGCATCTGACAACAGTGGATATCACCAGACCGATGGCCCTGGCGATCAGGAACTGCAACAAGGCAACTTCCCATTTCTCCAAAGGTCATAATCTCCATGTTGTACACACTTTCTCTTAAGCTCCTTACAAACAAATAAACAAACAAAAAAAACATAGTATACAAAGTGCTTGCTTTGGCAACATACATTCTAAAGGTTTTCTAGAAACCTCTAAAAAACTCTGGAACAGAATTGTGTCAAGATAAAAAATAATGAAACATTGCTGAAACAAAATCAGTTCTTGAAGCAATGAAAAGTAGGCAGGAAAGAATATTTGCAGTTTACCTTCCAACCTGAAGCTGGAATAAGTTGTCTTGAAGATCTGCCATCTCTTCTCGGCATTACATCTGAGATGTGTTCTTTTCTGTGACCTCTTGTGTCTCGGCTTCCTGCTGCTCTTCTCTGTTTTGCCACATACTACTGGGACTATATTCAGCTGTCTTCAAGTTCTGCAAAGGAGGAGGCAGAGAATGGTTGCTTTGGGTAGCTCCTGAGGATGGATGAGGATGAAGGGCTCATCATCAGCACCCCTACATGGGTGGTCCTCCGTTGCTGCAGATGCCTCTTAGACAGGTGCAGTGCTGGTCACATGGTTTTAGTACTGGCAAAGCCTGTCTTCAGCACCAGAGGCCTCAGCCTCCTTAGCTTGAGACACTTCCCCCTCCTCTCTCCCTGCCAGTACCTTGGTAGCTGAGCCTAAGTATCTGAAATCATAGGGTGGGTACTGTCAGATGCCAAGGGATACATTTGTGAACAAACAGCTTTGGGGGTGTGCTGATTTGGGCCTTTAAAGATAGAATGGACTTGTGTTTTCTTTAAAAATACTCATCAGATGGGTTGTTTGCTGAAATATTCATAGTAGAAAACCAAAAATTCATGATGACTGAGGGTTCTTTATTTCCTACATGGTCCAGCTCTTTATATCTTAGTCCTTACAATTACTGACTGACACAGATTATTCCTTTACTCTATCTGAGATGAAAGTAAGATACAGAGAAATCAATTAAATCATCAAGGTCCATTTTTATCCACTGTGGAGGGCTGGGATCTGATTCAGGACCACGTGTGCTCTTAATCACTTTGTTGCCTGTTTTGTTTCTGAACTGGAGATTGGTCTCAAGGTGGTGTTGGTGTTAGGCATGCACTCTGCCATAGAGGCATGTCCCAAGCACTATTTCTTATTTTTTATTTTAAAACAGGGCTTTTCTTAATTGCACACTGAACTCACTGTGTAGCACAAGCAAGCAGGCCTTGAATCTGTGATTTTCCTGCCTCAGCCTCCTGAACCGCTGGGGCTGCAGGTGGATTGCACACAGAACTCTGTTCTGACTGAATGCACTTTCGACAATGAGGTCCTTAGCTGAGCCGCTCTTAGGAACTTTCCCACAGATGTATCCTCAGATCTCTGCACAAGCTGAGTAATTCTAGGACTGACATAAAGTATGTAAACACCTAGTATAGGTTTTTAACACATTTGAAGCCAAAATAATGTATTCATATGATAACTATTTATAGTTGAAACAATAAACCACATATCATATAAATCTGCGTGTATATGTATACGTACACCTGCACATATATCACTCATAAGCTGCTCAGACTTGGGTGATATTAGCATTTGATGCACAGAAATCTCTCTTTTTACTGCTAACTATTTCCATTTAGAAAGGAACCTAGATAACAAAAGAAGATTTCAAATTATTATTTTCTAGCCAGAAAAAAAAAGCACACAGTCTAAACTCAGGAGAGTTTATTTAAATTTTATTAAGACAAAACAACAGTCTAAAAGTGCCAGGAAAAGTAGAAATTGTGCTTTAAGATTATACTTAGTGACTTCTCATCATTCCCTAGGAGATGTAAACAAATTACAGAGGACAAGTAATAACAAAATAAACATTTTTAATGGCAGGATTTTAAGGACCAGGCAAAAGACAGGAGCAAGTGTGAGCCCTTTCTGTTTCATTGGGAAGGAAGCACAGAGTGCTGTGCCGTGGAGGATTGAGCCCTTTAATATTGGGCCTAGCAAAGTTATGGGAAAAGAAGGTTCCTTTGGGGACTGAGACACTGATTCCACCTTAAGTGGGAGGTGTTATGAAGCTAAAGACAAGACACTCTAAATGTAAAATTAAAAAGTACATGTAAATTCATGCTGAACTGGCCTCCTCCAGCAGTTGAGACTGTCTGTTCTGAAGACATCACCAGCAAAAGGACGTAGATATGTTCAGCGTGAACAGAATTGATGCAGTAGATAGTGGAGGGAGAAGATAATGTCCCTCTTTCTATGGCTGGAAGTAGAGGGGATGCTTAAAACTGATGTTAAAAGGATGTGATTCTACTAAGATTGTGGCCTAACTTTATAGCATTGGAGGGCATAGGAAACACATATGGGTCAATGGTATTGGTCTACCTCAGCTTTGGCCAATAATGGACACATTACCTAGAGATATGGTGAAGGGCAATACCAAAAACCAGTTACCACAATTCTAAACACTCTCAATGGAAAAATATCCCCCATTTAGACAAAAGAAAAATTGATCAATATCTAAACAAATAAAATGGCTACTCTTTCATCTCAATATGTGTATGCTTCAAATAACTCCTTTTGCAAAAAGAGTGGTCATCCAGAAAGGTTGGGAGAACTACCAGATAAGATATTGGACGCTGGCAAGGGTAACTCTGTTACATGAATTTGTTTCAAGAATGAGGTTGCCACAGGCCATTGTCTCTGGACTATTCTTCAGCCGTATTTTGTGTCTTTACACATTGCTGTACATAAATTGTAGAGTTTGAATGATGACTGTAAACACAGCTGAAGATAATTCTGCCTACTTCAATTTTGTCATTTCATGTTATGAAGTTTTTTTTTCTTTGAATGTCAAAGCTAAGACTCAAAAGCAGAAACCATAGAAACCATTCATTATTGCAACAAACTAGTATGCTAACATGCCCTCCTTTTATTTAAAAGTTTACCTCAAATAAATTAAAAACACCAAGAAAGCAATCTACTATGTTCTTTCCCTATTGATGTTCTATCTATTTCTGGCACAACTTTGTACATAAAGATCAATGAGGACAAATTTCAATGAATTTTTCCAACCGTTATTTTCACCTCATGTCATAGTTTTTTACTAAAAATCATTTTGTCCTAAGGAGCAGGAGCTGCTGAAAAACTGATTTTCTTTGAGTCTCGGATACAATAGAGATGTCACTGGGTAGAAGCATGTGGATGGCTAGGAAAGCTTGGCAAATCTTTCCAAATTGTTCTTGCAAATGAAGCTCAAGGGGCCCTGAACGAGGGCAATGCCATCAGTTATGTCTATTGCTTGCACTTGTTACTGATCCCTTGAGAATGTGGAGGAAGAGTATTCTTAGCCTAGACCCACACCTCATGTAAGTCTTTCTATTCAACTCACTAAAGACATTTTGGTGAATCCCTCTGCATTATACTCATGATTTATAGCATTTCACTTAAGGTGACCTTGTTCATTGCACATGATGCTGATCATTGGTTTGTTCATTTTTAACCTTCAGAGATGGTGAATTAATGGCACTGCTAAGGATATGCCAACACAGATATTAGGAAACCAGGCACATGTTAAGCACTAATATTATACTTGCTAATTTTCTCTCTATTTCCTAATGCAAAGAAAGAAAGCATGAATTTAATGAATAAAACCATTTTCCTTTACTCCAATAAACATCAACACAGTAACCAAAAGGCACAGTGTTTACCTTACTTCCAGGTAAAATTTCCCATATTCACTTGTGGAGTAAAGCAAAGCTAATAAAAATTGAAACATTAAATTATTAAATATGACTCACATATTGACTGAAATCATCTAAAAATTGGTTCATCAGCAATCCAAAGAAGTCTGAAATATAAAGCATTACCATTATTGATTCACAAAGAGCAACTTCTTTGAATTAATTTAACCTTATATAGCAAAATATCTGGCCTGGTTAAAATGAAAAAAAAAAAAGAAGATATAAACTTTCTGGACTTTGAGAGATGTTTAAATCTCACACACCCTTCACCAGAACACCGAAAAGATGCATGGACATCATCATCTGACTTTTGAATCAGGCAGAGTTTGATGGGAATTGGGAAAATATGTTGGTAATAAAGGGTCCAGTATAAAATTAGGGCCTCTGATAGTCTGAGAAGGCGTGTGTCCTAAGTGAAGAGATGGTCTTAGAGCTGGGAGGCTGAGAAAGTGGTCACCTGGACCTGAAACACAGAGTTTCTCAAAGATTAGATGGGAAACTACTGATGTTCTCAAATCTCCTAGAAAAATCTTGCCGCTAGCAGCCACTCTGAAAAGTATTCAGTCTCATGGCTATACTTGAAAATAACAGCTCTGACTCCCTCTGCCATCCCAATGTACCAGACACTCTCATAAGCAAGCTCTGACTTAGCATCACGCAGAATAGTTTCTTTATTATCATTACCAAGAGGACAGTGATTCTACACACAGAAACCACACATCCAAGCAAAGCCTGTTACTTGTATCAAGGAACAAATCAGACTTTGACCTGTCCACACATAAGAGGATTTTATGTTGCCTATAGATGGGAGATGGAAGCAGCCTAATCCAATTCCTCATGACACCAGCTGCATGGTAGAACCACAGACTGAACAGATGATAGGTGGATCAGAATGGAAAACTAGCTCCTGTGACTCGGAAGTTTGTCAGAAAGGCCCATCATATAGGTGGCATGCAAAATTGCATGAATAAAAATGAAGGTGCACTTTGGAAAGTATGTTTTTAAGTAACTGTGCTTAAGGATATCAGAACCTTCTGGACTCCTTAAGGGTCATCCAAGGTTACTTATCTCTCTAGAAGTGTATTGGTTTTAGAAAAAGCTGCAACCCAAATAGATCACTCCAGAAGGAAGAGATCATAAGTCTCCTTAGAGCATATTCACCTCTGTCCAAGGTCTAACACTGTTATATTGACTCAAAATTTGGATTGACGGTAGAAGTGGGAAAATCTGAAATGAGGAAACACATTTAGTGCGAACAGAATGCCAACTTATTACACTTCTATGGCAAAAGAACTTCCAGAGAGCAGAACGCTGTATTAGTTTGAACAGAATGTTTGTTTCCTGTAAGCAGGTGGCAGGGAGCGTGTAGTCTGTGGGAAATGACTCAGACATTCAATGACAGTGGGATTTCAGGGTTCTGTGGCGGTTACCCAGCAAGAGACCAGCATGATCAGAGTAACCTTGTCCAACCATCCTCTCGAGAAGTCACACTGGCTCCGTCCTCTTACGACACTGTGCTAGTCTCGTTCATCAATCTGTCATGAAGAATCACACATTTGTCCAGTGTAGCCATCTTTATCGTGATATGTGATCTAGTCAGATGATGATCGTGAAGATCTGGATACTCCTTCTGCTCTCCATCAAAACGATTGAGTCGGGGACATTCTGTATTGACTTTATAATTTCACCCCGGGAACAACTATATAGTCCTTATTTTGGGGAAAATTATTGTTGAAAAATACATGAAATATGGAGTGTGTGTAATTTTAGGGGAGTCTACTATGACACTTTCTAGTGTCCCAGTATATTCTGATTAAAACAACAACAATAACAAATCATGAACCATTGGAAGGAATTCAGGAGAAAGACACATGGATGATTTATGAATTTGAGAATGACGTTTGTGGGATGGTCACTGGAGAGAGAAAAGTGAAGGGACATTTAAAATAACAATTTTTAAAGTACTAGATTTTTACATGTAAGAGACTGAACATGTTTAAATTTGGAGGAGTAAGGACTGATGTAAAGAACTTCCCTTTGTAAAAGATTAATAGGCTATGGAAAATTAGAGAATCTATTCCACAGTTTGAAAAATTAAGTTGGTTTCATTTATTTTAGGCTATCTTTCTTTGTGAAGGTCAATGAGAGGACCACAAAACATTTCCTTTTCCCTGTGAAGCCTGAGATCTTCGGTTAGCTTCTTCCAGGAATCAGATGATGAATCGTCCACAGTTAAGTGCCCTGAGAACTTGAGATGGTGGTCCAAGCTGAAATTCCTCTCTGTGCCCTGGATTAATTTCTTTTAATAAGACTGTGATGTGACCATAGACTATTGCATATTTCTGTGTATGTGGTGTGTATGCGTGTGTGTTTGTTTGTGTGTGTGTGTAGTGTGTTTTGTGTGTATGTGTCTTTGTAAGTATGTGAGTGTGTACGTGTGGAGTGGTGTGTATAAGTGTGTGTGTATGTGTGTTTGTTCACTACACTTTCAACCATATTGAGGATTTAGGAGCTATCTAAATTTATACATCAATGAAGCCTTTTGGTGGTTAAGGAACTCAAATTACAAGACAAAATAATAAAACCCCCTCCCTAGCAGGTATATGTATATATGTGTATGTATAATCATTACCTTGATATATATGAATTATACACACACACACACACATTTATGTCATGATTTAATCTTACCTTTGTATTTATAGAAAAGCATTCCCGGGATGGTCTCTTCATTGATTATTGTACTAACAGGTCATCAACACAAAAGGGGCAGAGTCCTCTTTTCTGTCTCTATCCGGTTTCCTCCCACCTAAAGTGCTCTCTTCCTGGACATTCCTGCACCTCCAGTCACCTCTTGGTCCTATATTTCACTAAGGACCAAGTTCACATACTAGCACCCCCTGGATACGCTTAAGGTAGCTTAAGGTAACGTCTATCTAATCCCCTGAATAAAACTGACATACATGTCAGGCAAAGCTCACTCAAGCCCATCTGCCCAGCCAACAACATCATCTCACTCTATATCCACTTGTGGAGAATAAGCTGTTGGAAACACAGACTGCAGAATCTAGAGAAGCTAACTTTGTTCCTAGGACTCTTTGCTTAGAAAAAAAAAAGTAGAAATTCTCCACTTTGTATTGAGGTTAAAGGTGACTGGTGAAAGTAAAATTTCTCACGTGTCTGTATGATTGGCATCAATTTTCCTTAGAACAGGTTTCCCGGAGGAGTGAAGACAGACAGTGGTATGTCCCACTTCACCCCAACTTTTCCCTTAAGCCAGAGAGCTACATTGCAGGAGGAAGGAAGTGCCAGTCTGGGCTGCTGTGGGTAACTGCGCTTTCTCTGAAGCACTTTCCACCTTTTCTATACTTTGAGGAGCAGACCCAACAGTGGGAGCAGACTCCAGGACTTGAAGGGATCACAGAGATGTGGTTCTGGAGTGGAATTCTGTTCCATGAACTTCTGTCTCTTGGCTTTCAATCATTCTACTCTGTTGGTATAATGTTCTTCTGAAATGTATACACCTTACCCTTGTTCATTCAATTGCTGATTTCTATCCCCCTCCACCTCTGGTTTCAATCTGGATATTGCATTGTGATACTCATTCTAAGCATCCTGTCTCAACTTTATGTAAACAGGCCAAAATAAAGCAACTAGCCACAATGTTGAGCTGGGAGGAGCCAGAGGATAGGAAAGAGGGGGAGGAGCCAGAGGACAGGAAATGAGTGGGAGGAGAAAACGGAAGAGAGAGCTAGGAGAGAGAGCTGGAGGGCAGGTCTTAGAACTACATGGAGATGGACTGGACATAATATTTCATAAAAAGCAAGTATAATGTGGGAAAACTAAATGTTAGGAAACTATGAGGGCTTGGAGGTTTAGGAGGGAGTAACTATTGCCCAGCATTGTGTTTTAGGTTAACTAAATAAACCCAGTCTCTGTGTAGTGATTTGGTTATGCAGCTGCTTAGGGTTAACAACAGCATTACCAGAAGATATATCAATAATAAATATTAATAGCCATACTTACAACACTACTCTTTCTGAGATAAGCATATCCTCACTGGCATTTGGATTAAAGAAAACTTTGCCATGAATCATTGTGTTGCATGTAACTCCATAAACTGTCTCACATCAGTCTCACATTAGACAGGACATTAAGTGTGTAACACTGGCAATTCTGGAATGCATAATCTTAAAACTTCAAAGTGTACCACAAGTTTGGAAAGATGGAGTGCTGTCTGGAAGTCCAAACTCATTAAAGAGTTCAGCTGCTCTGATGCATAATAGATTGGGGGAGCCTCGAGTTTCTTTACAGAAGCTTAAATCGTCTACATCAACAAGGCTCTTAGATAAGCAGCCTGTTCTTCAGGTCCAGACCTTGTCATCCTACAGCTATTTGAAATATCATGTATGAAATATGCATAATTAGCCATACATTTTTATCATTTTTAGCTCCTGGGGATTTTAAGCTGAATCATCTGAAAAGCATAGAAGGCACATATGACATCTTAAATACTTCCACATGGACGCTGGCCCCTGAGCAAGCCTCCGAGTTGCTAGCCATTCACAGCAGAAGGCTACAGTTGACAGAACGCTGTTCTTTCTCTCCCCTGAGAATACATAGCAGGTGGGGCTGGGAGGCAGCTGCCCAACTGAAACGGGGAAGGCTATGGGCCTGGCACACAGATTAGGAGTGAGTGGGCATATTTGTTTTACAAGAAAATGTGGACGTAGAGGACACTGACTGGAAAAGGTATCTAGCAAGTCCTGCAAGAACTCCGTCTCCCCCCCAACTCTGATGTTTCACTTGGCTGTGTAGTGACATGTTTTGTTTAAGGCTGAACATTTTTCAGCCTTGACTTTTCTTCTCCACAAGCTGTCAATTAAGATTAGCCCTTGATATCATCACCTGGCTGCTCTTTTACGAGTTGCGTGGTGTCTAGAGGGTAAAAGGAGGGACTGGCTAGAACAGGGATTCTCAACCTGTAGGATAGTACCCTTTTATCAAGCTACTGTCTCCAAAAAATATTTATATTACAATTCATAATGCTAGAAAAATTACAGTTATGGAGTAGGAAGAAAAATAATTTTATGTTTGGGAAGTGGTCACCACAACATGAGGAACTGTATTAAAGGGTCGCAGAATTAGGAAGGTTGAGAACCACTGACCTAGAGAGTTAAAGTGAGTGAAAATCACACAGTTTCCTTGCCAGGGTCACCACAAGTCCCCGGGATGATAAGAACCCTTAGTCCTTGTGGATTCTACACTTCAGGGATTCCTAAGCCATTTCCTACTACAGTTCCTAAGTATGGGTACTAACCAAGGTCAACGAGAGGAAAGCTTTAAAGTGAGCCTTCTACTAACAATACCTTCTTTGCCAGGTCTTGAAATCTTTGGGTAGAATTGTAGAGATATGCTTTCCCCGTGATTTTCTCTTTTTCCCTTTGTGGAAGATGTCAAATGAACTGAATTCTTGGATGTACGCAGTATCAGATACAAGTACAAAGAGAAGGAACCCGCCACTGTGTCTAGCTAGGAAAATAACTCTGTGCTGCCTTTCTGACAGCACGATGTCTAGAGTTGATTCTGCTGCAGGGGCAGCGACAAGGGCGGTAGAAATCTGGGCAAGAGTGACGGTGTAGGAAGGAGGCAATGGTTGCACACTTGGAGGCTAAGGGTAAAGGCACTGTTGCTGTCAAATTTATCATTATTTTCCTTTCTCGCCTCTGGACTTTCAATCACATTTAGAAGGAGATTTTTTTATAGTAAACTACTCACTCATTTAAAAAATATTTACATTATTTTTTATATTACAATTCCTGTTGTATTCAATATTTATTCCTCTGTCCAGAGTAAATGATTGATTGAATTTTATTTTTGACAGATGGATATCAATTGTTATTAAGTTTTCTTTGGTTTCTGTATTTGAGGTCCATTTTTATCGTATCTGAGGGCATCACAGATGTTTAGACTGATTTCTGTCCTTTTCCTTTGGTCTCTGTCCATCCATGCGCCAGAACCTCAGTGATAGCTCAGTCTTTAGGGTGGGGCTCTTCCCCCTCACAATTTTTCCTTTTCAGTGTTTTCCTGACTATTCTTAAATGTTTGTTTTCATGCGAACTTCAACATCAATGTGTCTAACTCCATAAAAAGCAACACTGACATCTTACATTACCTTGATCTCACCTTAGGAAGAGTTGATGTCTCTGAACCGCTAAGTCAGTTCAGAGTAAATGAAGGGTTTTTCCAATGGTTCAAGTCTAAAAGGGTGTCCTTAACATGTTATTCCACAGAAGAGATAACAATGAGAAGCTCCTGGCTTTAGGAGTCACAGGGTACCACTTCAGCCACATGCTGGCAATTGCATCCCTTGTTATTTATTAAACTAGTTTTCCTTACCTTCCCAGTAGTGGGCTCTGTGCTAAGTTCCAAAGATTCAGAAGTGAATCTCTTTGTCCTCCCCAGGAGATATTCACTATATAGCCACTTTTCTAAGGTGTTTTTTTTTAAAGTTGATAGAAACAACAATTTTTGTCTTGTTGAGAATTGCGGTCTTTCCACTAAGGAGAAGAACTAGATTCTGTGTTGGTGATACAGCAAGAGGGATGAAGAGTTGATTGGTTGTTCAAATTCCAGCTGGAAATGTGTGTGCTGGTGTTATTTTGCATGCAAAGACTTTTGCCTGTGACTGAGTCTCCCAGAAGATAATTTAATGTCTAGCTGTAAGCTCTTGCAGCCCTCAGTGTCTGTGCATGTGTATCTGCTGAGATTTCAGGCGGGATGTGGTAATTAGTTGCCTTCAGCAGCAGCTGGTACCCAGCATGCTTCTCTTCTCAAATCACCTTCCTTTCCTGTGCCCATTAATAACTCAACAAGAAAGGAAGCAAATCCTTACAGATCTTTATTATTCTTCCCAATTTTTTCTGCCAACTATTGCAATTTAACACATAGTTAATAACAGTGAGTGTGTGTGTGTGGTGAGTTAATGTTGAGTATCATGTTTTCATGCCTTTTACAGAATATAGCTTGCTGTTTAAGTGAAGGCGGTAATTACTTAAAAAGGATTTTCTATTTGCACTTTACTATGTTGGTTCTTTCAAGCTTAATTCCAATCTTAGTTCAATTTATGAAGTCAAGTGGGATCTGGAGTAATTCAATGATAAAATAACCCTTTCAGGGTTGTCATGATTCCTAGAAAAAAAAATCAATATTGTCTTAGCTATCCATTATCCAAATAGCCAACACAGTTTTCAGTTGTACAATCTGTGGCTAGTAAGGCATTTCAACTTTCAGAATGAAGTGCAGGCAGCGATGAGTTGCTAATGCTCAGACTGCTGAGAATTAGAAGTGGTGACTGCTGCCATGAAGTAAGGGTGTGGACTAGAAGGAAAGGAATTCTCTTCTTTTAGTCCCTTTCTTATCTCAGCATGAAAGTAAAAGCAGACTTTCTCCTATAGCTTTCGAAAAGGCAAACACTTTCTTTATAAAGCTTAAGAATCCAAGGGGAATATTCTGGAATATGGTCTCAGGAGTCTTTCATGACAAGAAGCTGGTGGCTGTTATTCAAGCATGAGCTAAGATAGCCCTACCTGCTCAAGATATCTCAAATATCTCAGTAGATTTTCTGTTAGTGTGGTTCCTCCCATCTCATATGGCACTGTGGCCAATCAAATTTATTCATCCCCAGTATTTTATCCTATGACATCTCTAAGCCTTTTTTGTGTCTCCTGTACATTTTCCACTTTGGTTTCCATCAAGGTGGTGATAGGACAGTTACAAGGTCCCTTGGCCTTTTGTCATGGTCTTCTAAAGTTCTCACAGCCATTTTCCCATCTCTTATTCTCAGTTCCCAAAGAGCAGAGTTCATCCAAAGATACCAAAAATCATTGATTAAATCGATTAATGTCACAAGTTGTCTTTCACTGAAGGAAAGCATCTAAAATGCAAGCAATATAGACAGAATGTTAAAAAAGCAGGAAAGTGAGGTAACTGCCAAAAAAATCATTAAAATTAAATGTTGGTTGACAAGCTAGTTAGTGTGGACTATGGAAAGAAGTAGGACCTTCCCCCCATTGGGTCTTACATAATTATATAAGATTACAACTTTAAAATATTTTTATTTACTTCAAATTTTTTTATTTTTTATTTATTTTTATTTGGTGTCACAATATGCCAGTATAAAATAAAGGCTTGCCACTGTATCTTCCAACATTATCTACTGTCATATGCACTCTCTTCCTACCCTGACCTATGACTCATGACCTATGACCCATGGCCCATGAACCACATATATGTCTTAGTAAAAGAAGAGCTTTTGCCAATATTATGGTCTCTTGCTTTACCTCCAATTCTACTTCTTTACTGCCTTCTCATACCTGGACACTTACATTCCTTTACACACTGTGACTTAAAAAAATAATCAACAGCATGCACACACCCATATTTCCTTGATAGAGCACTATTTTTTTTCTTTACAAAGTTAAAACTTTGTATTGTTTTATATGCCATGAATTCTAGAGAGGTTACTGTTAACACAAGAGCATGGTCTGTGATTGGTAACAGCAAATGCAGGTCAGAGTACAGTATTCTTTCAAGGTTTGTTTGCTGAATATGGTTGTGCTTTCTTTGGAGCTTATGAAATTGTATATGCTAAGGCGTCCTTCTTAGTCTCTCCCAGGAGCTACTTAAGATATTACAAGAGCTTTTAAAACAGACTAAAGTCCATCAGTACTCAATGAAGATGCTTCAGAAGAGTGATTAAGAAATAACTATGATTGCTGTTTCTAACCATCTCCTAGCTTAGAGACATTTTGTGGCTTCCAACAGAATGTACCAAGTGCACAGATTTTGTTGGAAGACTGTCTTGACTCCTGTTTAGTTCCTTTTATTTACTCATTGCCCCTTGCTCTTTCTCTTTCAAATCATATTGAATGGGAAGGCTATCCTGCATGTTATCTTCTGCACAAGGGTCAGCCTATTATACCACAACTTCTGTTCATGGCTTTGGCCAAACCCCTTTTTCCCCATGAGCACTGCAGCTTTTCCTGGACACCTATTGACATTCTGTCTAAATGGCTCACCCAAGAATCATATGCTGCTATGTTTGTTGGCTTGCATTACTGTCTTGTATAATTGTAAAACTCTTGAATTGTACTTTAGCACTCAGGTATCCTTACATTTTCTCTGAAGTTTTTACTCATTGAATCCTGTATCCTTTTATTGTCCTTATGCTTTTGTATAATATCTGCCCTAGAACTGGTCCTCACCTGTAGGGAAAATAACATCACATGGAAATTCTTTGGGGGTGGTTGTTTGTTTGTTTGTTTTTGACTAAAATCCTCTTTACCATCAGAAATTCTAACTCTGAGAACTGCAGGATCTCTAACCCTGGAAAAGTTTTGTCCTCTCTCTAATAAAACCAATAAACAATCAATGGTGGTTCAGTCCCTTGTGGTTCAAGGCTTTATGCCAGAGCAGAGCACCATCTCTGCTCTGGAAAAGATAAAATGAAATACCATCACCCCCAGAATAAGCAGGTCACAGCTGATGGGCATTTCACTGCCCCATCTCATCATCTTCTCTACCTCCCCATCTCAGCAAGCTGAGGGGCCACCCAATGAATCATAAGAGTGATGTCTACAGAGCGGTCTGTCTCCCCCTTGAAGCTTCTTGTTTTTTAATCCATAGTTCTTCTGTATAGCACTAGAAGGATTAAATTATTCTTACTTCAATTTAGTCTAGTTTAGGTTAGTTTGTTAGAGTAGTCAGGGTTCTCCAAAGAAACAAAAACAATAGGATATGCAGTGTGTGTGTGTGTGTGTGTGTGTGTGTGTGTGCAATCACTGCGGTGCATGTGCTAGACAGCCTGCTATGAATTTACTTTGAGGAAAAATTACTTCGGTTTTGAAAAGAGATTTTTCTGGCGGTTCCTGGAGTCCTGTGGTGGAGAGAATCTCCTTGGCAGGAATTTTCAAGGACGTGTCACATGTTAGTTGAGGCTGTGAGAGCTAAGCCCTGATGGGTGGACCCATCAGCTGAAACTCTAGAAAGCATCAACATTACAGATAAGGTCTGAAGGCAAATTCTGCCTATTCAGGAAGAAACTATTTCCTACCTATTAAAATCTTCAGTGGATTGAAAGAGGCCCACCATATTTTGTAGGGCTATCCACTTAACTTGAAGTCTTATAATTTAAATGCAAATTTAATCCCAAATGTTCTTATATAGAGAATAACATTTGAGCAAGTATTTGGGCAATATAAGTTAACAAAGTTAACACATAAAATTTATCATTGTATATATGATATGAAGGTAAAAGTAAACTTGTCTAAAAGAACAAAAGGGATTAAGGAGGACGTTGATGGGGCAGAAAAGAAGGGGGAGGGGCAGAATATGTTCAATATACATTACATACTTGTATGCAAGAGTCTTTATTTACTATAGTACCATGTACAATGAATATACAGAACAGGAAAAAACTTATTGAGGAAATGGGGCTGGGGAGAGAGGTCAGTCACTGAAGTGCTGGCATTGTGTGCAAGTGACTTTACCTTCTAATAGCACACAGGAGCTGGGCTGTGTGTGCTGAGAAGTGCTGTCTGTTGCCCTGAGCACAGTGAAGCTCTCCAGAATCTGGAGTTCTTTGTCCCTCGTCCTGGTTCCTTGTCCCATACACATGCCACGAATGCGTTCCTTCTCTATTTATGCCCCTCCAAATGTTCCCTCCCCTATAATATTTTCACCAGCCAAGAATGAGAACCATCTCCATTCTAAGATTCCAGTGGCTCTTTGTGAGTTGTTCTTGTCTTCAGTGAGAACGGTCACCTGCTTTTTGTTTTGTTTTGTTTAGCCTCTTTCCATCCACAAAGTCATAGTTCCTTCTCTGTTCAAAGTCATAGACATCACCATCTTCACAAGTTCTTGCCATATCACTTGCAAAAATGTGAAAACAGTGTATACCAAGAACCTCAGTAAATGTGCAATCAACCTAGAAGATACTGCCAGGCTCCCTGCCCCTATTACTTCCTTCCTTACTGTCTAGCTTTTATCAGACCTGTGTTTACAAATAGGGTCTGAAAATGGGGGCCAAGTGATTTCATCTTTTTATAAGAAAGGAAATGTTTGCAGGGAACATCTGCTAATCAATGAATGCTGCCGAGTCTAATGAATTTGTAAGCAATGTTTTCTCTATTGTACTTACTTGTCTTCTTCCCTAGGAGACAGTGTAACATGCGGAATGCTCAGGTCTGTGGATGCAATAAATTTATATGTGGGCTGCTTACCTGATTTTTTGCCCTAGCTCCAAGAATCTCAACCAGACTGCTGAGTTAGGATGTATGCAATTATAATTATCTAAAATACTTGTATCTAAAATAGAGGGGCATGGAGTACTAAAGGTATGAGTTTATCGTAAGACCTTTGTCCTGCTTCCAGATTCCCTTCAGATCAATCAAACAATATGCAAGACTCCAGCTAAGAATCTACCATCTGTGCCTAGCTTGAGGCTTATAGATGATTCACTGAGAATGGCTAAACCCATGAGAAGAGCCACATACGTCACTTTGCTTTTCATCTAACAGTGAACCTTGAATGGATGGCAGTGATGTTTACCACAAGCTCCACACTTTCCTTGCACCAAAGCTTAATGAGTGGAATGCAGTGTTTCTCCCCTAATGCAGCCTTAGTTGTGTGGTTCCTCAAACTGTGATAGGACCCATTGGTAAGCTTCAGGATATTCTCTTAAAGCTACCCTAAGGGAGGAAATTTCACATTTAGGAAGGATCCAAGCTCTACCCTTTGCTTGGATACTTGTGTCAAGTCCCTATTCTGTTCAGCTATAAATATTTAGTCATAGCGCTGAGGAGTTCCTCTTCTCTTAAAACATCCTGCTGGCCTGGAGAGATGGCTCAGTGGTTAACAGAGCTCAGCACTCTTTCAGAGGACCTGGCTGGCATTTTCTGATCCCACATGTTAACTATCAGGTGTCTGTAACTCAAGTACCATGCCATTTGGTGCTCTCTTTTGGCTTACATGGGCACTAAGTATTCATGGAGGTACAAACATGCAGGCAAAATACACATACACATAAAATTACATTTTAAAAATTGTGAAAGGACTTTTTTTTTAAAAAGGAAGAAAATGCCTGCTGCCAACAGCCCCCAGAGGTTCCTTTCTCTTTTGTACTCAGGGGGGTTGAAGTTTATGGCCTGTCTCTGAATTGGACGTTTCCCATCAGTCTTCATTCTGAGCTCTGTTATCCTGAGAAGTGGATGAAATTTTGAAACAAACCTGAATTAAAAAGTTGAAATTTCAGCTCAGAGAAAATTCTCTGCACCCAACATGGAGAAACGAGAAGCTGCCACACTGTGCACTGCTCTCCAGGCTTGGCATAAGTACGGCATCTTCTCACCTAGCTTCACCATCCTCTGTAGACTAAGGACGGAGCAGAAAAATGTTACCTTCCTGCGTGCTTATTCAGCCCTTCTCAAACTTTCTAATCCAGGTATTTTAAGAAGTTTGCTTCAGGTTGATTTCTTAAAGCACCCTGTTTTATGTTGTGAAACATTTTCAGTCTCAAGCAAATAAAATTCAAATGGACAAAAAAAGTATCTCCTTATCTTTTAAGTAGAAAGGAAGATAATATATTTATTTGTATAATGTAACTGTGTGTTATATGATATGATATAAATTAAGTAAGTCTTCTGCTTTCTACACACAGACACACTACTCAAACCTAGCTCTATTTTCCTAAAGAATCTTGACTAATACAACAAGAAACCATCAAATTACCAATATTTTATAATCACCTTCATGAATAACTATAGCAATACAGTCTATAAACTCTACTTTGCAAAGAATCTTCTGTCACGTTAGTGTCTAAATACAGAATTGTCTTGATATTGTACATTTTTCTGGTAGCAACATGCTGCAGACATACACATCTGACGGAATGGATATCTAGAATATATAAAGAACTAAAAAAAAAACCTTAAAAATCCAAATTGTCTAATCAGTAAATTACTAAATGATTTGAACAGACCGTTCTGAAAGGAAGAATAAATGGCCACTAAATGTATAACAGAAGCTCAATACCCTTAGCCACCAGGGAAATAAAAATAAAAATTAAATTGGAGTTTCTCATCTCACTCTGGTCAGATACCATAAACAAAACAGCTATCAAATACAGAACAGAATGTGGGGCAAGAGCAGGGAGAGCTGGAGTAGGAATATTTACACACTGTGGGTGGGAATGTAAACTTGTACAGTCACTTTGGAAATCAGTGTGCAGAATCCTCAAAAGCTAAAAATGGAACTACCACATGACAGAGCTTTACTATCACTGAGTTTATGCCCAGAGGATTCTTTTGTCAAGTCACCACACAGATACTTGCACATCCGTATTTATTGCACCATTATTCACAACAGGCAATATTTGAATCAGTCCTACATGTCCTATATGAACATGTAGAACTACAGTAATACACCCAGAGGAAAAATATTCGTTTGTGAGGAAGATCAAAATTATTCCATTTGTATAAAAATGGGGAACTGGTGGTCATCATGTTCAATAAAATAAACCAGACTCAAAAACAAGTATTTCATGTTTTTATTCATATTGTAGAATTTGTGATTTTTTAAAATGACATGAAATAAATATTTATGTGTATGCCATTTTATAAGAAACAGAAGTTTCTACCTTAGTGATGTACAGTTTCTAAAGGTATGTTAAATTTTAACTTGTTAAAAAAGAAAAGCTAAGGTTAGTGATCAGAGAGATGCAAATAAAAACGACCCTGAGATTTCACCTTATGCCCATCAGAATGGCTAAGATCAAAAACTCAATTGACAACACATGCTGGAGAGGACGTGGAGAAAGGGGAACCCTCCTCCATTGCTGGTGGGAATGTTAACTTGCACAACCACTTTGGAAATCAATCTGGCACTTTCTCAGCCAATTTGGAAGAGTGCTTCCTCAAGACCCAGCTATACCACTCCTAGGCATATATCTGAAAGTTGCTCAAGTATACAACAAGGACATTTGCTCAACCATGTTCAAAGCAGTTCTATTTGTAATAGCCAGAAGCTGGAAACAACCTAGATGTTCCTCAACACAGAAATGAATACAGAAATTGTAGTAAATGAACACAATGGAATACTCCTCAGTTATTAAAAACAAGGAAATCATGAAATTTGCAGGTGAATGGTGGGAACTAGAAAAGATCATCTTGAGTGAGGTAACCCAGAAGTAGAAAGACACACATGGTATATACTCACGCATAAGTGGATATTAGTCATATATTATAGGATAAACATACTAAAATCTATAGTCCTAAAGAAGGTAAACAACAAAGAAGACCCTAGGGAAGACACTCAATCCTTATTCAGAAGCATAAATTCCATAGACATCAGAAGCAGGAGAAGACAGGGAACAGGACAGGAGCCTACCACAGAGGGCCTCTGAAAGACTGTATTGATCGAGGTACTAACGCAGAGGCTGAGACTCATAGCCAAACTTTGGGCAGAGCACAGGGACTCTTATGAAAGACGGGGCGGGGGGTGGCTAGAAAGATCTGGAGGGGACAGGAGCTCCAAAAGGAGACCAAAAGAGCCATGAAAACTGAGTCCTGGGGGGACCTGCAGAGACTGATACCCCAACCAAGGACAATGCATGGAGAGGACCTAAAACCCTGGCTCAGACATAACCCATAGACTCAGTCTCCAAGTGGGTTCCCTAGTGAGCAGGGGCTTTCTCTGGCAAAAAACTCAGTGGCAGGCTCTCTGACCACGTTCCCCTGGGGGAGTGCAGCTTTACTAGGCCACAGAGGAAGACAATGCAGGCGGTCCTGAGGAGACCTGATAAGCTAGGGTCAAATAATAGGGTAGGAGGACCCCCTATCAGTCGACTAGGGGAAGGGCATAGGGGATGAAGGGGAAGGGAGGGTGGGATGGGGAGAAAATGAGGGAGGGGGCCATAGCCAGGATAAAATTTGAATAAATTGTAATTAATGATAAAAAGGAAAAGCTAATTTAAACTCTGTCCTTAATGGCAGCCATACTTGTGAGTGTGTGTGTATGTGTGTGTACACATACATATGCTATACTGAATTATGTCTTCCTAAATCTGATGTTAAAGTCCTAGCCCCTGGCATAGCAGAAAAGAACAGTAACAGTTAACCTTGGTTGTCAAGGTGACTGAATCAACTGAAAGCCATTGAATTCACCTGTGAGGATTTATTTGATCAGGTTTTTTTAGAGTGGTAAGACACTAAATGTGGAAGGCACCTTCTGGTGTGTCTCAGATTACAGGAGACACAAAAAAAGTTTGCTATTTGCCTGGTTGTTTTCACTCTGTCTGGCAAGTTCATTTACTTTTCACTGATATAAAAACCCAGCTGCTTTGAGCTTCCAACGTGGAGTAGAGATCAAGGACCAAGTGTTTGGTACCATAATGGAACTGTTGAGATACCCAGCCTTGAGGACTAAGCTTCTATGAGATTCTTGGCCTTTCCAGCATGAAAACCACCATTTTTGGACTAACCATCCACTATAATAAAACAAATCTAGAAAATACCCTTGGTAATCTATATTCATCTTATCAGTTCTGTTCCCCAAGGAACCTGTCTAATATAGGAATCATATTGGGAAACAAGGTCTCAGCCAAGGTCTCAATCAAGTTAAAAACAAAACATTTAATTTAAGACCTGATTCAATATGGCCATTCCATGAAGAAACTTGAGCACACATGGAGAAAAAGGAAACAGAATATGAGAGCAGAGGGAGATAGCCAAAGAGAGGACTCAAAAGAAGTCAACCCTACTGAGGCTGGTCTTGGAATTCAGCCTCTGTGCCTGTGAGGAAAATATACTTCTATTGCTTAATCCACCCCCTTTGCTATAGTTTGTTATAGAAGCCCCATAAAACTAATACAGGACACATATGCGTGTGTTTAGAATAAGCAGAACACTAAAATGATCTAAGAAAATCCTTATATGTATATTTGACATTAAAATGAAAATTATTACTCTCTTGAAAAGGATTTCTTTGACAGGAAGAGAACTAAACATGAGACACTAATCAGAAGTCAAAAATAAATCCATACACCATATTGAGTGAATTTTAAAAAATGAATTGAATCTATAACTTATGACTATGTCCATATTGTTCATTGATCCATATCTATATAACTGAAAATAAGGTTATGCATTGGAGAATACCACTGTCACCTTATTTGGTTGACCATTGAAACAAAAAATGGTTTTTGTCCCTAGATAGCTCCCCCTAAATTCTTGTGTGCAGCTGTCTTCTCCTTATTTCTGCTCTCTTCCATCACTTAAAATAATTTTTGTGGCAGACTTCCTTCTTCCCATACCTTCCTGTCAATGGTAGTAATAAAAGTCAAGAAAGACCCATTTTGTCCCTAGATCTCTGTAACTTGTAATAGTCTTCTCTGTTCCACAGAGGAAAACAGAAAGCATTGAGGCTTCTCACAGATGGCCACTGGCCATCCTCACATCTTCCCTGAAGTTCAAGGTGCTGACACACAAAGAGAAGAGAGAGAAAAAGAGAGAAGCTTGTATGCAGTAGAGGTACCACAGGGCAAGATGATTCCAGCAGAGGTAGCTCCTTCTTCATTCTGATTCTGAGATGAGATCAAATTTCGGACTGTCTCATCATAGCTGATGTTTTCACTTTGAAAGAAAATGCTGACATTAGGCAGTGGTTCTCCAATTCAACTGTGTGTTAAAATTACCTGAGAAAGTTTTAAAACACGCCCGTTTCTGCTTCCTGGCACAGACCAAATGAATTGGAGAGTCTCTGAGGGTAGGTCCTAGGCATTGGTAAATCAACTGTGAGGCCAGGGTGGTGACCCATGGGCCTATAATCTTAATTAACGCCATCTCCTATCATAACTAGAGTCAATGTGTTTGGAATTACTGTCAGCTGTCCGCTGTAACAGATGTCTGGAGACTCTCGTCTGTTCCTAATGAGAATCACTCTTCTGTCAGCTCTGATATTGAAAAAGAAGGGTGTACTGATGGGATTGTCTCTTTTCAGAGTAAGTAAGACCTTATTTTCCCATCATTAATGATTTAATACTGAAATGGATGTATTTCTCTACTGTAAGATACAATTATACTTTATTTCATTTTTAATTTTAATTTTTAAAAAAATTACGTGTATGAGGGTTTGCCTGAATGGCTGCGCACCACTATGTGCAAGCAGTGCCCTTGAAGGCCAGAAGAGGACAATGGCGCCCCTGGGACCAAAGTTTAAAATAGTACCAAGCCTCCATGTGGGTGCTGGGAATCACTGAGTCAACTCTCCAGTCTCCATAGTTTAATTCTAATTAAAATATGTGAAAGGGTCATTACTATTAACAACATTAATTAGATTATTTTCATTGGTTCTTTGAGTGCCTTTAAAATAGTTATTGCTACAAGTGTAAATAATAAGTTACAGAAGACATCAAATGTAGCCATTCACTGTATTTTTCTCCCCTGAGTTGGGTAGAACAGGGAGAAGAGATCAAAGAAAGAAGCCTGTCTGTGATCAGTGC
Source organism: Pachyuromys duprasi (assembly GCA_028658305.1). Classification (NCBI taxonomy): domain Eukaryota; kingdom Metazoa; phylum Chordata; class Mammalia; order Rodentia; family Muridae; genus Pachyuromys; species Pachyuromys duprasi. The sequence continues at coordinate 31,996,010 of CM053749.1, forward strand.
AGCATGCTGTATCTGCTCTCTAAGACCAAGCCTCTCTCTTTGCCCCCTCTACCAGCGGGCATCCACTGTCTGCACTGAGGCCTCACACAGATGGCGGGAGATTCAGAAACGCTTGTTTGTGAACAGTTTTCTTTGCTAACTTATTTGCCCTTTCTTCCTTTAACCCTAAGAACTAGAGCTTTGCCCTCACATCTGCTGTAAAGGTTATTAATGGTTCCTGGGTCTCCAAATACAGTGGGTACATCTAAGTCCACATCTTGCTCATTTCATCAGCGCAATGTGGCCATTGTCACGCCTTGATCTTGCTTGAGCTTGATATCTGGGATGTTCTTCTTGCTTTGGTCCTCTGAGAGCCCCCTTGGCTGCTTTTCTTGAGGGTCCTTTTCTAGCTCCTTGTCCTCTCCCTGTTATCCATGTTGGAATGCTCCATATTCTGCCTTCTTTCTCTTCCTCTCTCTAGACCCCTGTTCTAGAGTAATTTCCCATATCTTCATTTTCGTGTAGCTGCTTGTCCATTCTATCTCAAATTCTGTTTCCTCAAATACAGACAGCCTCTCTTGGATGTTACTAGCTTTTGCTAGTTTAAACCATAGAAATGAATTCTGATTTTTTTTCCTCCTCCTAACTATTTACCTCCCAATCTTCACATGGCAGTAAATGACAACTCTACTTTTCCAGTTGTTTATGTCAAAGACTCTTCTCATCCTTGATTTCATTCTTCCGTGATCCATTCTAGGACTTTACTCTCAAGCTAACTTTGATGGCTTTACCTTTGAAATGTATCCAGAGTGCTGCTGCCTCCAGTTCCCATCCTATCCCCAGCCACTATCACCCCTCATCTGATTCTTATAGGGTCTGTTTATTGTTCTTTCTATTCTCACACTCTCGAAACCAACCCCTCTCCATCCCCATGTCACATACAGCCGCACACAACAGCCCTTGCAACATAAGCTGTATCTCTCCTCTGCTCAAAATTCTTGAAATTCTTCCATGTGGTTAAGGATAAAAGCCAAGTCCTCACAGTGACCTCATAGAACTACCACATAGGGTCTGCTCTGCCCCTTTGGCTCCTGACTTATCAAGATGTTCACTTGTACAGAGCACTGGTCTTTCTCTAGCTGAATACCACTACCATGAATCCTTTCTTAGAACATTCTACTTCTATGGAGACATAAAACTTACACTCTGCCTCATTCTCTATTGCAAACATCACCTTCTTTGAGACAACTTTGACTGCTTCATTTAAAATAATTGGTATGGTGGCACACGCCTGTAATCCCAGCATTTGGGAGACTAGGCAGGGGGACTGTGAGTTGAGGCCAGCCTCAACTAGCTATCTAAAAAAAGAAAAACACGATAGATAGATAGATAGATAGATAGATAGATAGATAGATAGATAGATAGATAGATAGATCAATAGCTAGACAGATAGATGAAAGCATGATGTCCCTTACCCACCATACTCCTGCTGCTTTGCTTTGTTATTTAGTGCTTTGACCAGCAGTATATTTATCTATTGTCTGTTACCCTCCCCTTGCTGTGAGCTCCCCACAGGCTATTTGTTTCCTGTCATATCCAGCAACACTAAGAGCAGTGCCTTGAAAGCAGTAAATGTTCAAGTTATAGTTATTCCTTGAATTATAGCCAGTTTCTTAGTTTTAAGAAAAAAATTTTTACTCCAAGATTTGAATTTTTATCCTTTGATAATTGATTATTTTTAAACAAGAATACACTAAGAGATTCCACCAAAACCTGTATGGTTAGCTCTCATTAGGGACTGTTCAATACCATAATGCTTGGTGGACTTTTACACTCTCAGTGACAGCGTGAATGCTTATTTTATGTACAAGTATTTTTCAGATGAAAAATACTTTCATCTGAAGTTGTGGCTGCTGGTGAAGGCAAGGCCTCTGTTCAGTGGTATAACCACTGATTAATTTTTCAAACTCCTAACTTCTCACGTTCATATAAGTGACTTGAATAAACTCTAAGGACAGCACACATGCAAAGAAGATGTGAAATGAGGCGGGGGGGTTGGGGGGGTGGGGGGGAGGGGGATTGCTGAGAAGGAAGGTTGCACTAGGAAAGAAATGGGGCCTGAAGGAGTGGGACGGAAGGGTGTGTGAAAATAATGAAACTTCATTACACACACATTTCAAACTGCCAAATAATAAAAACACCAAATTAAATAAAAACAAAAATTATGCCATCTAAAGTATGGCATGCTATTTATTGAGAAATGCTTTTTTTTTTTTTTGAGGAATTGGGAAAAGTATTTACATCTCAGAATTGCAAAAGTGGGGTGGCTGACCTTGCCTCATCTGCTCTGTACCCTGGGGTCACAGTGGCTAATGAGGGGAGAGATAAGGTGTGGGTGGGTGGGGGAGATAGAAACAGAGAAAGTCATAATAGCGTGAGTCATGTTATTAAAGGAAGGTGGGGGGCGGGGGGAGAATGAGTACTTGTGTGCCAGAGGCAGGGTGAAAACTGATTTTACCTAAATGAGCCTTTCTTTATAAAGTTCTTTTTGTTGCCCTTGAAGGATGTTTACATCTTAAGGGATAAACATAGGCGATAAAAACAGCACACACCAAAACAAAGACAAATAACTTTCCAATTAGTCCAACCAATTTTGTCTTAAACAAATAAAAGTCTTTTTTTTTTATCTTTTGCGAAAGAAGCAATTGACTTTGCTTTCATTCCAAAAGCATTTATAGCATTCCCAAGAGGATATTTCTGGTGAATAAAATGAAAATCCGAGATGAAAAACTGCCAGGTCAGTTATCAGAGTGTTTGATTTATGGCCGAGAGGCAGTTGGCTTCACTCTGCTGGTCTGTGAGCCACTGTATCTGAGCAGAGCCTCTCCTGAGATGGGTAGCCGCTCACTGAATCACTTCCCATGGCAGCAGGTCGTAAAGGATGCGAGACCTAAAGCCCATGCAATATTAGATTAGCAGTAGTGTTTTACAGGGACATTATCCCGGGGAACAAAAACAGATATTGAAGGACAAAGAGCAATTTTATCCCAAGCTGCTCACTAGATTCCTGTCCAAGAGTAAGTCTTTCTATTATCTATGGCAAAAATCAAGTCTTTTTTTTTTTTTTGCCAGAATGGTGATTCACTTAGTGTTCTCATCATTTCTAAAAGTTTTATATTATATATAGTAAGACTTTAGGGGAAGCAAAGGAAATATATAGAAAAGTATATTTCCCTTCCTTCTCAGTTCTATGTTGGCTTCTTTTTTTGTTTTTGTTTCTGTTGGTTTTTTGCTAGTCTATGCTTGTTGGCCTGACCAGTAGACTAAACTATAGGAAAGCAAAAGATTGAAAAATAAGTGTGTGCATGCATTCGTGTGGGGCTTGCCTCCTCCCTCTCCATCTTACTCCTCCAAGACAGGATATCTCACTGAACCTAGAGATTCCTGATTTTCAGCTAAGCTGGAGGGACCAAAAGCCCCATCAGTTACAGTAACTCTGTGAGTGGCCAGTGAAAAGATGATCTACTAGCAAGAGAGTGCATTGCTTAGGAACCTGGAGGTTCCTGGCAACCCTGGTTTGAGTTCCACAGAGTTTACTTTTCATTAGAGGCTTCAATAAGCCATTGGGATTGGGGTTTTGTTTTGTTTGCTTTCTGGGTAAGTAGGACAGACTCCTGTCTCCTAGTGATGAAACAAGGATTCAGTAGAGTAGGGCTTTCACAAACACAGTATCACTTACTTCCCTGCCTCAACCTTTTCTATCCATCCTCTGGCAACAGATTCTGTTCCAGGTCAAGCGTCTTCTGGCGACAGGGATCTCAAGCTCAGGCCTCATGACTGTATCCCTCAGTGTATGGGAGAACTCAAGTGAACTGGTCCCGTGCTTCAGCATCACAAGGTGCTGAAGGAAAGCGCCGGTGTAGAGCAGTAACGGAAGCTGCTTAGAACCCGTGACAGAAGCCAGTCTCCCTGTTACCTTCGGAGTCGCCGCCCGAATTGATATGACATAAATTGCTCAAAACACCTTAAGGCCAAATTTAGTTTCAAGTGGTTTGGGGCTGGTAAGGCATGTGCTAAACAAAAAAAGAATTTCTACTAAAGAAATTCTTACTATAGGATTTTGGACTACCTACACATGGTTTTCCGGAGAGAAAGGGAAAAAGTGAAGGCCATGATAAAAACGAGTGAAGCACACAAGAAACAGAAGCATGGTGGGTAAATCAGAACACCAGACAGAACCAAACCAGAGAGAGGCCCACCCAGATATTAGCATTGGTGGATGAGGGCTGTTTCTTAAAACGTGCACCAAGCGAAACAAATAATAAGCCAGTTTGTAAACATTAAAGAGCAAACATTGAAAGAGTTCTTCAGTTATGGTTCATAAGCAATGCCCCCCCCCCACACACACACAGTGAGTCTTCTCAGACCACACTGCAATCAGCTTGCAGTGAAAATTAAAAAGGCAACAGTATCTCACTACTGTGAAACAAACACATTTAGAAACTGATTAGGAAACAAATGACATATATTAAGAAAGTATTGTGAACTGAATGACACTGAAAATTCTGCATTTGAAAACTAATAGGATATAACTAAGTTCAATCATGGAGAGAAATCTATGGTCTTAAAACCTATACACCTGTTTTTGTTTTTTTTTTTAAGGAAAAGACTGAAAAATTGATGAGTCAAGCAAGCACTCGATGCAGAGGTTAGAAAATGAACAGCCAAGTAAAATTAAAAAAAAAAAAACATAGGAGAAAGGAAACGATAAAAGTGAGAATGGAAATAAAATATAACATCAACATGTAACTGATGACACAGCAAAGCCAAGAGATAGTGCTATGAAGTCTAATGTAAGTCACAGACTTCTGGCACCCTTTGTGAAGGAGAAGTTCCTGTGGTCCAAGACTCACGGGATGTGATGGTGAGATCGGAAGTAGAATCTGTTTAAGGAAGTTGCGTAGGACAATGTGCTGCAGAGGCCTGTTGGCAAACCACGGAGGAGAATGGCAGCTCTTCCATTAGCAAGAAATAGCCATTGAGTGTAAAGAGCCATGTTTCAGAAGGACCCTCAGGGTATGTGATACACATTTACTTATATTACTGTAGTAACTCCCACAGTCTAAGTGAAAGTAAGTTTAATGCCCCATCCCACTATGGATTGTTTTTTTTTTTTTTTTTTGCATTTACCAGTAATCTTTCCTATTGTTCGTGCTCAAGTGAAATGTCTATTAGCAGGTGTGCTGGCTCCTTATATGCTGACACAGACTAATTTGAAAGGAGGGAACCTCAATTGAGATCAGGCTGTAGGGAAACCTATACTGCATTCTCTTTTTTGAATTTTTTACTTTTTTTTTCTTCACAATTTATTCATTATGCATCCGGTTTAATGCCCCCTCCCTCACACCACCCTGTCCCACCCTTCCTCCCTCTTTCCCCATCCCCTTCTCCTCATCCACTGAAAGGGGGAGTTCTCCACTATTGCCATCTGCCCATAGCTTGTTAAGTCTCATCAGGACTGCCTGGATCCTCTTCCTCCATGGCTGGCAAGGCTGTACCATCAGGAGCGAGTTTGTGATAGAGGCTCCCCTCACTAAGAGATCCACATGGAGACTGAGCTGCCAATCAGTCATATCTGAGCAGGGTATCTATGCATGGTCCCCCATTGGTGCATCAGTCTCTGCAGGACCCCCTGGCCTCAGATCTTTTAGTTTTGTTGGTCTCCTTGTGGGGTTCCTGTCCCCTCCATGTCACTCAATTGCCACCTCTCTCTTCCTCCATAAGACCTCCTGCACTCTACCCAAAGTTTGTCCCTGAGTCTCAGCAACTGCTTAGATCCCCTGGTGGGTGAATCTTTTCAGAGGACCCTCTATAGTAGGCTCCTGTTTCCTCTTAGTGATTGATGGAGTAGGGCCCAGCCCATTGTAGGAGGTGCTGTCCCTGACCTGGTGGTTCTGGGTTCTATACGAAAGCAGGCTGAGCAATCTATGAGACACAAGCCAGTAAGCAGCACCCCTCCATGCCCTTCACATCAGATTCTGACTCCAGATCTGAGTTCCTGCTGTGCCTTCCCTCAATGGACTGTGACTCAGAATATGTATGCCAAGTAAACCCTTTCCTCCCCGAGTTACTTTTGTTCATGGTGTTTTGTCACACAGTAGTGACCATAACTAGGATAGCAGGCTTAAGACAAGGGCAAAGAGATGTTAAAAGATGTTAAAAGAGTTAAAGCTCTTTATCTGTTTTTTGAATGGCTATAATATGTACAGTCCAGTCGAAAGGAAGGCAATGACCTATTCTTGGGTCAAAGTTATGAAAAAGCAGGATGAAATTAGGATCATTCCCTTGATTCTCCCACTGATGTCTTTTGGAAACACCCAGTCTTGGTCTTTACATCTATGAAATAAAGGAAAGCCAATGTACTCCAAAATTCACTCTCAGTTAGAAAATCTGAGCCTGTGATGAGAAATAGTTGTTTGTTTGTTTGTTTGTTTTCCTGTGTTATTGCTTTATCTGTAAATGTGTGGCTGGCTAGGGAAGGCAGTGTGGAGATGGCCGGATGATGACATCTTTCCTTAGGTTTAATTTTAAAGTCTGCCTTACTTTTTCTAAGTCTCTAATACTTTGTAAGCCTTAAATGTATTTCCCTTTTTGTCTTTTCTTCAAAGAAGTGGTAAAATCTTCATGGGAATGGAGAGAATGACAGCAGCTTTGGAATCAATATCTAAATACCAGTTTTGTGTTTTAGTAAGCAATGATGTACGTAATATGTTCATATTTCAATAAATTATGAAAAATATACATCTCTGGGGGAGTAAATTATCTTAGGGGAATTAAATTATTTTGTTTTTAAATATGTTTATAATGACTTAAAATTAATTATAAGCTGCAATTCAAGTCTACAGTAGAACAATTAAGGCGGTATGGGTGCTGTGTCCTTAGAAGAGTAGTTCACACCCTCTGCACACTATTGAGATGTTAGTGTTGCGTATGAAGAAGGAATGGTGGTCTGTGGCTTAGGGTTGTTTTAGGATTATAACACACAAGGTTAAGGATTATAACACACAGAAGGGTCAAATTAGACTTATAGTGCAGAAAGGGTAGGCTTAACGTTTTAGGGCATATCAGTGTTTAATGAAGGGAGGAAAAGGCATAGAATAGAAAACACCATTCCCAGGTCACAAGGAAGTCAAGCTATGATTTAACTCACCCATTAAAAAGATCTAGACAAGAAAATCTTTATGAATTGAGTGAGGGAAAAGATACCTTTCTTATACCCATACCTGAAAATGTATAATAACCTGGCTGAATAGCTTCTCAACACTGCACCCATGTTTTTAAAATGTCTTCAGAGGGTACTTTCTAACATATTTAGGAGCCCTGGTGCTTGGGCTGCAAAGCTTTCCTATGGAGCTTTCAGACTATTTTCAGAAGTTACACTTCACAGCAGATGAAATAATGAATGTCTATAGAGCTATTTCTCTATCTCTGTCTGAGCTGAAGTTCCTATCTCTGTCTCCTCCACATGGGCCTAGCACTCAAAGAGCTGCCTGCCTTTGCTTGCAAAACACTGCTTTTTTTTGTAAAACCTGAGTCTTCGCTGCTGTCCTCAAACATTCAGGGGGTCAAGATCTCTTTTGCTAGTAAGACATTCCCACACTTTCTAAATATCTGAGCTGCTAAGCTGGTTTAAAGTGTTAATTACCAGGGTGATTTCAGGTGTTACCCCTGAGGAGAAAGTAGATTGGCTCAGACATGCCTAAGGTTTTGTTTCAACTTTGAACAGAATACTATTAGATAAAAATTTTCATATTTTAAACACTCATTGACATTGAATGGGGAAATAAAGCTAGCAATGGTTCACTTAGTACAATCAAGTGATATTTAAAAAAATACTTAAAGTTCAAGAAGTCATCTTACTGGTTTTAAATATGAGCAATGTGTAATGGTTCGGTTTTTTTTTTTTCTGTCTAGGACAAGTATCTAGGGGTTGTGTTTATACAGAGTTTTAAATTAAAATTTAAGCACACTAAAAATAATTCTAGTATTGCTATGTAACCCAGGTTGGCCTAGGACTTGCCCTCTTCCTGCCTCAGCCTTCCAGCTTCTGGTATTACAGACAGATATCATCACGTCCTGGCCTGAACGGGAAATATTAGGGTAGCTAAAGTAAATGAGGTACAAGAATTACCAAGAAAACCGTGTGAAGAGCCAGAAGAAACAGCTTTTGATGCCTCCAGCTGAGCTCCTTTGATTGTGGCTACACAGTCCTGTCTAAAGCAAAGGGAGGTTTTCTTAAGGAAGTATGCATCTCTGAAGTTCTTGACTTGCTGGGTCTCAGGACATTCTCTTACAGTACAATCAACCTTATCAGACACTCAGTTAGAGTAACTGGTTTCTCTTTTACATCCTGTCGTTACAATGCTGGCCACCATTATGTGCATGATTCCTGGGAAGATATGTTAATTATGAACTCTTTCCTAAAATTCATATTTTCCTGGGGCTGAAGAGATACCTGAGTGATTAAGAGCACTCGCTGCTCTTGCAGAAGACCCAGGCTTGGTTCCCAGGACCACAGGTAGTTTACAACTTCCTGTATCTCCAGTTTCAAGGGATCCAATGCCTTCTTTTGGCCTTCCTAGGCACTCAAGTACACACATATGGTTCTCATATGTATGTGGACACAAAGATTCATACACATAAAACAATAAAATTAACCAATCTTTAAAAGTCATACTTTCTAGTTACATTTATTTTTTTAAGACAGGCTGTCACTATGTAGCCCTGACTGGCCTCAAACTCTCTGTGTAGACTTGGAACTCCCGGAGCTCTGTCTCTGTATTAGAATTAAAGATGTTTGCCAACAGATATGGCCTCCAATTTTTTGGTGTTTTGATTAATTGTTAATAAGCAATTCCTATAAACAATTCAAACATAAAAGTATACAAAGAAAAGGTCTGCTTCAGCACGTCCTTATCTCACATTCCTTATTTCTTAGATCACCTTAGTCTCGCCCATCATTAGTTATTATTCATGTGCTTATAGATTTTAAAGTCAATTGCTATGCAGCAGCTGTGTGGCTGTAATAATTTATTTATGAGGAAATTTACTTAAGCATATTTATGGATAAGTCAGAACATGTAAAGCAATATCCATCTCAAGGTAGGTAAGACCCATTTATTTTCATGGCTCACTCTATTTTCCTTATATAGTTGTTAACAATACATATTTCAGCCTCAAAGAATGTCCTGTTCTGAATGATGAATCAATGTACTGCCTGTAGGTAGAAGTGCTAGAAGAAGTAATACAAGCACATGAACATTAGAACAGGAATTGACATTTGCAAGCACATATGGTGATTAGTAATAAAATGTGAGAGAAACAAGAGTTTCCTCAAAGAATTATTTTAGAATCCAGCACATTAAGTTAGAGAGAGACAGGTGGTCCCTAGAGATTAAAATTAACTTTGGGGAAAGGAGAAAATTTAGAAGTAGTATAAGAAATACTATTGATGGCTGTGATCATCAACTTGACAGAATCTAGAATCACATGAGGAGTCTCAACAGGGCTTATGTAGATCAGGTTGAACTGTGAGGATGTCTAGGGGATTGCTGTGATTATGTAATTGATGTGGGAAGACCCAGTCCACTGTTGGTGATGTCATTTCCTAGATTTGGGTCCTGGACTATGCAAGAGAAGAGAAAATATGCTGAGTAGTAAGTTCACATGCATTCATTTCTCTCTGCTCTTGGCTGTGGGTGGGAGGAGACTATTGTAAGTTCTTGTCACCTTTACTCCTTTGTTAAGATGGACTGTAAACTGGAATTGTGAGCTAAAATAAACTATTTGTCCTGTAAGTTGCTTTTACTTTTTGTCAGGGTATTTGATCATAATAACAGAAACTAAGCTATGACAATAATCTCCCATTCCATGTTCCAATTACCTCCTTTCTTTGTGGGAGTAACTCACATTTGTTTATACATCTTTTGCTGCAAAATTCTATTGGGGGAGGGGCAAATATCTGTATTAGTCTAAGATGATCATGGTAACTCTTTACAAATTATGTATCACTGCCTAAGGATCATGTGACCTAGTTCTAGCCAGTGTGATGAGGAGTCTAATGAGTGAGAAGATGTCTGAGAGAGATGTACAGGTATGGTCTTGTAACATACCCTATACATTAGTGGTGCCATAATGTCATACTGCCCAGTGATGTTTTAATAATCGTTTTAGTACTTGTATGTACAGTATATGATATTCATACCCAGAATTACCAAGTGATACATTTTTCAGAATGTCTGTTTTTCTGCCTTTAGTTCTTACACCAAGGACAAAAGTCTCTGTTCCTGACTCAGACACTGCAGGAGAAGCAGCAGCAAAAAGGACATCTTTGGAATCATCCTAAGTCCTTGGGACTTCGATAAATGACATATTAAGGCAGGCTTATTGTGATACGAGATCACTATAAGAGTAATATAAGAAAGAAATCCCAATGATACCAGCACATAAATTACTTCTGGAGCTCCCATACACCGGGAGTTATTATATGGAGCAAAAAGCCTTACATTAGAGGAGACTTAGAACTGTGTGTTCTATTGTCTGCATGCCCCAAATACTCCATGGTGAAACAACAGTACAAAGGCAAAGTCAGAAGGGGAGATGTCATGCATTTGACTTTGATTTCTCTCTACCTGGAGTACCAGCATTGCAACCTGTACTTCCACAGCCATGCGCTTTGCCTGCTCCATCTGTGTTTCCAACCACCAGCCAACCCACCAAAGCAGAAATGTTGCCTCTTCCACCAGAATGCAATTCTTTCTAAATTCAATTTGCTTTTAGATCCACATTGTAGTTTTTGTAGTGCAAAGGCCATTATGTCTATAATAGAAGTCCCAAATAAGTATTTCTTTAATTCATGAATATGTTGAATAAAATCAAATAAGATACGTAGTGCAAGATTTCAGATCCACATATGAAATCTAGGTGGTATTATGGGATATGAGGCTGCTAGCCACAGATGTATGTGTAAAGACTGTCTCTGACATTTGAAGCCCAAGCTATCTGGATACCCTGGGCACTGAAATTAATATTTATTTCAGGATAATTAGTCAAACTGTATAAATATACTTTAATTTATTAGACATGTTTTTTTTTTGAGAAGCACAGAATGCTGAGACAATTTCTACAGACTAGGTACACTGAGCCTTAAACTCCACACTACTCTGATAACATGAGATAAACAATGTCTATGAACAATGTCTGTGAAGCCATGTTGAATGCTGAGGTATCTCTGTGCATACCACACACATTAAAAGCTCCAGCGAGCTCATCTGAAGCCAGTCTGACCAATTTGGGCAGCGGATGTTGATGTCTATGTATCAAAACTGTTTGTCGCAGAAAATGAAAAGACTCAGTAAGACATAGAATTGCAATTAGAGTTGTTGCTTCTCACAACTGCTAATGCCTTGGGACTCTTAAGAGTTCCTTTCATTTTTGACACTGGCGCAGTTTCATGTTCACGGTGCTCACTGCCATCACCTAGAGCATGACGCAGAACTTTGGATCTGTCAGGTTGGAAGCAGAAAAGTGAAATTCCAGAGGAAGCAGCTTGTCAGAAGCTTCTAGAAGGACAGGTTTTCTGAGGGTGGAGAAGGGGGGCCCCAAAGATGGCCAGAACCAATGTGACAAGAGAGAACCAAGAGCTAGCATGAATAATTCCTTATCTAGATAATGAACATGCTTTACATGCAGGGGGTCTATACAAATAATTACAACTGGTCCTTTCCACAATATTTATTTATCAGAGAATAAACTGGTTACTTTATGAAGTTATCTCTATAAAATAGCTGTATTTTGAATGTTTTGGAAATTATAATACACCTATAAAATATTTTAATACATATAACATATGATGATATTTAATATACTGTATAGCATAAATTAATATTTTATGATACTTCTGATATTGTTTTTATGAGTTAATAAATTGATTGATAAATTAAATTATTACTATATATTCTATTAGTAGGGATTAAACTGAAACATTTTATAATTTTCTTTTACAAATTTAAGTTTTATTTTATTTTATCATCATCATCTTTTTCTTTTTTCAAAACGAGATTTCTCTATGAAACTTTTGGATGTCCTAGACTAGCTTTGTATACTAGGCTGGCCTCAAACTCACAGAGATCCATCTGACTCTGCCTCCCTGGTTGCAGGCTACTCCAGGTATAAGTCCCTGCATCCAGCTTTATAATTTCTTTATAGCAATTATCTGAACACTGAAATATGAAATCAGATAATAATGTCTGTTAGCTACTTACATGATTTCTCTGATGCCTTTATTAGTGACATCTTCTGAATTTTAAAAACACATTACTTTTCTTAAAAGTTCCCCCAATTGTCAGTGTCCATTTCTGATTAATTATGTCTTCAATTAATGTTTTTATAGACGTTGATTTTTAATAGAGCAAATACTCCTTTTTTTTCTGGGTCTCTGTTAAGTTTAGGACAGATTCTACCAAATGAAGGATAATATGAATTTTTAATTTTCATGTTTGAATAAATATCTAAGAGTTTTCCACGTCTTGGGTTGTGGAGTTCATTTGTTTTTCTTGCTTGATTTAAAGTATACATGTCAAATAAACATATATGTCAAAAACTCTTCAATAAATGCCTTCTCAGCACTCATTTGAACACTTTACCTAATACAGCTACTAAAACATCACAGAGCTTCTAATTATTTTTTAATTAAAAATATATATCCTGAAATACAAGCTGCATCATGATTCTTTTCAAAAGTCCAAGAAATTCCAAAGTTGGAGAAACAGTCTCATAACGACCCCTGTGCCCTGATCTATTTGGTCTTTGTGGAGCTCCTGTCCTCTCCAGGTCTTACTAACTCCCTCTTCTATCATATGATTCCCTGCACTCTGCCGAAGGTTTGGTTGTGTGTCTTAATATCTCCTTTGATACACAGCTAGGTAGAGTCTTTCAGACTGCTTGCCCGCAGTCTGTGCTTGCTAAACACGCTAGCATCCTCATCCCCTCCTGTGCTTGCTCCCAAACCCCATAGCTCAACCGTATATGCTCCCCTAGCACTCTCCTCTAAGACACCTTCCCAGCACATGCACAAGCACACACACACACACACACTTGCTTCCCCTCCCCAACAACGATACTGTGCCAGCGACCTTTCCTCCCACAGGGACAACTGAGGCAACAACACACAGTATCAAACCACTGGAACTCCCTGATCTTCTTGAAGAGACTGACAGTTCCAGTCTGAAGTTCAGCTTCAAGGAACAAACAGCTCCTTGAGTATATATAAACAAATGGCCAGAGGTCGACTTAAGAACTCACCCAACAAAAATCAGGACACCAAGGCACCACCAGAAACACCCAAAAGCAATGGAGATTTTAATTCAGCGGAGACCCAGGAAAATTATATTAAAGCTATGCTTATACAGTTACTAGTGGAACAAAAAGAGGAAATGAACAAGGCCCTCAGAGAAATACAGAAGAGTTTAACTGCCCATGTAGAAGAACAACTAAAGACATACAGAGAGGAAACAAACAAAAAAATAGAGCCACATTCAATCAGATGAAGGAAATGGTACAAAGCATGAAAACAGATTTAGAATCTATAAAGAAAACACAAACAGATGAAAACCTGGAACTGGAGAACTTAGAGAAAAGATCAGGAACCACAAAGGTAAGCATCATCAATAGAATACAAGAGATGGAAGAGAGAATCTCTGGAGCTGAAGATACACTTGCTGAAATGGATTCCTCACTCAAAGAAAAAATAAAATCAGAAAAGTCCCAAACACAAAACACCCAAGAAATCAAGGATGCCACGGAAACACAAAACCTAAGAATAATAGGAATAGATTAAGAAGAAGACTCCAGGCTCCAAGGACCAGAAAATATTTTTAAGAAAATCATAGAAGAATATTTTCCAACTTAAAGAGAGAAATGACCATAAACATACAAGAAGCCTACAGAACACCAAATAGACTAGACCAGAAAAGAAATACCTCTCGTCACATCATAGTCAAAACACTAAACCTACAAAACAAAGAAAAATGTTAAAGGCAGCAAGGGAAAAGGGTCAAGTAACATATGACAGTAGACTGATCAGAATCACACCAGACTTCTCATCATAAACTATGAAAGCCAGAAGGGCCTGGGCAGAGGTCATGCAGTCTTTAAGGGATCACAGATGCCAACCAAGACTACTATACCCAGCAAAGCTTTCAATCAACATAGATGGAGAAAACAAAATATTCCATGACAAAACAAAATTTAAGCAATATCTACACAGCAACCCAGCCCTACAAAATATTCTAGAAGGAAAACTCCAATCCAATGAAAACAACTACACCAAAGAAAATATAGGATTCAGATAACTTCCCAACAAAAAGAAAAAAAAAGCAATGAATCATAGTAAGACCACCAACTCCACTATAAAAGGAAGTAACAATCATTGGTCACTATTATCTATGAACATCAATGGACTCAACTCTCCAATAAAGAGACACAGACTAACAAAATGGTTGCAGAAACAGGATTCAACATTCTGCTACATCCAAGAAACACACCTATGCAACAAAGATAAACACTACCTCAGAGTAAAGGGCTGGAAAAATGTGTTTCAAGCAAATGGACCCAGAAAACAAGCTAGGGTAGCGATCCTAGTATGTAATAAAAGAGACTTTCAACCAAAACTAAAGAAAGATGAGGAGGGGCACTTCCTTATCATCAAAGGAAAATTACAACAGGAGGATCACAATTTTGAACATCTCTGCCCCAAATAAAAGACCACCCACATTTGTAAAAGAAACATTATTAAAGCTGAAAACACACATTGATCCCAACATCCTAATAGTAGGAGACTTCAACACTCCACTCTCACCAAGGGACAGATCATCCCGTCAGAAGCAAAACAGGGAAACAAGGGCACTTACAGAGGCCCTAAATCAAATGGACCAAAGAGATGTCTACAGAACCTTTCATCCTAGATCAAAAGAGTATACCTTCTTTTCAGCACCTCTGGAACCTTCTCAAAATAGACCACATAGTAGCTCACAAAGCAAGTCTCAGCAGATACAAGAAAACTGAAATAATCCCTTGTATCCTATCTGACCATCATGGTCTAAAGCTGGACCTCAACAACAATAGGAACAGCAAAAAGCCTGCACATACTTGGAAACTAAACAACTTGCTACTCAAGGACAGCTTGGTTAGGGAAGAAATAAAGAAAGAAATTAAAGACTTCCAAGAATTCAATGAAAATGAAAGCACAACATACCCAAACCTATGGGACACAATGAAGGCAGTGTTAAGAGGAAAGTTCACAGCACTAAGTGCTTTCAAGAAGAACTCTGAAACATCTCATACAAGCAACTTAATGGCCCAACTGAAAGCCCTAGAGAAAAAAGAAGCAGATACACCCAAGAGGAGCAGACAACTGGAAATAATCAAACTCAGGGCTGAAATCAATCAATTAGAAACGAATAAAACTATTCAAATAATCAATGAAACCAAGAGCTGGTTCTTTGAGAAAATCAACAAGATAGACAAGCCCCTAGCCAAAATAACAAAAAGGCAGAGAGAAACTGTCCAAATCAGCAAAATCAGAAATGAAAAGGGGGACATAACTACAGACACTGAGAAAATCCAAACAATCTTTAGGTCTTACTACCAAAGCCTATATGCCACAAAATTTGAATATCTAAGTGAAATGGACAATTTTCTTGATAGATTCCATCTACCTGAATTAAGTCAGGATCAGGTAGAAAGATTGAATAAACCTATATCCCCCAAAGAAATAGAAACAGTCATCAACAGCCTCCCTACCAAAAAAGATCCCTGGCCCAGATAGTTTTAGTGCAGAATACTACCAGACCTTCAAAGAAATCCTAATACCAATTCTCTCTAAACTATTCCACAAAATAGAAATAGAAGGAAAATTACTGAACTCTTTCTATGAAGCCACAGTCACCTTGATACCTAAACCACACAAAGATCCAACAAAAAAGAGTACTTTAGACCTATCTCTCTTATGAACATTGATGCAAAAATACTAAATAAAATACTCACAAACCGAATTCAAGAACACATAAAAGATATCATCCACCATGACCAAGTAGGCTTCATCCCAGGCATGCAAGGGTTGTTCAATATACAGAAATCCAACAATGTGATCCACCATATAAACAAAGTGAAGGAGAAAAACCACATGATCATCTCCCTAGATGCCGAGAAAGCATTTGACAAAATCCAACACCCATTCATGTTTAAAGTCTTGGAGAGATCAGGGATACAAGGCACATACCTAAACATAGTAAAGGCAATATACAGCAAGCCTATAGCTAACATCAAACTCAATGGAGAGAAACTTAAATCAATTCCACTGAAATCAGGGACAAGGCAAGGCTTCCCACTCTCTCCAACAACATAATACTTGAAGTCCTAGCTAGAGCAATAAGACAACTAAAGGAGAACAAAGGGATACAAATTGGAAAGGAAGAAGTCAAAGTATCACTATTTGTAGACGATATGATAATATACATAAGTGACCCCAAAAATTCAACCAGAGAACTCCTTCAACTGATAAACACCTTCAGCAAA